>JAODLC010000001.1:45136513-45181614 GCA_026781145.1 Hippopotamyrus pictus
ATGCCAACAGAGAAGTAAAAAAACCCACTGATGATGGATGGAGGTGTAACCTGGCCAGTCAGTAGATTCAGGTACTCGGCTGACTTCACTTTATTGCTGCATAACGTTGCTGAGCTGTAATAATGATCCAGTCATTGGCCCTTAAGCATTTGCTGATATAAATTCAAATGGCGACTTTTTTTCGGCTGGGCAGTGTACATGTGTTTTGCTGATCTGGCCATTTCTTGAGGTAAAGTTGTGGTAAATTTGAAAAATGATATTAATAATATTGCAAGAAACACATTGCTTGCGCAAATGAGCCTGAAATGATTAGGCTCATTGTGATGTACGATATTTAATTGCACTCTCTCGTCCCTTTGCAGCTCAACCCCAAGTTTCTCCACACAAACTCCACCAGCCACACCTGGCCGTTCGGCGCCATTGCAGAGCTGATCGGTATGAAGCTCATTATTGCAACAAATATCATCAAATAAAGATGCAAAGATGCATGTTCTTAATCTCAGAATTTGAACCCCAAAACATTTTAAGATATGTATAGATGATTACATTTATTTTCTACTGTACTACTGTACTTTAATAAGACAGTTACAGGAAATTCTTGTGGTTTTAAGTTGTCTGTTACTGGAGGTGTTGATGCTATATAAATGTGTATTATTTTGCACCCAGACAATGCATACTACCCAGATGTCATGGCCAAGCAGTTCTGGATTGACTGGACTCGGATAAAGGGGTTTGACTGCCTTACATTTCAGGACAATGGGAGCGGTATGACGAAGAGCAGGATGTACGAGTTGTTGAGGTATATCACAGACAGAAAGCTCTAATTAGCATCTAGTGATGTCACAAGAAATGACACTCTTTGTTCTGGTACCTGATTCTCTGCCTTTTGACACTCTGAGCCAACAATGTAGGAGTTTGATATGGACACAGTTATTTAAATAAGTTAAACCAAATTAAATACTGGGTGTACGTATCCTTCCTGGTTCCTGGGTCCCTGCTCTGAGCCAGTATATAACAGACAGACTTTGTCTTCAAAGCCATAATTGTCTTTTCTGAAATGATAACATGTTACTTTGAAAAGAAAACAAATAGCAAAGCCATCAGGTGGGTATTCCATGAAAGTAGCTAAAGAAAGCCAGACTTTCCTGAAAAAGTCTGACTCAAACTAGCAGCGTCTCTAAACTTAGCCTCGTGTTGTTCCACTGACGCAATTCAGGTTTAACTAAGGCTCATGCAAGACAGACATGCATAGTCTCACGTAGGGCGCAGATCCGAGATATTTAAGAAGCCTAGATGAATGGATGAACGATAGATTGATCAAATGAGTCGGAAAGCCTGTAAAATGAGAGCGGTGTTTTTTCCACCGCAGAACAAACTCTGCTGATGGAGCTGTATGAAAAAATACAAAGATGTAATCGTGAAATAAGGCAATACCTTGGCCATAAATAAAGCCAGGGAGTTGGCTTGGCAAAGAATTGCAGACAGACTAAATGCGTAAGTTATGTAAATGTTACAAATGCTTAGTACAGTGGCACGGTGGTTTATGCTGTCTGCCAGCACAATTTCCTGGTTCGATCCCCATAGCCAATGGGGAACCTTCTGGGTGGAGTTCACGTGTCGTAGTAGGTTTTTATGGCATTTCATGGTAAACTTCTCTTCTCCCCAAATCAGTTTCGGGTTCAGCGATAAGCAAGCTGTCGGAGGCCACGCCCCAGTGGACCTGTACGGAAACGGCTTCAAGTCCAGCTCTATGCGTCTGGGGAAGGACACCATTGTCTTCTCCAAAACAAGAGACACTATGAGTGTGGGGCTGCTGTCCCAGAGCTACCTGGAGAGCATCCAGGCCAAGCATGTAGTGGTCCCCATCGTCACCATCGGACATGATGGGCATTGCCCGTATCCTTTCTTACAGACAAAAATGCTAAACTGCTAATGTGAGACCTGGACTGGCATCTGGCTCAGGGTGACTCCTGCCTTATATCTCCTGTGCCCTAGACAGGCTGAAGGCCCATTGTGATCCAGTAGTGGTTAAGTGGTTATGTAAGATGGATGGATGAGACTTTAATTCAAAGTGGGAAATTCTTATGCTCTACAAAAGTGATGATCTGTGTTTATTCCAATTATAATTTATTTAATTGATGTGCAGTAAAACATTCTTTTTTAAGAAAATCACTATCCTGAATTTTTTTAATATATCATAGATTTTATTAAATCTGTGGCCTGTACTACGAAGTGGGGTTACTGGCTTATCGGGGTAACTTGTCGGATTTAAGGTAGTCTGGGCAAAATGTAAGTGAACAAATATGAAGTCCATTTAAACTGTGGTACCTTAAATCCAACAATTTATCCCGATAAGCCAGTAACCCCGCTTCGTAGTACAGGCCACTGATTTGATGATGTTTTTGTAACCCCACTTGAACACTCTACTTGAAGGAGTATGTCTTTTATACTTGGAATCAAAGAGTTTTATTTGAGTTTTAAAATGACAAATGAATTCCCTTAAGTATAATTACCCAGCAAAATTAAGCAGCACTCTGAAAAAAATGCAGAAGTCTGACCCCTGGTCCTTAACCTTAGGCCTCACTCAGAGCAGAGGATGCAGTCAGGCTTCAAAACATTCTCAAACACTCCCCCTTCAACACAGCGGAGGAGCTTCTCACTGAGCTGAGGGCTATTACCTCCATCAGCTCTACAGGCACACGCATCATCATCTGGAACCTGCGCAGGTGACCCATACGTCTGTGGAGACCTGAGCCTTTACATGAGTGTGTGATCTAGGGGTCTTAAGTGTATTTTGGTCCTGCCAGAGTGGCGAATGGAGAGACGGAGTTTGACCTCAGCACGGACAAGTATGACATCCGGATCCCAGCGGATGCGTGTGAGGTGTACAAGCACCGAGGCATCACACAGTCAGTGCCGGAGATCATCTACTCGCTGCGTGTGAGTATTTCAGATGGGGAACCAATAGGATCTCAGACAGGGTCTGGAGGGTGTAAGTATCTGCCAGTATTGGAGGGAGGCACATAGGATATGTACTGGGGCATGCAGACTGTCCAAAATGAAAGGCAGATGCAGAAAGTAACAAAAGCGAAAACTATTTTTTGTTATTTTCTGTATATTTTATTATTTTGTACACTATAAGTACAGCTTTGGGGGTCTCTAATTTTCCTTCCTGTGTGTGGAATAGGCCTACTGCAGCATCTTGTACTTAAAGCCTCGCATGCAGATCATCATCAGAGGTCAGAAGGTGAAGACGCAGCTCATATCCAAGAGCCTGGCATTCACCCGCAAAGACCAATACAAACCCTCCTTCCTTGTATCCAGTTTTACTCTTGAGAGTCCGATCTCAATAAATGTTTAGAAGATGGATGGATGGATGAATGGATGGATGGATGGATGAAATCTGTAATTTAGGTAACAGAACCCTGTTTCGGTGCCTCAGCAGCATTAGTCTGATTACCTGCTTGTCAGTTTACATTTCACACCATGTGTTACGTCATGTTACATGAAGAATAGTCCTGCACAATAATGGAAAATTCTCAGATATCTCAATGGGATTTTTTTATGATAAGTATTGTGATAGTTAAAGCAAAAAGGGTTGAATATTTACCCAAAATGAACTATGCCTGTAGGGCGACATGGTGGCGCAGTGGTTAGCGCTGTTGCCTCACAGCAAGAAGGTCCTGGGTTCAGGGCCCGCTCCTTTCTGTGTGGAGTTCACACGCCCTCCCCATGTTCATGTGGCTTTTTGCCGGGGCCTCCAATTTCCTCCCATGGTCCAAAAGCGTGCAGGATAGGTTGATTGGTGAGTCTGAATTGGCCCTGTAGTTGTGTGTGTGTGTGTGTGGCCTGCAGTGTGTTGGCGACTGCCCGGGGTTGGTTCCCACCTGCACCCATTTTTCCCAGGATAGGCTTCAGTCCCCCCCCCCCCCCAACGACCCCAGTTGGGATTAAGCAGTTTCAGAAAATGGATGGATGAACTATGCCTGTAGCCAAACGAAACTTATCTACCAAAAGAGTTTGTGAAGAAAGTTGGTAGTGTTGTCGCAATTTGTCAACACATTCACTTAATTTCACTCAAAATCTCTGTGAAATCCAATAGTATTTCCATGCAGTGATCAGATCTATTGGTGATCAGTTTCTGTTCACTTTTCTCCTCCTCACTCATTTTTTTTTTTAAATATCTCAAAAACGTGCCACACTGTCTATAAGTGAGTCCGACAGCAAGGAATAGTGCTGCTTTCCTAAATACAGTGGTACCTCGGTTCTCAAACTCATTAGAACTCGAATTTGCTAAAAGTCGAACCAACCAGTTCGAAAAAAAATTACCTAGAACTCGATCTGAATCTCAGAAGTCAAACCATGAACGCCGACCTAAGATAACTTGTACGCGCGAGGAAATGAGTCACACGGCACGTCTCTCAGCGGAAACAAAGGATAAAGCTTCAGTCTCAGCCTCGCATTCACTGTGATAGCATCCTGCATGTTTACACTAGCTGAATACATATATATATATATAGACAGTAAAAATACATTTAGACAATGATAACAGTAATTATTATAATAAAATACATCTAAAAATAAAGATTTCTTATTAATTATTTTAACGAAATACAGAGGACTAATTACAAGAACCAGAAACAGCTGATCACACGGGGATTCCACACTGGGTTATCGAGGGGGCGTGGCACACGGGAGGAGCGGACGATTGGGCAGGACACATTGTTTGGATACGTTTATTTTCTTACTTTACAAATTACTGTTTTGATAAATGTGCTTAGATGTGTTTAGTACGCTATATGCTCTTCTTGTTTTATCTGGTTCATTTTGTGTTTAAATGCTAAAAAAAAACATATTTAGATGTAGTTTTTTGGGCCCGGGAACCAATTAATTGGTTTTCCATTTTTTCTTATGAGGAAAATTCGATCACAACTCGAAATTTTTAGGATTCGATCCGGAGTTCTGAACGGATTAAATTCGAGTTCTGAGGTACCACTGTACTATCAAAATGCCATATGTGGCAGTATAAGTTATATACTGCCTCAGTCTGTCGCAGTCCTTGGGATGTGACAGTTGCATGTGAGTAACACACAATGTTGATATTAATATCACATATCGTGCAGGCCTAAAGGAGAGCTAGTGTCCATTGTAGGCGGGAACTTCTGTTACCTGTAAAATTTTACGGCAGCTTCTCAAACGGTGTCGAGAACACTTGTCTTCGCTAACTTTCCTAAACAAATCTCAGAAAGAAAATATCCGGATCACCTTTGGATACAACATTAAAAGCAAGGATGAGTACGGCATGATGATGTACCATAAGAACCGTCTAATCAAGGCATTTGAGAGGTTGGGCTGCCAGCGCAAGGTGAGCCTGTAAATATTCTCGCTTTTTTTTGTGTTGATAGGGGGTTTCCAACATGCAGCATTGCTATTCTCTTGGTCACACTCCTTGTGTCATTGTCCACAACAAGTTAGACACCTTGAGTTCTACTTTTTGATTCATACAGAGTGGTCACCGGGGTGTCAGGGTGATCGGTGTTATCGAGTGCAACTTCCTACAGCCCACACACAACAAGCAGGACTTTGACGACACCGCCGAATACAGGTAGTGCAGTACATCAGAATGATGCTGTAATATCCATATCAGTTTTCTTGGGGGTTAAAAAAATTGTGTTAAAGTGGTACTGAATTTACTGTAGCATCAGACAGTAAGTACTTCAGGTGCCATTTTGGAGGTGGTGGGCAAACCTAACGAAAAGCTAGCTTCGATAACTGCCAGTTTGCTAACTCTAAAGTTTAATTTGATAATGCTAAACCGGTAAACCACTAAAAACATTTGCAGAAGCTAATGATAACCATTGACTTTTATTATATGAATTTGCCTTTGCTTTGGTTTTTTGGCTCTGAAACCCTTAAAACTTAGACCTAGAGAGCTAAAATTTTAACCTGTTTAACACTGAAGTCCCAGCTGTCAGATTAAAATCAAGGGATATTTTAGACTTACCCAATTGGTAAAGGCTCTGGAATAAATCTGCATTGAAATATTCTTTTTGTGATATATATACATTTTTGTTAGAGAAGCCCTATTTCACAGCTGGCCCTGATATTTTGGTCTCAGTGAAGCCGCTTGGGGACTACAAAAATGGCGCCATTTACATGGAACTAGGAAGGAGGGTCTTAGCTCTTTATTGGTCTATAGCTCTGTCAATCAGTACCCAGAATATACAACCGTGAACCTGTATCACGAAGCAGGAGCATTAGCTTGACCAGATAACTTGTCGAATTTAAGGTAGTCTGGGATAAAGTATTAAGTGTAAGTGAATGAAGAAGGAACAAATAAACAAATATGTTTGATTTTAGGGTTTCTAAATGTTTTTTACCGTTAAACTCTATTCACTTTCCCTACAAAGAAATGTTAGCGGATATTCAGTTAACAGAACTAAGTTTAGCAAAAGCTAATGGTAAGCTGTGGTTTTCAAAGTTAGCAGAACCGCTAATCCAGTAATGAAAAAGTTATCTTTAGCTAATTAGCAGTTAGTGGATTAGCAGAACCAATTCCACCAATGCATTTCAGTTATTTGGTACAAAAGTTATTTGACACATATTTTCTAAGTTTACGATATTTTTCCAGGAAAACTATGAATAACCTGGCAGTGAAGCTGCAAGAGTACTGGGAAGAAATCCACTTCAAGCATAAAAACGAGAACCCCAATTGCGCAATACCAACAGAAGATATTGCGTAAGTACTGGAAATCCGTGTCTGGGAACCCTGCAGTGGAGTCTGGACATGCTCTGAGAAAAGCAGAGTGATGCTGCTGTATGCAAGCAGACATACCCCAGAGAATAAATATTTGTTTCTTGGCATTTGAGTACAGAAAGCTTCCGGATCAGAACTGGATTCAGTGTGATGACTGTCTGAAATGGAGAAGGCTCCCAGATGGTATCGACTGTGATCGGCTCCCCGAGGATTGGGTCTGCCGAATGAATCCAGATCCCCAGTACAGGTGATGTCTGTGGTTCATACTGTAACCAGTAACAGAATGGGGAGAACTGGTCCTTGGTCTTCAAAAGACTTAACCATTCTTATGTGGGACCCCAGCCATTACTCCTCTGATCCTCCATCAGTATGAAAAGCTTGATCAGCAGGAAGATGCAGCTTTATGTTGACGAGTGCCAGTTTACATTAATCTGTGTGGGTATTAACTGACTGACAGAGGTAGCATCAGACGAGGGAGCAGATCTATTTTGTAAACTCTGTGCTGTTGCAGGAGCTGTCAAGTAGAGGAGGATCATGAGGACTCAGAAGACGAGCAACAGTCTTACCCAAAACCTTACAAGAGACAGTAAGAGTCCTATCATCTCAGATGTGCTAGTACTCCTTAGATATCTTTCAGGGGAACCTGAACATGCATGTTCTTTCTTTACTGTAGGAAGAAAAGCAATAAAATACAGCAGAAAAATAACAGACAACGGGTGAGTATATTTTGAAGATTAAGGGCTGGTTCTTACTGTGGATGCAGATGCATCGACCGCGTTTCTGGATCTTCACACTCCTTGGTCCAACACGTCAGACACCCATACGCTTTGACATCAGGCCTGGCATAACACTGTAGTGCAAAGCTACTCGTAAGTCATGTCAGTGCATCGTGAATGTTATATTAAAAAGAAGTATTTTACTAGTACTAATCGTGCATTATGTACTTAAAGGTAAATTGCATTAGTGTCACAAACATGTATTTTATTTTAGTTTGCAACCATCCGCAAGTATTTATAATCCCATAGCAAAGAATCGTATAAATGTCTGTGTTTCTGGACTTCCTCAACTAACCATTATTTGAATCTGCTAGTTGTGTTTGTTTTCAGTCTGATCAGAGAGGGTAGCAAAGGAGTTTATATACAGTGTTTGGTCTGATCTCCTTTCTGATTTTCTTCTGTTCCACTGGCCAATAAATCAGGCGTGTTTGCATCACAAAACCCATGTCCATCTTTGTTTTGGAGTGGTATGTATCCTCGCATTTGGCCCTCAAACACTGTCTCTGCGCCCGATCTCTGTCATGAAAACTGCATCACAACAACCATAATATGGCACATCTGCGTCCATGGTAATCATGAACCAGCCTTATGATCCAAGAATCACATGGACCTCACACTGAGAAAGCATTCAGATTCAGCTATTATTGCCCCAAATGTCCTCTCAGATGCCAGCACCAGTGTTACCCCTTCCAACCACACCATTGTCAGGCAGTGAGCAGTGGAGACCTGCAGAGGGCGCTCCCACTGGCCGCTCATCTGAGAGCTTCACCCATCCCAGCTGCTCAGGTCAGGCTGTGTGGCTGCAGTGCACATGGTACATTATACAGGGGGACACAGGAACAGGCAGTGGGTGCTTAAGGAACTGGTGTACTGGACACAAAGCTGCGGGCTGGGGTCCCAAAACTGTGTTTGTGTTGTAGTTCAGCACTGAGTATTTAAGTGTGACTGTTTCTTTAAATATCCCAGTGTATTAAAACTATAAGCTGTGTTAATCACTTTGATGGAAGTATATAACGACTAATGAATAAATCATGTAAGTAAGTAAAAATAAAAAGTTGTTAAAAATTAAACGGTTTTAAAAAAAATAAACCTGCTTGGGATGAGGGTATGTGAAATAGCGTATAAATGATTAAGACCTACATAAATGCATAAATGTACATGGTACAGATCTATGAAACATCCATATATGATGGAGCACATTAAATATACGTTGGAAGCTCTCAGTATCATTAATACTTTAACAGGTCACAACCTACCCAATGATACCATGCTGATGGACTATGAAGATTATGTGTCCACAACTCTGGAAAGGTACTGTGCAAAGTTATATTCATCTGACTGCCAGATTTGTCTTATTGTCTTACTCATTTTGTGTCCTTTGTGTTCCTCCTGAAAGGGTGAAGCAGGTGCCTCCACACGCTGTGGGGGTCTCATCCAGTGACACAAAGGACATGGAACTGGCAACACCTTCTGTCCCTTCTATGATTTCTACCACCATCCAAGTGACCATCAAGCAAGAGGAGACACAAGACGAATCATGGGTGGAGGAAGCATGGGAAGATAAGGTGGTGGCGAAAGTGTTGGAGGAAAATGGACCTGAAAGCCCAATGCTGGAGGTGCAGCAGCAGCCTGATGGGCTACTGGACATATACAAGGAGCAGGTGAACCAGCTCCAGCAGGAACTAGAGGAGATGAAACGCAAGTGTGAGCACCTGCAGGTGATGGAGTTAGAGCGCGAGATTCTCCAGAGAAGGGTAAGTGTGTATGACGCCGCCGGACATGGGTGTCATCCATTTCAAATGATGCCATTTCCAGGGAATTGAAACATACTTCCTGTTTTCAGCATATAACCAAGAGCCAGTTTAATGTAGAGACTGTTTCTTCTACCAAACTCCACACACCAAATGTATCACTGCTCAGAAGAGACAAGATGAGGAACCCTGATGATATCTTCTGCACAGTGATACAGGTGGTGTGTGAAGTTTGGAAGAAGAAAATGGTTCCTCCTTTAAACTACTCACCACAAAGTCTGTGGATTATCTTGAGTAAATGGGTCATGATTTCTAAGAGATGTTGCCGTTGAATTTTTCAGATGTATTTTTTTGGAGATTTGAATGCCATTCAGTCCCATTATATTTGAGAGAAGCCCAACATTTCTATGCCTGATATCTCCAAAACTAGGCAACTCCCAGCAGAACAACCTTGATGGATAGATAGCGCTAAACTCCTCTAAAACAGAACTTTTTACTTTTGGGATAAACTGCCCCTTCAAGTTTGGATAACAACAGCCGAATTGCACATGACTCCTACAAGTCTGCACCACTCGTACATGCAACTTACGAACGTATCTGCTCGCACGAGTAGTTCTTGCATTATCACAAGGAAATAACCGGGTCGTTGCATTCATCTAATTCATTCAGCTGGACAGAGTTGGCCCTTAATTTACCCCCGGCAAAGGCACACAAATACAGACAAACATGCTTAAATGCACCCTCACTCACTCTGTTCTCTATACAGCTGGAGGACGTGGAGCTTAGGAACAGCAGTCTGTCCTGTCAGTGTGAACAGCTGAATGTCTCACAAGAAGAAACCTGCAGGTAGAACCATAATCAATTACATTTGGCAAGATGGGGCTGATTTTTGCAACTAATGTAACTAATCAGATGGACATCTTTTTTACTAGTAATGTAAAAGCCCCATGTTTTATGTGCAATACACTCACATAGATTATATATATATTGTATTGCCATTGGCTGAACTGACTATAATGGTTTCACGTTACATTGTGAATTTCAGTAGCTTCTTTAGAAAGTGAGTTTGCTTTGCTTGTTATTTACCCCTGACTGTACATAACTGTTATCATCACCCCTCAATCCCCAGAAAGCTGAGGAACCTCCGGCAACGGATCGGCCGTCTCCTGGTCACCTTTGTCCCTACGCTAGACTTGGAAGGGATTAACTTGGACAGTGAACTCATGGATGAGATGCTGGACCAGGTCTTGAATGAGAACAGTGAGCTCTGACTTCCAGTTCTCCATGCTGGCCGGCCAATACAGGTCAATTCTGACTTTGTCCAATTTTCATCATGTCAATGTTTTGTAATGAAAATAAAATAAACTCAAATATTTGCTGTATACTAGCGATATGGCAAAATATTTTATCACCATACCTCACTGCTCGATCCTGGGTACATGATGGTAGAGCTGCCACCTGTCCCCTACAGAAAAATAAAATACTGTATCTCATTTGGAATCATCAATTTGTATGCAGTTACTCTGTATGTTCCACTAGATGGCACTGCTTCACATGATGAAACAGGTTCACGGTATTTTCTGTTTTAGTTGACTCAAGTTTTTGTCGGAGTTTACAGTACACAGTAGAAGTTTGTTGTGTGTCGGACGTTAAATTGCCAAAGTATAACCACACCACCAAAATCTTTTTACCTTGTTTATCCACATCTCCTGGGGGCTGAGCTGTCACTTTCTACACTAACGCTTGAAGTTTCCTCCGAGGAAGCGCTCATTTCTTCCGTTGCTCACATGTATCACCAGAACAGTAGCATGTGCTGTGCTCGGCTAAGCCAGTCAACCTTGCTGTGAATTGGTTGGCCATTGGCCATCCATTCCTAAAAAACTACCATATGATTGGCTGGAAGTGTGTTTGTTCCTATGAATGGATGTGTGCTATCAAGCAATCTTCCTTATCGACAGTTTTCAGTCATTTAAATTTTGTACAACAAGTGAATATCATTTATACTGCTCAGTGCTGTTATATTCTTATTTCACAGAGAAAACACTTTAAATATCATCTTATGCCTGCTCCTTCCTGGAAGAACCAGACTTTTGGTTTCTAGTTTATTTTTATCTACTGAATAGCAGCCACCATATAAACCTTTACTTGAGGAGGGACAAGTAGCTTAGTAACTGAGTTACTACTCAAGTACTAATCATAAACAATTATAGTATCTGCATGAAATACATGACTGATCAGTTATGGCTGATAAAAGATGAACAAACATGGATCAGTACGTAACTCACTTTAGTTTCTAAATAATTCGTTGAGTGTATTACTACATATCTGTGCCCCCTCAAGTAGTGTTAGCATTGATTTATATTTACTATTATTTGTTTGCTAGACTTTTTTCTCCTAAGTGATGTATAGGTCAGTAAATCAGTGTAAAACTAGATGCTCTCAGAACATCAACAATGTATTCAGCATTGTCTTAGTGTAATCAGATTCACCAGATCTGCAGCTGTGACTCTCCATTCATGTGACCACTAAGTGTTTCCATTTTGTTGCCATTTGTCTCAAAATGTGGTTGGTTCTAGACCTTCTCCTATATAAAGTTCCTGTGAAGTTTGAAAAAGATCTGAATGAAGGACCAATTCAACACTACAGGTTTTGGTATCATTTGCCAACCCAGAGGTCATTAAAGGAGTTGTCCTGGAATGCATGTAGATAGCACACAAAAGAGGTTGTCAAACTGCAGAGGTCAGGGCACCACAAAATTCTGTGTTTCGGAGCTCAATGTCCATTGTTATAGAGGAGCCTAATATGAGGGATGGTGGAACCAGGACTGTCTGGAAGACTGAGGTAAGAAATCCATCAATAGTTGATGTGATGCACATCAAAAGCTGAATCTCAATAAATACACACTTAAGTTTGTTCAAGTTGATCAAGCCCCTGCAATTCCACATAATGCTGAAATATCACAGGGCATAGTATTTATCGGGGGGCAATGTGTGGTTCAGCAGGTTAGAATGGTGTGCCTGTCCCCAGAATGTTATTAATTGGAGTGATCTCACAGTTGGGCCCTGGAACAAGGACCTTAGCCCCAGTTGCTCCAAGGATCGTCTGATCCCATGTTCGCAAAATGTAGGTGACTTTGAATAAAAATGTCTGCTAAATAAAATGTTAATATACAACATAAAAACCAACAGTGAAAAAGTATACACGACTCCATTTCAAAATGATGGCAAGTATAGACACAAAGGCTAGCCCATTATCCTTTTGATGGTACACTAGGTTGCATTACAAAATTGTATTTTAAGTATTTGTAAAATGACACAGAAGCACTGGGGTGCCATGTTTATTACGAGTAAAATTAGCATAAAGCCGCCCCGACCCAACAGACCGCGGCAGCTCGACAGCCTCAATTCGTAGCGGATTCGGTCTTCCCGGCCGCATGGCTCCGCCCCTCGCGTCCGACAAAATGGCGGCGCAAACAGACAGAGGGATACCTCTCAGTGCGGTAAGTCCGTTTATATTGCTTTCCTCACCGAGCCTATGTAAATAGCGATACACGTCTGTTCCTAAAATGGTGATTTCACTGTCATGTGAGGGTGAGCTCACGGGGACGACTGTTCTGATCCTATGCCAACGGCTTGTTTCGATACTACGGCTAGCTAGTTGTGTACGGGGTGGTAGAGCGGTCGTCGGAACCCGTTTGTAACGGCATCCCAGCCGCTCGGCAGATTTAAAAAAAGATAGATAAGCGGCGGTTGGATTTCGTTTATATACTTCGGGCGCCCCCTCTGATCCAGGACGGAGTCCAGCGGGGAGCTCTCGAGGTGCCTCCCGCCGCCTCGCGCCGCGCTGTTGTTGTGACGTGACGAACTCGGAGTGTCAGCGCGTGCCCGTCCAATGACTCGCGCGGGCCATTGTGCTGCGCGAGAGCTCTGCCCTCCCAGGTGTCACCGCTTAATGTCACCGTTCGCCGCTCGATTCGCTGTAAAAGGGGATGCATGAAATCGGACTGGGTAATGTGGCGGTGGGGGGCGATATCAGTTGTGTTCTGGGGCACAATGGAGGAGATGGTGGGGGCATCCACAGAGGTGGGGGGAACAATGGAGGAGCCAGTATCAACGGCGACGGGGGGGACAGGGGAGGAGACAGGATATGGTGGGGGGCATCCACAGAGCTGGTGGGCAGCACAGGAGACTGTGTTTCAATGGAGATGATTGGACAGTGGAAGAGCCTCGACCTTCCTGAATCATCTGTAGCATTATACTGAAAAATGTTAAAATATCCGAGTTTAGCTTCTCACACATCTGCTGGCCAGTTAGGCCAGACTGTCATTCACTGATTTGTGCAAGTTTCAGTCTGCAGAATTTTGGGTGAGATCTGGTCTGATGTCAGACTGGCCCAGTTATCTGAAGAGAGGAGGAGCTGTCCCAGGGCCCCCCTGGATACATTTGCCGAGTGGGGGGGTTCCTCTCTGCAAACCAAAAAAAAAAAAAAAACACAGAAATTTGCTAGTGATGTTCATGTTCCCCTCGGCCCCCTGTGACAAATCACCCCCCTCTACCACATGTCGGTTGATAAGAGTCAGAACTGTAAAATAGCGGTGAGACGTATCCGAACGGGCGGGTGATACCCGTTGTAACATTATGTGTGTGTGAGTATCTGTGAGGGAGGGTGGCTTGGATCTGTGCTGAAATGACCCCACATAAGGTTAAATTAATAATTACCACTGGCTGTCTCTGGCGCATGTAACAGTACTGTGGTTCAGTCTCCAGTTTGTGACTCAGTAGGTTAAACTTCTCTGCCTTTGTGGCTCTGATCAGAAGGTCGCTGGTTTGAGTCCTGGCCTCAGCAGAATAGTCACATCTTTTTTAAGCCCTTGCTTCAGTGGCCTGACTGTGCGTGTGTGTATGTGTGTGTCAGAAGAGCAAGACGGCATATGTGAAAAGTAGCATCCCAGCGTGCTTGTGCAAATGGTGAACACTGGATCATTTTATACATTTTTTTTTAACTGGAGTGGTAAGGAATCACTTTGAAGTGTCTATAATAATGTAAAATGCCTCTGAATATGATAGCCATGCAACAAGGCAATAAATGGCAGAAATTCTTGACAGTGATTATTTAGCTCAGCTGTTAGGAAAACAGTGCAGCTCCACCCTTGATGGTTCTTCTGATGTTGCAGCTCTGCCCGAAGTTTCTTCACACAAACTCCACCAGCCACACCTGGCCGTTCAGCGCCATTGCAGAGCTCATAGGTGAGTGCATCCCCCCCCACCCCTCCCCCCCGGAGTGAATGGTACCATCCACATAGTATGCATAGTCCAATAACTGGAGCTTGAGCTGTACCACTCTGGCCCTGTTTATGGGCTCTTCCGTGGCCTGTTTTGAGCAGAATGTAGGCTGTGTGCGTGGCCTTGTCTCCCTTAATCTTTAGCCCTGTGCTGTGCTTGTTACAGCTCTGTTTATTCCACATAGCATCAAATTGATCTAGTTTGGAGGAGAGCTGTATTTAAGGGTCAGGTTTTGTTTTGCCTGCTAACTCAGCCACTCGGGTTTATGTGACTCAGTTGGACAGTAGAAATGTTGAAGGGGGAACTCTGTTAGTACTTCCCCATTTCAAATTAATTACGTATCTTTAAAATGTGGAAATGAAAGAAGTGGTTATCTGCGTGTTCTGGGGCAGTGGGGTGAATGAGAGAAACATGAGATCGATGTTAGGTGATGGTGGCAGTGTCCCTCCTCTTTGCTGACCGTTCATAACTCCCCCGTCTGCACTTGGCCTGTGTGTCACTGTCTTCGCCGGTTGATGCCACCAGATGTGCCTTGCATCCTGGCACTGTCACCTTAGTGATGCAGCAGCTCAAGAACACAGCACAGCCTCCTATATATAGACTGCATTTAGTGTCTAGCGTTGTGTCACTTTCTTGCGATGCTCTGTGCCATTACCGTACAACCCGTGTGACCGGATCGAGATGTCAAGTCACGGCTCCATCTGTGATCCCAGAGTACCCCCGGCGGGCCAATGCCCTCATTTAAATCACTCACGAAATGCCTGCCCCCCCAAGATGTGAGATCTGCCTGGGTACATATCCTTCTAGAATCCAGGGCACAGAATTCAGGTGATGCGGCGGGTCCATGACAGATTTACATCCTACCATCGCTTGACGATTTCCAGCATGAGGACACTTGGTCACGTGCGACTCTGTTGCTCTTCATGTTTACAGACAATGCCTACGACCCAGATGTTAACGCTAAGCAGTTCTGGATCGACAAAACACGCATTAAGGGCCACGACTGCCTGACCTTCATGGACAACGGAGCAGGGATGACCTATGACAAAATGCACAAAATGCTGAGGTTGGAAAACCGCTGTTCCAAAAAACTCTTGGAGGAAGTAAAAACGTGCCTGATTTTGACCAGATGAGTGTAACCTTGGCTGCAAATGGATTACCTAGTATTTATACTAGCTGTGGATTAATAACCTTTGGCTGTGGGTTTAATAACTTGTTAGCTTCTGCTTTGTAAAGTTTTTTTCATTTCACTCTTTCTCTGTACCAGCTTCGGGTTCAGCGATAAGCAAGCCATCAACGGTCACATCCCAGTGGGCCTGTATGGAAACGGCTTCAAGTCTGGTTCTATGCGTCTGGGGAAGGATGCCATCGTCTTCTCCAAGACAAGGGACACTATGAGTGTGGGGCTGCTGTCTCAGAGCTACCTGGAGAGCATCCAGGCCGAGCATGTGGTGGTCCCCATCGTCACCTTCAGGCTTGTCGGTCATAATCAATATATCTTTTATTGACTGAGCGGGGCAAACTGGTTCCAATTGCTGGTGATTGAGAGCATTTCTTATAGCTTTTATTGGGTGAATAACTGAGATGAAGCTGAAGCAGTGAAGCCGTTGCATTTTATTGTTTTCACGAAGTTGCAGTTGTTACTTTATACTCTGTATAAACTGACGGCCAGTAATTATTGTTGTTTTTTTTTTTTTGCGAGGATAGTCTTATTTTCTAGCACCGTACCTCTAAAAAAAAAATGTCGCCCTTTGTCTGTCGCCGCCTCCTTGACCTCTGACCTCACTCAGAGCCACAGCCGAGCACATCGCCAGCCTGCAGGACATCCTCAGGTACTCGCTGTTCAAATCCGAAACGGAGCTTTTGTCCGAGCTGCATGCCATCGACTCCGTTTGCTCCACCGGCACGCGCATCATCATCTGGAACCTGCGCAGGTAAGGGGGGGGGAGCTTGGCAACTCCCGGTGTTCTCCACCTCCGCGGTCCGCATGGTTTTCAGTATATGCCATATACTCTCCTCAGGATGTCCAGCGGGCAGCCAGAGTTCGATTTCAACATCGACAGGTACGACATCCAGATCCCGGCTGACGTGTTCGAGAATACTAGTGAGAGGTACAAGCGGCCAGATCGGATCATGCAGTCCGTCCCTGAGAGTGACTACTCCCTACGCGTGAGTGTTGGGAAGAGGGCTTTGCCAAGGGCACAAGCTATGACTTATTTTTGGCTTTTACTGCTTTTGCGCTTTGTCGCTGTGTTTATTGTTTGTCATCTTGTGTGATTGGCTGCAGGCCTACTGCAGCATCTTGTACTTAAAGCCTCGCATGCAGATCATCATCAGAGGTCAGAAGGTGAAGACGCAGCTCATCTCCAAGAGCCTGGCATTCATCGCTACAGACCACTACAGACCCATCTTCCTTGTATCCTGTGTTTAGTCCCTTGCAGTCTGTTCCTCATTCATGCAAGTCCTGGTTGGTTGTTTTCTAGGCCAGAACAATATCAAAATTGAAATGTTTTACTTTTAGTATGCCCTTTGGGTGGCTCGCCCAGTGTTCCTAACGACTACCTCTAGGAATCAGTCGGGGGGAAAAAAATATCCATGAATCTCTTTGATTTTTTTCCTTAACCTTCAACCCAGAACAAACGTATCCGGATCACCTTCGGATACAACACGAAAAGCAAGGATCAGTACGGCATCATGATGTATCATAGAAACCGCCTAATCAAGGCCTACGAGAGAGTGGGCTGTCAGCTCAAGGTGAGGACTAATGGCAGGTTTCCTCAATTCCCGACCTCTATAGCTTCTCTCTGCTCATTCCTTTTTCCGTCTCTGAACAGGCAAATAACCGGGGAGTTGGAGTCATTGGCGTGATTGAGTGTAATTTCCTTAAACCCACACACAACAAGCAAGACTTTGACTACACGGATGAGTACAGGTACTGGTACAGACCTGGGCTACATCATTGTCTTTGTGTACGGATTTAGGGATCGTGACAATTGGAGAACTCTTAAATATTCCTGGAATATTGTAATTGTTATATACTGCCATACAAAAGCACAACACTAACTCCATGTTTTCTCAAAATTGATGACTGTAATCAAAATATTAGTTCAGCTATGCTCAGTTTTGAAGATAATACTGTAATTGCCTGCCTTTCATACACATGGGTGACAGTCGAAAGCCCTTGAAGGCTTTTTTCTTAGTTTCAGTGTTAGTGTAGTTACTGTTTTGTCTCCGCAGGACGGTGTAGTAGTTGAGCTTTGCAGGTAGCACACTTGAAGATGTTGGTGTGGCATATCTGCCATTTTCATTTATTTTCACTCTTTCCAGGAAAACTATATATAACCTTGGGGTGAAACTGGAAGAGTACTGGAATGAAATCCGGTTCAAGCGTGACAAAGAAAATCCTACTTGCATGATACCAGTGGAAGATACCATGTGAGCTTTCAGGAAGACGCGGGCATTTGGAGGTGAGACAGGTACAGAGCAGATGAGACACTACCCTGTACCCTGTGTCTCCAGGAAGCGTCCGGATCAGAACTGGGTGCAGTGTGACAACTGTCTGAAGTGGCGGAAGCTCCCAGATGGTATCGACTGTGCTCTGCTCCCTGAGAAGTGGTTCTGCCACATGAACCCTGACCCCCAGTACAGGTGATGGTGCAAGTCGGTGTGTGCATGGACATGCATGTTCTTACACGCGCATGAGCACTGAAGGACGTTCCTTTTCAGGAGCTGCCATATGGACGAGGAACCAGAAGACTCGGACGACGACCAGCCTTCCTACCAGAAGACCTACAAGCAGCAGTGAGACTCTCCCTCTGATGTGTCTTGACTGTCCATCCGTTGGGAGTGGGATGCATTTTTAATGGGCTCTCTGTTTTCTAGGGAGCGGTTCCAAAAGATGCAGCAGGAGAAGAACAGGTTACAGGTGAGCTGCGGAGAAGGTGATCGGCGGGCCAGGATGCTGGTGCAGAGCTCCGATTTACAAAGACGTGTGGGTGTTTACAGATGGAGCAGGCGAAGAAGGCTGCGGACATGCATCGCATCGCAGCCCTGGCTCAGCAGAACGAAGCCCTCAGGAGGCAACATGAGGATCTCAAGCGGCAGTTGAAGCAGTCGGTGGGTAGGGGGCGGCGTAGAGCACGTTCTGCAGATGGCCTCAGACTTTAAATCCCAGTGAACACCTGGTTTGGACAATGGATAAACACTAGTCTTTTTTTTTTTTTTTTGAACACCCATTTTAATCTCTGTACTTTTTGACGGTGCCGGGGAATGCATCTTTCCAGTATTTTAAATTGTTCTCTGGTGTCTACATAGGTGTGTGAACTTGGGTTTGGTCAAAAAAATGCCCAAAGGTGGTTTTACAGGTCCATTTACAAGGCTGTTTGGCCATAGAACGAAACTGGCCATTTTCCTTTTTTTCGCTGGGCTCATTAATTGTTGACGAGCTCTATTCTGATTGACCTGTTTACAGTGAGGCACTGCGATGGCTCACACGGAACTAACATTTCCACAGTCGTGTGCCACATTACGCTCAACGACGGACCTCATTTACGATGTTGGTCCCATAAGATTAAAAACGGAGCTGAAAAATTCTTATCGCCTAGTGACATCATAGCGCAACACATTACTCGCGTGTCCGTGGTGATGCAGGTGTAACAAACCCGCCGTGCTGCCAGTCATGTATACCACATACAACTATGTACAGTACATATGATAATGATCAACAACTTTAACTGGTTTGTGTATTTACTGTACTTCTTAATCATTATTTTATAGCGTACTCGTTCTTGTCGCTTGTAATTGTCATACTCCCACGTCAGCGTATGTACTGAACTCTCCTTATTCAGCTATACTGAGGTAAAATCAGATTTTCCTTGTATGGCACCTTTAAGGCCTCCTCTTGCGTTGGTTTAAGTTAAAGCATCATGATTCCAGTTCACGCTTCATTCATCCTCCGCAGAACTTCCAGCCCGTGGTGTCGACGTCATCCTCTCTGGCCACACCTTCAGTCAGCAGTGGAGTCCGAGGAGGTTCTGCACCAGGCCAGGCCTCCCTGTCACGTACCGGTGAATGCAGCTTCCTGTTGTCTCCTGTCCGTGTCGCTCAGTGTGGTCATGTGAGCATCCCACCGGGGAGGTCCATGTCATGCGTGCCGTCTCACTGCCGCCCTGCAGGTTGCCGTTCCACGGCGAGTGACATGCCCATCATCTCCAACGTGTGCTCGCTGTCCACGCCTGCGAGGTACAACCCGACATCTTATCCTAGCCTTTTACTAGCTTTGGGCGGAGAAGCAGTCCAAACCGAGTGTGTTTCATTTGTACAGGATGAAGAGAACAATTTCGATGAACCCTGATAGTGTGGAGAGGAAAAGGGCAAGGAGCAATGGATTCCATGACGGCACGGCAGCAGAAACGGAGGACGCCACCGAGGCGGGCCGGTCTTCACCAGTCGTCATCGCCAGCGACGATGACGACGACGTGGTGATTGTCGAGACTGCCAGCACGCCAAAACCCACGGCGCCGACCTTCGACCTTGCCAAGGTGAAGACCGAGCGGCGTGTCAGCGAGGAGACCACAGGCATGCACCTGGAGTGCAGCGACGACGCCGCCGTCGAGGCGGCGACAGAGAGCAACACCGCCGCGACGCTCCATGAGGCCTCCTCTCCGCAGACCTCCCAGAATCACGTCTCCACCACCACCCAGACAGACCCCAAGCCCACCGTGAAAGCAGAGACGGGCGAGGAGACGGAGAAGGAGAAGCCCGCGGATGCCGAGCAGATGCAAGAGGGGGAGCCAGCAGATGCTGAGATGGAGATGACGGCAGGGAGGGAGGAGGAGCAGACGGACAGGGAGGAAGAAGGGGGTGAGGAGCACGGGCAGCTCCACTCGGAGAACCCAGAAGGAGAGGCAATGGTGACATCTGAGGCACCAGAGACAGTGGCCGAAAAGGAGGCAATGGGAGCGAAGCAGACCATGGAGATGCTCCTGCAGGATGCGCAGCAGCAGCAGGATCAGCTGCTGGAGCTGATGCAGACCACTGCCCAAGAGAGGGATACCTACAAGGAACAGGTGCACCAGCTCACCTGCAAGACAGAGGACCTGGAGGCCGAGATAATGGAGCTGAGGCAGAGCCTTGTCAAGAAGGAGCTTTGTGAGCAGGAGGTTCAGACCGAGTGGAAGGGAGAGGAGGAGGAACAGGATCAGGAGCTGCAGACTCCCTGCCAAGGGCAGGAGGTGAAGCCGGGGCAGGAGGTGAAGCCGGGGCAGGAGGTGAAGCCGGGGCAGGAGGTGAAGCCAGAGCAGGAGGTGAAGCCGGAGCAGGAGGTGAAGCCGGAGCAGGAGGTGAAGACGTCCCGTCTGGCAGAGGAGGATGATGAAGTTGCTCTGCAAGTAGATTCACTCCTGCGAGACCTGGACCACAGCAACAATGAAAGGACGCAGCTCAGAGCCAAGGTGTGTGTATGTCTCCGAAACAGAAGAGCACAGCTTCACCACACACATGCACAGTCACCCATTTCTCTCTTCCTTTTATCTCGTCCTGTCAGTGTGAAGAGCTGAACAGAGAGCTGGAGCAGCTGAGAACAAATGGAGAGACGGGGAGCCCCAACCCTGGAGAAGAGGCCCAGAACGCCACGGAGGACTCTGCTGCAGAACAAAACGGCACGACAACCCCCAGCCCCGCGGGCACACAAGTGCCCACAGATGAGGCTCGAAGGTAGAAACTTACATCAACATTAATGTAGCACTGTGAGCTGTAGCCACTTTAACAGTCAGCTGACTGGGCAGGCTGATTTGGGGTAGCGGCTCACATTGATCTGTCAAACACACAGCGCTACCTCTCTGCCCCCTACAGGAAGCTGAATGAACTGCGTCGGAGTGTGGGTCGCTTGCTGGTGACTTTCATTCCCGCACTGGAGCTGGAGCAGGTCAACTATGACTGCGAGGTCATCGACGAGATCCTGGCACAGGTCTTGGAGGAAGTCGGGGGGGCAGGGGACACATAGATATGCAGTGGGGGCCAGTGGGACAATTACAAAGAGATGCTGGACACCCCCTGCTGGCCTCTCTCCTTCTACCTCCATATCTGCCTGTCTCACTTTATTTTTTACAACTCAGAAACAGACTTTATTGAATGTATCTCTGAATCTTTGTACATTATGTATTTTTTCTATTTTTTCATATCAATCTATTATTATTTAAAAAAGAAAATCTTTTGCACTGAAAAAAGTACAATGTCTCTAGATAATGACCCTTTTAACTTAATGGGGTTGATTTAATTCCTGACAAATGTTTTCGTTTCTTTTCCCGATGCTTGCTTTAAAGCATTTTTACAGTGTATAGGGATCTTCATCACTTTTCTATAGACAGTTGAAACAGTTTATTTCTTTTTTTTCTTTTTTTTTTTTTTACTCCAAAAGGCTTCACTTACTAAGCAAATCATTCATCTAAGGTCGTGAGAAGTTAGATTTACAAATCACTGGATTTTAAACCACTGAAGACTAGCTCGCCGGAGATCATCAATGGTTATGGTACTTGAAAACGCAATGAGCGGACAGAAGCCATAGGGTGACAGCATGCTGAAGCTCACAGGCCATTTTTATACATGTCTTCCAACGGGACAACTGCCACAAGTCAACTGTTTTGCTCTCCAGTGTTACATTGTGATTTAGCACATCCAAAAAACAAAACTGCATGTCAGAATTTGTAACTATTTTGAAATGCATTCCCATAAGGAAAATGGAGATAAAATTTCAGAATCCTTGGAATCCATTGGGATATTCTGTACCTGGTTCTCTGAAAATTACCTTAAAAAGCATTATTCTCTGATGTACACTGGCAACTGTCTCCAGTGGTATATTTAAAAAGGAGTCACGCTACTGCTGTGTGTCGTTTCCATTGTAGAGGTTCATTAGGATTTAGTGTCAAATGTAAGCTTCCTCCTTGTGAGTGTGACCGGGATAAGCAGTTAAAAGATAAACAGAAAGGCTTTCATCCATCGATTTATCTTAAAACCATGTTTCAACTGGATTTCTGTTTTAATGTTTAAGGTCTTCCGCAAAGCACAAAAGGAGGAACCGTCTCACTGCTTGGGATGCGTTATCCAAAGTAGCTGAAGTGTATTCATAGCAATAGACATGGTCCAAAGGTACCGTACCAATTTTGTGAGAAAAGTGACTTTTTTAAAAGATTGTAATGGACATATGGACAGTTGGGGCTTATGGAACACTTCTCTCCAAAACTGGTTTCTTCTTCCACTGCATTTTTTGTTGTGCAGATGCAGCTTGTAAAAAATTGTCATCTAACTTGACCGGACAAATATTCTGCAGATAAATATTTGATTGCATCCCCTACCATTAAAGCCAAATGGAAGTGAATGCCAAGGAAATTTGACCCCCACACAATGGTCTCAAAGAATGCCTAATTTACTTAACTATACAGTAATTTATTTGCACAGTTGAGTTCATTTGCTGTTCCAGATCACATTGCCATATCAGCTCAAACAAACAGTTAAAACGTTAATTTTTACTCATTGGACTAAAAGGGAGTTAATTTACCACATTCAGTTTTGTGTTCATACATGTGTTAATAAATGTGGGAATTCCTTAAAATGTTGCCTGTCTATCGTGTGTGAGAGTGACACTAAAAGCTTCCCTAAAAACCCTAACCTCTCAGTTACGCAGTTAGGGTGGGACGCAGGAAAAGGAATCACAACTGATGTTAGGTAACCAAGTTAGCAAAATCGGGATAAAGATAGGGTTGCTAACTTTGGTCAGCTTCCTGGCGTGAGATTTTCCATTTGAGGCGATGCTACACACGCATTTACATGTAACAGTTTTATCACCCAATAAGTAGTCCGTTGGGTTTGTAAACTTACCACAACGCTTTTGATGTTGCAAATTTTAGGTTTATAATGGAATAATATAGATTTGCCGTAAGATTTCTTGCGTGAGAGTCTGAAAGCATGAATGTCACGCCAAGTGCGTGAAAGCTGGCAGCCCTGTAAAGACGCTAGTTGGATCTGGGTAGTAGGGAACAGTGATCTTACAAGGCACTTAAAATGTCGGGGCAAAAATATTACAGGTGGATTGCACAGCCGGTTCTTAGTTACTTACGGAATTACGCATTACAGGTAGAGAGACCCTGGTTTAAGAAACACTGAAACCCACTACGCAACTGCACACACCACCATGCTCCTACTCAGAAAACCGTAGCCAGATAAAAGGAAACGCGTATAATACCGGAAACGTCGACTGTCTCGCGACCGGAAACGGTCGGAGTTGTCGGAGTAGGAGGGGCTCCCGGCCGAAAACCAGCGCGGGAAACCTTGCGAGTCGGCCGAGCGGCGCCGGGACAAAGCGGGGAACAAGAAACCGGGAGCCCTGGACATATTAGAAATAAACGCGATAACGCAGCGCTCTCTTCCCGACTGCGGGACATATTCAAGTCTTCCTATAACCGGCGTATAGAGGCGTGAGTTTGCTGACTGTTTTGTACTAAACAAGAGAAGCAAAACTTAGGTTAGCAGTAAAGTTACGCGCTTCCTAAAATGGTAGTAATTCACCGCTGGTTTAATTAGCTGTGTACCCCATAAACTATGGACGCTCTAATTTGTCTTGGTTGTATTGACTTTTCTCTGCGTTACGAGTTATTTTTTATCAGTGAATTGTTGGGTCATGTTTGTCTTAAAACACGGTCATTTCTAACCTAGTTCACGAAGAAGTCTCGTTTATCACGCCCGGTTTCATTTCTATCTTAACGTTAAGGCTGAAGAAATACCAGCTGGTGTGACTGCTGTATACTACCCTTTAGCATGTGTGGCTTTATGTCATAGCTGCAGCATCATGAAGGTCACCACCTGTGAGATTGCATGGCACAACAAAGAGCCTGTGTACAGCATGGACTTCCAGCAGTGGGCTGAAGGCAGATTCCATCGGCTGGCCACTGCAGGGGTGGACAGCACAGTGAGGGTGAGTGTTTCACGCTGATTTTTCTGAGGGGCGTTGATCTGTTCTCATTCCTATAGGACAGGGGTGTCAAACTCCAGTCCTGGAGGGCCGGAGCCCTACGCATTTTTGGGTTTCCCCTCATTTAACACACCCGATTCAACTCCTTGCATCTCCTAGTGCTAATTACCACACAGATCTTGAGTTGAATCATTTGTGGGGGAACAGGGAAAGAACTAAGCTACACAGGGCTCTGGCCCCCCAGGACGGGAGTTTGATACCCATAGTATAGGACGTGATGTAGATCCTTGCAATTTCAGATGTGGAAAGTGGAGACCGGGTCGGACGGGAAGACTGTTGTGGAGTTTCTTTCCAACCTGGCCAGACACACCAAGGCGGTCAATGTAGTGCGATTCTCCCCCAGCTCTGAGCTGCTGGCGTCGGGTGGTGATGGTAGGTCATTGGTTGTTTCAAAAAAGCCAAGGCTTGGGATCCAGGAGCCAGTGGATAAGTGAAATTAATGTGTTTTTTTAATACCTATGCTGAGATCAGCATTAATGTCCATCGTATTAATATGTAGCACCGAAAAGGGCCCAAGGGAAACTCAGGGGTGTTTCAGCGCACTGTGTACTTGTTCGTGGGTTTGTCGACAATAAAGAGTCTCCGAGTATGGAGCCTTGATCTACTAATTTACACCGGCAGTGACAGCAGTGGGTGCTCTGCATAAATCCTCCCCATTTGTCTCCCCAGATGCAGCCATCTTGCTCTGGAAGTTGAACGACAGCAAGGAGCCGGAGCCGACCACCTTCCAGGAGGATGAAGATGCCCGGCTGAACAAGGAGAGCTGGACTGTGGTGAAGACGCTCCGGTGAGAGAGGTGGAGGTTTGCGGTTGGGGGATGCGACTGCCCCACAGCGGTTAACCAACAGGGGATTAGAGATCAGGGTGACGGGACTGAGGCTACCGCAGTAGCTGCTTGCCCCAGTGTGTCCACTCCGTTGCTGGATTTTCAGTATGGATGTGGGGCCTTTTTAGGAATGGGAGGGCTACCTCCTGCCCCACGGCCGCTTACAGGGGCACCTGATATTGTGGGACATCAAATAATTTCTCACCCTCAGGGGTCACATTGAGGACGTGTATGACATCTCCTGGGCCGTCGATGGTAACTTCCTGGTGTCGGGCTCCGTGGACAATACTGCCATCATGTGGGATGTGATGAAGGGTAGGTGACACGGTCGTACACCATAGACCCCACCTCCTGGCTCCCAGGGCATAATGTGGCATTTGATTTACGGACACATCTGTACTCTATATCCAGGTCAGAAGATGTACATTTTCAATGATCACAAGAGCTACGTGCAGGGAGTGGCCTGGGACCCCTTGGGAAAATACATCACCACCCTCAGCTGTGACAGGTAGGTGGGCGGATTCCTCTATGATGGGCGTCTGTCTCACCAGTGGTGTTCTGACCTCTGTGCATGTCGCTTTCAGGGTGTTGCGGGTTTACAGCATTCAGACCAGGAAGAAGACCTGTAACACCAGCAGAATGTGCTCCGGAGGATCTGCTGAAGGGGAGGTTAGTGGGAGGGACAGCTGTCATTTCGCTGCCATTTTCTGCCGGATGGTGGTCGTGGAGCGGTGTTTGACCTAAAGGAGTCTTTCATCAGTCTGAAAAGTTTTAGTTTTCCTCTGTCATTCAGCAGCATGTGGCCTAGTTCGTCGATGACGGCAGAAGGGCATTTGTAAGGCTCATGTTTAATGTTTTACGAGTGTTACCCCTTCACTAGGAGTGCCTCTGACGTTCAAACACTCAGCTTCTCATTCACAGGTGAAGAACTACCGAATGTTTCATGACGACAGCATGCGGTCGTTTTTCCGCCGGCTCACCTTCACCCCCGACGGCTCCTTCCTGCTCGCTCCAGGTGCCGCACGTCTCTAATTTTTGGGGGTTATTGGCATACTCTGATATTCCCGTTGCATTTATGTTCTGCTTGACCTCACCCCTGATAACTGGGACACACACACTACTATGGTTACATCACTTTAATGTTCTATACTGATGATCTTGGTACCTGTATAGTAATTGAGGGTGCCCATGACTAAACAGGAAATGTCATTTCTTGTCACTTCCTATAATGCAGCTGGCTGCGTGGAGGCTGGTGAAAACGTCACCAACACCACATACGTCTTTTCTCGGAAGAGCTTCAAAAGGTACGTGTGCGAGAAAAGTGCCCCCCTTCCGGCTGATTGGCACTGCAAGTCATTCAATGTGACCCATACTGTGTCCACCCCCCCCCAGGCCCATCGCACACCTGCCCTGCCCTTCCAAAGCCACCTTAGCTGTCCGCTGCTGCCCCGTTTATTTTGAGCTGAGAACCAGAAAGGGAGAAGGTAGGACTCAAACTGGACCAGCTTTTGGCACACGTGTATAATTGCTGCTGTACATTTGTGCTGTTTTCTGAGTGAGGAAATCTGAAGGATTATAGGACATGACTATATCTGGCTAAAGCACTCTGCCACATGCCTGCGGTTACACTGTTGAAGGTGGTGTGTTGACTGTGCTCTTGCTTCCAATCCTGCAGATGATCCTGCTCAGGCCCCACCCAGCACTTTCCCGCTACCCTACCGCCTGGTGTTCGCCGTGGCCTCTGAGGACTCGGTCCTGCTGTACGACACCCAGCACCGGCTGCCCTTTGGCTACGTCTCCAACATCCACTACCACACGCTCAGTGACCTCACCTGGTGCGTTTGACCAGCAGCTCTCGGGCTTTTGGGAGGAAACGTACGCGTTCATGTGTATATGTTCACCTGAGAGGCTGCTGTCTGAAATACTTTTTAGAAATGGCACCATGGTTCAGAATGTTTGCTGCTCTCTCGTTCCTTTTGTCCTGTTTTCCCCTCTGGGTTTTCTCTCACCTTTCGTGCCTCCTCTCTGAGCATCTCCTTCACGTCTCTCTCTCTCTCGCTTATTCTCCAGGTCCAGGGATGGCTCCATCTTGGCCATCTCCTCTACAGATGGGTACTGCTCCTTCATCACATTCTCCCCAGGGGAGCTGGGCGCACCACTGAAGGAACGTCCGCAGCTTGAGCTCTGTACTCCAGGCTCCGTCCCCGAGAAGAGGGGCAAGAAGATATCCGCGGCGAGGACGGCGTCCCCTGTGCCCCGCATGGCTATGTCCGAAGGCAGCTCCCCTGCCACCCTGTTGGGGTCGGACCCAGGCTCCACCCCTTTGAGCTCTAGGGCCAATGAGGAAGGGAGAAACCCTCCATGTGGGAAGACCAAGCCACAGCCCCGCAGAATCACACTGAACACGCTGGAGGGCTGGAGCAAACCCACCACCCCTAAAGCCCCCAGCACCCCACAGGGAGCACCCACCCCCAGGTAAGACATCTGTAACGATGTGTTGCTTTGCCGTCACTGTGCTCCTCGCTGGACAGATATTTGGTTACCGCTGCTGCTGCTCTCTTGAACAGTTCTTAGACTTAAGAATTATGGCGATCAGCTGAACTGTTTCTCAGCTCATTGTCTGAAATTTATTTCTTAAAGGAGAAAGAGTGGCTTTTGTGAGAAATTCTACTCATGACATGTCAGAAATTTAGTTAAGTCTGGCCTAAATGTTTGCGTAGAAAAAATTTGTTTGCAGATTTTCCTCATATCGTACAATGTTCGATAACGGTTCAATATCACAATGACGATATGACTTGCGATAAATATAGAAGTGTGCATTTTAGTAATTCAGTTCCGATGTCTTTCTGCTTTAATAGGTACACTGCTGACTTAGGTTAATAAATATTTGGGATCTATGTCCAATGAAAAAAGGATTAAATACTTCGAACATCCTTATATTGAACAAATTGCACATGAATACCCAAGCAATTAAACAGAACATTAATTTAAATAAGAATTAATAATTATAAGAAATTAATTTCCCCAGCATCTTTTAAAATATTTTGTTCTAAACATCATCTCTTGAAATAAGTTGTTTTCCCCCAGATATTTAAGCAAATCAATAAATATAAATTTAGAAAAACAAATGTCTTCCATTATAATCATTAAGGCGCTTAGCTATCGAGCTGAATATTTATTAATAAAACACTGGTAATACCATCAAGCTAAATGTAAACAATTTTTTTATAATAGTAAACACCATTTATTAAAGCCTTTGTGAATGTATTTTATATATGGTAATAATCAATAATGTTGCTATGGAGCTAAATATACATTATTAATAAATTCATATTAATGTCAGTGAAACAATTTTTATCAAGCTAAATATACAGTTACAATCAATTAAAACGTAGCACCGTTGACCTAAATATACATTAATAATCTAACAAAACATGTTGGTTAATCCACAATAAAACATGTCGCTTATCAATCTAAAAGCAAATATTTTTTTATAATACTTAAACACACCTTTTTAAACAATATTTGTGAACATTTTATTGATATAAATGCTTGCTGCCACAGTAAGGCTGAACTGGAAACTTTATAGAGTAACTTGAAGCTCAAGATTGCATCATCACGATTGTGTCAACATGCAGACAGCTGGCCGACATGTCACAGGAGGAAGGTATTTGTACGATGGAAGAGATTTCGCACGACGCCTCCACCTGATAGGTCCAATGTTCATGTGTGGAGTGTGGATGCACGAGGGGTGTAAATATATTGATTTTTCTTATCGCGATTCAGTCGTTTGAAATGTGCGTGTCATGCATGTTCATATCATGCTGATTAAAAATACGGTTTGTCAGTCAGCATTGGAAGAAATACAAGCCCACTCCATTCTTAGTCCTTCCCTATCATCCGTCTCTATCTTTTCATCACTTTCTACTTGACAGTAGCTCAGTTTGTGTTAAACTGTTTTTGGAGGCCCAAGCTCTGAAATGAGCATCAGGTTAATCCTGTCTGGTGTGCTTTTCACATGACCTCCATGAGGCTTGTATCACTAGGAGTTTTCCCATTTCCGTGAATACATCCCTATGTTCATTCAACTAAATCTCTACAAACTCTTGGTAGGATAATGAAGCCGTTGGATACCATGGCCCACTTAAGTATCCTGAACTCCAACTCCATGGTTCTCTTTTGGTTCCAAAACATTGAACCATGAAAGACCCATTGCTGCTTCTGGTAATTTCTTCAGTCTAGGACCTAACAAATGCCCATCATTAAAGGCTGTTTTAAGAATGTGGTACTCAAAGAATTTCTGGTCTGCGTGATTTGAATGGATGATCTTTAGTTCATCTTTTCTACTTTGGTATCTTGAACCATGAATTGAACTGTTTAATGCCTTGAGAGGAGGACTACTTGCATACTGTACTTGCATCCATCATCTCATGATAGAAGGTGACAAAGTTGAATTGACAAGTCACCTGGCCTTTGGCTTTGTCACAGTCTCAGAGCTTTCAGTGATCAACACACAGTTGACGCTGCACTGTACATCAATGACCCCCCCCCCCCACTCTGTGGGCCTAAGTAAAGTTCAGTTCAAGCTCACCCAGTTGCTTCTGCAATTCATGAAGCTTCTCACAGAAAAGCTCTCTAATCATCCCAAAACTTTGTTTGCCTCCACTGCACTGGCTGTGTCACGAGGAGCCACGACGAGCCGTGCAGTGCATACCTGCTAATTCAACTGCTCCTTGACGATGATGACATAACTTCAGCTCCATCCGCATTTCCGTCCATGATTTCAGTTCCTGAGGAATTTAAGTTGCCATGTACCCCACAAATGTGAAGATTTGTTTGGTTCTTATGTCTAACTCCAGTATCAAGGAGTACAGTAGACTTCTTGGGACAGTCTTGTTGAGGTCATTCTTAAGGGTGCTTGCAACAGCTTGATGCATTTCTGATGGACCTTAGGTTTTTGCCTTAGAATCAGCAAAGAATGCTTTGGCTGCCTGGCTGTTCAATGCTACTGTATATGATACACAATCTGCTGAAATAATGTTGATGTTGTAACATTGAGTACCGTATATATATTGTAACCTGAACAACTTATTCCTCTGTTTATTTCTAGTCATGGATGCAACTTGCCCGAAACTTAATCTTTGCACTGCTTCACCTCTTTATACGTTGTGAGGATCCTCTACACCACTGTTATTTCATCTTTCTGGATGCAATGCTCTTTTTTTTTTTTTCTTCTTCAGAGGACAGATTTGTGCTTCAGTGGATCCATTCTACCAGTACTTCCCATGTTACTAGGCTGACAGGAGGCTCAGATTGATGTATTGATTTGATTTATTCATTTATGCTGATTAATTCATATGTCTTGTGTGAATTCCCTGCATTACTAACAGTACTAGACTTGTGGGAATGATTAAAATTGCGCATGAAACCTGTTATCCCTCGCCAAAATACAGGTCCAGAAACTGGTAGACATTCTTTTCCCCCCAGAAAGTGTTTAAAATGGTGTATCTCTTGCTGTAGTCACTTTCTTCCTGTTTCTTCTTTCCCCCAACATGCAGGCGGATTTCTCTGACTCCTATTTCCACAAGATCTCCTGCCGCACCCTCCTCCATGGAGAAGGCCAAGCACGGTCAGTTCTCACTCCTTCAGGGCAGAAGGTGCTTCTCACCCAGTCCTTGAAAAGCCTGCAAGTTGGCGGAAGTTTCACTGTGTGGAAGTGCCGTTTTTTCAGTAATTAATGAAACCTTAATTAACATTTTATTTCGTAAACAGAAAAAGTAGTGAGAGACAGAAGAGCTGGTTGTGTGTGCTCTGGATAACGGAGCTTGCTCACTTGAGGTGGTGATGCAGTCAGCTGATGGAAAAATTCAGTCTTTCAGGTCCAGAACTGAATTTCTGGATCCCTATGTGAGAGGCTGAGCTTTCTGCTGGAGCCCACCAGCACTGATTGCGTCTTGTGCTGTTTTGTGCTGTTCCAGAGAGACCATCTCCTCCAAACGATCCAGTTTGCCAGCCCCCTGAAGCCAAGAGAACCAAGACAGATGGGCTGGGGTCCACTGAGGCCATGGGTTTGGATACAGGTAGCTCCCAAACCCAGTAGGAGCCTTTTGAATCTTCAGCAGTTTGTACAGACTGTCACCCTCTTTGGATCTTCCTGCTTTTCCCATCCATCACCTTAACTCATCCACACATGCCTGTGTCAGTGATGACATCTACCCCACCTTGTGCAAAGAATCATGGGAGTCTGAGGGACTGAGCACTTGTGTATGTTTTTAACATGCATCGCTAGTGTGTGTTTATAGCCATGTTTGGAAGTGTTTTGGAAGCCAGTTTTGTAAGTGTTTGTCTTTGTGTACACGCACATAGGCAGAAATCTTCAAGGAATCAGTCGTTCCACTGAGCTTTGCAGCTTTGGTAGATCCCACAGTTCCCCTGGTTCTTTGGTGGCTTCCTGCTCAGCTGTGTTGCTACTTAGCTACAGGCTCCGTAGCGCTTGTTACTTCAGACAGGCATCTCCCCCAACTTGCCTCATCTTTAACATGGAATTCTGGGAAAGGTGAACACAAGGCAAGCAAAACTTGCCTGTGCATCCCAGCATCTACAAAACAAACAAGAAAAACGGAAAATTAAGTGTGGAGAGAGAGGACTTTTTTCTGAACTATCCCATCATCGATGCTGCATCATTCATCCATCCATCCATTTGAACGAAGGGCGACATTGCTTATTCAGTATTCCTTCCCTTTGTTCACACTGGTATCTGTTGAACACTGCAGCTGTACATGACCATGTTAAAGACAACATGTAAAGGGAATCTTCAGTCTTTTGTGTTTTTCGTTGAGCTTACCTCCAGGGTTTTGTGCCTGGTATGTGATTGCTGTCTGTAGTATGAGGAGTGTGGTAAAAAAAATTGCTTTTTCTTTTCACAACACCCCCCAGTACTGAAAGTTGAGTCTGAGCTCCTTTTTACCTCTTCCTGTGTGTATTCTCCCCATTTTTGTTTATGCAGTTGTTTTTTCCGGAATATGCAATTCTAAAGTGTCTACGTTAAAAGGTTTAAAAATTGAACTGCTTTGGATGTAATGGGCCTTGCCCATTTCAATCCATGTCTCGACATTAATCAGACCTGCAGCTTCAGAGTGTGACAGATTGTGACAGGAATCGTTACATTTACTGCAACTGTTATAGATGTATCTGCTTGTCACATTGATATCATCAAACAGGATCTTGCTGATAGCCTACTGAAATGTGTTAAATCTTTGCCCACGGCTTACTTTTGGACAGGTTTACTTGAGGTGCCTTAGAGAAGAAAATCAAACCAATTTCTTGAAATAAAAGCAGGGGTGGCTGCTGGCGTGGATTTTGAGAGCCCTGAACCCAAATGATTTCTTTAGGCAGAACTCCTGGGCTGGAACGTGGCAGCTTCTCCTGTATCTTATTGCGTGATTTGTTTTTAATTTAACTCATTTTCCATTTTGTGGCAAAATTCAACAGCTGTACTATGCAAATGTTAGGTTACGCTGAGTTTACCTGAGAGTTTTCCACAACCTCTGTACTGTATAATTAACTGATGGATTCTTGTCATAACCCATAGACTAGACTTGCTGGTTTTACTCTACGTCTACTGCTACAAATGTTTAGTAAAGCCATTTTTCCTAAACCAGTCCGAATGTGTTACTTGTCATTTTTGTCCAAAAATCTGTAATAATGAAAAAAAAATGTTCTACAGCATTTTCTGCTGGGATGAGATTAGTCTGGTTTGTCCAGATATGCAGAATACAAGAATTATACACCTGCCCAGCCTCTGTCCCAGGCAGCATATGGTTCAAGGCTGTGGCTCACATTGGATAGGATACCAGTATACCTAAATGTACACAGTTTAAAAACACCAGTAAACCTAACAGTATATTGTGGATGGGGGGAGGAAGCCCATGTGATATACATCCACACATACAAAGCAGAGGTAAGATTTGACCCCTCCACCCTAGCAAAATGAAGCAATAGTGCTAGCCATTGTCAATTCCTTACTTAGAGATTTATGACAAAACATACCAAAATCGCAAAATATGCTGGTGGAAATTCTGGATTCACGTTATATTCCAGTAGATACAGGATTACAAGACGGTATTGTTAACCTGGACCAATACATCATTTCAACAGTTCCAAAGGCTTAGAATTCTTAAGGATTTTACTGGAAATGTCCACTGGCTAAGTCATTGACACTAATCCCTTTGAAATTATTTAAAACAATTAGCAATGGTAGTAACTTATTCGCTGCTGCCGAACACATTCTTTGCTTGTTTACAATTAATTGCTATAAAAGCGGGAATGCTATTCTTGATATAATTCAAATTATTAAGAAATTAAAATTATTCACTCGTTTGTATCTAAAATGAATTAAAGGCCAGTCCTTATACTACGGAGATTCCAGATGGTCACTACGTTTTTCTCTGTTGTTTCACAACAATCAACTACTCTGCGCACACTACAGAAGACAACGCTGATGTCAGCAACCTACCTTGACATAGAGAAAAAAGAGTGGGCGGGAACCACACGACTTGACGTACAGGAACAACAGCCAATCATATTTCCCGGGACAGAGACGATGCACCAATTCTGCTAATAGCCATTTAGTGAGGGTAGGACTCCATGGATGTGTGAATGGGTTAGGTTGTCATGTGGCAACCAGCAGAAGGTTACGAGTTAAAGAACTGGATTATTTGGTCATCTGACTTTTCACGAAAAGGGTCGAAGTAGTAGCTGAAAGGATAGTTTGTGACGGGGGCTGTAAAATTCTGATGTTTTGAGTTGGTATTATCGGTAGTACTCGTTTTGCGGCGCGAGGAGAGGACGCCTCGCCTCACGTTTTCAGTTGTTAACTCGATACTATGGTCGGTGGATGAGCAGCTAGCTAGATCACGTAGCTTAGCCTCCAGCCAGTAAGAAATCCTAGCGCAAGTTACTGGGTGGGAGGCACAGGTAGCCCGCTACCTAACTTCTCTTTTTCATTTTTAATTTCTTTTTTAGGTACAGGCAATTTGCTGCTCCGGGGGACTGGTTGGATAGTACTCCTGTGATGTCGTTTGTCAAAAATAGTATGACACAGTATTAATGAGTCAGATAGCAGGCTTTTAGTAATACAGTCCCTGCGTGGGTTTCCAGGTAGCGAGGTCTCGGGTACAGTATCCACGTAGCGGCGTGTGGTACAGTTGTGTTTGCAAGTTTCCAGCTAGTAGAGTGTGTGATATGTATTTCTTCGGAGGTTTCCATGTAGGACAGTATGTGATACAGTTTTCTGTGTAGGTTTCCAGCTAGTGCGTACACTCTGTACAGTGTTATACAGATATGCATCGTTCATTGTAACACTGTGTGAGGTACAGTTCCCATCGTGTGTAGGACACACGGTCTCAAGTTTCATTTTAGAAGAACTTTTTTCAAATGCATTTTGATCTCATTTCTAATTATGCTGATTTAGCTTCAGGATATATGGATTAAGCCAGGAGAAAATGACGTTTACGGGAGAAGGAGCTGAAGGAGGTTTTCCGTTTGGACGTCGGAACCGCGGACTTTGGGTGTGCAGCTTGGGTACTATGGACATCTTTGGGTCCTGATAAGGACGGATTGGACACGATGTCGTTTGTGTGTGGCGAACCATGACTGCGATATTAGTAATACACGGTGAATGTTTATGAAACTTTAAATGGTCTTATTTCGAATGTCGAACCGGTTTGTTTTTTAAAAATCAGCATCTGAGTGACATTTTAATGGATTACCCTCACGTGCAGTCGAATAATTAAACTGATGTACTGCTGTGGACAGCTAACGTTTTAGAGGTAAACGTGTAAGCCCTAAATGAGAAGTTTCACCTGCTAGTGCGACAGTTTGACCTGATCTGACGGCACCGCTTCGCCTGGCTGGGCATTGGAGAAGTTCAGAAGAGGGGGCACGGACGGAAGCAAACACGGAAGCCGGTGAAAAATGGCCGGTGACTGCACCCACAACACTAAGTACGTTAAGGATGATGACAATTTGGGCAGCAGACATGCGCTGGTCACGAAAGGGGAGCCGGCGGGCGGTCCCGATGCGGCCGATGCCGTCAAGGAGAGCACGTCCAAAGACGCGACACTGTCGCCTTACTTCGAAGTGATCGATGGGGTGCTTTACCGCAAAAAGCTGGAGAAAGGATACATCCACTACCGGGAGGTCTTGGGCAAGGACAGGCGACTGAAAGCAATCGCCACCTTTCACCATAAGCGAGCGGGCAAGCGGCACCACACCTTGGAAGACACCTATAGACATGTGGCGGAGAATTACTGGTGGGAAGGTGGGTCCTCTGGCGCTATCCGTGCGAACGGTACCCTAATTCGCAGGGGACTGTCCTCCCCGCTTCAGTTTGCCTGTGATGGCTGTCCTTATTCTCCCTCTTTGCATATATCTGCGCTGCCAAGTAAGTGTGCTTCAGAACCACGCGGCTTCAACCAGTCGGGACCCACGGCCGCGATCCCACATGCGCTTCCGACCAGTCCAGGAAAACCATTTGGACTGTATCCAGCTTATCTCGGCCTGGTCCTGGCAATTTGGTTTTCATTCCTGATTGTATCTTTGTATGACACAGAGGTACAATTAAATGCGCAAATCCCAGCGCTGTAAGTTTTAAAAGTTTGCTAAAATGGCTCATTTGATGGGAGTCACTCTGTTCAGTGAATTTCTTGTAATCTACACTCCCTGTTGTGAAAATAATCAGTAAACAATGGAAAGAGAACATTTTTTATTATTCTTTTGAACTCCAAAAGACAGTGCATCTGCTTTTAGTTAGTGAGAGGGGGTTACCATTTTAACAAAAGGAAAATTTCAGTCCTTACTGCGCATTAAGCAATGAGATTAACACATGAAATCTAATAGAAAATGTGTTTGAGAAAGTGGATATTCTCTCTGCTGATTCTCGCACATTAGACGTTCATTTATTTTATGACACCGCTTACCCTGCTCAGGGTTGCGGGGGATCTCGAGACTATCCCAGAGGCTAAGGGAGGGAACATACCCAGGATGGGGCACCAACCAATAGCAGGACACACTGACACACCATTCACTCACACATGTACACCTGTGGGCAGTTTGGGAATTCAAATTAACCTCAGCATGTTTTTGGACAGGGGGGTAGGGGGGGACTGGAATACCTGAAGGAAACCCCATGACAAAACAGGGAGGACATGCAAACTTCACACATAAAGAGGACATGCAAACTTCACACACAAAGCCATCACAGAGTCTCGAACCCTGGTTCCCGAGGTGTGCGGCAACAGTGCTACCCACCGTTATGCTGCTCGCTTCATAAATTGTTGCATAATGCTTCCTTGCTCTTTTCTTCAGGGATGTATTTTCAGATCAGGGAATATGTCACAGGCTGTCGGGAATGTCAGACGGAACAGGAAGGCCGAGAGGTAAGAGTCACAGCAGGGAAACAAACATGACACGCTAACGCCTAAGTCACAGTATGGTAAGGCTTTTCTGAGAATGTAGGTACTTCGGTCTGTACAGATAGGAACCACAGTCCTCCAGGACTGGACTGAACTGAGCTGCCTGCTTCAGCATGTGGCCAGGCATCAGAGCAGTCCTCACATCATCTCCTCTGCAGACGCCCGCCAGCTCGCTGGTCTCCAAGACGCTGACAACCCATGCCAGCGACATGCTGTGCAAGCTGAAAGGCCAATGGGAGGAAGGTCTCTTCTGCGACATCACCCTGCGTACAGGCAGCCGCTCCTTCTCTGCACACAGGGCCGTGCTGGCGGCCGTCAGCGAGTACTTCCAGGAGGTATTCGTTGAGATGGCCTCTTCGCCCAGCCCGCAGTCCGACATCGACCTGACCGGTGAGGGCAGCCATTTCTTTGCAGTCTCTTTTCCCAGTTTTACGCAACCTCCACGACAGGGTTAGTTGTGTCTCTCTGGTTGTGGCTTTATGTGAGATCTGTTAAAAAACACACGGGCCTTTGGATAGGTCATCTTCCAGCATCTGTGCTATAATTGCACCGTGTTTGGATTGTCATATTTTAGGCTGCTTGTTTGAGTGGAAACAGCTCTGACCATGTCACCTCAGAGCTTGTGTTCACCAAATCTGTTTAAATCCTCTGTTTTTCATGTTGCTTAGAGGTAGCCTGCTTCGTTAAGCTGTCCTCTCCAGCCCAAACGCATACTTTATTATTTTTGTTTGTTCACAGTTGCACTTTGTTGGTGCTGTTTCTGCTGCTCTCCTTCTCTCGTCTCTCTCTTGGATTTCCTAAGACTGATGAAACTCCAATGGGAACATTCATCAAGGGTTGTTTCTGTGGGATGGCCATCGCTGTCAGTGTAGGGTGGGAGACACTGACCTTGTGGCCTCATCTCTCATTTCTAGGTTTCAGCGAGGAGAGCTTCCTCTCCCTGCTTGAGTTCTCCTACACCTCAACCCTGTCACTGAAGCTGGAGAACCTGGTGGAGGTCTCCACCATGGCGCGGCACTTTCGCATGTGGCCTGTGGTGGAGGCCTGTAGGGCGATCCAGAGAGAGCAAGCTCTCGATAGCACAGGGGGCTGCACGCCGGACTCACCCAAGCCCCCGGGGGCCTTCGCCAGTCCAAATGACATTGGCTCCCGGAAAGACGGCGTGCTTACTAAGAGGAAGCGGAAGTGCGGTGAGACTGAGGAGGGCGCGGCGGAGGAATCGGGACCTTTCGTTAAACGGGTAACGCGGAGCAGAGGGCCACTGGACGTCCTGGAATTGCCCCAGGGTTCCGGGTCCAGGGGCGCCGAACGGACACCAAGAATTAGCCCAGATGGCAATGGCTTCCCCTGCACCCCCACCCGCAGGCTGAAGCTCATGGACTTCAAATCCCCATCCAACAAGAGGAAGACTCCCCCACTCCGTCTCCCCGCCAGCCAGCCTCCTGTGCGCATCCTGCGCTCCTCTCCCGCATCAGGACAGCGGGCACCACACCTCGAGGCCAACACAGTGACGGATGGAGGAGCGGCAAGCACCACCCTGCCTTCCCCCCGCTCCAGGAAGTATAAACAGAGGCTTTGTTTCCCGCAAGCCGGCCAGGAGGGCACCCCAGTCAAGCAGGAGCCCCAGGAGGAGGAGGTGCAGAGCCCACGGACACTGGAGAAGTACCGGCTTCTGAGTGTGCTGGGCCTGCAGAGGAAGTCCCTGCTGCCCAGCCCTGAGGAGCTCACTGGCTGGAGGCAGAAAAAGCGGCTGCGTAAGCTGAAAGTGGACAGCTACGCACTGACGACGCGCCGGAAACCGCGAGTCCCGGGCCTGGCGGGCGCCTTAAACTTGGAAGGGAGCGAGCCGAATGGCACTCTGCTGCAGCGTGTGATAAAGATGGAGCCCCCCGAGCCAGTTAGCCTGGAGGACATGAGGGCTAGCAGCATAGATCGCCCCCTGGTGGCCACTAGTGGGAATACCCACGGGCCAGTTACCCTGCCAAAGCGTAGTGAACTGAGGCGTTCTGTTAGGATCAAAGCCCCCACCAGGAGCACGGAGCTGGGCTCCTTTGTGCAGATCAAGCCAGAACCCACAGCCCTTCCCCTTTTGCCCCCAAGTACTGCCACACGTAGCCATCGCAGGGGGCATCTTCCTGTAGAGCCCCTCTTCTCCTTGAAGGTGAAGAGGTCTGTGGTCAGGAGCTGCCCTCTGGACACACGGAGCACCCGGGTGACCAGGAGGACAGTCCGGGATGCCCGGCATGGCAGCCGCCCTGCGCCATCGAAGGCCAGGATAGGTCGGGACAGAGCACGCAGTCACAAGAGGAAGGAGGTGAAAGCCAGAGCAGTGGCACCTCGTGTGGAAACCCCACGCAAAGCTGCCAGGCCGACAGACAGAGTGGCGAATGTCAGGAATGTCCCCGGGACCAGCGGGCTCACCCAGCGTCCCCCACCCGGCCTGCTGAGGGCCATCAAAGATGAGCCCGCCGACCCCGTTCCCGTCTGCATTCCCACCGTGCCGGAGCTGGGCAAACGGCAGAGCAAGCCGCCGGTGAAACTGCTGGATCCCGGCTTCCTCTTCACCTTCTGCAGGCCCATCGGCGCCATCAAGAAGGAGGAGGAGGAGCGCGTGGACATCTGCTTGACGGGCTCCCTCAGCCAGCCGGTGAACCCCAACAGCCCAGTGCGGCGCATCCGGAGCACGGCGGACATCGCTGGACGCACCAGGGGCGCCATCCGGGAGGCTCGTGCCGCACGCCGACGTGCCCGCAGCCTGAAGCAGGCCGAAAGCGGCGCTGCCGTGTCTCCGTCCTTGCGGAGGCGCTCTGGGCCGGAGGGGTCGGCCTTGAACGGCTTCCGCGGATCGTCCCTGGCGGGGCCAACGAGCGCCAAGGGGAGAGGCGAACGACCAAAGGTGTGTACAACTGTGAAGGGTGTCTGCGTGCACGACGTGCCAGCAGTTCTTATTATTTCACGTTATTCATGACTTCCTGGCAAACAAACAGCCCTCAGACCGAGCTAAGGCGGTGACTTCGCCGTCTTCTGTCATCCGCAGAAATCTCTCAGGCTACCCCCCCTGCAGAGCCGGCGATCCGCGCTTCTGGACTCCATCCGGCGGGCTCGGCTCAAGCAGCTGCGGCAGGCACGTGGCCACGCCCCTGTGACGTCACACACATGCTTCCAGTGCAAGGTCACCTACAGGAACTGCGACGTGCTGATCATGCACCGCATCCGGCACATCGAGGGCAAGCACTGGCCCTGTCCCGTAAGCAGCCGCCACCCCCGTCTGCCCGCATCTCCGTGCGCCTTTCTTCTGGCCCTTTCTGCTTCACCTTCTGACATATCTTCTGTCTTCTCCCCACAGCTGTGCAGCAAGACCTTCTTCAGGCAGCGTAACGTTCAGAGCCACATCCGTACGCATGACCACAAACTCTACAAATGCCACCGCTGTCTGTCTGCCTCCTGATTCTCGGGCCCCCAGCCGAGGGGGGGGGTGGTGCAGGGTCTCTCCATATCCCGAGGATGATTTGTCATGTGCGGGCGGGGTTTTTTTTTTATTTTTTATTATTTTCCTGCGTAACCAAAACTCAAGCTCACTAACCATTCGATCCGGCACTTTTTTTTTCCTCGTAATGATTTAATCGCTGTTTTTCATTACCTACCTTACTGACAAAGGGCCTCTCGCAGGATATTTATCTCTTGCTACGTTAGGATGAACACTTTCTGGAGTAAATTTTTGAATGAAATGATTGTAAATCTGCATTGCCCGTCAGAGAAGACAGTAATGGTAAAATAATAGATGTAATTATTCTTATTGTAATTATTATTGTTGTAATTTAAATAAACAGACTAAAGATACTGTTTCGCCTTTGCCTTTAGGTCACTACAAAGGTTAAACTTGAACTGGTTATTTTGTCGTAGGGACTGTAGAAGATGGTCAGTATGAAATGGGTCAACGCGGCCCCTGTTTTTTGTGGGCCGGTCCCGGGTGCACGTGCACATGGTGGCGTGTCTTTTGGTCGTCCGTGGCAAGATGGTGCAGATTTTTGCTCCAATCTAGAAATACTTGAAGGATGAACTTCAACCTGTGTTTGTTCCGTCTTTGCGTGTGATGGTGTCGGCGGGGAGAAAGAGAGCGCCTTGGCGCAAACCGTGACATGAGCCATTTAAAGGGAAACCGGCGGGTCAAGCTATGGGAGTGTGCTGTCGGTTTTTACATCGTGACTGAAACACAACCCTTTTCTTAAACTGAAACAGTTGTCGTTTGCTTTTTTTATTTAAGAGGCTCCATATTATTTAAATTGTAGCATTTATGGAAATTTTTAATATTTAGAATGTGGAGTTACAATATGGAAGCACCCTTTTAGATGTCTTAACTGTAAAGAGATGAAATTGAAATTTTAATAAATTTTGCATTTTACACACTGACTTGTATTTGGTGTCATTGATGAGAGTTACAAAAATTCAGTTACAATGACCTCATCGTCCATCTTCCAACTGCTTATTCTGCTCAGGGTTGCGGGTCAACCATTTACATTTAACAAAAATGGGTTACAGCTTGTGTCCATGTATAAAAGGCCATGCTACCCATCTGGCAATGCGCTTAAATGACCAAACGCCTTCTAACAAAGCAGTTTAGTGAAACCAGCACAGATCGATGGATAGCTGTCTTGGAAGTAATGTGTAGCTTTTTCAAATGCTATAAGCAAATAGCAGTATGTAGTGAAACTCTTTGGAGAAACTACACTATCTATTGGCTGTACATCAACATGCAGAAACATAAAACACAATTAGAAGTTAAATGCTGCTTGCGCCATATGTAAGAGTGAGACTCCCAGAATGATGTGTGAGGGGTTTAACTACAGACAAGGCTGGGGCAAATCCATGTTTGGGCAATGACACATTCCTGCAGATGATGTGGTGGTAAAACCAGGTGTAGCAACACACAGTCCTGATCAAACAGGTGTGTTCCGGTTCCATGGGGTGGTTTCTGTAAGTTATGACTGAGGTAATAGCTGCAGTTATTTCATGTTGTTTTTGAATAATGATAATGTTTGTGTCTGTCTCCTCCTCCAAACTTCCATCACGGCTTCTCCTTGTGATGACTTTCAGTTGAGTCTTGTTCTACCCTTGTAACTTTTAAGTAGTTACCTTTAAACATCCACACCCATAAGAGGTGATAAAAGCCAGCTTTGCCCAAATGGGAGCTTTTGTGTCGTCATCAAGGCGGGGGCCAGGGAGGTAAACATTGGCAGTGCCTGGTTCTATTTGTATCTGCGTCATATAACAACCTTTTGCTCACCTGACGCTGATTTCAGCAGAAGATGACCAGCTTCCCAGTGCTCCTGTGTGCCTTTCTCTCCGCGGTTATCATGGCTACCGCAAGTCCAGTTCCACCAGCGGAGATTCAGGATGTGGATCCTAGTGATCTCGAGGTGCAAGCATGTGCGAACTTTGCCTTGGAGAACTTCAACCACTTCAGCAAGGACCCAAATCTGTATGCCATCACCAAGTTCTACTCTGTGAAGAGACACGTGAGTTCAATGGGTTTTTCAGACACATTTGTTATCACTTTGTTCTTTAACATCAAGATTTTGTCCCAAGTAACATTTTACCCAGTTATACAATCTATATAGTTTCATGGGGCTATCCAGAGCTCCGCTGAACTTTAACTCGCAGTTTAACATGTAACAAATTATCAACTGCATGTTTACCAAGAACAGTAATGTGACTGTGAATATCAGCAATGATTACAGTAACCTTAATCTGAACCAATTGTGGCTTGTGAATCGCAGCCGCACGATATCTACGTTAAGGCATAATGGTGAATTTGCACAACCGTGAGGTGGCTGAGAAGACGGCAGACTCAGAGGAGAAATGCCAAGGGTTAAGCTCACTCTATTGCTCTATGTCCTCTTTGCCTTGGAAATGTGTGTGAATCACGACTTCCTATGTTCAGGCGATTGGCGGGGGCCAATACCACATGGACGTGGAAGTAAGAAGGACAAACGCCATTAAAGACCAGGTGGAGAAGGACGAAGGGGACATTTCCTCCGTATCTGAGCCCGAGGTACTCACGTCCCCACAGTATCTCCTCTGGTTGCTGCCTTTTTTCTGGGCTTCCTGGGTGACTTACTGGTGCCCACTAAAGCTATTGAGCTTCAGATGCTATAATCCTGAGGCTTTTCAATCATTAGCATTTAGCAGTGTAGCGCATTTCTGTTGTAAAATACAGGGGCGGATCCGCTGCGGTCACATGGTACGTTGTAGCGATATGTAACTGCATGGGTGTGTGAGGTTATAAAGTGATTCGGTCTTCTGGCTAACACCCAGACCCTCAAAAGGCATGTGCTTGCTTTGTTTGGACTGGCAGAGGTTGGTTTAGGAAACCATAGCATTGATTCTCCAACACAGATAAAAAGGAACATGTCGTTTATACCAGCATTGATCTGAAATGTACAAAGATGGGCTAAATCTTTTCTAATTATAGTCCTGTGAATATGAGTCCTGCAATCCAGTTGCACATTTCAAGAGTGAGGAAAGCTCTGGTTTTGCTGATGTTCTGCGTACTCCCACCTGGAAGGATGCTGAAATGTGAGGAGCACTCAGTGATTCTACCCCTTGGATTGGAGTAGTATGGCTGTTCGGGGGGGAGGGGGTTGCAGTTACTGTAGCGCCTCACTGGAACCTGTTACTGTAGCAACATACTGCTTGTAATCCTCAAAATTAAGCTGGGAGCTCTGGCTGGGGAGACACAGGCAGACTAAATATCTGTGGGGCAAAATAGCAGAATGCCTCACGTGATTTTGGATAGCAGTAGCTACTGACCTGTGAAATGCTGTTATTATAGCGCGCACACACACTCAGACACATACTCACGCACACACGCACACACGCACACACATGTTTGTATTCACATCTTCATGGGGACCGTCCATTCATTTCTATGGGGAAAACCCTAATCCCAGCTATGACAACCTTAATTCCTACCCAGCCCTAACCTCAACCATAAATAACCAAACAAAAGACTTTTGACATTCGAAATTTTTATAAAATGTGAGTTGTCCCTTGGTGGGACCAAAAATGTGGTCCCTACAATGTCAAAATAACAGGTTTTTATTACATTTTGGGGGCATTTGTTCCCCACAATGTAATGTATACATAACCCACACACACCCTCCAAAGGCCGATCTCTTAGCCCCCTATTCCCTTCCTTCAGGTGTTCCGGTGCCATTTTGTGGTTCTCAGCGTTCCTTGGAAGAAGCAAAGGGTTCTGTTGCAGAGCTCCTGCACTCCCCTGACCAGCAGTGGGCTTGGCATGCTGTGATACAGAAGGGAGTGTGCGACAGAGTCGTGTCTCCTGTCAGCTTCCAAACCCCGCAGTTCAAGATCCTCATCATTTAATCGTCACGGAGCTGTTTGATTTGCATGGGAGAGAAGTGGAGTGAGGTCTTTTCTGGCTTTTCTGTTAGCAAATTAAATGACGTTACCCTTCAGCACACTGGTGGTTCCCTTTGTCTAGTGGGAATTTGCATTTCTCTGCACTAGATGGAGCTGCAGAACAGCCTGTCCATACATTTCCAAATACATTAGTAAAACGTGCATTTGTGAAAACATGTATGATCTTTGTATTGTTTTGAGAAACGTTGCAGGGTTTCTGGGCAAGTAGCAATCTTATTTTAAATAGAATAAGGTCATGTAGCCATAAAGTGTAATTGAATAAAGTTTGTGCTTAGCACCTCAGAGTAAGACATTTAGATTGTCAGTTTAACTAAGGATTGCTTTCAGTGCAGACACAGGTGGGTGAAACCTAAGATTTGTTTAATTAAAAATGACAATGCACACTAATACCAGCAGGAACCATCAAGTCCTCTTTCACCTCTTTTACGCTGTTACTAGCTCAGTCTTGCAAATAAGGCAATGCAGTTAAATAGTGTACAACGCGACTGAAACAATGGGGATAATGCATTACTGAGAGAAATCGCCTTCACTAAAAACACATAATAAAATGCACATATTCAATGGGAAAACAGGATTAGGAGAAGCTGCGGGGATTTTAGGAACTGTGGCAGCTTGGATCGAAAACTGGTTAACTGACAGGAAGCAACGAGTAGTTATTAGAGGCACGATGTCACAGTGGGCCTCCGTTCACAGTGGGGTACCGCAGGGTTCAATTTTAGGACCACTATTGTTCCTAATTTACATTAATGATATTGACACAAATACATA
>JAODLC010000001.1:45181714-45199391 GCA_026781145.1 Hippopotamyrus pictus
CCCCAAACGAGCTTGATGGGCCGAATGGCCTCCTCTCGTTTGTAAATTTCTTATGTTCTTATGTTCTTATGTTCTAATCCAACTGCAAAACATCGGAAAATACACCAAACCAAATGAATTTAATAGTAAAAACAGTGATGCCAGTGGATAATAATGTTATTATATGCATTTAAAAATTTTCTTCAACCACACAATAATCATAGCTATGATTTTGGGCCCTTCATGCAGTTCTGAGAACTATGTACATTTTGCCAAACTGACTAACGCGTTCAATGACTGACATCACTCAGAGCCAATGACAATGGGGGTGGAGGGCATCCTGGCCCCTCATTGGCTCCACTGCTGTCCCTTCTTCTTCAGCTGGCACAACAGAGTAAATGTGGAAAATACCAGGGGCAAACTAGCTGTATTTCAGCCTCTGCTGGAAACCAACAAGGAGATTCACATTAGTGCTCTGCCTAGTGTCAACTATAGCAATGTAGGCTGGCCAAGGAGGGCAGGTGCTCAGCTCTCAGAGACCAGCCGCACAGAAGTGATGACCCCAGACCTCTGCCTGCCTAGATCATCACAGGAGAAAGTGCTTTCCATGTTTTACAGCGAGATTCATTTCATTCTGCAGAATGTTCATAATTAAGAGAGATGTTACTGGTGCTTGTGTGAATCCTCCGGAGGCATGTTTACTCCCTAGACAGAGAATGAAGCTCAGTCCCAAATACACGCCATCCATCCAGCACCACTTCAGCACATACAGGGTCATAATTCACACTGGATTTGTAAATGTGTTTTTTTGGGATTCAGGGTAAATGTTAAAAGCAGGTGTTAGCAAGGGTGCTTTTCTGCATTGTATTAGTAACAGTAATACCTAACACTGTAATTTTCTCTCTTTGCATTCAGTGTGCTCATGGGCTAATTTCATAATTAATCGTTTGGACCCCCACATTTAACATAAAATATCAGTTTTATGCCAGTGTGTCCTCCCCCCCCCACATGCTCTGCAAGCATGTTATATTATTCTGGCTCTTGAGTTTTACTTACACAAAAATATTCTGAGGGTAGAATGAAGAATGATTGGTTCAGAGAAATAACCAATCAGATTGTAGAGGAGGTCGGTCCAAGCAACTAGAGGAGGCGGGATTGAGACATCTGATTGGTTTGTCCCGCCTGCTCTAGTTACTTGCGCCCACCTTCTCTACAATCTAACTCCCACGAGTGAAATTTTGTGTCATGGCAGATTAATCCCAGGTGACCACTCCACATGAATTTGTCAGTGATTCAGCCATTCTTCTGCACCTATATCCTGGTTGGTTCAAGTGCTCCATTAAGTTTCTTTGTCTGGGTCTGGTGTTACATTTTTCTTATGAGAGTCTTCAGTTCTGTAAGTAACTTAGAGCCAGGAACTATAAGCTCATAGGTATCTGTAGCTGTAGGGACATTTTTCACTGATGGAACAGTTATACAAGGATAAATGGGATTTTCTGGGCCTGACTCATGCTTTTTTTCCAAAGCCTGTTTTCTTAATAAGAGTATGCCGCATTATTTCTATAAAATATGTTCACTTCTGAAACAAACAACCTCAGGGCTAAAAAGAGACATTATTTAATTGTAGGTTAAACGATGAACTGATCAGTTTCTTGTTTATTGATTTTGCTCATGGCTGCCAGCATGCATGTGGAGAAATGAGACGCTGCAGGATGTCTGAACAGAGCGGCTGGAGACCAGAGCCTGGGCAGGCCTCCACATTCCCCAGGCAGCCAGAGAGTCCTAGGTGATAAACTGCTTGTGTCACTGAATGTGTGGAAAAATGAGGTCAGGGGTCATAATCATGGGCAGGTCGTAGCTTTTCAGTAGGAACATCCAGCGCTTCAACATTTATCTCCACCTTCATTTTTCTCCCCAAGTGTATGTTTACATTTTCTGAAACATTCACGTAAATGTTTCCGCTTCAGCATGCTGCTCCTGGGACTGTGGCAGTTTAAAGTAGGTTATAAAGCTTATAGGTATGTTGAAAAGAATTGTGTTGAGAGAATCTGTTTACTTTCGGAGGTCTGCCTCATCGGGCTGTTCAAAGGAAATGAACAGGGTTATCCTGCAAAACTGTCAATATATAATACATACATGGGCTGAAAAGCAGAATCTGAGAAGCCACTCCCTCGTGCGACACACTCGACAGTGCATTCAGTTAGATGGCATTTAATGACTTGTTGTGGTTGCAAGGTAGTAATTTTGTGGCTGTTAAGTGAAATTAAAACTGTAGAAGAAATCTAAGTTTATTTCCCTGTTCACTAATATCTTGGCAGATCCTAAGCTTTTCTTTTGGCTCTTCTGTGGCTGACATCTCCTGTGCAAAGACACCCCACAGGCCAACTGGAGTGGGTGGGGCAGTCTCCTTAAATGCTAACAGTTAAGGTTTCGTATTGTGTGAGGCTTTGTGACAGGCATCCACCTTCAAATGATCTCTCTGAGTGACACAGGGGAGCCTCAAACAGTAGGATTAACATCTAAATTAAAAGCAAAGGATAGAATTTTAAAAATTCTATTACGTAACGTATGTCAGAGCAGTTGTGTGCTGTGAGAATTTCTTAGACTCATACTGTAGGCCAGTTTTCCCCAACCCAGTCCTCAGGGAAGCCCAGACAGTCCACGTTTTCGCTCCCTCCCAGCTCCCAGCCAATCATAAACGCCGAATACACCGGTACAGGTGCACTGAGAGGAAAAACGTGGACTGTCCTGTGTTCCTTGAGGACTGGGCTCGGAAACTGCTGTAGGCAAAATACTTGTATGATCCCTGTGTTCTCTTTTTATAAACCTTCCTTATTCTTCATACATGCTGTGAGGTCATCTGACCTCATTACCTCACTCCCCACACCAGGAAGCTGCCATTTTAACGAGTTTCAGTTTCAGTTCAGCAAGAGAGTGTAAATGAGACCAGCTGCAAATCAGAAATGAGAAAGCACTGCGGAGGGCAGGTGTCGGAGAGTGAGGGTCTGTGGAGAGAGAGAGCAGCTGTACTTCTGTATGCAGGGGCATCAGACAGACATGGATACCCTGGCAGATTCGGGGGGGGGGGTGGGGCTTTACAGCACCTTATAGGGGGCCTAAGATGTACCATTCAGACTTGTATGTCTTCATGATGAAAGCGCCAACCAAGTAAGGGGGGTTGAGGTTACATTTTGTAAGGCGTGTGGGATGCCCTTGGCTGTATGTCGTAAGAAGCTTAATCAGCCTTTGATTCTTAGCTTATATCTGTTATATTTATGGCCAGATGAACAGACCTCGAGAGCCAATGTGTGTCTAGGTAGCGGGAAAGTCTGTCTGAGCCCAAGGGATTGTTATGATTAGTGCTCTTTGTGTGGAAGTTCTTCCTTAGCAACTGGCAACATGGAGTGTGTCTTCCTTCTGTAGTGAGCTACAGGGCCTGGGACTACAGAATATATGCAAGAATGTTGCAAAGTTGTGGGTGAGTAATATTACTCCCCTGTAGTATCCGTGGTCTGTTATGGGTCCATGCCTCTGAGACTAGTTGCATACACACTTCATTAATACAGTTTAATCAATGCTGTTTTGTGCTCGAAGACAGTTTGTATTTAGCAGGAACAGATCGCACAGTGCTCCCGCTGTGTTCCGCAAAGACCTGCTTCCCATAAGAGAAGGATTACTGTTAGTACATTTAGTCCCATGTGGGAAAGACCACATTTGAGCATGGGTGGGGGTGGGTCCTTAAAGCAAATGAATCAGCTTCGAGTTTTATGATCTCCGAAGCGCCTATGAGTTTTGTTGCACTTACCTCATTTGTTTTACTATCGATTCATATTTTTCTTATCGGGTTAGATCTGTAGATATTTCATATCCTTGACTTCTGGACCTGCAGCCAAACCATCCTTTTCATAAGCTAAGGAGCTTGTGTCCTCGGGGCACGTTGATGAGTGTGAGACGATGAATGGAGCCCTTATTGTAAATGCCCATCTTTACAGTGCAGCGGCCCACCGGGTCTGTTCATCACAGTCCCCAGCTTGTGCTGGTGTTCTCCGTATCTACATGTGTCAGCCGGCATTCATACAATCCCCCCACGCACATTCACCCAGTTTTATGCAATACCTGTCGGGTTCTGTAGGGGGAGGGGGGTGACGAGGAGGCCACGGGGGCTGACTCAGCCTGCCACAGGAATCTCAGGGCCAGCTGACGTCCTTGTGCCGTGTTCTGAGGTGTTTTTGGAACATGCTCTCTGAAGGAAACGCGTTTAAATAACATGGAAATGCGTCATTCCCAAGTGTCCCCAGCAGCGATGAAATCAGCATGTCTGCCTGTCCACCCTGGATTCTGTCCTCTTTCTGCTCCCGAGTGGCACACTGTCCACCCATAACAGCTGCTGCTGTTTGATAGTTCATCCACCATAACCCAGGCTGACCACTCTGGTACCAAAGCCCATTGTAGTCCATCACAGTCAGGGGCTTTCCGGACTGCCTCGGCAAAGTGCCGTCCAGCAGGACGCAGGGCGAGTGTTTCCATGGTGATGAATGATGAGGTAGGACCATAGACCCAAGGCGGTTGGTGCAGCCGGCTACTTGTAGCAAAGGTTCATGGATCACTAAGCTGCAAATCACACCCTTCCACCGTCATAGGCTATACTGTGAGATATGGAGTCTGGAAGAAACACCTTTCTATTCCCCTTCCAACCTCCTTTGTCTCCCTTCAGTGGTGAGACCATGCCATTCAGAGTAACAGGGACACACACACACACACACACGCACACGCACGCACACTGTGTCATTTGAAGGGACATTTCCTCTGCCCTGAGAAAATGAACTATATAGGCACAAAAACACTGTATTAGTGTCAATACAACACAGATAGATAGCCAGCTTTCTTAGTTGGTCTCCCATCCATATACCATCCAGACCCAAACCCACTTAGCTTCAGATGGATTATCTAGTCTGAACTGGAGATGGTATTACCGCTAATATAATGCTACCCTGAATTTAATGTGAAATATAAGAAAATGGAAATCTTGCTATTCTGCACGTCCTGCCATAAAGAGCATGGTTAAGAAGGCCTGGGGTCCATGTTTGAAGCATCTTTTCAAAGACCTGATGGGCAGAATCCCCCAGTCTTCTTGCTGCGTGGCTGTGAGAAGTGATCCAGGTCTAGTCAGAGTTAATAGGGAAATGTTTCTGTTATTTACTGATATCCATGCATTGAATATTCACTCACGCATTTTGTGTCATTTCAAAGGAATCTGTTTTCTTTTATCCCATAGTAATGAGTAGAAAGTTGGCCTTCCTACCCGAGCCTTTGACCCAGGATACACCTTTAATTATTCTTGTATTTTGGCTGTGCAACTATGGCTCAGTGAAACGTTTTCAGGCTTGAAGGCTGCTTAATAAAGAGCGGGACACAAGTAGGTCTACAGATGTACGTATGGACGTGAAGTAAATAAAAACGGGACTACAGGAGACCGATGTTCGGAGGTCACCCAGTGATCCCACGGCATGTGAGTCTCAGGATATAGTCTCAAGAAAGACAGGACCTTCAGAGAAGGAACACAGTTTTAATTTGTGCCCGCTGATGTATCTGTACAACAAACACATTGTATCTATCGCCCTGAGGATGCTACAGTTGGCTGCCGCTTCAAGTCTATTCAAGCCAGTCCTCCCAACCCTAGTTCCAGTAAACTCATTTCAGTGCCAAGCAGAACCGTACCACTGGATGCCTGTGTTCCTGGAGCAGATGCCTTCAATTGTAACTGAAGCTGCATGACATCCAGAGTGCTTAATAATTAAAGCAACAGATGGAGAGCAGAGCTAGAACCTGGGCTTGTCCAACTATCTTAGCTCCTCTCCCATTCTATATCCACACTGCTTCTGCTGAGAAAGAGCTTGCAGGTCAATGTGTCTGAGTTTCTTTTCCCTTGCTGGTTGGAATTAACAGCTCAAGCAACTCAGTTAACATGTTTACAATGTGACACAGCGCTGTCCCGTCATTAGAGGTCAGCCTGGTTGCATAGTATGCGGTAGCGGTCCAAGGTCAGCGTGAAATCGGACAAGATGCCCTGGAATTCTCGGAGCGGACAGTAGACTCCGCTGCACCCGGGAATCGGCTTGTCCTGAAAAGGAAGAACCACGATGGAGTATGAGCACGTGAGCAGCAGTGTCCTTCGACCCGCAGGGCCCCTGGGACTCACCTGACCCAGGTAAGAAACTTTGACAAAGGCCTCCTGGGTCACACAGTGTTGGTGGAGCTCCAAGATGAGGTCTGCTCCGTATGGAGGCCACTTTGTGTCGAAGATCCCAAGGGCCATCAGACAAGGCATCAAGGTGGTGTCATGTACTGAGTAGAGGAACAGCTTCCTGGGGAAAAAATGAGGAGTGTGAGAAGGCTGCAGATTACTCTAGTCCTGTTACAATCCTGTTACAAAGAGGTCATTTGAAAGGAGTTTTTTTTATAATAGAACAATGTTTCCATCTAGTGGAAGGAGTAGGTATAACATCCACTGATCAATTTTCAGCAAATGTTTGTTCCATAGTCATTCAAAGTCTGTCGTCTGAGAAGCACAATACACAGGGCAAAGTGTAAAACGTGTCCACGAGATGGGACTCCAGCCCATCACTGGACACAGAGCTGAGACTAGATTCAGACCCACACTTGAGGTCAGAACTGACATTGATAATGCGCTTAAAACACAGCGACCCCCACCCTACAAACACACATGCATCTGCCTGCACTCCTTATAATCATTATACAATTTCTATAGGATTTTTCCATTATCAAAATCACAAAGTACTTCACAATAAACGTGTCTTCCTGCGTGCGACGCTCACCTGGACTGTGCTGACGCTGCACCCTTCAGTTTGTCCTCTATGTTTGTCAACAAGATTTGAAGAAAGGGTCCAATGCTGAGCTGAAGATGCTGCCTGACGACGACATCATCATCATCAACATCATTACTCCTACTTTACTAACTCAAAGAGGTCTAGTTTCTCCTGCATTCCAGGCACTGACCTACTGGTCCCATATATGTGGCAAATCATCTGAACAGCTCTCCTCTCCACAGTCGACCTCCACATCTCCAGGCCTGCAGGACAGGGCAGGCCATGGGCCTACAGGAGATGCCAGCATAAGAGTGTGGACTGGTGAGAGGATCTGGGGAGATGGTAAAATTTGGGGAACAGGTAACAGCATGCGTACCTCTCTGGCCACCATGTTATCCCGAAGATGGATGAAGTCGAGCCTCTGCTCTGTTTGGATGCCCAGTGCAGCCTGAATGCTCTTCAGGTCAGCAGTGATGTCTGGTAACTGGAAGAGCTCAGCCCACTGCCGTCTGAACAGAAAATAGGAAACTCATTACATAGTCTTGTACTGTATATACATGTCATATCCAAACCCTCATACATACACAAACAGAGATGTAACTGAATAAGCAGGTTGGGGTGAAGGAAGATGCAGCTCACGTACCCAATAAGCACTTTGAGCAGTTTACATCCATGATAGTTTGGGTAGAGGATCTCATTCTCAGTGTCCGTGGTGAGGATGGGCACAGTGTCTGAAAGGAACGAAAGACTGAAGAACGGGCACAGTATCTGAGGGGAACAGGAGAGACGAGGACGGGCACAGTGTCTGAGGGGAACAGGAGAGACGAGGACGGGCACAGTGTCTGAGGGGAACAGGAGAGACGAGGACGGGCACAGCGTCTGAGGGGAACAGGAGACCCGAGGACGGGCACAGCGTCTGAGGGGAACAGGAGAGACGAGGACGGGCACAGCGTCTGAGGGGAACAGGAGAGACGAGGACGGGCACAGCGTCTGAGGGGAACAGGACAGACGAGGACGGGCACAGCGTCTGAGGGGAACAGGACAGACGAGGACGGGCACAGTGTCTGAGGGGAACAGGAGACACGACTCACCATCCTGCTTTTGCTGATAAAGGCCAGCCACCAGGCACTTGGCTGATTCAATTGTCCTCATGATGTTGGTGGAACGAACACTGAATGGGTGTAAATAAAGTCACATGATTCCAGACAGATAAGTGTATTTTTATTATACTGTAAGGAAGAAGCCTCTAATTCTTCAAAATGACATACAGACTTAGAGGTGGACCCCTGTATAGGGACATATAGACTGTGCAACCCATGGTGCTTTGTGTACAATTGTATGAATTCCACTCACTAGACCTCAGCAGCGCTGAAGCTGGCCGTGAGAAAGGGCAGGTCCATGATATAGCTTCTCCTTAACCTCATGCCAAGATCGTATAGCTGCTGCATGCCCAAAGTGGTCAGCTGGCCAGGATATGTGCCACCCTGCAAAGAGTTAAATGGTCAGTCAGCTGATCACACAAAGGGCTTCACTTTAGCCTATAGCGACTCACGTGGAGTTTTGTAACCCTGTAGCCGTCCTCCACTGGTGCAGAAGGCCTGGGACCACCCTCCAGGTCTGTGACTACATAATCGATTTGGGTGTGGGCTGGTACCTTCAGGAGATCTGGGACCCAATCAGCCTAACAGGGAGGGGGCAGAAAGTGCCAGTTAGAGAGGCATATCAGGTTTAATCATGAAGATGTTATCATCATCAAAACATGCAGACCCAGGATAGAGAGGCTGCCAACTTGTTTAAAGTCCGCAGAAAAATCATTAACCTAGTAGACATGGGAGAAAACTTTACAATATACGCAGAGAAAAATGCACGGTGATTTTCGGCACGCATCAATACGGAAGCAGATATGCGCTTTGAAACTGATTGCTTCTGGCACTAGGGCGCTCTAATGGGGGACCGAGTTCTTACCTCCAGTACATCAGGTATGGACTTAAGAGGAGTCCGGGCGCCGTGTCGGAACACAACTTGTACGAGTTTGAGCTCAAGCTGAGAGGGATCGCCGTTCATCTCGGAGGTGACACCTGGACTCCAGCCGGACGGGCTCCAATATCTTCTGCGACCAAACGTCAAACCCGGATTGTGCAAATCAGCATGGCAAGTCGCAGATGTCTCACATGGCCCGGAGCTTCGGCTCAGTGCCCGGTCCGGAGCGTGAATATGCGCATGTATGCACGCTGCATACCTTCCGGAAGTTATCCATCCCGCGAAGCCTGCGCTCCCGCCGCCCCAGTCATCAAACACTAGGTCTGATACCAAAATTAAAGCACCCGCATGGCATTTAGGCTGTGCTAGTACCGGGGGAACGGGCAAATACCGCGCTAGAAAGAAATGCGTAAATGTCACACTAACTCGTTTCAGCAAGCAGAGTGGTGGTGGAAGATCTTTTTCGTATTTTTAACATAAAAATGAAAGTAAACGCGCAAAAACAACACCTTTTGGTAAACTTCTAACAACTTTGAAAACTCCAGCTACAAACACCAGAAAAGCAGTGTTTTCTGGTGTTTGTAGTCCTCTGAACGTTGTCGCGGGCTTTAATGGACCAATACGAACAAGTAAAACTACATTTCCCACGAAGTGGATAATTCGCGCATAATGAGCTTGTGCTCGCTTGTAAAATTCGAAATACATTTTATTACAATATTTAATTGTAAAATGACTAACCCTATTTCATTGTATACTACAGTAAAGTACTGTTATTAGTTGTATCAGAAATACGATGAACCACTTGTATTAGAAAGGCAATGAATTTCGAAAATCCACGATCTTAGAATAGGCTTTAAAAGTATAAAAAAGGGCCAATATAGGTCTCAAAATTGTTACTGCATATTTTTGCATTTAAGCAAATTTATGTAAATAAAAGGATATCAAGTGAAATGACGAGTCTTTTGCCTTACTGGTTTTAAGCCCTGGATATTGATTCCTATTATAGATCATACTGAATCGGTTCTTTTGATTGTGCTGGGCTTATTAATCGGACATGTTGCATATGGTTCTGTGTGTGTTCAGTGCCGTCGTCTTGCTAGATCGAGTACCGCTGCCTGAACACTCAGAGCTACTCCAAGTTCATAATTTAGTTACCATTTTACAATTGTTTTTGTTATGGTTATTTACACATGCTCCCTACCTTTTAGTAATGCAATTTTTATAATAGCTGCTAAATTGCGCTAAATCCCTAAACCTTATATGTACTGAACACAACTCATTCCTAACGAATGGTGGAGATTTTAACTTTTTAATAGCGTTACTGTATCCAGGGCTGGACTGGCCATATAGAATACCCGAAATTTTCCAGGCGTGCCTGTAGATATGCAGGCTGGCAAAATTTGTCGTGGGGAATCCTACAGTTGGCAAAATATGTCATATCAGATCAAGTTCAGGGCCAATTACATGGTTAAGGATCTGTCGTTCATGTTGAGGGTATGGATTTTCTGATGGAAATAGGTGGATCTGAGCAAATACAAATTGCATAAAAGTAATCCAGCCGTACATCCATCCACCCACCCATTTTTCATACCCGCTTGTCCTATGCAGTGTCGTGGGCGTCTGCGGAGCCTATTCCAGAAGCAACAGGCACAAGGCAGGTCATAACCCAGAATAAGTACAATATAAAAATAGATAAAATATTAATTATACCGGTCAATCCAAGTTGTATTATAACGATAGGCCTCCATCTAGCGGCCACATGCGGTACGGGCGTAAACATGAAATTAAACACTGTTGACGCGGTAAACGTGGTAATGCGTCAGGTTAGGACACGATGTGATAATGACACTGTAGCATAGTCCAACTAAAATTTTTTGGAAGCGGGGTGATGCTCTGTGACAGATTTTAGTGCTACAGTCTATGTCGACTAATTAATAAACAAGCTGCCAAAATTTTCATACAATGGAAATATGCTTAATATTTTGAATCAGATCCAGATTTCCAAGTAATACATGTATGACGGGCAGAACTTAATGGATTCTTCATCGTTTTTAATACAAAAAAGCCCAGTTTTGCTTTGTTTCCTCCATATCCTTAACTACATGAATATCTGATTCCCCAAAAACCATGCACACAGAAATTACGAAATCACACCATCCTCTTAAATACTTGTAAAAAACAGAGCACATTTACAGGAATTTGGAAAATGATTTTAAAAGACTGAGGCTCATCTTAAGACTTCCTGCACAGTTTAATCAAAAGTCACAGTTCTTTCACAGTTTAGCTTGTAAATGTCTAAGTGAACTTAAAGCAAAACAATGGAAGCATTTTAATAGCGTTTTAGCCGGGTGAAGGTTTGTGTCAGTTGACTTTTGTTTCTTTACCTGTCCGGTTTAATGACATTTTCAGTGCCTCTGGCACATTGAAACTCTGACTAGTGTTACATCATGATTAGTGGCCTGCATTTCCCATGGTCTGACGGGAACTTGTCCACTGAGAATTGTGTTAATAATTATCGGTTGTTGAATTCTGTCAGTCATATGGCACCTCTGCAAACACGCAGCAGGCCTGTCTCAACATGTGGCCCTTTAATGTTCGTGCAGCGGATGAGATATGGTGCGAGTTTACATGTCACATGGGACCTGGCCTGTCCATGGAGTCGCAGTTCACACAGGGGTAATTCTAGGATTTTATAAGGTGAGGACATGAGAGGGGCCAGTGACAGGGAAGGGGGCACTCCGGGGCCAATCAGCTTTCAGTTAGGGCCAGTGCCCCTGTGTCCCCGCCCCTATACGCGCCCCTGCACCCAACATGAGGGTTCTGCTTCTCCTGGGTGGCTGATCTCTGTCCTCATGTGAGAGGGATAGTTTTAGCTAATGACATCAAAGCAAATCCAGTTCTACAACTTCATTTTGAGATATGATTTCATTCTGCTTTTCTTTTTTTACTTGAAATGAGTTCTGCCAAGCAAAACGGAACTTTCATGATCAAAGTTTAATCTTCATATTATAAATATTGATATTGCTTATTGTACATCATAAATATCTTTCAAGTTTTCAAGGTGTCACACAATATCAAAACAAAACTATTTCCCCTGTATCAGAATATGGTTTCTGCACTGCCTTATTTAGTCCTAAGTTGGTATTTTTCTTCCAAGACGGCACTTGCATCCAGAAAAACTTACTTTTTTACCCACTTATATAGCTGGGTCTTGTTGGAGTGGTTCAAGTTCAGTACCTCACTCAAGGATACAACAGAACGGCCCCCTGGGAATCCAGTCAGTAGCATTTAGTCCAGGGCCTTAATAAATGTAAACATGTCCAAATAGTCACAACTACTGATGTAATCACATACAAGGGAAGTAAAGAAAAATGTCTGTTGGTATCCCAGAATTCCCTATCCAGTTGTCAGGTCCTTCGTCTTTGTAGGCCTGTTAGTCCCACCCATTGGGGGGGGGCAGGTCTAAACCGCCAGGTCACTTGGTCGTGCCCGCCCACTGCAGTCACTGGCCTTGCTAGGGCAGCCTTTCCCCTTGAGGAGGCTGCAGGGAGCCTTGCTGTCTGGGTCATAGCTCAACTGCAGGAAGTCCTCCTCCCAGGGGGGGTCGTGGGTGCGATCACGCTCGGTGGCCAAGTTGGCCGAGTTCTGCTGGTGAGCCATCCTGTTGCTGAAGGGCTGGCAGCTGGTGTGCGGGTGGGGGGGCACCGTGGACAGGCATTGGCTGAAGTCGGGGGGCGGGGTGCAGGAGTCGGCGGTCCTCGGCGTGCCGGGCTCGTGGCTGGCTAACGTCATGGCAGCCGGCTGGACCTCCAGGGCGTGGGCGACGGCGTAGGCCTTCACGCACCGCTTGAAAGCCTTCCAGCCCAGGTGGTAGAGCTCGACCACACTGAGAAGCAGGGAGACCGCGGCCACCGATAGCATGAACACAATGAAGATGTTCTTCTCTGTGGGCCGTGACACGTAGCAGTTGACCGTGTTGGGGCACGGCTGTGTCTTGCACGTGTACAAGGCTTTGAGGAAGATGCCGTAGATCATGTACTGGCCAACGATGAAGGTCACCTCCACGGCGGTGCGAATCAGGATGCTGAGCACGTACGTGTGCAACAGCGCCCCCCTTAGGCGGATTCTGCCCTTGGTTTTCTCGGCCTCCTTCTGCTCCAGGTACTCCTCCTCGGCTCCGCCGTGATCTTCCGCCCGCTGCCGCCGCTTCTCCTCAGCGCGCACCACGTGCATGGCGTGTCCCATGTAGATGAGCGAGGGCGTGGAGACGAACACGATCTGTAGCACCCAGTAGCGGATGTGGGCTATGGGGAAGGCGGCGTCGTAGCACACGTTGGTGCAGCCCGGCTGCTTGGTGTCGCACGTGAAGTCGGACTGCTCGTCGCCCCAGGAGGACTCAGCCGCCGTGCCCAGCACCAGGATGCGGAAGATGAAGAGGACGGTGAGCCAGACCTTGCCCACGGAGGTTGAGTGTTCCTGCACTTCTTCAAGGAAGTTCCCCAAAAGACTCCAGTCCCCCATTACGCCTCGCACCTTCCTTGGATAAAGCCTGGGGGAGGAAATGGGGTTTGGCAGTCAGTGGGGGTGTAGGACAGAATCGCTCCTCAGTACTCTGACCCGAGACCAAACATTTTGCATCACATCCTCGCAGGTAAGGGTGAACCTGCAGCTTGTCCAAAGGGAACAGATTCAGGCTCCACTCCGATGTAAGTCAGCCCACAGTGTTATCACTTTTGTGGGATCTGTGAGAAATGTGGGGCTAGTTATCGGGAAACTCCGGAGCTTAAGGCACATGGCGGTCATGTGACACCAGTTTTATTAAGCGATGGATTGCGGACAGCCGAGGCCCTGGGTTCAGGGTATAAATAGCTTCTGATGCCAGTGGAAACAGTGGAGGGGACTGTTTTCCCATGACATGCCGTGCTCTGAGAAAGGGGGATGTCGTCTGAAAGAAGTCTAAAGTAAATACGTGACGGGACTGTGTGAATCTGCGAACGTCAGATAGAAGCGGAAGTGAATGACAATGAAGCTTCTGCTGCCTAGCGTCAAACCTAATGATCCCAGTCCTGGTTTCTGTGATTCAGACGTCGTTCAATTATGCAGTACTGTACATACACATTAGCACCTCTAAACCAGTGTTTGTCAAACCAGTCCTCGGGGACCCCCTGGCCAGTTCCCTGGGAGCTGGGAGGGAGCAAAGACACAGACCATCGATGTGGGGGGGGGCTGGGTGCCCAAGGGCTGGTTTGAGAAACACTGCTCTAAACGCTATGGGCACAAACCAGGGAATAACCCAGGGTGGGGCACCAAGCCACCACAAGGCACTCAGACACCATTCACACCTTCGGACATTTTGGTAACTCAGATTCACCTCACCATATTTTTGGACTGTGGGGGGAGACTGGACACCCCAGTGGAAGGGAACCCCCAATGACATGGGGAGAACATGCAAACTCCACACATACAGGGCCAGGGTTGGAGACTAAAACCCTGGTCGCAGACGTATGAGTCAACAGTGCTAACCACTGTGCCACCTGGAAACATGAATCCCATCAGATTAATTGTTCCTCCTAAAAAGCACACGTGGAGTAGCTAAGCTGGGCATTGTGCTTACGTTCAGACTTATAATAAATCTGGAGAAAAAGGGGAGTTTGATTTTGTAAAGATTTTTTGTCATATGTAAGCATTGTGTGAAGTCACCAGTTCCGGGTTTTGTTACTCAACTGGGTTTTGTTTGATATACTTTGCTGTCTTTATTGTTACTCATTGCTAGTTCTGGGAATTGCGATCTGAAATTGCACCAGGAGGGGAATCAAACCAAAGCAATGAGTCCATCTGTTTTAATGCTTATAAGACTATAGCTGCTTTTCTCAAGGAAGCAATCCCCACCAGAATGATTTCCTGGTGACAAAACACTTCAAAGGAAATCTCCGTCATTCGACAGGCACTGCCGGGGGTGGAGGCGGGAGAGGTCAGTACTGCTTTGTGTTCTGTATCTGTAAGGAGCAACTCAACCCACCTGACAGGGAGCTGGAACCCGGGTTCCCCTAGGAAGCGGGCGAGACCGCCCCCCCGCCCCACATGCCTTCAGATGTTTGCTGTGGGAATGTGAATAACAGGGCACAAAGCAGGAGGTTAGAACCAAACTGAGGACAAACTGCCCAGTACAGGGAGCCACGACGGTGGGTCAGCATCTTTGGGCCAGTAAAGGAGGTGGCCAACTTTGGTGTTTATCTTAGATTCTAATGACTTAAGAAGCTGATGTGCTACTGGAGGCTGAAAGACCTTTGGAATTCTGAGTTTGGAGTCACCTTGCAGTGGTCTGGACACCTTACAATGCTCACTTACAGCAATGAGGACACAGGACACGACCAGCATCTGAAAGATTTATTTGAGGTTTATTTACTTTTATATCTATTGCTAGAACTGCGGTATACTCAGTCACCAACAGAGGATTATCTGTTTGATTTTTTTCCAATCGCTACAGAGACAAACTCTTCATGCACCTATAGGCTATAAGACCATGTGTTCACCAGGTGTCTCTCCAACCTAAAGGCACGTCCCATGACAACCCAGCATGCTCTGCTCACTCCTCCATCTAGCTTGGTGGCCATTCCGCGAAAGAATCCCACGTGCTACGGGAGCCCGTCCCGGCTTCACCATAACAGGCTGTGCCCGCCGCGATGAGCTCGTGCTTACGCTATCCATCCCTGTCGCAAATATTTATAAAGGCGCCTGACTCGTTCCAAACGTGGCCCCGGGACAGCCTGTCAGGCAGCGTGTTTGAAGTGGAATTGCATTAACACTGCATCCTGGCTGTACAGTGGGGTGTGCAGTGCTGCGGTAAAGCAGACGTGCCTTGAGCTGTCATGGGAACTGGGGTGTGTGACTGCTCTGTGCTGGGACTGTGCAGCGGGGAATGGGGGGGGGGGTATTAAATACACAGCCTTTCTCTCCTTGGACCAAGGTCATGGGTGACTCTTCCACAGAACAGTCAGTGGTCACAGCTGTACTGTAAGGTCACGTTTCTCCAACCTAAGTGGTATGTGATTTCTCAGACATATTACTTAAGATTTTACATTGTTCGTTGCCTTATACGGCGAAATTTTCCTACTCTATGCCACTGTATTTCCTACTCTATACTACACTTTCCTGATCTGTACTACTATATACTGACCACAATGTAACTTCAGGTAAAGAAAACCAATCAAATAATAGAATGTTGAATTGTCATCATTTATACACAGTAAAACCACTACATTTCATGTTGTCTTGAAAAGGTGCTTTCCTGTGTGGCTGAGCAAAATCAGACTAAGTAAAACACGGATGGAGGGCAGTGTCATCGGAAGATGACTGGGGAGCAAGGTTGTTAGGGTGTTTGGGAATCTGTTAGCCAGAGACCTTGTTAGCCTAGGAGTCTGTTATCCAGAGAGCTTGTTAGCTTAGGAGTCTGTTAGCTGGAGAGCTTGTTAGCTTAGGAGTCTGTTAGCCAGAGAGCTTGTTTGTTGGGGAATCTGTTAGCCAGAAAGCTTGTTAACTTAGGAGTATGTTGGACAAGAAGCTTGTTTGTTGGGGAATCTGTTAGCCAGAGAGCTTGTTAGCTTAGGAGTCTGTTGGACAAGAAGCTTGTTTGTTGGGGAATCTGGTAGCCAGAGGGCTTGTTAGCTTAGCGGTCTGTTAGCCAGAGAGCTTGTTTGTTGGTGAATCTGTTAGCCAGAGAGCTTGTTAGTTTGGGAGTCAATTAGTGACGTAGCTTCTTAATCTTGCAGTGTGTTAATCTGGGAGGTTGTTAGTTTCATTATGAGTTAGTCAGAGAGCTCATTAGTTTGGGTCAATTAGTAATGAAATCTTTTGATTCAGGAACTCACGGAAAACACCAGTTTTCCCACACTTAGCTTCAACCCAAATACATTTGCAGCTTCCTCCCTGCCTGTCCAGGTATTTGGGTGATTCACAAACTGAATGAAAACAAAAAAGTCCCTTTACACCACTCAACTTTCAAAATCGATTGACAATGACACACATCCATCAGTAGGCTAATCTTCTTGCTTTTTATACAGCATACATACACATTTGTTCTTCATGGAATTGACCTGAATTTCTTCCACCTTTAGGTATGCTTAAAGTTGGCAGCTCCTTCTGGGTACACAAAGATAAACTCAGTTCTGCCACCTCTCAGACAATCTGGTTTGTCTCCCGAGTCAAAGCCAAGTGCTTTTGACACCTACGTGGTTTGACAGAAGCAGCGTTAGAACAAAGAGCTCAGCTCTGTAGAAGGTTACGGGACCGTGTTCTCAAACACGTCTCTGTGACAATGAATGAGCAGTGACACGCAGCTAATCCAACCTGACACACCCACTAACATGCTAACACACTGATACACTCAACAATCCGCGTTCCTTTTCATTTGAGGGTCAGGACACCCGAAGTTCCATCTGTTCTGTGTGGTTTGACTTCTCCTGCCTCACACTGCCAGTATTTTATAAAAATAGTCTAAGAGACTCAGGCTCTCAAACACCTAAATGCTCCAGTCAAAGGCCTTCTGAGGTCTCCCAGACCTGGTAGGTGGACTGCAGTGTGTCCTTCGAGGGATGGATGAAGGTGGCTGATTTACCTGCTGCTTGCTGAGGCTCCGTTTAGGGTTGTCTCTGCTCCTTCTGCCGGACCGGATGGGTGGGAGTCTCTCAATCTCACAGATGAGGATCAAGCTTCTCTAACTGGTCCAGGGGACCAGAAGGGGTCGTTGGTCTGATTTTATGAGAAGAGATGTTCTCCAGAGGAAGGGGAACAACTTCAGCGGCAGCATTGTAAGAAATGCAAGGCATTGCCGCTACAGTCCGTCTACCCTTCTCACATCCTCCTTCCCCCCCCCCCCCCCCCCCCCCCCCCCC
>JAODLC010000001.1:45199491-45215189 GCA_026781145.1 Hippopotamyrus pictus
CCCCCCCCTTCCCCCCCCCCCCCCCCTTTCCCCATCTCTCATACTGGTCCCGCCTCCTTCCCATCCCCGGACCATGGCTTGGTTTGTTGGTTCTCTTGTTTCAATACGACTCCAGCAGGAAGGAAAATGACATTGTATTAGAAAACAATGGCGATTCTGCATCGCCTGTTAGCTTCCCGTCGCTGCTGTTCCCTTCCCGGTTTGTATCAGAGGTGAGTCTCATTATTATGTTCCCACGGACTCACACCTCAAGGTCTCACAGTCAGAGGATACCAGTCCGAACTGGAGAAAGCCATCATCTGACCAGTACGGTCCAGTCGCAGAGTCCCACTCCGACTCCTTGTCAAAATGATTTAGCGCGAAGTGACTCGGTGTAAAACAGGGAGTACATGTCATATTAATACCCTATCTTAAAAATGATAAAATTCTTAAATTGCTTTCTATTAGTATTCTAAAGACACATGTACAGGTTTTAGTAAGCATTTGATTTCATGCACACCACTTCACATAACCATAGACAAATTATGCAAAAAAACTGCATGTGTATATTCTGGTTTGGAGGTATAGAAGCATAACTAGTCTGATCATAGGGATGGAGTTCCTTCTGGTCTGTGGTGGCTCTGGAATTAAGCAGAGCAGTGTTGCTGTGTGACAGGTCTGCTCTGACTGAGATGGGGTATGCATATGATGCCGTTATGTAACACCGATGTTGACGGTTGTGTCTCCCTTGCTGTAGTCACTGAGCAAACACAGAGATACATGTTCATTCCGTGTTAATTATGATGCCTGGGGATATGGAACCATGTTCCAGTTCCATCTGCGTTTCTTCTGTAACTATGACAATAAACAGGAACATCATACATTTAGTAAGGGTATTAATACAGGGAACATGTAAGCTACCAGCTGACAGTGTTCAGTCATTCAAACAAAACTTTTCCTCACCTTTACTGTCACTTCAGTCAGTTTAAGGGCAAGTCATTCTTTCATTGGACCATGGAGGCTTTATATTTTTTTTTTTGACCCGCTGAGATCTGGTTTTACCCCCTGGCTTTGTCTGGCCTTGGAGAAGCATAACCCCAAAAAATGGAGTCCTGGCTCCATCACTATGAGTAACGTCACCAGAGCTGCTGTCCTCCCACTACTGTCCTCACCCTGAACCAGGAAAAAGGCATCTCTGTATGCTTCAGGAACTTTTGGAACGTGATGTTCACAGCAGTGATTCTTTACACATTCTAGCTCAAACATGTACGTGTGTTTGCAGCACAAATCATGGATAGCGGAGTGACCATTTCAGGGTTTGATAAGCACAGGTGGATAGGCTTCCCGAGACTCTAGGTCAGTGTTTCCCAACCCGGTCCTCGGGGAGCCACAGACAGTCCGTGTTTTTGCTCCCTCCCAGCTCCCTAGCAAAAGCCTGGACTGTCTGCAGGACCCCGAGGACTGGATTGGGGAAAATTGCTCTAGTGGGGAAGATAACTGGTATCAAGTTATCAAGCGGTGACCTGAAGGCTCCCCACGAAGCCATCACGCACCAGCAGGGTGTGACGAGCGCCATGCAGGTGGACAACAGCTTCCTGACAGTTGGCTCAGAAACCACCTGTGAGGAATATTAGCCAGGTGGTCATTGACCAGGGTGCGGGGCTGTTTTCCCCAGTGCAGGAAAGGGTAAGCAAATGCGTGCTTTCTTTGGCCCAAGAACAAACAACCTGGTGGACAACTGTCCTGAAGGAACTGCAGCCTCATAACCACCCCGTCTGTCCCGAAAGATCTGCACCTGCCTGTCTGGGGGGAGAGTTGCTCTGCCCTAATTCGGTGGCCATAGCCCCTCCCTGCCACCCCCGCTCGTACTTTTTTCTCATTCCTCAAATGAATCTTTTATTTCTTGCATCGTTGTCTCCTGAACCTCCTTGTCCAACAGTGATGTACGGATCACAGTTATATCCGTAATAATAATAATGGATGTGTTGCGGGTGGGTGACGAAAATATTAATTACACTTGCTAAATTGTGAAAATATTTTAAGCTTCATTTTACATCAGGTACGAATTAGCAGATTGGACTCTCGGTGCTGGATCCATTTGTCTTAAGCAGCAATGGACACAAAAAGATCTGAGAGAAAATCAGTGGACCGTGGGGGGAAACTATAGTACCCAGAGGAAACCCCATGACGACACAGGGAGAACATGCAAACTCCACACACCATGATGGAGACTCAGACCCAGGTCACACTGCACCACTGTGCCGCCCCACTATATCATACATCCCACTGGGAAATGCTGGTAATGTGTGATCGGATGATAATTTTTAAATGATGATTTATGCAGCCATGTGGACTCGGATGATGTCAGAGCCAATCCACGCTTCACTACTGCCCACCACAAAGGACTGAGGTCTGTGCTGGAGATGAGCAGTGGTATAGAAGCACGTTTGTTATCTGCCATATTAGTTATCTGAGAACCTCTGTCGTACGGCTGTGATGTAAAATGGCCTCCAATGTCGGATTTCTTAAACCATTTGGGGAAGTGCATTATGGGAAGGCTGGTATAGCCAATCAGATTGTGACTAAGACATTCTCACTTGCTACTGGGATCACTGCAGCTCCTGACACCTCCTTATCTCAGCCTCACAAGGCCACAGTCATGAGAATCTCGATAACATACCTTCCCTTAATAGCACCCAGAGAAGGTGCCAGCTACGGAAGCTGGAGATGTGAAGGATGGTTTTGTAATGATGAACGCTGCGTTTTGCCGCAGTGGTGGTGAAATGCGCTAATGACATCGTGTTTATGATTAGCGCTGCCTCATAGCCAAGCATATTACTAAGGGAGGAGCTCTGTGTTTTTGGGACATGGGCTGAAATGCTCTCCCATTGACAGGTAAAGTTCTAAAGACCTACCGACCATCAAGAAGGAAGCAAGTAGTGTGTTTATTCAGAGCATAACAGGGATTGAAGGATATTGAGAGTTTATTTATCCTGCAAATTATGAGAAGTGATCCATAAGGAGCTTGATATAATCCAAACAGCCAAGTGCTTGTAGGACAGTGAAACCGCTTCTCCTATCCAGGGTTGTGGGGGTCTGGAGTATATGGGCAAAAAGCAGGGAACAACCCAGGATGGGGGGCCGACCCATCACATAGCACACTCACACACCATTGGTAACCCCAGTTAATCCCGGCATGTCTTTGGGGGAAACCCCATGACATCATAGCGAGAACATGCAAAAACTGCCAGGATGGAGACACATCCCCAGGTCCCAGAGGTGTGAGGCAGCAGTGCGGACCACTGCACCTTCATGCCAGCCCTGTTAGCATTATTTTTAGTAGTAGTAGTTATCTAGGGCTATGTTCACTCATGTTTTAGCTACAAGGAGTGCGCTGCTGTTCCTGACAAGTGGGCTTTTCTTAGAACCTGAACTGAAACCCAGTGCTGAAGGTGACAGAAGACGGGAAGCTCCCCTGTCTACATATGTGCTCAGTAGTGCAACTGTGTCGAGTTTTGCCTGTGTCCCCTTTAAGTTCATGTAGGCTAGAACAGAGCGGCGGTTTTCCCTGTGACACTTCCCCCTGTGCGCCGGTTCTCACGAGAACCCAAAAAAATAAACAAAGTCATAACTGTGAGTCGCCTACTATTCATCTGTGTGGCTGCGAGCCTGTCACATGTAACAAAGTGAACTTAAATGTTTTTTAACGTCTGTTGATTCACCAACACATTCTTAAGTCATGCACGACGTCAGTTAATTTATAATGCATTGTTAATATGTAGGCTGCCTTCTACGACTCTGTGCCAAGGCTAGTTAGTCGTGTCTTTTGACATCAGTTTACAGAAGCCTGTCTGAATGTGAGAGAATGGCCTGCACTTCCTAGGCTGTTTATCCCGGTCTTGAATCTTCAGTGCTTCCAAGCATGTGAGTGTGTAAACAATCAGAAGCCTCCTTCTTCATCATAAAATATGTATTGTGTGTATAATCTAAATGCAACTGTTTTGGCAACTCTGCTTTTGTTTCAAATGTTTAATCATGTATTATGATACTTCTGATGATGATCTTTTGGAGGAAGCAGCTTGTAAGTCAATATTTTACATTGTATACCTAAGTTAAATTAAATTAAAACATTGACCCAGTAAAATTCTGCTCCACCTCAATGAAAACAAGGCAATCAGATTTTGGAAACAACACAGGAAACCTGTGACCTTGTGAAATATTTTTCTACAGTCAAACTGTCAACTTCAGCATCTTGATGTAGAACATAAAAATTAGACAAATGCAGGAAAAGGTGTATCTGTCACTCTGTGTTTGCTGGTCAGGTGGTTTTATAGAGACTATTACTGTATGTCAGAAGAGGATTAGGGTCACCATGAAAATATTATTTGAATTCTGACTTTAATGTCAGAATTCTGACTTTTTTTCTAAACTCAGAATTCTGAGATTAAAGTCAGAATTCTGAGATTAAAGTCAGAATTCTGAGAAAAAAAGTCAGAATTCAAATAATATTCTCATGGTAACCCTAATCCTCTTCCGTATTCTTATTACTCTGGTTTTCTGTTGGGATAAAAAAATTTACCCGCATCAGTGTAACTGTGATTTTAAATTTTTAGAGAAACATTATTCAAATGCTAAAAAGATGACCTGAATATATCCAAAACTGGGTCTCTCACTTACAGAGCCTTTTTTTGGATGGATATCTTCAAACGATTTGTAGATATTTTCAAATACTGTAAGTCCTTCGATTTAAATTTACATTTATAAATACCATAAAATAAAGATATTATACTGCTATCTCAGGACATTAAAGTAAATCTCAATATTTTGAAATAATAAGGAAAGATTAAACTTTTCCACACTTATTCCAAGGAAACAAAAATCAGACCTGGGGCGGTTCAGCTCTCCCTCTGTCTTTCTCTCTCTTCCTCTTCTCCATTGTTTAAAAACAGGCCTTACTTCCCTTCCCTCTGCAGGTCTCTCCTGGGGAAGCTCTGTTTCCATTTCCTGTCTGGTTGCCAGGAACAATTGCCTCCTCTTCCTCACGGCGCTCCATCGGCTTGGCACTCAGGCGTTCCCACCTGTCGCGGGGGCATCGAAGCCCTGTTACACGTCAGACTCCCTCTGCATTATCATTCTATTGTCAGGCATCACCAGCCTTCCTGACCTGAGGTATTCCTCATCCCACATTAGGTGTGCTAAGATTAAGGAATCATGAAGGTATTGATCCAACCTCAAACCTGAATTCATCTACACTGTCAGAATGAAGGGTACCAGTTTGTACCTTTGCAGTCACTGGGGCTGTAAACTCAAGGGTAAATGTACCTTTTAATATACAGAAATGGACTATGAGGACTATTTTTGTACCATTGGGGGTACATTAATGATGTTTGTACCTCGTGGATTTTCCTTAGAGTCCACTTCTTTACCTTAATAGGTACATTTACCTATAGTTAAGGGTACAATTGGCAGACCCTTGACGGTGCAGCAACAGTGACAAGCAAAGGTACAAATTAGTACTAATTTTTTCTGATGATCAGATGTTAATAAGCCCACAAACATAATCTAAGAGTCAACCCTAATTTTTTTTTCAATAACCTAATCAGAGAATCACTATTTCATAACGTCTGTATTTTGAATCTGACAATTAGGTACCGTCTATCAGGTTATTAGACATCTTGGCATTTAAATTTAAATCCCATCTAGTTAATTTTTATATGCCCTGTCTCCATGGAGGTATGTGCTAATACCCTGTGGATTGTCTTTGGAGATGCTAGTATATACTTTAATCTTGGTAGTGTTCATGTGTTCATGCTTGCTAATAGTTTGGAGATGCTTGGTCAGATGTTAACGCTGGTCGTGTTAAAAAATGAGGAGAATCCCCAGCTGTCCCCAGACTTCTTCATATTGGTTGTTTTTAGGTCTTTGTAGGTGTTTGCCGCTATGCATTAACTTTGGATAATTGGTGGAGATGCTTGCTGACACGTTGACTTGTTCAGGTCTTCCTTAAACACAGTCTAACACAGATGGCTATGGTGCTTGTAGTATGAAACTCTCCCATTCATTGCACATGAGAGAAAGGATGCGTTGTCAAAAGCACAACGGCTGCTGGTATCGTATTAAAACATCATTATTCAGCTTTTTGCATTTCAATCCCAGGAAAGGCTACAGCCACTAAGTGTAATCTTAAGCCTTCCTGTGCTTTCAGCTTCCTGGTCTGTTTTGCACAGGAAAATTTGCTCATTACTTATAAAAACTGATGTGACCATCTTTTCTGCTGAGCAAATGTCTGTGGTGTGCCCAAAGGTGATGCTGAAACAATGGCAAGAGCTTTCAAGGAATGTGTCTAGAGAGCCACAATCTGAACGTAGGGTTATTTGTATGGCCAACTTGGATGATAAATTCAGGCGGTATGGAGAAACAATAGAGAATGTCTTGATAACCCAAATATTTTTCAAAGGCAGCATGGACTCACTGAGACTTCACCAGACTGTGTTCCTGTGTTTGCAACCCGGGAAACAGTCCTGTGATCTAAATCGTACCATAAGGCCTGTCTTTGTTGGGCTGTGATTAGTGCTGCGCCTTCTGCCTTTTCTGTTGGCTCGGTGAGGTCTAGCCAGTGCCCAGATACTCCCAGGCTTCCAGAGTCAACAAAGATGGCCGCCAAGGAGACTGCTGATTCCGTGAGATGTTATAAGAACAAAAAACTGCCACCCATATAAAAATAAGCGTATCAAATGTTTTCCTTTTACTAAATGATAACACTGAGCCTTAGGAGAATTTTTCTTTTATGACATTTTCATGCTGGTTTGGGAAACATTATTAAGGGCTATTGTGTATCATATTAAAACAATAACCAAGCATATATTGGAAAGATATGAGTTTAAAATATTAAACTGTGGAATGTCATGCTAGAGCAGATGCAAATTCACCACTGGGGACAAACATAGTCTGCTGTCAGGACTGTGAATCTGTACACAGAGGATACATGCAGAATAAACACAAGCCATGACATCAATTCAGTGGTTGGTCACTCAAGCTCTGTCCCATGGGGCGTGGACCCAGGACTTCACCAGTAAGAGGCCCTCACGCGTTGATAGGCTAGGTTTGAGTGAATGAAATCTGTGCGATCCCACAGAGGACTGTGACATTCCTTTAGCCATAGAAGCCTGTCACATATGTGAGGTAATATGCAGTAGCTATGGGTAGTTATGTCATGTCCACCCCTACACAGAGTCTCCTTCATTGTAAGTGTTTCTGATGGGAAGAGATATATTTTGCATTTATAGTTTATAATTATGATCTTTGTGGGAATGTATGGGAAATAAAAATTCTAATTCTAATCCTATTATTCAATTTCCATCCTGTCAATGTCCAGACTGCTTAATCAACATGCAGTTGACTCACATTACAATATTCTACTCACCCTTCATTTTACCCCCCATTTTTACATTGTTTTTTTTTGTTGCCTCTGGTCATTTGGTTGTCAACTCAGTTACCATTGCTGCCCAGTGGATGTTCAGTAGGTGGGGCCGCCTTTCGGGGTTGGGGCCACCCTCATGCCTCAGTGCACCCACTCAATGTCCCCGCTCTCCACACCATGACCTCACGTCTTTGTGCCAAATCCCACCGGCATTCATGGCTTTACAGTGGCCCTGTCTGCCGCGTCAACAAGTGGACGCACCCATCGCCCTCAGTTGGGGGTGGGGTTCACCTTTGCCAGACTGTACTTTCGCAGAAAGTAACCAATAAAAAAGAAGGGCGTGGTTTGCAGGCAGCAGCCATAGGTGTGTTTTATCCAGTTCAGTTTTATGAAGGAGTAACATCAACGCTTTTTCCCACCGCATAAATGAACAGAGGGGATATTTCTATAATGATTCACCCTACCTGGTACAGGGTGACGAAGACCATGTTCTTCTACATTCTGATTCTGTATTACATAGCTGTGATTGATCCTGGCGAGAGCATTTTCTACTCAGACTAATGAGAGAAGCTTGTGTCCTCTTAACCTCTGCAGCTGTACATCACACCAGACTGTACTGCATGTACAGTAGATCTTGAGTTTGTCTCTAAGCTGAAACCTGATGGCTCTTCCCACACAGACACACTATGGCAATTTACTGCCAGACAGACGTTCCCAGTGTTTGATCACCTTCATTTGGCTTACAAATATTTCATAACTGGAATGTAAATAATACAATGTTTTTATAAAAGGTTTTCATTATGAAACGTATGAAATTCTTTTTTGGCATGTGAGAAATGGTAAAGGAAAAATTGGACTGAGGTCTGTTTGTTCTGTTCCATTTTACTACTTCCTATAAGAGCACCGCAACAAAAGGTGAGACTTTCTAGTTTTCTTGAACTTCTCAGGTTTCCTTTTTTCGCCAGGAATGACCGCAGACAGCTTGGCTGGAGTCGGTCTTAAGTCGTCTCACTTCAACTTAACGCCAAGTGTTTTAATATAACAGGAGATTACTAGGAGATGTATCAGTGTTTATTTTGTGTGTCATTTTTCCTTTGAGTCACTGATTGCACACGCTGTTTCTCATGATTGTTTTAAGATATTTAAGTTAAAAGTGAGGTATGCTGTGGTTCTTTTCATAATAACTTTAATTTATAAAATGGGGGATCCCAGTGATGCTTTTAAAATGTTGACTTTTTCTTTAACGTGGCCAAAAATGTAACCCCTCTATCAGGCTCATTGCCCCCTCTAGCCACAGTGCTGCCCTTCCCACTGGGCTGTCTTTCTGCACTCCTCAGCTCAAATGCCAAGTTTTCATCATTAGCGCCCCCTCCTGTCCAGCTTGGTATGTGACCTGTGATTGGTTGAAACTGAGACCGAGAGGCGGTCTATGCTAAAACAGCAGAACAGGACTGGAGGAGACTGAATTCTGGGGCTCACGTTGGCTGAGCTGATGGTCTTACAATGTGGCCAAAAAGTCAGACCTGCACACACACTGATTTTCATTGTCATCTTCTTTGCATAGAAAATATTCAAAGATCAGTTCCCATCTTCTCTTCAACAAAGCGTTATTTATCTTATAATGTATTTACCAGTAACTCACACTTTATCACTCAGTGACTTTCTGGCATTTTTGGAGTCATATCTAAAACCAAACATCTATAAAAGTAAAAAAAAAAAAAATACTACTAAACAAATAAAGGCAGCACAAAATGACAGTGAAGCACAGTATTTATAGTAACAGGAATGTTCATTTTTATTCTGTATGACAGTGAAGTACTTGACTTGTACAGTGCTGTGTACACAATTGTCTTGCACATATAAATACCTATTTAAATAAGAAAAATCACTTCCCTCCAAGTGAAATAAAGCTCACCCATCCAGAACAGGATATCTTGATGAGCTTTTCTCTGTGAAGAAGATGTTGAGTATTATGGTAAAGACACTGAACAGGACAATGAGGTCGTGTAGTAAATGAGCAGCTTGAAACATTAACCATGAACTCCAAATGCAACTGTTTTTTTCTCACTTTAAAAATCACAGTGCAAACCGTTTCCTTGGGCAACAATACATCAACAGTTTGGATAATGGCTAAACAGTTTCATTTATTAAATAAACTTTTCCCACATGGGAGTGTGTTTTGCCAGCTGTGCGTTGTGTGAGTTTCGGGGGGGGGGGGGGGGCTGGGGGGGCTCTGACATACGCCCCCAGTGCACTGCTACTGTAGCTGCTTTCTGTTTACATCTCATTTTGGTGGAGCAAAGTCAAGGTCATAAAGAAGATTTCAGAAACATAAACGTAAAAAAAACTCATTTTCCATGCAGCCCCCGTCACCCAGCGGCCGCGGGCTTCGTGTATTTGCCCCTGTCAGCTCTCGTTGCCTTTCCCTGCATCACAGACTGCTTTAATTGCACCACTGTCCCCGAACTCAGAGTCCAACCATCATATAAGCCACAGGACAGCTACAGGTATTTTTGAGGATTGAGGGAATGGGCTCAGTATCGCCGCAATCAGTCTCACTTTTATTTCTGTAAGATAAAAATCATGGCAAGATAAAGAGGACCTGGTCAGTGAAGTGATCTCCGTCTTAGCTCTCCTGTGACAGCAAGTGTGTAGGCAATTACAATAATCTGAATTTCAGACATGTCTCAAAGTCATGCCTTGGACGTTTAAAAGTTTAAAGCTATTTATCTGGGTAGTAACCATATATTTGCTCAAAACCCACTTTGACATTAGAACATATGCAAAATTACAGTAACACAATAAAAACTAGCAAGAATTTCTTCTATTATCCAAAAAGTTACTGATATCTTGCTGGATGTCTAGATGAACACTGCTTCAGTTCCCAAACCTCTCCCCAGGGGCACCTTCCCCATTACATGTATTTGTTAAACTTCACCATCAGTTCAATTAATTAATTAACTTAATTAGTTAAATCACTCAACCAGGTATTGATTAGTCAAAAAATACACTGGAGTATTGGATGGTTGCTGCAAATGCTGGGGTGACTTTAGGAGAGCTTTAGAAATGACTTTGATGACTCACTTTGACTGACCTATCGTAGTTTTACACCAACAGGAAGAATATTTTCTTTGCACAGTATTGTATGTCGGTCTTTGTGTTCCAAGTTTCAACTTTGCATTGTCACATATGTTCTGAGGAACACAGTGAAATTCTTATGCCACATTTGTAGGGAGGGATCGGGTGCATGGGTGGGGGAGGAATAACACAAACAGCAGTGCAATAGGAGACAAGACAATGCAAGACAAAAGACAATATAAGAAGTGAATCAATAAATGTGCAACATAGGTGGTGCATCAGAGACTATAGCAGACGTCCACAGAAGTAAAGCAGGCAGCCAAAGAGGTAGAGCAGCACTGATAAAGTACCGAAGTGGAGTTGATGAACTACAAACGTCCCACTGAATGCAGATGTATTTTATGGATGTGGATTCTCTGTGTACAAGCCCCTATCCCCGACTGCCTGCGTTGCACCCCAACCTCTCCTTTGTGTCTGATGATCCCATTGTCAGTCATATCGCTGCCGGTTGCCTACAGAATAAAGGCTTGTCTGGCTCCCAGCTTAAATGCTGCGGTGAACTGAAAACCAGCCATCAGAGGCGATTCATTCACACGTGCCCACTGGTGCGACAAGGACAGAGCATTAGGTGGGAAAGACACCAGCTGAAGTTCAGTTCACAGCGCAGGGCGCCAGGGTGACGGACATTTGTTTCTACAGTGGCAAGTTGCCATTTGATTTGTCTCTATAACTCTGACTCCTATAACACTCTCTCTGTAACTGACTCCTATTGCTCTCTCTCAGTAAGTCTGATTTCTATAACACTCTCTCAGGAACTCAGACTCTGATTGCTCTCTATCAGTAACTCTGACTATAACACTGTCTATGTAGCTCTGACTCTTGTTGCACTCTATTGGTAACTCTCACTCTTATGGCTCTTATTCTTATAATTCTCTCTCAGTGACTCTGATTCCTAACACTCTCTCAGGAACTCTGACTCTAACAGCACTGTGTCTGTAACTCTGCTATCTAGCGTACCATGCTGATACTTCGGTTCATCATTGTCTTCATTCAGGCAAACCAGCAACCATGGGTGACTGGAGCTTCTTGGGAAACGTCCTGGAGGAGGTGAATGAGCACTCGACAGTGATTGGCAGGGTATGGCTGACTGTGCTCTTCATCTTCCGGATCCTCACCCTGGGCACGGCGGCAGAGTTTGTCTGGGGTGACGAACAGTCAGACTTCATCTGCAACACCAAGCAGCCGGGCTGTGAGAACGTGTGTTACGACGAAGCCTTTCCCATCTCGCACATCCGGCTCTGGGTTCTCCAGATCATCTTTGTCTCCACGCCGTCGCTGATGTTTGTCGGCCATGCTGTGCACCATATCCATATGGAGGAGAAGCGCAAGGAGAGAGAGGAGGTGGAGGAGAGCCACAGGCAGGAGAGAGGAGAGGAACATCTACCATTGACACCCATTGACCAAGGCAATGTTCATGCTGTCAAAGAGGCCACCACCAAAGGTGGCAAGAAGTACCGTCTAGAGGGCACCTTGCTACGGACCTACATCTGCCATATCATCTTCAAGACCCTCTTTGAGGTGGGTTTCATAACAGGCCAGTACTACCTCTATGGATTCAGCATCCTCCCCCTGTACAAGTGCGCCCGGTGGCCCTGCCCCAATGTTGTAGATTGCTTTGTCTCGCGGCCCACCGAGAAGACCATATTCATCATCTTTATGGTGACTGTAGCCTTTGTGTCACTCTTCCTTAACTTTGTGGAGATCTTCTACCTGGGGATCAGGAAGATCCGCTGTTTATCCTGCAAGCCGCCACTGCCTCGAAGTGACTCAAGTTTACCCTCTGTGGCCGTGTTCTCGATCAAGAAGGTGCGGGGATACAACCTACTGAAAGACAGGCCCACAGCCCAATTCTACTCCATTACCAAGGAGGGGCTGGAGGAAAAGAGGTTCCACATGCCCCACAATACACTGGAGAAGAAGGTGGCAGATCCAGCAATGCTAAAGCAGCCCATGGGGTATGGCGAGGGTGCGACCCCCTATATTGTGACCACGGAGCCAAAAGAGGAGGAGCAAGAGCATCCTGGCGAAGCAACTGAGACGATACAAGACATCAGACCTCTGAGTAGCTTGAGCAAAGCCAGCAGCAGGGCAAGGTCAGATGATCTCACGGTTTGATCCTGAGAAGCAGGAAGCAGGTCCCCTTATGAGACTGCAGGGGTTGTTTTCAAGGGAAGCAACTTTTAAGGAGGCCAATGCTTAAAGGCAGGGAGAGCGAAAGGAAGGGAGAGAAAAAACAGCCAAAATGTTTCCCCGGTTAGTGAAAAATGTGTGTCTTTACAATGATGAACTCTCATTTTATGCTGCTGAATTTTTGATAATATGTCTATTCAGTGAATTGAAAAGAATCGTACAAACAAAAATATAATTAAGCAAGTATCTCAGCTCTTTTTCTCTGTCCGACTTCTCCTCAACAGGGAACACACGGGAGGGGGGGTTACCATAGGCATAGGGTAAGATGCCCATGCATTGTAAGGCATGTTATCACACACATAAACACACACAATGGACAACTTAGAGATGTCTATTAACTGTATGTCTGTGGACTACAGAAAGAAACTTGTATGGCACTGGGAGAACATGCAAACGGCACAAGCAGAGAGCAGAGGCAGAATTTGGACCCCTATTCCTGGAAGAATGAAGCAACTACACAACCCAAATATTTATGTAAGATAGCAAAGTTATAAGGGATAAAACATCATGTGCGGCATTTTAAGGGTGTCAACCTTTCGAGAAGCAGTCAATGTTCACATTCGGCAAACTTCTGCAGACACAAATAAGTGTTTTTAGGCAGCGTTTACGTAAACAGGATCTGTTAACGGCTCACCACACCTCACTAATATGGCTAATCTTGAAAAAAAAAACAAGCTGGTCAAGAGGGTTACTTTGTCCCAGAAATCAGGTAATTATTCAAAGTTCCTAAAAATGCAATGTTATATCGTCTCGGTTCTTTTAGTTCACTGGAAACACAGGCATCATGACGGTTTGGTCGAAAGTTAAATATTTCTTCTTTTTTTTTGCCCTTGACTTAGTGGAAAATCTGAAGCAGCAGAATGTGTTAGTGCCTTTTCCCATTTTTTGTTCCTGCACATGCAAAGCCACACCTTCTGTCACGTATTTTTAATAAAAACATGTTCATTGATGACCAATTCAACTGTGAAAGCGGCTGTTACCTAAATCCTTCCTTTGCTCTTTGCGCCCTCTGCTGTCAGCATGGTGGTCTATCAGCCTCAAGTCTTGACGAACACAATAAAAAAAGTTCTCAATACTGAATGAGACATCCTTGAAAGAACTAAAAATAAAACAATTATTTTAAATTTTGCGATATATTTTTTTTCATCTACATGTGAAAATGTTTAACTGGAATGAAACACGAGCTTCTTTTAAAATAATCATTTTACTGTTCATATATATGTCAAAACACGTCATTAAACATGCTGGCAAATTTCTCACCCAGCTGTAAAAAAACTACCGCGTTGGTCCGAATATAAGACGTTTTTTTCTCAAAATACTGAGGAAGTGGTGATGTTATATATTCGGGGTCCAGACAAAAAAGGTTATGAATCGCGCAAAATACGGTATTTTGTAATGAGTGCTTCGACTTACCGTAATATAGTTTTGCCGTAAGATTTCTTGCGTGAACGTCAGAGTCAAAAAGCGTGACGTCGGATGTGTGAGAATTGCCTGCCTTGGCAATGTGTGTATTTAGCGTGCATCCCTAGCCAGGCCGGCTTCTGTGCCGCTGCTATGATTGCTGATAACAACATTCATTTTAAAAGATCAGGAATGTAATTTATTAATATGGCCTAACCTTTCTCCGTAATACGTGTAAAACTCTGTGTCACAACCCGATCGTGCCGCTCCTCATGTGCCACGCCCCCCTTGTTAACCTCATGTCAATTCCCAGTGTTTCACAGCTGTTTTCAATCGTCTGTATTGGTTCGATGTATGTAAGTCCACGTCAGAGTTTGTTTCCTTAGTTCTGTCTTTGTAGTGTTGCACGTTGTTGTGTAGCTTCGTGTTGGTTTTTTCCCTTTATGCCCTTGCGTTCCCCAATTAAACCCCTTTATTTTACTCCCATTCTGTTGTCCTTTGCCTGCTTCCCTGGTCCAGGTCCTACGAGACGTAATACTCTGCTCATGTGGGTCTGCTGCACCGAAAACAGTCTTCGCCCTCAAGTGTTGTGGAGTTAATAATACTCATCATCTAACCCCCCACAATACAGTTGGGTTTTTTTCGGAATGTTTGCTGTATAATACACTTATTGTATTGCCTGTGGTTGCTTTTAAGCTGAAGTTGCTGGTTAAATTATATGTTCTTGTCAAAGGTTTTATAAAGAAAAATTTATTTTCTAAAAATAATTGCCAAAAAGTGGCGGATCGTCTTATAATGTATATGGAGTCCCGAACTAACTCACCTACAAAAGGAAAGTAGGGGCTAGGCTTTCTTGTAGTGAGGAACACAGGCAAAAGTCTATTGTGTGTGTGTGAGGGAGAGCGAGAGCGAGAGAATCGATTCTGAAGTCCTGTTGTAGAATTTTAAAAAAGAGTCAAATTATTTTGTTTCATACCGGCTTAATTTTCATTTTTTTTAAATGACTTTCTGACCGGCACGACATCCACGCGGCCTACTTAATATAAGAACAAAAAGGTCCAATCCCATTTCTCTTCCCTTAGCCCTACCACTAGATTTCGAGGGCCCTCCCTTCCGAAGGTGGTCCGTACCACTCGCTTACGTCATCAGCAGTCGATCATTGCACATACGTTTCATACCTGCAACTTTGCATCAGTGTTGCCAAGTCCGCTTATTATAAGCGACTTTGGGCTTGTTTTTTTGTAAAGCACACAGTTTATTTATTTTTCTCTTCCCTGAACCTAGGGGGGCTCCGTAGAAAAAGTCGCTTGTTTTCACAGGCCTGGTTGCTTATTTATCTCGCGAGATCTGGCAACACTGCTTTGCATTTGTTTGTAACAATGCCGGCTCAAGGTGTGGTGTTGTCGACTGCGTGCACTCCGTTTGATGAATACTCGCAGAAGACGTCTGCGATGCTTGCTAATGCTTGTGGATTTTTATATCTCTTTTAAAAAAGACTCGTGTTTGTGTCAGCTAGAGTGCCTGGCTAAAGTTTTACCTGTCGCTTTACCTGTGTCACAATGTTCATAAT
>JAODLC010000001.1:45259787-45287158 GCA_026781145.1 Hippopotamyrus pictus
AAATAAATGTATTATTATTATTACTATTATTATTATTTACATTTATATACGTGGACTAAAATGTTGTGCACTGGCAAAACACAAACGTAAGTATATTTTCATGACGAACTCTTATGGTGAGTGGGCTGGGTGGGTGAGTCGCTTCAACTGGTGAAAAGGACTGAAAAAAATTAAGCAAGCTTGTGGAAGCAAGACAGTCTAAACAAGAAATCAGAGTGAGTTACATGTTTGTAAAAACTGTAAAATCTAACTGCAAAACATTGCATGAACAACTTAGCGGTTTTCAAAACTGTTTTTTGCTTCTTAATGCTGGCAATCTAAGTAATACCTGGAGAACATTAAGGTCAGATACATCCCCCCCCAACAGAATAACTGACCCCAGTCTGCCCCCCCACCTGAAATGCATTTGATGATTTGCTGCATGAAGCGAAGTGTCCAAAGCGTTTTCCTGAAGGAGCACGGAGCTGTTTTCCTGCTGGCCAGTGTGGCTCACAGCAGAGCTGCACACTTTGCTGTGTGACACGCACCATGAATGGTTTCCAGTAAAGATGTCACAGTAGGCCGCTGTCAGACCTCACTCTTCCTTCTCTGATGTTTTCCTGACGGTTGATGCATTTGCTGCAAACATGCACAGTCACGGCTGCTGATTAAAACAGAGCAGATTCTGCATGGACAGGAACCTCAGGCCCCGTCGACCACCGAACAACAAGCTGGCATATGCAGCTGTGCAGTGTTGAAATCAAAAGTAGATTTTGGTTTTGTTTTAGTTCGTTGCTCTTTATGTAATTTCACTTTCTTTAATCATTATCCGTTTGACGGGTTTCTGAAATGAACGCCAAGGTTAAGCTCAGAAGTGTCAGACAGCTTGAGAGGATGCTACCATTATGGGGAAGAGGCGGGGGGAAGCTAAACCTGTGATCTCCTGTGATAGGTCCTTGCGGGCCTCTCTGCAGGCCCCGGTTTGGCAGAGTCCACTTTCAGGTGCTATTTTGTCAGGTGACTGAAGAAAAGCAGATGAAGGTGCCTGAGAAAAATAAAAAAAAGGCAGCCACTGTCATGTTGTATCTGATCATTTTTTGTAAAACCTGTGGGTAAGCTGAGCTGTGGTTTACTCTATGCACTGTTTGATATCTAGACCAGACCTCAGTTTCACACCCTAACATGCAATCTTCAAATGTAGAGGTTTTTAATTAAGAAGTAATACTCTCTCATAAAAATGAAAGCAAACTGAAATGATACTATACACTTAATGACAGATGGCTGGTTAAGGACATTTACTCATCGTCCCTTATGCTGCGTTCCATTTACCTCGGAGGTTGGAACTCGGAACTGGGAACGACGTCACACACCAGTTAAACATGGTACAGCACAGCAAGTCGGAAACCAATTTAGCAATTCCAGGGACTTGTTTCAAAAAGCAAGATTTCTTGCTTAGCCAGACAATGTGTCGGATTTAAGGTACCTTAGCTTACATGGGCTTTATCTTCATTCACTTACATTTAGCCCAAACTACCTTAAATCTGACAATCTGACTAAGCATGAAATCCAATTCTAGCCCAGTTAATTGTTAGCCATTGTTAGCAATATCAGTCAATAACAACACATTACGCGGTGCTTTACACATAAAACTCAGTAGCAACACGTCCACAGAGAAGTTGGACAGTATAGTGTGTGTGACCGATTTAATGAGCCACAAATAAAGCGTAAGTGCTAATAAACAGTATAAAACTACAACCTTCCCTTCTGTTGATATGGGGTGCAGCCATCTTGGATTCTGAGCTTTGGGCCAGACCAAAAGTTTGTTTCAACCAACCAGCTGAGTACTATGTGACTGTGACCCTTTATACTCAACTAACTGGTTGAAACAAAATCTTGGTCTGGATTTTTACTTTCTGGACATGAACTATCCACTGCTGCTTATAGCAGGTATAGAGGGTGGAGGACTTTAATTCTGGGGATGATCTTCACCCTGGAAAGTTCCCTTTTCCACATTCCTCAATGGAATGCCACAAGTGAAATGACAGGATCCACAACACAAAGCATAAGGAGAGAGCTGATTAGTAACAGAATATAAGCCAACACTGGAAAACCAAATCACAGACTTACTTCAGCTCTGGGACACAAAATGCAGAGGAACTAAAGGACATGGTTTGAAAGGGAAGCTGTGCTTGAGGCTGATCGCAGTATGAGTCATCAACCCAGAGCACGGCTCTGGATCCCATTTTACTGTGATAGGCTGATTACTCCCCTCATCTTCCAATCATGCTTTCAAAAGCCCCTCACCACACAGGTTCTCCATATACAGTTTAAACTAGAAGTTTGCATACACTTCAGAAAAGGAAGCAAAAACTTTTTTTCTCACTGTCGAACATTAAATCAGAGTAAACTTTTTCTGTTTCAGGTCAGTTAGGATCACCAAAAATGTTTGTATTTGTTAAATGTCAGAATAAAAAGAGAGAGAATTTTATTTTTTATTTTTATTGCTTTCATCACAGTCAGAAGTTTACATACACAAAGTTTATTATGTCTTTAAACAACATAGAAATTTCCAGATGATTTCAGTCTGAGCTTTAGAAGCTTCTGATAGGTTAATTGACACCATTTAAGTTAAGTGGTGGCACACGTGTGGATATATTTCAAGGCACACCTCAAACACAGAACCTCTGTTTGTGACATCATGAGAAAATCAAGAGAAATCAACCAAGACATCAGGAAAAGATCTGTGGGCCTCCACAAGTTTGGTTCATCCTTAGGTACAATTTCCAGATGCCTGAAGGTCCCACATTCATCAGTTCAAACAATAATAAGCAAGTATAAACACCATGGGAATGTACAGCCATCATTCCGCACGGGAAGGAGACGGATTCTGAGTCCCAGAGATGAATGTGTTTCAGTGTTAAATGTGCAAATCAACCCCAGGACAACAGCAGAAGACCTTGTGAAGATTCTGCCTGAAATGGGTCAGGTAGTATCATTTCCCACAGTAAAACGAGTCCTGTACCGACATGAGCTGAAAGGCCACTCAGCGAGGAGTAAGTCATCGCTTCAAAACCACCATAAAAAAGCCAGCCTACAGTTTGCAGCTGCACATGAGAATAAAGGTCTTAATTTTTCGAAACATGTCCCGTAGTCTGATGAAACTAAAGTTGAACTGTTTGGCCATTATGATCATTTTTGGAGGAAAAGGGGGGGAGCTTGCAGGCCTCAGAACACCATCCCACCCGTGAGGTACGGGGACGGCAGCATCGTGCTGTGCGGCTGCTTTGCTGCAGGAGGGACTGCATCATCAAAACAGATCATGAGAAAAGAAAATGATGTGGTTAAATTCAAGCAACATCTGAAGACATCAGCCAGGAAGTTAAAGCTTGGGTGCAAATGGGTCTTCCAAATGGACAATGACCCCGAGCATACCCCCAAATTAGTGACAAAGTGGCTTAAGGACAAAAAAGTCAAAGTGTTGGAGTGCCCGTCACAAAGCCCTGACCTAAATCCTATAGAAAATTTGTGGGCAGCACTGAAAAGGCATGTGCGAACAAGAAGGCCTACAAACATGATTTCAGTTACACAAGTTCTGTCAAGAGGAATGGGCCAAAATTCCAGCAAACCATTGTGAGAAACTTGTGGGAGGAAACACAAAACTTTTGGCCCAAGTGAAACAGTTTCAAGGCATCCATCCATCCATCCATTGTCCAACCCGCTTTTCCGACTGGGGGTCCGGGGGGTCCGGAGCCTATCCCGGAAGCAACGGGCACGAGGCGGGGAACAACCCTGGACAGGGGGCCAGCCCATCGCAGGGCACAGTTTCAAGGCAATGCTACCAAATACTAAGGAAATTGTGTACATTTTTTACTCTGATGAAAGTAGTAAAAAAAAATTCCCTTTATTCTGACATTTAACAAATATACAACATTTTGGTGATCCTACAGTAACTGAAAACAGAAAAAGTTTACTCTGATTTAATGTTTTGTGTTTTTTCTGAAACTTCTGGTTTCAAATGTATTTGATGTCCTGTCATGCTGACTAGTTTAATAAAAGCTACCAAAGCAATTACTGCAGCCATGTAAATAATTAAACAGATTCAAAATATTTCTTCCCTGGAAAGCACAAAGCATTTTGTTTCGACCCTGGATTCCAACATTCCCCCCAATTTAAAAAAAGCAGATATATAACCAGAAGTATTTTTTTCATATTTTTTTCAAATTCATGTTTTTTTATATTTCTCTTACGTCATATACCTGAAAATATAATGCGAACATATTTTTAATCCTGCACATGTTGAAGCACCATTTTCTACAGGAAGCCCACAGCTCCCATTGCAAGAAATGTCACTTCCTCTCTGTCTTTTACAAATGCACTCTTTAAGCAGTTTAATAGCATTTCCGTAAATGCCCTGCATCCTCGTGTCTCTCTGGAGTGCCGTCAGCATTTGGATGAGACAGCAAAGGATGGAAGGAAAGTTCCAGGGGGCCTGAGGAGAGGTGCGTAGAGAGACCTTAGGCCGCAGGCAAGAAGAATGTATGTGTGTGTGTGTGTGTGTGTGTGTGTGTGTGGGTGTGTGTGTGGGTGTTGACCCTGTAACTGTTAAGCTGAGACCACCAGTCTGTGAAAATAACTGGAACCTTGTATGCTGAAAAGAACATGATGTGCCGCAGAGGAAGATAACAGAGAGCAGACTGGAACCGCTGACACAGAAACGGTCTTATGTTCTTATGTGTGTGCTACAGTTATCTGTGTTAAGACTGATGCGATCTAATGGGTAAAAATGAAGTGTGTTATAATGAATCAAGCAAAATGGACCAATATATAATGTGACACGGGTAATCTGATTTACTTGATTGTATGGTATTGATTAACATGGGATATATAAGAGAGCAGCAGGGGTAGGAAGTAAAAACCAGTTACTGGCTGTCTGGCCGCTGGCCTAAAGGATCACAAGTGTACGAGGTCATCACCTGTGAGACCATCACGCACTCTGCTCATGGACAGGAGCCACTGCCTTAGCTAATAAAGGATTTCCTTTTTTCTTTCCGGTATTGTTAGTAAGCTGAGGGGGCGGGGGCAGCCAGTTGACCTTAGACCCCAAAAGATTGTTTTCCCCTTACTTGGGAGTTTTTGGTTCCTCTCCACCAGTTTTATCTGGCTTTCTTTATTTCATTACTTTCCTTCCTTTTTCCCCGTTCTCATTTACTCTCTCGAATAATGTTTCATCTGTCACAACACATCCATGTAAAGCACCTCGGGACGACTCTGTTGTGAAAGGCGCTATATGAAATTAAATTGAATTGAATTTTAGGGGAGTCACAGGAATGTATAAGAGCCAGGCCTTTCTGCTGTTGGGGGTTTCACTTCTTCAGGATGGAGATACTCTCTTTCTCCGCTCTCACCTCCCAGACGCCCGGCTTTAATAAAGAAATTTCATCTAACCCAAGTTGCATCAGCTAAACTTATTTCAGTGCCTGGTGCCGGACAGAACTGAGAGACGGTGCACGGTTTTACTACTACATGGGGAAGTGAGAGTGACCTGAGGCCTCGTGCATAGAGATCTCACAATAAAAGGTTACATGCGTAGGAAGGTGGGAAACATGCTTATGCACAAAAATATTGTGCATCTCAAATTACACTACACAAATGAGCCTCTTACGTGATCTTCTCACGTCCAAAAATGACTGAAAATAATTGAAAAACTCTATTTTAATATGCAGCTGCATTGTTGTTGTGGTTGTTGTTAATGTTAATGGTTGCATTTCCCTATTGTCGTGCATGTGTTTGCCCGTGTCTTGTGTACACGGTCCGACCCTCGTGTGTTTAGCGTGTGTAGATCTCCCACCATGTGTGCATCTTGCAGTACAGTGTCTGACAACCTTGTGTTTCGCATCTTTGCAATTGATGCCATGCTCGTTGAGTGTCCATTGTAGTCCTTTTGATGACTGTGGATAAGGAGCGTGTTTTCCCCCGACAAGCAAGTCTCCATGTCTCTCTCTGCTGTCACGATTTCTCAGCCCACCCGGTGCCACAGTATTTAACAGCGGACCACCCCACATTGTGACCATCTGCAAAGTAGATAATGAAAGAAGCACTGCAAAACATACTACAGTGGAATAAGGCAGTCATAAAGAAAAGGTGAAGAACTTAATTGGTGTGTATAATCATTTCGAACAACTACATCGGCACAGGATAACTGTAGCACCTTTTTGTGGCTGGTGAAACTAAGAAAAGTTTAACTGATGAGTTGATGTAACTTATGTGGTGGAAGATTTTAGTCATAAAGAAACCACAGAACATGGTCACACAGTTGTTTCCCAAGCACCAGTGCACTGAGACAAGCAGAAGTGTGAGCGGAGCACTAACTGTCCATCCTAAAGAAATGAGATTTTCTGTCACTCGTCTACTGACAGCTTTGGCATAAGACAGCTGACTCTGTTTGTGAGATTTTTTAGAGGAAATATTCAGGATGAGCTCCGGAGTTCGCTCCCCGTACATACAACTTGTGAACTTATTTTGTAACTGAGCCAAAATAATCGTAAATCAATGATAATTATAACGAATAATACATATATGACAAAAGCTACTATAAAATAGTTATGAAACCAAAGGCCCTCAGGCTGAATGACAGGCTTTGCCTTGTTGGTTGAATTCAGCCCTTGGGGAAAAGTAATCGCATTCCCTGATGTACAATAAGGATATGTTACATATCTGGGTGGCATCCAGATCACCCCGCCCCATTACAGCTGGCGTACCGTGCCTAAGGAGAAATGGGAGGTGAATTTACATTTAGTCAGCTCCCTGTGAAAAGCAGGACTGGAAAAGTGGGTTTCCTTGTGGTTACCCTTTCCAAAGCTGTCCCTGATTCAGACTTCCAAGAAGAGAGAACGTTAAATCAGCTCACGAACATGTGACGTTATTGCCATAAAGTTGAGTAATGACTTTAATCAGCATTTTCGGTGATTAAGTGTATTGATGAGCAGAATCTTAGTACAGGTCAATTCTGAGAACAGAGGTGGCTCAGCAGTATGGCAACAAATAGCAGGTATTACATTTTGATTAGCGTACACTGACACAGCTTCGGTTTGATTAGCGTGCACTGACACAGGTTCGGTTTGATTAGCGTGCACTGACACAGCTTCGGTTTGATTAGCGTGCACTGACACAGCTTCGGTTTGATTAGCGTGCACTGACACAGCTTCGGTTTGATTAGTGTGCATTGACACAGCTTCGGTTTGATTAATGTGCATTCATACAGCTTCAGTTTGATTAGAAAGCATTGCATCTTCTGCTAAATTAATTTGTAGTCTTATGAGGTTCTTACATTGTTTGGAAAATGTTGTGTAGCTGCTATTACTTGCCCCAATACTTTTTTACACTTGTACGTGGGTCTTCACTGGGAGCTCTAGCTACACTTATGCCTGATATACTTTGTGACAGCATGAGTAAGAGGCTCAATAGCGCAGGATGGGAAACGCCACCGTTTGTTCTTCACAAGCATTTCACACCTTCAGGCAGACCAGGCGTGGCTGACCCTCCTGTCTTCACAACCTTTACAACTTCCGACAGACATGCTAGCATGTGCTGGTCTCCAGAACCTGTTAACTTCTAAACGCTCATCTCGGACAGTGTTACTGTATAGAGTGTCGACAGTACTAATACAGTCTCGTATAGGGTAATGTTACAGTGCTTTGTGCCTGAACACTAGCACGTCTTGCGGGTCCTTAACCCCCAGCTCCCTGGGCGCCACTACGGGTGGCTGCCATTCACGGACAACTTACTCTATGAAAAAGAACAAGTTGAGGGAGGTGTAAAGACAATTTCCCAAAGGGAATCAATAAAGTATTGATTATTATTATTATTATTATTATTATTATTATTATTATTTATTGAATAGGAGTATTCTCAGGAGCAATTAAATATACTCCCAAACAACGATGTCATGCACACAGCTCTATGGGGGCTACGTAGAGACACAATGGTATAATATTAGACAGAAAATGCCTTACTGTACTTGTCAGAACCACACACAGATGCATCTATCAGGAATAAGATATATGGCGGGTGATTGGCGTAAAAATATAAATCACTCCAAGGAGACCTTCATCTGTCACTAATACCAGACCAGATGCTCTGATCCACATGCTCCACAGAGCCAACTCCCACCTAGTCAAAGCCGGCACCACACTCAGAGTGATGGTCTTTGAATTCTCTGACGCCTTTAATTAACACCATCCAGCCTCTCTGACTGGGGAGCAAGCTCAGGAGTGTGCGTCATGGTGCGGTGGGGGTACATCGCTACAAAAAACTGGGCTGGGTGGACAACACAGCAGCACTGTACAAGAAAGGCCAGAGCAAAATCTACTTTCCAAGGAAGTTTGGGTCGTTTGATATGTGTAGCAAGCTGCTGAGTATGTTTCATCAGTCCATAGTGGCCAGCGTGCTTTTCTACACTGTAAACTGCTGGGGGAGTGCTATCACTGCAGGAGATATAAAATGCCTGAACAGGCTGATCAGCAAGGCCAGCTCCGTCACAGAACTGACCCTGGGCCCACTGGTGGTAGTAGCAGAGAAGAGGATGTTGGCAAAATTGGACAATAGCATGCACATTTCTGTGCATCTACTTCAGGGAGTGCTATCTTGGGGCACTTTTAGTCACCAGATCATTCCGCCACAGTGTGCTAAAAAACGCTACTGATCATTGTAGTGATCACTGCTGCCGTCAAACACCGCAGCGCCTCCTGCTGGCGTGATACCCCCCACTCCCAGCCATAACATGTCAGGAAGAGACCGTCTCTGTAATAAAACAAATAACCTGCTGTTTTACTATCACTAATTTATTATTACTATTATTATTTTGTTGTTGTTGTTGTTGTTGCTGTTGTAGTAAATATTTTTTTCTAAAATATCACAATATTCTGTTTTCAGGATATTCTATTTGTGTACTGTGTGGTTTTTGAATTTGTTTGCACAACGTTTATTTATTTGTACTGTGTGTTCTGTCTTTGCACTTTATCGGTTTTGCACTGTAGGTAAAGTATGTTTCTCTGTGTACGACGTTGTTACAGCTGTATGCGCCAGAATTTCCTGGATCAGTGAAATCAACGTTACTCTAAATGTCCGGGATCTGTACTGGTTTATTGGTTTTCTGACAGATACGCACACTTTCGGATGCACATCTGAGGGAATGGAACTGTTTACCGTAGTGAAAGGGTTAACTGCTGCTGGGGAGGGGACTTGCCCTGTGAGGGTTAACAGTAGGCGGGGAGGAGGGGGTTGTATTGGGCTTGTAGCAGGAGGGGTGGAGACTCGCAGCGTGAGGGTTAAATGCAGCCAGGGAGGGGACTCCGGAGCGCCCCGGAACATGAATACGCATAGTTGCCTGATCTCTTGCTGTTCCCGTTTTTCGGCTTATGCAGGTTCTGCGTGCTTGTCATGGTTTTTTACGTGTCCATATGCATGCCCGCTGTTCTGAAATACTGTGCGGTATTTTTTGTTTTGTTTTGTTAAAACGTGTGGCATGCATGTGCTCTTATCGACCATTTACCGCCTGTTTAGCCTCCGAATGGTCCTTTTGAGGAGCATTTCTCCCTCCTTTTCTGACTAGCAAACCGATATTCTGGCACATTTCGCCTTCTTCGGCTCCCTTTTGAGAGTAAAATGGAGGCTTTCGAGGGATCCGACCGCGGGGAGAGTTTGTTAGACCTGTCCCGCCTCGATCTGGACGGTTTGGAGCTGGACGGAGTCACCGAGGAGCGGAAGAGGGACACCAGAATGCTGTATTTAACTTTCAACAGGCTGGCTGTGCTGCCTTCCTCCGTCTCCCTTTTCTCCAGCCTGGAATTTCTGGACATCAGCAACAACGGGCTACAGCTTATATGCGAAGGCATTGCCAGACTGACAAGACTGAAGACGCTCATAGCCAAAAACAACCGCCTGGATGAGTCTTCTCTGCCCAAGGACTTCGGCACCTTGCAGATCGAGATGTTGAACTTAAGTGGGAATCGCTTTGAGGAGATGCCGCCCCAGTTCCTCAAGCTGCAGCGGCTGCAGTCTCTGTCCCTTGGAGGGAACCGACTCAAATCCATTCCGGCAGAAATAGAAAACCTGAAATGGTAAGAATAAGGTGAAGAATAAACACAAGCTTCATTGTAAATACACGCGGTTGCCCCTGATCGCTCTTTTGCGGTTTGACTTCTGCAGGGTATGAGGTCTGTTCCTCTGCTTTCATCGCACCTTCACAAACCGCTGTACCCTATAGCTGCTTCGCAGGATGAGCGTGATGTTTTTATCTTCGGAAAGCAACCCTATAGTGCTCTCTGGATCTCCTGACACGGAGAGATCTCAGTGTTTCACATGCAAGAGGGCTGGGCGATGTTGCCCAATAAACCGTATGTCAGTATTTTTGGGCAGGACGGCGCTTGCAGGAAATATGTGGTTGCATTTCTTTTGGGGGTGGTGTGTAGCTCGGCAGTTTAGGACAGGGTGAGCAGAGTGATTTAAGTTTGGGGCCCCTAATCAAGACCTTTAACCCCCGATTACTCCAGGGACTGGATGACCCTGCTTCCTCAAAATGCATGTTGTCTTGCATAAAAACCGTATGCTAAATAAATACAATGTTAGTGTATTTTCTATGGAATAGGATTAATGTTCAAGCCAAAGCTATATGTGTTTTTTAAAAGCAGAGTTTCATAAAATGGGAACACAAGATTTCCTACCCTGTTCGCAAATGTACAACTAGAATAGTATATATGTTTGTATGTGTATATATGTATAGAGACATTATTTATATATAATATAATGTATGTGTGTGTATATGTGTATATATATATCGGTATGTACATTAGTCACAATATAAAGACAAAATTAAATTATGTCTATATCAGTGTTTCGTGGATCAGATGAATCGGCCACAACATGAACCCTTTTCGCGTCTCTATGTCCGCCAACAACGTCCCTGATATTGCTCTCAGAACAGAAGGTGAATCTTCAAAAACAGAAATCTAATTTTAAAACTAAATTTAACACCTATTTTAATAAATGGCTCTAAAAACAAGCCTGACAACCACGGAAAGTGCACCTGTTTACTTGCTTAAAGGTTTTCGTTTTATGTTGTATGTCTTCAGTAAAATAAAACATAGCCTATATTGTAGATTAGGATTTTTTTTTTATCCTCTGAACTGTCTGCCAATTTGTAAAACAAAACCAAGTACCGGCCAAGTAACAATGCTTATTCCCTGTGAGACTCTGACTGTAGTCTTGATTTTGAATTATGGGATTTTGTGCAACATCACGACTGAAGCTCTTGCGTAGTTTACAGCCGGGAAGGAACTCCGTAGGGCTTCATTAACATCTATGCACATGCTATTCTCCCATTTGTGTATGAAAGTGCCACACATGTCGACACAATCTAAGATAATATCTTAGTTAACTTTGACAGCCCTGTTTTTAATTCAAAGTAAAAATATGTCGACATGAATCAGCAGCATAGATTTGGGTATTATACGGTAAAGACGTGTCCCTACCAATTAATGTCGTGGTAGTACCGTTTGTTTAGTCAGTGTCAAAGTCAGCTTTATTGTCAATTCTGCCATATGTACGGAACACACAGAGAATTGAAATAACGTTTTCTCACAAACCCTGGTTAAACAGAAAACACTAATACAAAAAATAAAAATTAAAAAATTAGAAAAATATGAATAAATACAATATACAAGAGCACGTGGCAGAGAGTGCAAATCAGACAAAGTGCAATAGAGTTTGTAAGAGGTGTTAAGTAATAAAGAGCAGCCTTGAACAGACAGTCACTTATGAGCTAGACTGAGTAGCAGACTAATGCTACAGAAAGTGACTGGTGCAGGTGAGTGAGTGTTAGTGTGTGTATATAACAAAGTTTCAGGAAGTCCGTGGAGCAGAAGAGGGGAGTGGGGGCAGAGCCGGGGTTTAGGGGTTTGTTTAGGATGTTGTATGGTGTGAGCTTGGGGAAACCTTGGGAATAACCTGTTTTTTTTGAACAAGGAAACCACATCGCTAGGGCATGTTGTACTTAGAATGTCGTTGAAACAGATCTGCTGCGGTTGCTGCATCTTCTGGGTTTTTACACGTTGGCAATATTTGATGTCAAGGTCAGATGAAAAGGATTTGGGTTTCGCTCAAAGCCATACCACACGAGTATTCTTAAGGGGTTTTTTTTTTTTCTATCACAGGCTTGAAAGTGCCCTGCTTCCCGGCAGCGTGCTTTATCGCTTCTACTAATGAACGTACGAGAAGGTTTCAGTGGTCTCCAGGTGCACGTAAGAAAGTTGACAGTGTGGTTCAGCTATGCAGGCCTGGTAATGAAACGTACCACATGAATCAGTGTGCTGCTGCATGAAACGCTGGCTGCATTAATAAAGGGTGATGGTATTGTACAAAATTCAGTACTCCAGCAGTCAGGATTAAGCCTGATGGGCAACAATCATGTCCCCAACCGAAGGGATGTTGATCAAACTGCAGAACCTTGTTCGTTTTGTTCCACGGCGTCGTTCTTGACAGTGGGCTGTGTTTGACTCTGCTCATTCCTCTCTCTGAACGGCCTCAGCTTGGAGACGTTATACCTGGGCGGCAACATGATTGGAGACATCCCACCGGAGTTGGCGAACCTTCCTTCCCTGAGCTACCTGGTGCTGTGTGACAACCGTATCCAGAGCGTGCCGCCCCAGCTGACCCGGTAAGCCGTCTTCATGGAAGTACCCTCTGGTGATGACATTTGTTTATTCTTGTTTGCAATGTAGAGCAGCGGCCTGCACAACAAAGCGGGATTACTGGTTTATCGGAGTAACTTGTCGGATTTAAGGTACCACAGTTTAAATGGGCTTCATATTCGTTCACTTACCTTTTGCCCAGACTACCTTGAATCCGATAAGTTATCACGATAAGCCAGTAACCCCGCTTCATAGTACAGACCCCAGGAGTGGAGGTAGGCGGAGAACCTGCTGCTCTTGTCTGTTAACCAGCATCCCCACACAGAGAATGTATACTATTTTAAGTAGTTATCCAGGTGATTGAGCTTGGTGGTCCCCCTATACTACATAATGGTATCTTCCAGTTGCAGTCTTCCTGGCATTCTGAAGAATGGAGCCAGTTCTGTTATGGGGGGGGGCAACGCCAGAGGGCCTGACTTTCTTCCCTCTCATGCTAGGCTGCACTCACTCCGTTCGCTGAGCCTCCACAATAACCTGCTCACCTACCTGCCCCGTGAGATCATCAGCCTGGTGCACCTGCAGGAGCTCAGTCTCCGTGGCAACCCGCTGGTGGTGCGTTTCATCAGGGACATGACCTACGACCCTCCGTCTTTGCTGGAGCTGGCAGGACGCGTCGTCAAATCCAAGAACCTGCCGTACAGCCTCTGTGATCTGCCTGGTCACCTGGTGCGTTATTTGGACATGGCAAGCAAGTGCCCCAATCCGAAATGTGGAGGTGAGAGAAGCAGTGTGTGTGTGTGTACACATGTGTACGTGCATGGGTGGGTCATGTATATATGACATTGTGGGGCCCCAATGTCCCCACAATGTGATAAAAACCTGTTATTTTGATTTTGTGGGGGGCATTTTTTCGGTCCCCACAAGAAGAATCTCAATTTTATAAAAATCTGTGCTTGCAATCAAAAAACTATAAATGCCAATAGTCTTGCGTTTTGTTTGGTTACTTATGTTTAAGGTTAGGGGTTACGGTTGTCATTGTCGGGGTTAGGTTTTTGCCGTAGAAATGAATGGACGGTCCCCACAAAGATATGAATACAAATGCATGTGTGTGTGCGTGTGTGTGAGTATGGGTTTCTGAGTGGTGTGTATGTGCACGGGTAAGTAGTGTGGTGTGTTTGCGTGTGATGGCGTCCTTAATGAGCCTTGACTGAACGAGCATGACAGACAGGTGACTTTGTCTTGGCCGTGGTCTCTCCCCAGGTGTGTACTTCGACTCCTGTGTGCGGCACATCAAATTTGTGGACTTCTGTGGGAAGTACAGGCTGCCCCTGATGCACTACCTCTGCTCGCCGGAATGCTCATCGCCCTGCAGCTCAAACCCTCAGAGCGACGCTGAATCCGAGGATGAGAGCAGTGTGCCTGCGGATCGGCTACAGCGGGTGCTGCTGGGATAGGGGGAGGAGCTTGACACCTATCCACCTGCTTCCTCAAGCTTGCCAATACATATGGACATAGAATTGAGTCCTTTTCCTCCCTATAAAGTTATTTATTTTTAATTGCATTTTGTAACTTTAAGCTCATGAAGGAACTACATAAGTGTCTGGTAAAATCAGCGTTTGAAACAAGCGCTTTTTTTTCAGACGTTAATTAATAATCATGTCTTTCTAACTGTAGAATGTGAGTGCTGAGTATTTTTGAGTAACATTACAAATGGTACGGTCCGTGGGGTGAACCAAAAGGAGCCTCCCTATTACCAACACATCATAATCCGTTCCGCCTTAACAGGTTCATTTGACCTTTTCAAAATTAGTGTTAACTTAATAAAATCTGAGCCATTAAAGAAACTTCTCCTTCAAAAGCATGATTATAAAGCTAATACTGGTTTTTAGTTCTATAAATAAGCTGTTACTTTTACTGTGCCTTTAAAACAGTTTGCACTGTATAATTTAACAATCAGCATTAACACACCTAATGTTATGACTAACCAGTCTGATGGGCCATAATAATGTGACGTGTGGTTTACTTGTTTTGTACTGCTTTCCCCTGACAATCCACCAGTGTGGACCAGTTCTTGGGTCCCAGTTCCGCACAAGCCGGCGACTGGTGTCACAGGGTGACCTGCGCCCTCTGCGACTTCTGACAGCTTGCGTGCCACAGCAGGGTCCTCAGTGATCACCTTCACCTTCACGTTCATTCGTGCCAAGTCATTATTAATGTTTCTGCCCGGGAGGGATTTCGTGCTGCTGAGATTGATTCATAGTGTATTGCATCGTCCAACGAAATGTGGCTCTTTGGACTCAGGAAGCTAACAGCTTCACTCCAGTTTGGACTGGTGACTCGTTTATTTAGCACTACTGGTGAACTAAACTGACAACTTTGTTCTACTTGTTTGTTTACTGCTCCTGACAGACGGATTTTTTTCCTTCGGTCTCGTTGAAGTGCCTATTTTGGAAAATGACAGATTTGCACCTTGAATTTTGAAAGAGAAGTATAAAGGTTAGTGAATACATATACTGATAACTAGTAATCTATACTGGCATAATGGATGTGTTTAGATCATAATTTGCTTTATTTTATTTATGTATTTGTTGATGTTGTAACTAGGTGAATTTTTTCCAAGTCTTAAAATGGCCTTATTAAGCATCTATGTTGTAATAAAGATTTTACTCTGTATTTAATAAAATGCTAACTTTCTGACAAAGTTCATGACAAGTCAGTCTTTCGGTAACATTCCTGGGTCTAACATGGTGGTATTTTTTTGTGTGTGACTCAACAAGCTTGTGCTGTAGTTGCTAGTTTGCAGTGGTACTTCAAATCTTCGGTGAACTGCTTCTAACTGGCTGCTAATGCTATCGTAATACTGAGTAGCTGTGAGGTGTTGCCTGGCTACATTTTCCCTTTTTCTGGGTGCATTGTTCCATATATCCAGTGAGGTTTGGAGGTTTGCCACAGACCAGGAGTGTTTTTTTTTTATATATATATACTCAACATTAATACCCTCCATCTCACTCAGAACACATTTACATATGAAAGAAATGATGTAACACAGGCTGAATGCAACCTTCTTTTAGCTCACTGCTCTCCCTGGCTGCCTGTCGTTCTGTCCACTGGCCAAAGCAGGTTGATAAACTCTGTAATGGCTTTCAGGGACAGAGGGGCCTACGTCAAGGCTTCCCCGTCGTGCCACACAGCTACTCCTGGCAACTCTGATGCAATCCGGCATTCAGCAAACTCAAGACACTTTTTTTTTTCCCTCAAGCACTGCCATCAGGGGACAATGATCTCACTCAGGCTTATTACAGCTATCACAAGCAGAGTGGGTAAGTTTACAGGAAGGTGCCTGTTAAGTACCTTATATCTGCAGTTTTAGAGACGTGCCTGTGGCTTGCAAAAAATAGTTACTTGATGCTTCAAGTTGCACATGTATTCTATGAGTCCTTACTGCAAATACCCTAAATAAATTGAGCTGTGGCAAAATACAGAAGAAGTAAGCTAACAAACATTTACATTAAAACTCTGATAAACGATTTAATTGTACCCTTACAGGTCGCATAGCTGGTGTATTCTAGTGACCAGAATACTGATTTCCGTGGTTTTGTACAACAAATTATGGGGAAAAGAGAGAAACAGTAGGTTCTTCACAAGTGTATTATACCGCGAAACAGGTTTCGGATTATGAGTGTAATAGCATACAAATTGGAAAAAGATTGAGGTAACCGAATAAGAAATTATATCTATTACTGACACGAGTAAGTCACCGTTATATATTGTTTCTGTCTTGATACACCTGGTGGCATACGAAGAGTACAATGCAACCACAGAAATACTAACTAAAATCATTTTCATGGGATACCGGACAGTTTCAAGATCTGAAGTAGTAATATCGCCGCCCGACGCTAGGGCGCAGCAGCAGTATAGACAACCCATTGGCGAAACTGCTGCATTCCCAGTGTCCTCTGTGTCCGGGTCACGACCGCCTTCATTTGCTCGCCAAGCCCATGGCCAAGCCGCTCTCATCCCCCCGCGGACTTTTCCGTGACACCGCAAGCAGACTTCGGCACTCTTCGGCGGAAAGCCACCGCCCCATTGGCTTACAGTTGCTCCTCCCACCTTCCAGGGACGCGCGTTCCATTGGCTATGGAGCTGCTCTCGTCCCGGCTGTATGTTCCCGTTCGCGTTACCCATTCTCGTAGCAGCGGGCAGCTGTAGCCTTGTACCCGCATGCAACAGCCAGTGCGACATTTTTGCGCAAGTAGCGTAGATGACGTATTGGGTTCGGCGTGACAAAGGGAGCGAGCGCCGACTGACGGGGCAGGAGCGCAAAAGAAGGAAAGGAGAATTGGGAAAGCGCGCGGCCTGGCTGGAGGCGTCGGGGCTTCGTGGATAGCGCTCCATCTGAGCACGGAACGCTCGGGGATTTGAGTTGTGGCCGCGGAAGCGATCCGCCATGGTCGGCATCGGATGTCGAAGTGTCCGTCTGGCCGGGCGCTTTCCATAACCCCCGTCGTCGGTCTAACGGACAGGCGCTTCCTCCCTCCGGCCCGGTCTGTCATCTTACAGCCGGATTAGGGGAAAAAAAAAACCAACTAAGTGGCCATTTTAGGGGAAGCGGCGGGTCGAGGGTGGTCCTTGCCAGGCCTGTGCGCTTTGAGCCGCTCCCTGCCGGATGTGTGAAGGATGATCTGATCCTTTGGGAGAATAGCCCGCTGACCGTGAATCCTCCACCCGAAAGGATCGGCGAACCGTCGAGTGAAGCAAAACCGACTGCGGATACACGAGGCGAGCAGAGAACTAGGGCCACCCCGGGGATAGGAAGATGTCGGGCCGGCCTCGAACCACCTCCTTTGCGGAGAGCTGCAAGCCTGTGCCGCAGCCGTCCTCTTTCGGCAGCATGAAAGTCAGCAGTAAGTGAGATTTGGGTTCTGGGCGGTTCCGGTTCCGCTCCCCATCTGTCTGATTCTCCTGTCCAGAATCTGTCAAGTCTGTCTACTTCCAGTTTGTAGACACGGTGCCACTTTTAATGGCATTTATAGAGGCGGCTACTCCGCTGGGGCTTCTGGGAAATTTATATCATTTAAGTTATTGCCTGTTATGGCTCTGCCTGGCCACGTAGAGTAAAATTAAACGCCGGGCTCGTAGCATTGCATGCAGGCCTTAAAATGGTTAATTGGAACGGGAAGGCGCCTTTATCATGTTTAGATACGGTCGTGTTCAAAGTCCGTGTTCATCTTTGATCGTTCTCTCTGGACGTGCAGTGAGGTTGAAAACGTCAATATGTTCAGTTTTGTGTTCCGGTCTGAGACAGTATGTGAGATGCACGGCTTTTCGAGCCCCTTCGTTCAATGCTGCTGAGAGGTCCTACTCTGTTCGTGGTAAGTGTTTGATTTGACGGGCTTCCAAGCCCCTTTCGCTATGTTGAGATTCTGGTCTTCCTTTCAGGGCATCTTCATGCCCAGAAGGCCCGGCCTGTCATTCCCCCGTCTTGCCCTGCCCTCCTCTGTCAGCTTTGTCCTGTCACCCTTGTGAAGAATTTACTGGGCTATTTTGCATTGCGTTTGCACAGCTGGTATTTTGCTGGAGCATTTGCAGGGATTCTTCAGGAATTTCATTCCAGCACCTTGACCCCCATGAGATGCCGAAGAATACAGCATGACTGCATTTCTTTCAATGCTGTAGGCAATGTGAAGGTGCTCTGTGGCATGCTGTGTCAGCCAACGGCCACAGACGTATAAGATGTGCTTGTGTGGTTTATGTGACTTGGTTGTAGATGTATTTCCACTGAGCAATGTGTATGTATCTATGTGCCAAGTCTGTGTGGGGACATATATAGAGGGTAAGAGGATGAATTTTTCTCAGGAGGTCATGAGGTCAAAGTAATACAGACTGGTTCATGTCAGTATCCTGTCTGGTTTAATGTCAGCTGACCTGAAGAGGAAACGGCGGAAATCAAGAGGCAGTCTGTGTGACCAGGAGAAACAGGAAGACGCTCAAGCTGTGGCTTCATGCCCAGCTAGTCTTGGGAGGCAGGAATAGAGTAGATCAGGTGACACCAAGTACCAATGACAGTGGCTACTCCTGCAGTCCCCGCCCCCAATGCTTAGCAGTGCCATTTGCTCTGAACCATACTTTCCCAGACCTTCATCCACTGTGCTTCCTGTTCAGCAAGTCAGAGTGAGAAACAGTATGGTGGTCAGTATGTTGAATCGCAATTCTCAAATTAAGTTGAGCCTTTCATGTTGGGGAAGCAGTCAGTCAGTGCGAAAACAAATATGGTGGTATTTGGCTTTTGTACATTGTTACTATAATGAGCAGTGGAGATATTATATGGATGTCCATTCTCTCAGCAGTGAGCTTTGGTATGACCTACATTCTTTGTGGAGGTGCAAAGTAAGATGACCTCCTTCTGTCTGGGCTTTCTTGGATGGATATTACACATATATGGCGAATTGTCATAAAAATTAATGCCTGCATTATATGTAAGGTCCACTTGGCTGGCAGTGATCCCTGTTCGGATGGGAACTCTCTATGGTAGATCCTGATTCGCCCATGATGGAGGTGTATCTAGTAGACCATGTAGATGTTGATATCAGCATTGCTTGTTATGTACACGCAGTTGTTACATTGCAGAAATCGCAGTAGTATATTTGGTTTAGACCATCAATACGTTTCTGTAAATCAGTTTTGATTTCAATGAAAACAAAAGTTTGTAAATTATTATATATACTGTATTTCAAGAACAACACAGAACTGGTCACAAAGACATTAATTTTCTGTTGCAAAGAAATATTTTGGATCCTATAGAGATTATATTGAGTGAAAGCAAGTAATTTGTTTGCTGTTTGTATCAACACCATCAACTTAAATGACAGACACTATTTATGACAGACACTTTGACCAACTATAATTTATTTTGGGTAAATGGCAACTCTTCGTTTTATAAATATCAGAATGTTTTTTTCGTAAAATGTTCAAATATTGTGTTATGATTTTTTTCTAATCATATACTGCCTGGCCAAAAAAGTCACAATTTGAATTTAAATCACCAGTTATATTCAGTCATTAGCCAATGACTGGATCATTATTTCAGCTCAGCAATGTTATATAGCAATCAGCTGTGTACCTGAATCTACTGAATGGCCAGGTTATCCCATTAATGGATTTTTTTTCTTTCCTTATGGCATGGGCATATTTGAGGACAAGGATATCCAGATTCATTGGGCTTGAATTGTCAGAGTAGTCCAGGGAGAATGAGGAATCATTTTCATACATGAATTGGCCACCGTAGAGTTTTGACCTTATCTCTATTGAAAGTGTTTGGGATGAAAAAAATGTTGATGTTGCATAAGCACATGGAAACAATGCCATGAGGAATGTGCACCATAATCAAAGCTAAAGGCGGTCCAATGAAATATTAAAGTGTGCAACTTTGGTCAGGCAGTTTAGTATCTAGTACAGCATCCAGACTGTTGTGCTCATGGGCTGTTTCGAATCTTAGTCAGTCGAATAGACACGCCTCCATTTTGACGATGTCCGTTTGAGGCGAGCAGTTTAGCCCTCGTGTGTGTGGCAGGTGTAGTCACACTGTGGCTGACCGCTGCCTGTCCAAGCCTCAGCGTGGACAGGGACCGTGTTGTGCTTGTGGTGTGATTCTGGGTTCATCCCTGAGGGCTGTTGGCTTGTGCTGAATCAGATCTGGCTGCTTATTGGGATGTGGTGGGGGAATTGCAGCTTTGGTTTGTTCAGCTTGTGGGTTCATACTTCACTTCACAGCTTAACACCACTGATGTGACCAGTAAATAGGACCTAGACCAGGAGTCGGAAACCTGCGGCTCTTTGGCCACGTGGCCTCGCTTCTCAGAATGACATGGACCAGCTTTAGGTCCCTGAGGACTGGATTGGGAAATACTGACCTAGGAATAATGGTGACCTGAATTTTACATTTTGCTTTTCATCCAGATCAACATAAGTAATGTTTGTGGGGCTGCGATTTGATTAGCAGGGTGCTGTTAATGGTCTGAGTCCAAACAATGATCTTCCGTCAGCTGATACAATCATATTTTCTTTTCAGACTATGGTATAAGAGCCTGAGATTACAGGGGATCTTCCTAGAGCTGGCCAGTTAATTGAAAATTAATCAAAACTAAAATTCAGAACCTCTAATCGACAGAACCTTGCCCATGTCGGTTACTTCATTTTTTTAAATTCTATTAATACTTTCCCCAGTGTGTGTTCATGTACTGTCCCCTTAAAAACATACTACGGTGTGCGTTGTCACATGACTCCTCCCCATCCAGTATGCAAAATGGCAGCAGTGTGGAGGAGAACCCAAACACCGAGCTGACTGAGCAACTGGAGCAGCTTTTACTAAAGAAAAATGCCGTGTCTGTCGTTTAGACACATTGTGGCTTTATTTGAGATAACGAACAAAGAGGTCAAATGTAAACACTGGAAAAAGTGTTTCAGCTACCAAAGGTAATGCCACCAATCGGGTTCAGCACTTTAAAATACAGTGGACACCGGTTATAGTGATAAAGCACTTATGAATCAAACTTGGGAGAGAATCCTGTACAAGTACAGTTTAAATAATTCACTTATAGTAATCAAGTAGTCTGCTCACAGTGATCATCTAGGGTCTTTTTAAATAACGTGGACAAAATTAAAACTGCGGCGATTCTCTCTTTTATTTTTTTATTTATTTTTTTTTTTACTTGCACACTTTGCCTTGTGGTAACCCGTCTGCTACTTGAAGCTAATGCTGCATGCACAGAAAACCATGATGGGGGGGAAAGTAATCATCTCTCAATTACGAACATACTCATCCTAGTTTATGATAAACTGGCAAAAGCAAGCCAGCAAGATGCAGTAGCAAAACTGCAAAAGCACTGTGTTATAGCATATTTCAATTATACACAGTTCAGTAATTCAAATTGTACAGTACTGTAATTTGAAAAGCATTTGAAACCGCTGTTCTGTATTTTCTAAGAGTCAGTAAAATTCTCTAAATAGCCGTTTTATGACCTTATATTGATGTAATGTGCAAATGTCAATTAGATGGTAATCTGTCTGGGACATAAAGAAAAAGGGGGAAAAAATCCGTTATGATCATCTGCTTATAGTGATCAATTTCGCCTAGACAGATGTGATCACTATAAATGGTTTTTGTTTGCAAGAAATGCAAATTATTTTTGTACTTTTTTTTTTTTTTTAAAGAAACTTGATTTTTACATTAAAACCAAAATGTGACCTTTTTCATAAGACGTTTTCATTTCAAGCGACTTTTGGTTTGATTTTCAGTTGTTTGAAATATTCAATATACAGCCATACATGGTTTATCTGTGTGTATTTCCTTCAGTTTTTTGAAAATTATAAAGCTATACAGTCCTTCTTTAGGAAAAAATATCTCTGCTTTAATATCTGAGTATGTTTACAGTACACCCTTTGTCAGTGAAATATCAGGGCAAAAAAAAAAACAAACAAAATAATGGCTCATTAATCGTAATCAAGGTAAAATGTTCAGTTAATTGTGATATTGATCTGAGGTCGTATTACCCAGCCCTAACCCTTCCTCTGAAATTTGAGGCACTGGCGTTCACTTGGTTCGTCCTTCTGTGATTCCATAACAACATTATCACTTCATCCCGATGCACTCTGAAGCGCATGGTTCCTTTTTTGGCAGCGCGGCTTGCATAAGCACCTGCAGGTTTCCTCTGCCAGGCCATCATTTTGCAATATTCTGCACTTTGATCTAGCAGCTTATTCTTCTTTATACCAGGCTCGGTGAAGGAGAAGCAGCGTAAGAATTGGTCAGGCAGGACTTCGAGCTGAGTTACTGCAGTTAGAATGAAACGTCTGCATGACTGAGTGCAATGCCAGCTTAATGTGTGTCTCTGCACGCGTGCATGTGTGCTCGGAGGGAGGTCTCTCCTCTGTACCAACATGGGTGGAGGTCTGTTTCTTTTGGCACGTCTTAAATGGAATCTTTGATTTAGTCACAGGTGTATTGGTTAAACACCTGATATCGGCCAAGTGCCTTGTGTAGGTGGAGAGTATTGTGTGCTGATATGGGTGTGCAACCCTTGCTTCAGTCCAGTTGTCCCTCCTACTCCCATTTATGCGTTTGTGGCAGGTAAAGTTAATGTCCCATAGGGGCAGCTGCTCACCTGACCTTGAGATCTGCTCCTTCACTCACCTGAGGTGGTGCATTTCTCAGACGAGCTGAACCAGTCGCTGTGAAAGATGGGTCTCAAAGATGGATGGACAAAGGCTTCCAGCGTGCTTTGCCTGAGACCTGTTATGTCCTCCTGCCACTAGGGGGCCTTAGAGAAATCCTCTCCTTTACCACTTTAGTGCAGCAGCTGTGATGGGAGGTGGACCACAGATGGTTCGCACCCCACAGCCACGTTGGCTTAGGAGGGATCTGGGTTAGGGAAACGGAGCTCACCTGCCACCCAGAGTAGACTTCTTGTGCTGCCAGGTTGAGTTCCACCTTATATGGGTGCATGTGTGACGATACATCTGCAGCTTCATTGTCCCACTCTGAGCGGCTCGTAAAATCGGCCTTTGAAAGTGGTGCTTTGTTTTGCCGCTAGTGACATTCGGCTGGAAAGGCTGGATGATGTGCGTGCACGCAGTGGTTTGACCGGTCTTGACAGAACTCTGCGGGTTATTGATGGCGCTTACGATCGCGCGTCTGAAGTCATTGTGTAACGGTGCTTCTCAGATGGCTGTTTCTGTTGGGCGGACCCAGTGTGCTAGAATTGCTTCTGATTCTATACGAAGTTTACCTGCCTTTTTGGTGACTAACCTGTGCTTGTACCTCTCCTTTGTGTCCCAGGAGACAAAGATGGCAGCAAAGTGACCACGGTGGTGGCTACACAGGGCCAAGGTCCCGATCGGCCCCAGGAGGTCAGCTACACGGACACCAAGGTGATCGGTAACGGCTCCTTCGGTGTGGTGTACCAGGCCAAGCTGTGCGACACCGGTGAGCTGGTGGCCATCAAGAAGGTGCTGCAGGACAAGCGCTTCAAGGTGAGGGGTGCCTTGAACAGCAAGCTCAGCTACCAGCATGGAGAGCCCGATTACATCATGTTTGTTTAGCAGAGGTTTTTATCCAAAGCAGCGTACAGTGGGGAAAGTAGGGTTAGCCAGTCCCTGGAGCAGTTGGGGTGAGTTTAAGGACCTTGCTCAAGGACCCAACAGTGACATCACTCTGCCGACCCTAGGGTTTGATCAGGCGACCCTCCTGTCACAGACACAGTGACCTAACCTACACTCAGCACCCATTCTTTCAGAGGTGGGGTGGATGGTGTTTAGTGGGTTGAGACACTCGAATGGCTACTGGCCCCAGTTTGAGTCAGGGCTTTACGGTGCTTGCAAAACTGAGCAGGCGGATAATCTGCAGGCGAAGTGTCACAAAACTGCAGTAAACTGGTCCCTAGTGCTGGGCGGTATACCTTGTCATTTGGTATACCTTGTCATTTGGTATACCTTGTCATTCGGTATACATTCGAATGACAAGGTATACCGAATGACAAGGTATACCACTTTTATTTTCCTGTACGGTATGAATTTTTCATATACTTCCATGCTGTAGTATAGCTGAAAGATCAACTGTAATGCTTCAGTAAGCAACACATTATACAATATTGTTTGCCGCTATAAACACTTTGGATTGCTGTGCAGCGTGTACTAAAATTTCACTTTATAGCTACTGCTTCATTTTGTGCCTGAAAATTTGGGTTATGTATAATGTAATTACGTATGCAATTGAATGCATGTCACTAAAGCAAAATCCCTAATGTTATTGATTTATAAAGGTAATAATTATTAAAATCATGCTGGTTAAGCAAACATGTTGCTACCAAGTTAAATAATCATTAAAAATCAAAATATGTCACTATAGCCCCTGTTTACACATGGGTTTTAAAATGTTTCGCTATATACATTAATCTAATAAAATATGTCAGCTAATGTCAGCTAAAACGTTTTGGTTATACTATTAAGCTGAATGTTTTATATAAAAAACATTCTTTAAATGTATTTTATGCCGTAATAATAAAACTAAATATACATTAATAATCTGAAACATCACTATTGAGCTAAATATACATTATTAATCTGTCTGTCAAACCACATTAAAACATTTATATTATCAGGCTAAATGCAAACCTTTTTTATAATAAATAATGAAATCTTTAAAAAAGATTTAAACTTTATTATTAATCTTTAAACTTCATAAACACCAGAAACTTCCAAAAATCATCCTGTGATGCATATTTTTGGTCATGTTGCCGAGCATCACTGGTCCCTGTTAAGGGGGATTTTAGAACGTGACTCTCACGGTCAGTGGAGGTTAAGGCCTGGGCGTGAGAACGGCTTCTCTGTGTTTTGAGGTTGGTGTCACTTTTTGTTCATTGCGGGATTGTGGTTTTCAACCAAGGTCATCAGGCAAAAAGCCAAAGCAGAACTTTGACTGCCATACTACCACTGTGCCTCTTGGGCTCCCCCTACTGGTACCTATCAGTGTTCACCTGGGAAATGACCGCGCCGCTGCGACCGTACAACTACGCAACATGACCTAGGACTGAGCCAGTTGTCATCTCGTTGCAGAACCGTGAGCTTCAGATCATGCGGAAACTGGACCACTGCAATATAGTGCGACTTCGCTACTTCTTCTACTCCAGTGGAGATAAGGTGAGCGGTCCGGCCATTAAGATCTACAGCAATGCCAATTATAACTTGTTGGCTACAGCATGTTAGTCTCCATCACGGCCAGGGCTGTTTCCTACCAGGTGGATTGTCAGCCCTGCGGTGCCCCCTGGTGTATGAGTGCTATCCTGCACCCTGTGGGCCTCTTTGAAGGTCGATAGGAAAGTGGGCGTGATCTTTCTGTAGACCGTGCCATGTATCCCTTTTCCGTCTTGGTGTTTCTATGCTGTGGAAGGTTCTGGAAGTCCGGTACTGCGTGAAAGTCTTAGAGTCACAGAAAATGGCGTCGAAATCATCATGTTGGTATTATGATTTTATATTTGACAAAGTGTCAGCTTAGCTTTTCAAGCCCTTTCCTAAAGACGCCCTAATATCCGCAGTAACCATCCAATACACCAATGCATTTTTTGACTCTACCACTAGTTAAACATGTTTGGCTACTTTGTACCTCACCGGGTTACTTAAGTTAATTAATGAGCAGGTGTTGAAATTTAATAAATGCATTGAATGGCTGGGGTGCCCCTGAGGAGAGATTTGTGATCTGAAGGGGTGATCATCTAGCCATCCAACAAGATATCGTAAACTTTTTGGAGAGCGTAAGATATTCTTGTTAATTTGTGTTCCTGTTAATTTGTATGTTTTGTTAAATAGTTTTTTTTTTCTCAGCAAACATACACTTACTACTCTGATAAATAGCTTTAAACATTTTCTTTGACTTCCTAAGACACTTATGCCTTGCTATATATCGTTTTGTTGATACATTCAATCCCAGAATTACTGACCCCGTTTTGGAACCTACCATTTTCTCTGGCAGAAAGATGAGGTCTACCTCAACCTGGTGCTGGACTATGTTCCTGAAACTGTGTACCGAGTAGCCAGACACTACAGCCGAGCCAAGCAGACGCTGCCCATCATCTTCGTGAAGGTTTGTTTCTGTCTTCCCTGATGGTAAATGACTGCTGGCTTTATGAGGCCAAACTGGATCAGAGTGCCTGATCCTCTGGGCCCAGTTGTTTAAAAAGTTTCATCTGGATCTGAATGATCCCGGTTTGTTGAGTATGGTGGGGGCCAGGTTTACAATGACTGGACAATTTAGCTATGCCTCGGTGTCCAGCTGGACCTTCTGCTATCTCCGGGCTGGTGTCTCGTTCCCCTGAGTGACCCCGCATGGTAACGTGAGGCCCATTTATCGCCCGTTAGCTCTACGTGTACCAGCTGTTCCGGAGCCTGGCTTACATTCACTCCTTTGGGATCTGCCACCGGGACATCAAGCCCCAGAACCTTCTGCTGGACCCCGAGACGGCCGTGCTCAAGCTCTGTGACTTCGGAAGGTACGTTGGGAGGCTGCTCCGTGGCTGACGTAGGAGCTCAGTGCTGCGCTCTTGATATTTCTTCCATGTGATTTATGAAGTAGCTTATTTATGTTCTTTGTTATATTAGCTACGTATTCACCTCCTGTACCGCTGTAGCATTTGGGACTCTAAAGGTGCTTGAGGTCTTTGCTTGTGGGTGATGAGCGTGACGATGACGACGGTCTTCCCGCTCGCAGTGCGAAGCAGCTGGTCCGTGGGGAGCCCAACGTGTCCTACATCTGCTCTCGGTATTACCGCGCCCCCGAGCTCATCTTCGGGGCTACGGATTACACCTCCAGCATAGGTGAGCGCCGCCGCCCGCTCCAGCTCTCCGTGTTATTAAAATAGCCGTGTGACAAGCGAAGCCTGAGTTTGATTGCCCTCCCGCCGCAGACGTGTGGTCAGCTGGCTGCGTACTTGCTGAGCTGTTGCTAGGGCAACCGATCTTTCCCGGGGACAGCGGAGTGGATCAGCTGGTGGAGATCATCAAGGTAAGTGGTCTCATGCGGCAGGAACCCCCAGACAATCCATGTTCCCGCTCCCTCCCACCTCCCTGCCGGACAGTCTTGGGCTGTCTGGGGGTCTCAAAGAGCCAGGTTGGGCAGCACCTAGTATACAAGACCATGTCAGGTGACTTGGAGCTCGC
>JAODLC010000001.1:45353750-45386112 GCA_026781145.1 Hippopotamyrus pictus
GGGGCGTGGTAGTTGTGAAAAATTTCTGAAACTTTTTCTTGGAACAGACCAAACAGGCATGGACAGTATAATATCCAGAAAATATGGCGCATGGCTAAACAGAATCACATTTTAACTTCTTCATTTCCTGTATGTGTTTGTATTTGTAAACGTTATGTATACCTCACTGCTGAATGAATTTTCCGCCTGGGATAGATAAATTACTACAACTTTATTTTGAATTGTTCCTGCTGTGTAAGAAGCAGTCATGTCCCATAGCAAAATAAAACATATTACCCATGATTTATGTTAGATATGGAGTTAATAGCTGAGATTCCCTTAAGGGAACGGTAAGTGTTTACTGCCTGACCGCCTGGAGTGGCCAGGTTTTTCACATGATTCAAAGAATTCAGATTCTACTGAGAGAAATTACTAGAGATGCACACTCATCTCACGTTATTACTGACTCACCGCTGAAGAACATGTTTGTTACCCTGTGTCATTCAGCTGTAATAGGTCACGTGACTACAGCTAAACTGCCGGGATTTGCTTTCACGTGGTGAAGCACCGGAATCACTACTATATTTCTGATAAAATTCCCAGGGACTGCCGTCAATTATTCTGTATGGGGAATCTCCAAACACCAGCCAGCATTCTTAAAAGAAACAAGCAGCCAGTCGAGTCTACAGATCGCAGAGGACTCCGTACTAAGCAGAATGGATTCAAGAGCGTTAATATCGATGCTGTTCTTTAGCTTACTGTCAACAGGTAAAGTGACTGACTTCTCTTGTTTATAACATGGATTATAATTTTTATATAATGATCCCACACCAACGACTGATAACATATTTATAACACAGACTGATAAACGACATCGGAAGAGGAAAAATAAGAAATAAATAAAACAGAATTCTGTAGGCTATTTACATTTTTGTATGAGAGATGAGGATTCGTGTGTTTATATGTATAGGGAAGTGTTTTAGTTTTCCTCTGCACTTTTGAAGATTTGAGTAGTGATAGGCAGGCTTCAGTGCTGCATGTGATAGGCAGGCTTCGGTGTTGCAGGTGATAAGCAGGCTTCGGTGTTGCAGGTGATAGGCAGGCTTCGGTGTTGTTCAGCAAATTCAACAATTGTTTAATAAACAGATGGTTTACAGATTACAAGAATGGTTTTCTTACCAACAAAACTATACTAACCGCTGTGGATTTAATAACATCTATTATGGAGTAAGCTGCGAGGTAGGTTTGGGGACAGCGGATAACTTTCAGACAATCGTTATGAAAAAATAAAGATTATTTGAGTTTTTAAAAAGCAAAGAGCGACAAGTTAGACGTCTTTACTCCCTTACTGCTCCCGTTTCAGATACTTTCAGCGATCTATGTGCGGGTTTGGATTATTGTGTCTCGGGATATGTTATCTCTTGTTCTTTGTTTTTTCAAGAAAATGTTTCCTGGTCGTAATACATAAAAGTGAAATTGTATTCAGTTAGCAAAACGTGTCGTATAATATATTGTGTAATAGCTAAAGGTAATTTTTCTCTCCCCAACCAGGCTTTTCGACAGAAGTTAATGCACATGGGGATACCAGCGCTGCCTTTGGACAAAATGCATCTTTTTCCTGTTACCTGTCAGACCCTAAAGGAGTTTCCCAAGTCACATGGCAAAAACTGCGAAAAAACAAGGTGATGGATGACCTGGCTACGTACAGCACGCGATTTGGGAAAAATGAGAAGAAATCAAATGTATTTTTCTCCGAGTCGTCCCTCAACTCGACCTCAATTATTGTGACGCATGTCTCCACGGCAGACGAAGGCTGCTACTTATGCACCTTCCACGTGTATCCCAGTGGATCTGTGAGGAAACAGACCTGTTTGACCGTCCACGGTATTTGAAATTCCATTTGATTACAGCAGTTTCAATTCATTATATACAACTAAAGTTCAAAATTTACTTGATCTTGAGCGGGTTTTGCATGTTCGACCCCATTCACCACGACAGTCTGATTAATTATTTGGGGGGAGGGTTACACGTACTGGCCACCAATTTACGCCCATGGTTTTCCATGTGTCGCACGGGTTTTCTCTGGGAACTACGGTCCCTCCTCCCCCAATCCCAAAGTTATGCAGTTATACTAATTGGCATGTCTAAAATGATATATGAGTGTGTATTTGATCTGCGACGAATTGACACCCAGTACAGGGTATGCCCCTTTATTGTACTCCGTCTGGGAAAGGATCCCGCTCTATAATCACGATCCCTGTTAATGATAAGTTGATAAAGAATGGAACTGACGAAGTGCACGAAATCATTTTATCATTAGAAAAAATGTTGGAAAACTACATAAATTGTTTATAAACGTAGGTTGCAGTTTGACTCCACTTGAATCGTGAATCGTGCAGATCTTGAGAGTTTCGCATTTTTTCTCCTAAGGAATATCCAACATGTCAACGGAGCTGATTCTTAGTAACAAGGAAACGCCGCAAGCCGGGGATGTTGTCAGCTGTTCGGCCACGGGCAAACCAGCTCCGAAGGTAACATGGAGCAGATCCGATTGGCAGGCGAATGAATCTGTGGTCTTCAACGAGGACGGCACCGCCACTGTGTCAATCAACCGGACACTCAGTGCGGAAGATCTTGAGGACAAATACGTGGACTGCGTGGCTGGCTCCAGACTTGAACGTATCTATTTTAGCAATGACACAGACCCAGGTGAGACACTTAAAGGTGATTTGTTTCATATTATCGCTGTCTTAGATGTATTGTTTTGATTTTATTACGCTCGAAAATCAAGACCGTGTGATTAAACGTCACTTAGATGATGATGTCGCTAATCACAGGGAGATTTCTTGAGGTTGTGTCACTCTATAAATACATAGGTACTTTCCTGGACCTTCGTTCCTATAAATGACTCATGTGACTTACGATGCGTGAAGCCTTATCTTAATTGGGGATTTCGTGAAATCATACTGCGAGTTTAATACTGTAACAAAATATATATGACTCGCTTTTAAAAGTGAAACCAAAATACGCAAAGCGGAATCTATACAGGGAGCTGAATTAATTTGTACGTTCGTGTTTACTTCACAGACCGTCATCATTTAGTGGTAGCTGGAGTCCTGACGATTCTGGTTATCGTGGTCCTGCTTGCAGTGTTCATAGTGTATCGTCATGTTGCAAGACGGGAAAAAGGCAAGTATGTTACGAGGGACACGTAGTTCAACGCCGAACGATCCTGTGCCCACACCTTAGTCTCGGGCATGTACACTTTGATTGCACGTATAATGTCTAGTCCCTCCACGTTTGTCACCATGTATCTGATTTCTTTCCTTATAGGCTGTGCAAGAGGCTTTATAGAGCGAAGCTGTTGCTACTCTGCGGTGTCAAGTGAAGGGGAGTGCCCAGTCGCGGAGCGATGTCTGCCTTCGTCCGCATGCCTTGCTGTATAGCAGAGGGGGCTCACATCGCGGCTGACAGAAGTTACCGCGATGCTCTTAATTTCTGGGATTGAGACACCAGGATTTGCCAGCGTGGCTGAAAAGGGGGGCAAGTTAGGACGATTCCAATGGCTCCTGTCGCTCAGGGGACATAACTGAATTGGCCTGGTTTGGGGGCCCATTTTAGTATGTGTTCATATGACCCAAAACCTCCAAATGCTGACATTGTACCTGAACATAAAAGTGCTACCTCAGTAAGAGTGAAACTGCAAGGAAGGCGTCACCTGAGAAGTCCCACATGGGGCAAAAGAAGCCTGAAAATCCAGGAACAGCCCCACATCATTAGCGGGTCACTATATCAGTAGCTGTCTTTGTGCTTCTCCGGTAGGCTAAACGCTACCGGGAAGAGTCATTATCATTGTTTACAGTGCAATCTGTTATTTGTGTTTTCACGTTTGTACGTTTTCTTGAATACTATAATTACTGTGTCAAAGTTTTAAGTCAAAACTAAGCTATCGCAGATGTGCTATTCTTAAATGTTATATGAACAATGCAAATGGATTTGCTTCATTTATTGACCAATAGTGCACCGCTGACTAGATTCACCTGTAAACTTAAAGTGTTTACTTATTTTTAATGATATATTTATTATAAATTTGCTGGGTTGTTTTAATGACCTTGCAATGTTTACTTCTACAATTCCCTGACTTCAGTGTAACTTTAATATTACCTGTCAGACAAAAGGGTGCACACCCTGCCACAGTTTGCTACTCCAAGACACAAACAATATTATTGTACCCACAATGGTACCAAAATATATAGGGTACAAATGGCAGTCCATTAAGGATACAGCCCCAGTGACATGTAATTGTGCCCTCAGAGATAGAGATTGGTACTTTTTTTCTGACATTTTATGTGAAATGTACCTGAATTTTTTTTTGTACACAAGCAGAGATAAGGCACTTTATAAAAACGTCTGGTTTTGTTCGTGAATCTGAAAATAACGCTACCTTGTATCCAATGTATGTTTTATGGCTTTATTACATTATCAGTGTTTGTATTATTAACATATTATATTATATTGGTTGATAACTTATTGGCATTTAGATATGGAATGTATAAACATACCAGCGTTCATGTTAAATAAATTGTGACTTCACATAATGGTGATTATTCCACATGACTGCTTTGTATGTATCTGGGCTGGGCAAATTATGAGCTTTCCATTTGACTTGCTGCCATGAATTGATGAAACCTCATGTCTCACTAATGCAAATGAGCTATCTTGCACGTGTGTATGGCAGTGAAACCTACTTTTCTTTTAAATAAATTTTGAATATGAACTCCTAGCACTAACATGATTCTCTCAGTCTTCAAAGCTCCTTAGTTATGAAATTAAGAACAACTCAAAGACTGAATTTTTAAAAGCCCAATCATTCTGCCCACAATCATCAATGGCTCTAGTCTTGTGACTGAATTTCTAAAATATGTCAATTGCAACATTTTGATTTAGGAGTTGTAATAGAAGTGATTACATCACAGACATTATATAGTTTACTTTGATGCAAATTGAAAAATTATGCCTGGAGGCTAATGGTAGCAGAATTTCAAAATATAACCCTTAAACCAGTGTTTCCCAACCCAGTCCGTGGGGAACCCCAGACAGTCCACATTTTTGCTTCCTCTCAGCTCCCAGGGGACCTATACCAGGTATTCGGTGTTCCTGATTGGCTGGGAGCAGGGAGGGAGCAAAGATGTGGACTGTCCAGGGTTCCCCGAGGACTGGGTTGGGAAACACTGCCTTAAACCATGAGTTAAAATTTTAATATGTAAGTTGTCACATTGTTGACTGTGATCCATAACTGGTTGTAGTGACAAACCTTTCATTTCATTTAGTGGCAAATTTTGTTAGGTTTTTGCAAGTTGCTGTAATGGTGGGCATTATTTTGCACAGATCCAAAGTAACACACCTGTACACGTAAATACTTATTATACGGCACTTTGAAAGCTGACTAAAATATCTGCAGCCGTACTTTAGAGACTTTGTGTGAAAGGATAGCAAACATGGGTACCTTCATGCTATGGATGAAGCAGGCTGTTGGTAGGTCCGATCACTCAGAGTATTTTGGCCCTAATGCCAATCTTCCTTCAAAAAAAAAAACCTTGATTTAGTTCCTGATCTTTTTGGTAGCTAGAAACTCCCCTGGATGAAATCAGTCAGAAGCTACCAAATAATGAAACCAAAGCTACTCATTTATTATATCAGGTCAAGCTGTGGGGTAGCATGGTTAGCATGATTAGCCTGGCTGTTTCACTCCTATGGTACCTGGGTTAGATTCTCTGCCGGTTTTCCGTGTGTGGAGTTTGCATGGTCTCTCCGTGTCATCGTGGGGTTTTCTCTGGGTATTCTGGTTCCCACCCCACAGTCCAAAAACATGCTGAGGTTAACTGGAGTTGCCAAATTGCCCATATGTGTGGGCGTGCCCTATGATGGGTAGATGTACTATCCAGGGTTTTTCTCTGCCAGGCAGTTACAGAAAATGGATGGATGGAGATTAAACTAAAATTACCTGGTCATCAAAGATCAACCATGAGATAGAAAATGATGTGTTTTAGTTATAAAATTAGCTGTATGTAATCAAAGTTATGAAAACTGGCTGAAGTTACTAACAATAGACAATATCTCCTCTAGTTGCTTGGACCCACCTCCTCTACTAATCTCACTAAACTAACATCACTCTGAACTAATCATTTTTCGTTCTGCCCTCAGAACATTTTTCTGTAAGTTGAGCTCCTATGAGCAAGAATCACATCTGCTCTTCACTGACAAACACACTGAACCCACAGCAATTTGTTCACTGCCTAAAGTGTCCCACAGGTGATGTAATCGCACTTGCCTCACACACTGCTCTCAGCCACCTGGATAACAAAAGGCGAACTACATGTGATTCCCGTTCATTGATTAAAGCTCTGCTTTTTACACAATAATCCCAATCAAGGACTTGGGGATGAACACCACCATATGCAGCTGGGGTCTGGACTTTCTGACTGGCAGACCCCAGGGCGTCTGAGTGGGCAGACAAAGATCATCAATCCTCACCTTAACCATAGGAACTCCCCAGGGTTGTGTGACGAGCCCCCAGCTCTACTCTCTATACACACACGACTGTGTGGCAATATTCAGCTTCAACACCGCTGTCAAGTTCTCTGATGTGGTGGAACGTCGGCTCTTTAGTGATGAAATGGCCTAAGAGATGGAAGTATGGAACCTGTCAAGTTAACATCATGGAAAGCAATTTCTCCCTGAATGCCAGGTAGACAAAAGAGTTGATTGTGGACTTAGTGAGGAAGCACTACAACCCCCTTGAAATCAATGGGGCGCCTATGAAGAAAGTGCTCTCATTAAAAATACCTGTGAGTCCACATCATAGAGGACCTGACATGGAAAATGCTCTCCAGCGCAGAGACCACAGGTGAAAAGCTTGTGGAAAAGTCTTTTGGCCACTTAGCTGTGCTGGTGGAACTGGCACTGCACAGTGACCAGGAGTGGAACTTCAAGTCACAGGTATTTGGCATGACCTGCAAGCTGCTGGACGTTATGAAGATTTTAAAAAGCAACACTATTCCAGCCTTTTGAAATACTGGCAATACAATTCGTCTAGCGGGGGAACTAATTTTGTCGAAAGGATTTCAAAATACTATTATTTCTGTAATACTGCCCAAGCCTTGACTACTAACTTCAAAACCGTTTATAGAAGTGTTCCCCTTTCTCTACATTGCTTGCATTTATGTTTGTTACATCTGCCCTCTTCAGGTCGAATAACACTGCTATAGCTATTCATGCACCCACCGCCAAACGTATGCAAACTGCCGCATCTCATTTGAATTTAGAGATTAATTGTCATTGTTGACACACCACAGCACCGGAAAGGGTTCTCTGCACTTAGCCCGTATACGTGACGTAACAGAGGGCAGCTAATTCAGCGCCCGGGGAGCAGTGCTTGGGGGTGGTATCTTGCTCAGGGTACCTTAGCGGTGCTTTACTGGTCGGAGATTCTAACCTGCAATCTTTTAAGTACGAGTGCGCTACTCTAGCCATTAAACCACCACTGCCCACTTGCTTGTGATTTAAATAAACATAATAATATAAAATACAGATTACATTAGCCAAGCAGACTCTCTCAGACGTATGTACATCATTACACCATTGGGTGGCGAAAGAGAGAGTATCTCTGTCTTGAACTGCACGGTCGAGTTAGTACAGGGGTGGCCAATCTTATTCGCAAAGGGCCGGTGTGTATGCAGGTGTTGCAGCGAAAACCCGCATATACACCGGCCCTTTGCGGATAAGATTGGCCACCCCTGAGTTAGCAGTTTACTAATTTTTTAATATCCTGAACGATATTAAAAGCTGAGCGATAATATAGTTCATTGAATGGACTGAACATGATAAATCGGATGACAACGACATGGAGTAGCCGGTATCTTTTTGCTCACTTAAAACATTCCTTCAAATAAAAAGAAGAGGTTAATGAGCAAATCTAGATAATATCAGTATACGGGACAGTGCGACCCTAGGAAACAACTGTTTTCATATTTGAATAACTGAAGAGTTCTTCTGTGCCCTGATTTTGAAAATATGCAACATTAAAGACTTGCAAATTATTAGTTTATTAATAGAAACGTCATAAAATTGTATAATTTAAAGCCACGTGTGAGGTATACAGTATAAGAAGCCCCGGACAGGTGGGCGCTGTCGCAGTGGAATGGGCGGGCATCCCCGGTTAAAAGCCCGGCGAACCGGCGGTGCCGCTGCCGCTTTGCCAAGGCATGTGCTGTGTAAAGCCGCGGAGCGCCCAGCACAGTAAGTACTGCTCACTTCTGCTTTCTTTATTTTTACGGAAATCCCGACAATACAGATAAACATTTACGCTTTCGTCGCCGCAGTCAGAGATAGGCTACTTGGGAAATACTTGTTCCGTGTGTCACGTTTCAGACACATTATTGTCAGTGTAGCGCATAAGGCACTATTGTTCGATCAATTCCAGCAATTTCCCACCCAAGTTTTGTTATTAATCGGTGTTTGTCGATGTGCAGTAAATCCCGGGCTGTTTTCCCATTCAGGTGTTACGCTGCTCAAAGCTTTACTCATAATCATGTCTCTGTTACGGACAACATGCTACATAGGTGTAATAATTTACTTTATCTTGTGTCTTGTACTCACATTATCACATTTTTATCACTTTGTCCACGCAAACCACTTTATTTTAATTGTCCCAAACCGATTTCAAAATTTAGGATACCTTGATATATGGCTACGCTTATATATTTTTATTAATTTTTTTAGCCGAACTTGTGTAACCTGTTATCTGGTCGCTTTTATTTGAGATGTGCGGTGTCTTCATAACATTGAGATATATTTACTGTATACTAATAGGTCTATAATTTTCCAAATGAGTTTTTTTCCACACTGGGTGCGTGTGTCTTTCTGGTCACGGGCAGTCTTATGGAATTTCCTTTAAAAACACATGTTGATGTTCTGCCCAATGGCTGCATGAGTACCAATATCATCAACAGTAATCCCTAGTAATCTCTAACAATATTTATTTAAAGTACAGTAATGTTGATAAATGGGGAATCAGTATATCTGTACCCATAAAATCCAGTTGTTTGGCTGTGAGAATCTGAAGCTGGACGGCCATTAATCATTTAGGGCCGTTTTAATGTGCATTCTCCTTGCTACTGGCACACAGGAGCTGGGCATGTGTGCCTCTGTTTGTCCTTCAACGGGGGTGTCGTGGCAGGTGTTTCTGTTTACCGCAAAGCTCCTTTTCCTCTCCTGGGTTTAATATGATTTCTGTGCCTCGACTGAAGCATTAAAGTCTGGAGCTTTGGAGACATCAGAGCAGTTTGGTTCGCATCCCGCTGGGCTGTGACGGATGATTGCGAAGCCCAGCTGTTCTGTGGCCGCCAGGATCTGCCCTTCAGGCAGGCAGATGGGGGGGGTCCTTGTGTAGACATGCTGTCAGCTGTTTCCACTGGTTTTTGGGAAACCGTTTACCAGCCCTGTTATAAACCTGTCTCTCCACAAGCACTAGCTGCTCTCTGCAGTGGACATTGCCCAACACTCCACCTTTCATCTGTGTCATATCCATCGAATTTATTATCTGAATGAACGTTACATATAGGTTTTAAGACAACTGAAGCGCTTCACACAACCAATGGAGAGCCACTTCATCACTATTTGTGCAGCACCCACCTGGATGATGCAACAGCAGCCATTCTGCACCAGTATGGTCACCACACAGTAGCTAAGCTGGTGAATGGGCAGGAGAGGATTCACCAATTAGCCACAGGGGATGATTAGGAGGCCGGATTTGATAGGGCCACAGTGGGGAATTTTAACCAGGACACCGTGATACCACCTCTACTCTTTCAAAGGATACCTAGACATCTTTTATGACCTCAGTCAGGACTGTAGTCTTACGTCTCACCCAAAATACAGAACCATTTTTATAGCACACTGTCCCCATCATTACCCAGGGATCCACAGGATGGGCTAACCTGGGCCACACTGACACTTCTTCCAGCAACAACCCAGCTTTCCTTGTCAGTGTACTGGCCAGGCCCAAACCGGCTTAGCTTCAGAAGGGTTACCTACTGTACTGCAGGCAGCATGGCTGCTGGAATGCTGGCATCGCTTCCACAATACCCACCGTATCTGTTATATTGTGTGGGTACACCTAGCTCCCCTGTGTGTCAGTGTATGCTTATTCTCACTTATTTATGTGCACTACATATTACTCTCCTTGTCCCCTCTCCCTCATGTGTTGCAGTTGTCTTGCACCGTGGTCCTGGGCAACCTTACTTCATGCCTCTGTATGCTATGGATTGTATGTAGTATGACAATAAAGACCCACTTGACTTAACGTGACATGAAACACTGGAAAGATCACTTTTCTGTGTAGCACTGATCCGGAGTCTAAATCAGGCTGATTTGACTATCATCACGATGCTTTGTGCTTTGCCGAAGTGGAAAACAAGTAATTGTATCGCCTTGACAGAGACCGCCCCCTGGGCCAAGAGCAGGACATACGATGGCATCAGTGTAACCCCAGAGCATCCACCCCTGTGACGGATGTAAGTGCCGTAAGTGAATTTCAGGGGGGGGCGCAGAATTGTGCACACGCTGAGTTTTGTGGTTGTGGGCCGGATGTCGCTATTTGTCCTGTGCAGGTTGCTGTGGTGTGGCTACATTAGAAGCCCCCCCCCCCCCTTTTAAGGATGCTAACGGCATGCGCTTCGTTTTCATGCTGTACCCCATAGGCCACCATGAGCAAGTCCCCCGTGCGACGATGTCTCCAGCTCTGTGTACTCCTGCTAATGGCGTCTCCCTTGCAAGGTGCCTTTTGACTTTTACTCTGCTCTCTTAAGCCCCATTCTGACCAATTAAACACAATAAAAAACACTTTTATTTTCCTCCCAACCAAACAGTCATGAATTTTTACTCTTTAGGCTTGTAATAATGTCAAACGTGGCAGATTCAGACTGGACTAAAATTACAGACCTCATTGGTTATTGCTTCAGTTACATTACACCCCCAGGTAAATCTAAACCCATGTGAACAGGACTTTAGTCAGCATGGAATCGATATGACCAGACGGGTGCTATAGACTTTATGAGGAGAAATGGCTGCTTTCTGTGGCTTGTTAACACTTGGGTGTGCAAACGCTGTTCCCAGGCAAGGTTAGCGCCCAGCCTCATGTGCAGGTTCTTGTGGGGTTCCCTGCTACACTGCGCTGCAACCTGGCGCTCTCTGGGTCGGAGGTGCTGAAGCAGGTGCGCTGGGTCGATGGCCGTAACGTCACCGTCCTCAGCTACGTCTCCCGGCACTCTGTAAGCGCCGTCGAACCCGAACGCGTGTCGCTGACGTCCGCCACCCGCGACTCCAGCGCCATCACCATCTCCATGGCGGGTCCGCGGGACGAGGGCTGTTACACGTGCATCTTTGATGTGTATCCTACTGGTTCCCAGGAAGCCCAGACCTGCCTTGTCCTCACAGGTGAAGACCTCCGATTTTCCAGTTTTAGAGTTAACTTTAGCTGCGAAAGAGTAGTTGAATCAGAAATATTTTGGCGTCTTTGGCTCAGGTTCAACCTCCAGGCTGAAAACATTCTTGTATAAACACCAGTTTCCCTTCAGATCTCAGTCTCTTGTGATGTCTGCAGCTGGGCACGGCGGTTTGGTTTCCTGTAACCAGCTATGTGCTTGCTGTGGCTTACGAGTCCATAAATTATTGTTTTGATTGTTCTCGTGAAGGATGTAAAAGGCATGGGTACCGATCTTGTGCGAAAGCTTTGTCCAGTGTTTCAGGAAATGAATCGGCGTCATCAAACTAATGTGGCACAAAGAGACTTCAGAGAACAAATTACACGTTTGCCAACCGTCTCCCAGCATGCCTCATTGCTATAGGAACAGGAAGTGGGCTGCGGGAAGTTTCCACCAATGACCAAGCTGTGTTTAAATACTAATGTAGTAAAATGTGGGGACTGGACTGTGTTCAGCAGGTAGAGCAGCAGATTCGAGGGAGGGGGCAGGATAGACCTTCTTTTTTTTTCCCTGGAAATGAAGCGAATATGCTGCATGACTTATGGGTTACAGCTAAATAACGGCGCCATCTAAAGGCCAACAAATGCGCATACAGACAGGAGGTGTGTCTGGCAGGTATGCACATCTGATCCACGTGTCCTTCTCGTGTGGGATTACAGCCAAGGTGACCCCGGACGGGAACCAGACAGCAGTGAGCGGGAGGCAGGCCACGCTTGCGTGTCGCTACGGTCTCGCCCGGAGGGTGCAGCAGGTGCAGTGGACGAAGGCCGGGGAGCGTGGCGACCCCAGTGACGTGGCCTCCTTCAACAAGCACGGGGAGCCCATCATCCTGGACGCCCTGCTGGGCCGCATCAGCCTGAGTCGCACGCTGGACGAGAGCCGCTTGTTCTTCCGGCCTGTCAGGACGGAGGACGAGGGCTGCTATACGTGCGAATTCCACGCTTTCCCCGAGGGTGTCAGAAGTGCCGTGGTCTGCCTCACTGTCTATGGTAACTCGGGGCGGGGGAGGAGGAGGGGGGCAGCCTGTCTCATTGCCTTTTCTGAAAATTTCAGTATTACGTGCTGGACTCACGCTTCATTGTCCACAGTCCTTGACCGAAACCAGATAACTCCAGGAAGTCATTTAGGGGAAAATGAAAGCATGTGTGGGTGTTCTGGTGAGTGAATTTCTCTGGAAAGGCTGGGTACAGGCTCCAGAAGACCCCAGTCATTCCCCGAATGAGCGCACTTGCGAAGGAAGAGGAAGTGATTAACATATTCACTTATTGACATGTCGAATATGACGTCAAGAGTTCCGGGACTTCCGTAGGGCAGTGAAGGGAGCTGCATTTTGCAGTTTATCACACTTTAGTGTGCGGTTTTCTTCCTTGGGGAGCGAGTTCTCATAGTTTTATTAAAGTTAGCATGTTTACCGAAAGTAAATGATGGCTTATGAGAATACAGTAATACTCACATTGTGCAATGTGCTAATTATAATAATTGCTTTGACTCCATGGGGACACGGGGGGGTTTTGTTACACCTTTGATTACGAGGTTTAACCCGTAAAAGGGCATCAGTACGGCCATGTTTGCTTTCTGGGAGCTCAGTACTGTCCGCGCTGTCAAAGTGGCGATTGTGGAGGGCGGCCTGCCAGTGCAGGCTGTGGGACACACCGTGACTGTCCCAGTGTTCCCAGCAAACAGCCGCTCCTCTGTTGGGCCCCGGGGCCAGAGCCTCGGCCAAACAGCAGCGTGATTGTTTGTCACCAAAGCTGCAGCGATTCCAGCTCCGGAAAGATGCAGCTGATAAAATAGGCTGTAGTGGGGGCGTGAGCGAGGAGGGGTGTGATCTCAGCCGCTATGGGACAAGACTGCCTGGCGTGAGGAGGTCTTATACACTTATTCTTTCAGGGTTTTGCCTCTGTGAGGTTAATCATGGAAGACAGCTGGCCTTGGGCCCTGATCCTGTTTGTTTTAGTCCTTGAATAGTTAACATTGCTGGCAACAGGCAGTTGAAGCTGTTTTCAGATCAGTTCATTAGTCCTCATACAGTTAATGCCATTTGGAATGAATATTTGAGATTGTTGCCAAATCAGTTTATGCCTTGTGAGAATTCCAGCTGAACAGTCTTTGTGTAGGATGTTTGAAAATTATTCTGCAAAAAAATTCTTCAGGGTTCATGCGTCACGTTTGTTTGGATTGAGTTTTTTGGCCCGAAGTTCCAGCCAAGAACCTTAAAACACCTTACATTTTTATCTACGAAACAACTCTAGTTCTGCACTGTGTTGGTGTGTCACTGTCATCAGATTCTACCTCAAATTCCTCAGGAGTCATTTTCTTAAAGCTGGACTCTTTATCAGCTGACCAACAATTACTCCAACTCTACCGCATCTGTGATTTCTCTCTCGTCACCGTGTTCTCCCCTTAGTGTTGCCGAAGCCCCAGATCACCCATAGAACCACATCGCCGGGGGTGATTGAGGCAAACTGCAGCGCAGTGGCCCGGCCGGCCGCGATGATCGCATGGAACGTGGAGGGAAACAACAAGACCCTGGGCCCGGCGAGCGTCCTGACTCTCCAGCAGGCCGATGGCACCACCCTGGTTGTCAGCACCCTCTCCCTGCGCTCTGACTTGCTCCATGATCGATCAATCAAGTGCCTGGTCCACCACCGGGGCCTGGAGTCGGCTATCTCCGTCTCCTTGAACACGAAGAGTGAGTTTCAGGTGGCCTCGTCGCTCCTGCAGCTCGCTATTAACAAGACCTGAGCCGCTCTTCCCACTTCAGCTGAGCTTGAATGTCTTCTTCTTGTTGCCATAGACATGTGAGTAAGTTCTGGCAAATGCGGCAGTGGGTTTTAGTTTGCCCAGCTTGTGTAAACTCTGCAGTCCACAAAGACTTCCCGTGAAAGCAAATATTTCTGCAAATTACAGGATTTCAACCTCCTACGAGACTGGATTCCTTTACTAACCTGGTGCTTCTTTGAACGCTCTAATGTCACACTTACTGGCCCATGATTCTGAGGTTTCAATGGTTTTATTCACCAAGCAAACAGATGTGCCACAATTAACCTGCATGTTTTCTCTTACACACCAGCTAGAACAAATGGAGTAATATGCTTTGAGTTGGGGAGAACCTCACCATCTTGCTGTTTGTGTTGCAGTGGGGGAGGCCGTCACAATCCTCATCCTGGTGATCAGCTTGGCAGTTATGCTCCTCGTTTGCCTCTGCATCTGCTTGTGGAAGTGCTTTCTACGCAAGGACTGTGAGTATGACTGCGAGTATGCTAACTGGAGTGGGGGGGGGCACTTGGCTGGAGATGGGTATGTGTGAGTTCGGATGTGCCCTTGAAAAAGACTCCAGGAAGTAAAATAATCAGAACAGCAATTTGAGAGTTTCCTCGAATGAGCTAACGTCCTGCCCTAGGTAGGTGTACCCTGCCCTATTTCCTGGACAGATTCTGGGTCACTGTATACAGTACCTGACTGGATAAGCAGTCATTAGACTGGGTTGAGGTATAATGCCAGTTATAGTCTGGTTGTTATTGACCAAATTACAGTACAGAGACACATGGTAGCACTACATCACAGTTCACATCCACATATGATTGATTCTAAACCCAGAAGAGTTCTACATGCTCTCATAACCCAGTTATATATATATAAGGCTGCAGTTTCTCTAGAGGCACGCTTGAGGTCAAGTCCTTGACTGGGAAGAGAAGTGATGGAATGGAAAGGTCCAAACTAAAGTCTCTCTGTGACCGTTCCATGTCTCTGCTGGTGGGACTTCAGGGAGAAAGCTTGTCCTCTAGATGTTTACTGGGGCGCAGCCAGGGGCTAATGGTTCACTTTGCACTGTGGTCGGGGGTGGGGGCTGATCTTTTTATAAATGATATTTTATTTGCCACTTGTACAGGTATGTTGGAGTTGCATGTGGAACTGAAAATGAAAGTTGTACTTGTGACAATTTTCAACACTGCACTTCTGCAATTTGCAGAAACCACTATATTCATCATGCTTTGCATTTACCCCTCTCTGTTGTGTCTCTTGTGTCCTTTATTTATATTCTGCCTGTACCTGTCACCTGTCTATTGTCATGTCTCCGAAAGCTGCAAAGCTGTGTCTACAAAAGCGTCCAGGGTCCTCGGCCGCGTGGCAATAGAAATTCTGATTCAAAGCACATAGTACTACGGACCATTATTGTTGTTCTTAGGGGTATTTTTCAAATTTAAACTTCATATTTAAACTGTAACTTGCAGTTAGTTTCAAATGCGTGTAAGTTGTACGTCAAAACATTGACTGGCCGTGTCCACATAGGATACAGCCTCGTGTTTTCTTTCTGATAAGTCAGGAAATGGAGGGAGAGGCCAGTTAGGGAGGACTGTGCAGGGTCACAGGTCATTATTCTATTTAACATGACTCTGAGCTTTGCCTTCTGTTATGTCTCCTTTGGTCACATTCGAGGAACTGGGATTGCACTGTTATCAAAAACACCCTCCGTGATCTGCAATCCAGCCTTGAAGTACCGTCAGTTAAGCAGTACTGCTGTTTATATAACAGCCTAGCTGTAGATTTTAGTGGTCGCTCTTGTATTTTCTTAATGTATCGTTCATAACTTCTACTTTGTCTTTTTCCTGGTATTGTCTTTCTGCTAAGTCCTTGTTTCTTATCGCTGCCATTTGATCCCTCTGAACATTTCTTGGTTCCTGACCGACATCTGTCTCTTATATTTACATATTTAGTTGATGCTGTTGTCCAGAGCAACGTACAAGCGAGATAAATAGCACATTGCAGACATTCATGCTGTCCAGTAGTCACCTAGGCATAAGCGCAGCTATGCTGATCTTCCAGTGAACGCCCAGGTACAATGTAAGGAGTTACATAACAGCGGTGCAACTACACAATAACGTCTAATAAACCAAGACCCTAATAAGAGCCAGTCAAGGGCCAGCAAGTGCAACATTAGAGCGTTCAAAGAACCGTCAAATTAGTAAAGGAATTCATGGAACTGAAGGAACAGATGGAGTCTGATGACCGGAGGTAGTTGGCAGCTCATTCCACCACTGGGGAACCACCCAAGTTCCCTGCTTTCTTTGTCCTGATCCCTGTCCCCTCCGATATCTCTGCTTCTGGTTCCTCCATCCTTAGTGAGCACCCTAAACCCTAACCCTAGCATCCCATCTGTGTTAATGCGGGATCCTCCTTCAATCCGATTGTTCCCTGTCATGTCTCTCTCAGCCTCACATGGTAAACTGTTCGCACATTCTATTTTTCTTCTAGTTGCTGTTTATTTTTACTGCTTGTTTGCATCTTCCAACATGGAGGTCTTGATTTAGAGTACAGTGTGGACCTTGTTGACACCGGAAAATGCTGAACTGTTTTTCTCAACCCTGGCAGTGAATCTCTGGCCAACTAATCAGGTCACAGACTGTTAGGAGTTTGTTTCACTCTTTAAAATTTGCACTGTTTTGTGCGTGTGTGTGTGTTTGTGTGTGTGTGTGTGTGTGTGTGTGTGTGATCAAATGTTCCTCGCAGTGTAATGGAATCCTGTTATTTTGACATCGTGGGGACCATTTGTCAGGTCCCCACAAATATCTGTGAATTCAATCAAAAAAATAAAAATGCCAAATGTCTCGTATTTTGTTCGGTAACTTATGGTTAAAGTTAGGGCTGGGTAGGGTTAAGGTTGTCGCGTTGGGATTAGAGTTTTTCCCATAGAAATGAATGGAGAGTCCCCACAAAGACATAATTACGAACTCTAGAATAATCTGAGGCCCCAAAAGTAGTGTGAGATACAGCTGCAGACAGTCAGAAGATGCCCAGGTAATCAGTGGTCTCCCCTCGTTTTGTGGCGAGCCTTTGTGGTGTACGATGTAAACGACTGTGGCTTTGGGGCAGAAAGCCCTTGTGGGCTTGTGTGAATCTCACATACAGTAACGGGGGGGAGTTCTAGTAAATTAAAGCCAAGAGTTGCTTATTGTAACTGAGCTCCAACTCATTGTGATGCACTGTATATTACAGCCGTGGCCTAAGTTTTGAGATTAACACAAATATTAATTTTCACAAAGTCTGCTGCCTTAGTATTTTATGATTGCAATTTGCATATACACTGGAATGTTATGAAGAGTGATCACATGAATCACAAAAAAACAATTTCCACTGCATTTCAGCCCTGCCACAAAAGGACCTGCTGACATCATGTCAGTGATTCCAGAAGTTGATTGACGGCATGTCAGGGTGAATTGCAGAGGTCTTGAAAAAGAAGGCCCAACAAATATTGACTCTTTGCATGAACTTAACGTAATTGTCAATAAAAGCCTTTGACACGTAAGAAATGCTTGTAATTATACTTAAGTACACCATAGAAACATCTGGCAAAAAGTTTTACAAACAATGAAGCAGCAAGCTTTGTGAAAACCAATACTTTCTGTCATTCTCAAAACTTTTGGCCACAACTCTACATGCAGCGTATACATACACACAATTAAACTGTCTGCAATGTTAACTGAACGTAGACTTGAGTAGACTAAACACTAAACTCAGTTGCCACAGTCTTGTCTCTTTAAAAATAGCAAGGCCTATTCTGAGTATGTAATTTGGGGTTTACTACAAATTAAAAAGTATGCCAGTCCCATAAGACGACCACAGCGTCCTCCCTTCCCCATTCTGCTTTCTTGGGTGTCAGCCAGGGGGGCCAAGCAGCTGTTTTTACCGAGATAAAAAGGCTGGAGTGGATTTCGGGATTGCTGCTTCCTCAGCCCTGGCTTATGTGGTCGATCGCGTGGATAGACACTCAGTCAAGGAAAGAGTGAAGGAGTAACAGCGAGACCCAAGAGCTCATTTGTGATGGATCATTATGATCTTACTGGTCAGAGTCACACTCTAATTCAGTAGCTCACTGCTAAATGAAGTGGTGAGGATTCCATTCTGTTAGGCCTCTTTGGGGAGGCATTACTCACACAGCACGATTTATGAGACCTAATTTAAAGATATTCTTTGAAGCGTACACTTATATGATTTCACCGACATGTTGTAATTGATCTCTGTCCACATTCTTGGGCTCTGTCCAAAACCCACTTTCTGAAAAATGCTTTCTGCTTGTCCTGAATGAGATCAAATATAAAATACGACCTGGGTGTAGGTCTGAACTGAGGGATTTCTTGTTGCCTTTTGAGGATAAATGTTGTTCTATAGAGGCGGCGCACTGGCACCTCACACCTTTGGGATCTGGGATCATGGCTCCATGTGTGTGGAGTTTGCATGTTCTCCTGTGTTGTTGCTGTGGGGTTTCCTCTGGGTACTCCAGCCCCCCCACAGTCCAAAACCATGCTGAGGCTGATTGGAGTTGCCAAATTTCCCATAGGTGTGACTGTGCCCTGTGATGGGTTGGCACCTCATCCTGTGTTATTTCCTGCTTTGTGCCCATAACCTCCTGGATGTGCTCTGGACCCCTCATGACCCTAAATAGGACAAACAATTATAGAAAACAGATGGATATCGTTTCATGATTCCTGTTCTTCCTCTTTCACGCTGATTTACACCAGTGCTCAGTCAGATCTTTCTTTTTATCGTAGAGGTTGCATTTTCCCGGATGCTGAGGCTCCAGAGGCACAGTTTCCGTTAAACGCACAGCCTGAGCAGACACGCGGCGCTCCCCATGCACCGTGCTTCAGGAAGTACCGGGCGTGACCATTTCCCTGCAGGGCAAGACAGCGGAAACCTGTCCCCAGTGTCGTCAAGGCGACGCATCACTCATCCCTGGAAGTTCCGAGAACTTTTGTTTTTGCTCCTTTGTATGTATTTGCCGTCTGTGGCCTGATGTGATCTCTCATATCAGGTAAGTTAGAATCCTATGACAAGCAACAATCATTCGCAAAAGAAAGACGAAAGCTGCATTGTTTAAAACTAGACTCCTCTGTTCTGCATGATTCAGCTCCAGTCAGAGTTTAAAACAATGTGAAGGGAAATTATAGCATCTATAGGGCTGGGCTTCCTGTTTGGCCTGGTGGTCTACAGGGGCCTCATGGAAAGAGCAGCTACTGCTCACCCTCTTGGAGATGCCACCATAGACAGCCAAAGAACGTGCACCACATGAGGCCAAGATATGGTCTGCAGGTCACGTGATCTGCTTTCGCAAAACTCCTTATACTTCTTGTAGTTACTAACGCAAAACTCCTTTCCTCGGATCTCACTCCGTTCTGAGCGGCACAGGAACAGATGTGTGCCGATTGCATCTGAAATTATACGTGGTCGCTTCGGCATCGCCGCATGATCTCCGCTAAACTCTTCAAGAGGACAGCCATTTTAGTCACGGAGTTTATTTTAGCCTGTTGGAGGCAGACGTATCTTTGGCGACAGCTCAAGGGACACTGAGACACTGATGACAGCTAAGAAAATAACCAGTGCTGGGAACTTTACTGTTTCAGTTTCACTGAAATGACAAGTGGACTGTAAAGGATGGAATGAGAACAGCCAATTAGATCACTATTGGTAATGAAAAATAAGCTATATTTGTTTCCATATTAGTTTCCTGTAAAGCCTTGGTCAGTTTTCAGTAAAACAGGGGAAACTGTCAGCCTGTAGGTAAACTTCCTTGGAACTTCATGTGAAAAGTCTCGAACACTTTTTTTTTACAATGTACTCAGCTGGCTGTGTTGTAAGTAGTAACATGATGTTGCAGTCGTGACGACTCGTCATGTCATGTCCTGTGCCACTTGCCGTCACACTTTCTTCTGACATGTCTCTAATGTCAGAGCTGAATGAAGTCCAGACTACTGACTGTGTTCACACCTGGTCAGATGACAGATTAAAGCCATATTAAATGATATAAAATGAGAATTTGTTTTAGCAGAATTTTTGTGTTAATTCTCAGCACCTTTAGGAAAAGGAGAATTGTGGTAAAATATTTGCAGAGAGCGCCACCTATTGTAGACTGGCAGGGAAATTTTGTGGTGCATTTCTGCAATAAGACCGGTGTCTGCGTGTAGCTTAAAAAGTCCAGCTGTTTATTCCTGGTCCTTTCCGGAAAAGTCCTCCTTAATCCAACGACGGTTAAGCAGACTTCCCCGGAACTAGATTCTGCTGTCATGAAGAGGCGAGCCAGAAAGGTTTTAGAAGTTAAACTTGCTGAAGGATTGCAAAATTGTGTGTTTTGAGAAGTACATCGTAAATCAGATAAACTTTATCAGTTACTTTGTAATTGCTGTGCGATAGCAATACCACACCAGTAAGGTCATGTGACATTTACTAGCCACACACATGCCGCTTAGGGTCAGTGGTCCCTTGGCCAATGTAGATGGTAAACATGTTGTATGATGTAAAATACTATAGCAAGACCATAAATATACTGTAGATCACACTAGATTTTTAAACACAATCGATATTATGTTCATTGCATTGCATTATATTTTACTTTTCATTTCACATACCAGAAAAGAAAAACACTATATAGAGGTACAGCACTTGATACATTTATGAAACATGCCGCATTTTGACCCGCTTAACTGTTCTTTATAAATGCTGTGTAAAGTAACGTTTCTGTCCTAATTTCAAGAAATAATAAAATGCAGAAGACAATATAACAGATGTATAAAAAATAAACGCTAATTTATTTACCTATGTTTTTAACAGGAATAAAACTGCAATAAAAAAATGCTAATACCCAAATATTTTTTTACCCTCTGTGCTGTGAATCTGGATATAGAAAATCCTTATTTTTTATATTTGGCTTAATCTCTGTGAATGTTGACCAGAACGATATTCTTTTCCACAAACCAGGAGAACTGACAGGAGATCATTCTAGATGCCCCCCATCTCTTGCCAGTGGCTTTGTTTTGCTTTAAAGGCCACCTGCAGTGGGAAACATGGTATATTTGCCACATTTTCACGGATCAATAAGAATGATTGACGTCTTAGTGGGGAGAGAGAAGCCGAACTGGTAGCAGATTGTGCTTTTAAATTGGTGATTGTAGCGGAGACAATAGCTGACAGTAGCATCAGATTCATGCTCATTTAAGAGGGTTAAAGTAGAGATCTGAGGATTATGATGGTTCTGATGTTGTTGCTTTGAGCCCGTCTCCTCGTCTTCAGTTAGACGTGAGGAGTTGCTGTACATCTGAATGGTGTCAGAAGTCAACTACTGGCAATTCCTTCTGCGACTAGCATGGACACCAAGCCTTACGGTGTCTTTTACAAAAAATTGTGTTTCTTGTAATTTTTACAGGGTACTCGATGCACATTTCCTGTGATTGCTCTATTCCATCTTTGATGTTAGATATTTTATCACCCTCCCTAACTTGCTGTCTTTTCAGTAAGATTGCTGGTGACTGGTGGTAATTCTATTTTTTGTCCTTCTAGAAGATCTTTCCATAAGACAAAATGCGACCAGAAGCAGCTTAGAAAAACAGACGATCAAATAATCTTCAAATCATACCCTGAGTTCTTCAGCTTTCTTTGCTCTTCAAGCCAAGGACACTCTGGGGACTTTTCGAGGGGTTGTGGTGCAGGTACGAGCCAAGTGTGCAAAGAAGGTGAAGATTCTGCACCTCAAACCCCCACCTCCACTGAGCCTGTGTGACATCCCACCCCTTGCCGGGTATTTGCGAAACCACAGAAACACACCATATTACACCGCTGGCAGACGGCCGTCCCACGTCACAGGAAAGGCTTGCTCTTCTCACCCCTCTCAGCCTGCATTTTATGTTTGTTCCATCTTTGGCTTTCATGTTGCTGCTGTTTTTTTCACTTAGGCTCTTTATATAACTGCATGATGGGTAAAGAAAAACATTCTACCCACTGTGCACGCAAGAAGGTGTCTGTTACTACTGTAGTTAAGGTACTAACGTAGAGTCCCCTTAAATGTTATGGAAATTACATAATCACATCAAAAATGTGATTTAGGCTTGCTTAAATGCACCAGCCTATATCCTTATATCTGGGCATGTGCAGAACACACAGACCTGACAATTGCAGAGGGGTCGATATATAGGAGCAGGACAAAACTTATGTCAGTTAAAACAGTGCTTCCTGGGTTTATCCAGTAGGTGTAGATCAGAGGACGTATTTACGGCATGGCGGAAAAACAAAACAGGAAGCTAAAGTCTGCAGTGAAGAAATTTCTCGCAACCTTCACATATGGAACTGAGACGAGAAATTTGTCTTTGACTTAGTTCTGTTGCAACCAATATACTATTTTCACCACATTTTAGAGAAAAGAAACAAAACAATGACTTCAGTGAAACTCCTGGGTAAAGTGTACAAAGAAATAGCTTCCTCTATTTGTCATTACACAAGTATATTTATTAGTGATACACAGCAGTTAATTGCATTATTAATCGTGATCAGAATCAGCATCAAACAAGGTCAATGAAATACATTAAAATTCTATTTAAGCCTTATAAGTCTATTTAAGCAGTGCATTATTTCATATTCGCATAGTCTCAGGTAAATTATATAATCATGCCTGTGGTCCGTCTTACTCCAACACTCATTGGGTGCAATCAAGTGACATTTTAAAAAGACAAACTCTACATTCAATAGAGGTTGCAAAAAACAATTCTCTAGCACCAAAGAAAAGGTGGTGGGCATGTTCGCAGATCTGTGGTAATATGTGTACTCTGTTGGTCGCTGGCCTGATTAGTATATCACAAGTTGATCTCAGTTCCTCTTTGGATGGGACTTAAAGTAGGAAGGAGCCTGGTTCATCTGCTTCACTTCTTCACCTTGCCAGAAAGTCCACCTTCCTAATCCACCGGCCTGATCACGGGTTTATACAATGTCTGTGCAATTGACGGCCTGCAGAGGATATGTGCAGTGTGCAGACATCGGGACCTCTCATGAGCGCCGCTGAAAAGAGGTTCAGATGTTTCGTCATCAGGTTGGTGGCTGGCTGATGACGTTGAGAAGCGGAATGGCAGAAATACACAAGAGCTGACCTCAGTCGAAAGTAGCTCGCACCTTCTGCATGAGAAACACCCAGTTTCTTGTTGCCTTAGTGCTTCGATTTGGTTAGAATCATGGTCTGAAAACCATCAGCTCTACAGGGAGCGAAGCCATAGACCTGTCCACGCTCTCTGTTCGCTAAGACATCTTGTGGGTGACCTGACACAGTTAGAGCAGCTTTCTGATTGGCTGGCAGGGTGCTGAACTCTGTGCCTGAATTTGTCCTCTGAGCTGGCTGACTGCCTCCATTACCATGATCGTTACTCATCGGAAGAAATATTGAGTGGCATTAAAAAGCAAAGCCAGTAGAAATAGAGGCAGACAATGTGGAATTCTGCATGATCTTCTGCAGTGGGAACCAGGGCTCACTGCACCCGGATGGAAGCATACTCAGAGTGCTCCTCCACGGGGGGCTGGACACGGACCCGGCTCTGGTCTCGCCCCATGGCCCTGTAGTTGAGCGCTGCATACACGATGGTGTTTGGATCCATGTCATCGTGGACGCTGGAGCTGTTCATCTCTACGGCCACCTGACCGGGCACACTGCCCCTGGTGGGCGGGGCTTCACTGGAGGCCTCGTGCTTCTTCCGGGACGTCTTCCTGTTGGGGCGGTTGTCGTGCGCATCATTACCGGAGAGTCTAACTGGGTTGGCGTACAGGTCAGAGATGCTGGGCCGTGGAGATGCTTGGTGTGTCCTCAGTATCACAGAATACTAGAAAGAGAAGGCAGCCTATCAGAATTCTACAAACACGGTTCAGCAAATCAAAGAATTACATGACTTACATATTAAGTAGCTATAATATGCCAATAAAAACAGACTTCTGTTTTTCTGTTTTTACCTGAATACCTGCATCCTCTTCTTTGGGGGAATGATTTGATCCTGAAAGGAAAAAATAAAAAGAAAAAGATGGCGTTTAGAATAAGCAAAATGGCAGGACTCAAGTTGCTGTAAAATGTAATACTACAAGATAAGCTCCAACACTCACCCTGACATCCTCTTTTACTAAAGAAGCTAATGAGCACCACTATGACAACGAGTGATGCGATGCCAGCATATATGTAGAGCTGAGAAAGGTCCAGGACATTGGGCTTTTCTCCATGATGTCCTGCTGTCAGAAACAGAGATGACAGCTCATGTAAGGCAGACTATATGCAGCTCATACTACGTACCAGGATCCTTGAAGCTAAAACAGTCTGCTCAGCCACTTTATATTAATGATTATATTAAAACTGAGTTTTGCGGCTTCACTATATCAAAATTAGATTTTCTAAAAAAAAATTACACAACATTTTCATTACATTTTTATTTGTAAATAAATGTTTTTTGATTTAATACAGGTTCCTGTTTTCTGGGTCTTACTTGTGTTAGCAGAACTTTCATTTCCATCTTGGGGTTGACCTGAAAAGTTGAAAACACTGCTGTTTAATTCATGTTCCTGTCTTGACATTTCCACTAACAGTTTTTCAGGTTGGTAAAATTAAATAAAACATTAGCAAAAACTTAATTTCTTACCTGTGACAGAGACATTAATGGCATGACTGACAGAGGTAATATTTCCATAAACACCACACCTGTACTGACCAGCATCTCCCATCGACACACGTGTGAAAATCAGTTCTGAGGTGCCGATACTTGGCTCAGTTTCACTGTTTTTCCATCGTATGTTAATGTCTGTTGCATTTACAGTAATGCAGTGTGTTTTATTCCAGAGTTTACACCATGTAACTGCTGGTCTCCATTCACAGTGTTTCACTGGACAGTGAAGTGTCACTGATGAGTTTTCCACAGCTGATGTTATGGTGTTTCGTGGTACTCGAATCTCCACAGGACAAAAATCATCAAATCCTGGAAAAAAGGAGAAATATCCTGATTAGGCAACAAACCCAACAAGGGTTTAGATAAAATCATGTGTTTGATTTCTAATTATGCAGATATAATGTATTGTTCATTAAACCATCCTATTTTTATTGAGGACATGAAAACAGATTCCACAGTGTGGTGTGTAAGATACATAAGTACTGTTTTCGCTGTGTGTGTGTGTGTGTGTGTGTGTGTGTGTGATTAGGTGTTTTTGGTCTTTAATATCAAGGCTTTCAAATCAAATCATAATCAAACAAATCACTTTTATTATCACTAGAACAAGTGAACTAGTGAGTGGAGTTCCCCACCAGCAGCGCAATACACTAAATAAATACAAACTGTACATAAAACAATAACTGTGCAACAGTATGTGCTGCACATATGCACATAAAAAAGATACAATATACAATACAGTACACACAGTACAAAATACAGCATACCGCAGAACAAAGAGACAGACTGTAGGTGTAATAACAACCAACAACAAGGCATTTTATTAGTGCACTGGGGAGTGGAGGTGGTGTCTGATATTATCTGCTGTTCAGCATCCTGGTCACCTGGTGTCTGAGGCTGCTGGCTCTGCACCCATTGCTGCGGGACTGTCTGTGTAGCAGGAGGAACAGAGGGCAGCTGGGATCCCTGATGATTTATGCGGTTTTCCTCCGTCACCACCTGGTGTATGTGGCCTGCAGGGGGCAGTAGCGGGGTGAGCAGAGCGTGGCTGGGCTCCCTGATGGTTTTCTGCCTGGTGTAGATGACCTGTGGGGTGGTAACTCCCCTCCGATGATCCCCGGCAGGCTTTCAGGTCGATGTCTGCCGTACTGTCACCGGGAGTCTGCTACAGTCATCAGGTCCAGTTGCTGGACATATTACCATCCAACCCCCCCCATACGACTCCCTCCCACCACAATCACACCCGCTGACGACCAACCACATCATAGTTTCCACAGTTAAAATGCAGTGTCTTCCCTGTGATTTGGTATCAGTCCCCTTCACATGGAAAGAATCAAGCAGCAGTTTCGGTGCCGAAGTCTCCCTCAGTCTCTCTCAAGTTCTCTCAGGCCTTTCTGCAGTCTAGTCCCAGCACGTACGACCAAGCATAGAGCAAGAGTGAAAACTATTTGCTTGAATTTAATACCAGACAAGAGCAGCAAAAGTAGCAGTTTCACCACAGACCTCTAGCTGTGCAGGTGGATTTTGTATGTCCTTCCTGTGTTTGAGTAGATTTCCCTTGGGTACAATTTTTTCCTCCCAGAGCCCAAAAATAAACAATTAGGCAAATTAGTTTCTATATTTTGTCTCAAGTATGTGGCTGTACCTGTGTGTGTACCCTGTGATGGAACAGTGTGTCCCAACTCCAGAATCACTGAGGCTCAGTACTGGATAAGTGCTTATGGAAGGTGGATGGATGGAAGGATGATGGATGGATGGATGGATGGATGGATGGATACTAGAGAAAAGAGGATTTTTTCTTTTGGAGATTTCACTTTAACAATTGTTTGAATTGGTTTAATGTTCCTGTAATTAGGGTGCACTTGGAAATCACGATTCTGCAGACAGGCAAACAGACCGTTACCATAACGCAAAACATAATGCACATTGGAAGCTATGCCAGCAAACAAATCGAATGAGCAGTGTTATGATAATCTTAAGTGGCAATGAAATTATGTCACTTATGCTTCCTTAAGGCAAGTATAACCGAGGGCAATAGCATTTAGTAAAGCTTTATATTCATAATAAACCTGTTTGAGGCTATGAATCATTCCACATGGTAATAACAGTGTTTGTGTTTTATCGATTAGGCCAATTAAACTGTTTTAATTGTTGCTGGGTGGAGCTGAAGAAACAATCAGACTACTGCAAGTAACATCCAATTTAATGCAAAGTAATTAAATCGGCAGGTATTAAATGATTGTGATTGTGAGATACCTTAGACGTCAATGCAAAGCCCATGGAGACGTGGTACAGATCTGAAAGGTATTTCACGGAATAAGTCTTTCAAAAAACTCACCTAGGCCTACGCAAAGAGTTTAGGGAAATTGACCATATAAGATGTACGATCCAAAGAACAAACTGATTTTTGTATTCAGACAGGCTGTGGTAGGGAAAAAGCCCCTCCTCGTATTAAATAAAACGTACGGTCGTGAAATTTCACCCATGTGGGTTTGTGAAAGTTGAAAAACATTTACCGTAATCCCCCCGCAGCACAGCGAGAGGATGCACTCGTGACGGAGACCAAAGCCCCCTCAGCAGCTACCGACAGCTGCTCCTCCCCCAGAGAAGCTTCATTCGCTAAGCAGCATTTCATTTGAACCCTTTAATCTCCCCAAAGTGACTTTCATATATTATACAAAAATTAAGGAACTTAATTAGTCGATGCATCATGTTTATTTCAGGGTGTACCCCTAAAATACTAGCGTACAATTTTCCACCTTAAAATACCATCAAAAATGTCAATAGAGATGTAAAAGATAATGTGTTTAGGAAGAAACTACACACAGTTTAACAGTTTCCTAAGTATAGGGCTACCATAGTCTAGGTTTCCTCTTTTGGGCCCCTGTCCGGGCGTCCAGGCGGTTTATCATAAATCAGCGGTTTGTCCAGGTTTAGCGCTGCAACCCGTATGACCCAGTGATACAAATGAAACACCGGGTCCCCGTTACCGAGTGAAAGAAAAGGCACCAACATTCAATATACGGCAACCGCTCAGTATCATCACACTTTTGTACCTTTTAAGGTACAGAAATGGACTCTGAGGAACATCCCTAAGGTACAAACAGCCTTAATGTACCATCAATAGTGCAGAAACTTTCCATTTCTGTACTTTAAAAGGTACAATTACCTACAGCTAGGGGTACAATTGGCAGACCCTTGGGAGTACAGCCACAGTGACAAGCAAAGGTACAAATTTTTACCCTTTTTTTCTTAAAGTCTACACACCACACTGCTCACGAGTGACATCAACTTCCGGAAAACTTTGTCATTTTGTATTTTTGTCTTTGTGTGAACAGTGAATCACATCGTTTGCAAACTTTTGCTTAGTGTTTTGTAACCTTTGTTGAAAAAGACTTACATGTATATTGTGTCAATTGTATGCAGATTGTAAAACCAGAGTTAACTGTTACACAACTAACAACTAAAAAGTATTTTATCGTATTTAAACTTTTTGGTAAAAACACTATTTTCTTCATTTTTTATAATAAATTGCTTGCGCTTTCTAACTGTGGCTGTTTGCCTAGCAAAGGCAGAAGCCATTTTTATTTCTTTTATATTTGTCATTTTGTGAGCGACAGAGCGACCTCTTTTTCGTCTCACCAAATATGGTAACCCTAAGTATGTAATGTGTATTTGCTTGTGCTGAATATCAAATGGGAAAAGATCCTGATTTAAAAAAATATTCAACCTAATATATTCTACCTCTTGCAAACCCTGAAGATGTAGCTGAATTCTCATTACTGATGTCCATCCATCCATTCATCCATCTATCCATTTTCTTACCCTAATCAGAGTCGTGGGGGCCCACAGCCTATCCCAGAGGCTACGGGCGCAAGGCAGGGAACAAACCAGGATAGGTTGCAGGGCATACTCACACACCAGTCACTCACATATGCACCTGATGTACTTAATTTTATTTAGAATTTTATGTATATGACCTCTGTGTTCATATATCACCCAACAAATTCTAATTGCAGGATGGATACATGATGCCTCATTCAGATTAAGGCCAAGAGAAAAGGACAAAACATTGTACATATAGTCTGCATTCACTCCGGACGCATAAAACGATAAAACACCAGGCATTAAGAGCCAACCCTGGACCTCGTAATAGCACCATGATGTCATACACACCACCCTCCTCTCCAAATTCTTTTATCTTATCTTCTATAGTCTCCTCCATATGGTTTGAAACGTCGAAGCTCAGTAGTGGACCTCTGGTCTGCACCAGTTCTTTTCTTCTCAGGCCCATTACCAGACTGAACCAGACACTGAGGTAAACCCTCCATTTTGTTAATGTTACTACCTGTATCCATGACAACATAATTACTATTACTATTGCACTGTTACTACCAGCATTATACATTATATTCATGTCATACAGTTGCTGTGTAATATGTTTCATACCTGAAGGCAGTTTTTTATACTGTGACTTCATACCTTTACAGTCTTTACAGGCTTAGATAGTTATATATGCATATCTGCACTCATTTACAGGCCATCTAATTAGCATCAGGTACCTCGAGAGCTGCTCTGAGGGCAGATGAATTGTACATTCAGGGATGCCTTTCCGCACCAAGCCGTTATTTTTTTGCTTTTGGCTTCTCCGATAGCTTTAGCAAGTCTGGCCGTTCTCCTTCCACCTCTCCCATTAGCTAGGTGCTTCCCCCAAAGAGCTGCCGCTGAATTTATTTGGTTTGTATATCGCACCATCCTCTGTACACTGTGCACATTGTACAACCCAAACAGGGCTCTGTGTGAAGACCCCCATGTGGAGCAGAGGGCATTTGGGGTGGGGGTTTCTTAGACATCCTGTTTGCGATGCTCTATACTCCCCTGCTTCTTGCCCTATCTAACGGGAGTTTGTTTTTTTTCGTGCTGATGGCGTAAACAGGAATCTCGGGTTAATTTATATTAATTTCTGACTAGATACTAAAATTACATAATTTTCCACGATGCCCATGACAAATCTCCCCAGATGTGTCTTCTACTTTTTATTTTATATCACTTTAACATTGGGTTTTGAAATTGGCTCTTGTCAAGGTTCCATTAACTGTTTTGTTTCGACAGTCTGAAAAACACCAATTGTCTCAAAATAGCAAATGACTGTCAGCATTGACCTCTTTATTACTGACCTCAGAGTTAAGGGACCAGTTCTTCAGCCTTTTGTTACAAACCGAGAACTCAATAATAAATCCATCCACTATTTTTGCTCATTACATACATACTAAAACCTTTCACCGAATTAACCTTATTCATATTTTAAAGGTCTACCTTTTTAAACCTCCGTGTAGTTATGAAATCAATTCCAGTTAAGCTGTTTGCGAAATTCTGATTTGAACTAGCCGTCTTTAAAAGGTAGAACAGTGGATATGAATGGTATGAACTGAAATAAAAGCTTTTTTATTGTTAACCTGAAGCAAATCGTTTCACCTCTACAACCATCACAGAAACTTACCGGAGATGCCAGGACCCACACAGAGCAGCAGGAGAAATAAGACCGGGGGGGTGATGTCTGGCCACGGATTCTCCATATCAGAACCTGGGGGGTCCTCTCTCCATCCGCGGGTGATGGCTCTGAGGGCCACTTCCCTTCAGTGCTGGTAAGTCATCCCTTTAGCTATTAGACTGTGTGTGCATGTGTGTGTCGCTCAGTGAGGATCCAGCATTTTAGAGGTACTGAAGCTGAGTTTCTTTAGCCCTTCAGTTCTGACTGTGGAGATGTGTGGTTCAACCCCCTTCTCTGTCACTCTAACATGTGGTTTCACTTCCTTCACTCAAACACTTCCTCATTTCATAAATTCATTTACCTGCGTATGTGTATGTTACGTTTAAAACTAGCGTTAAACTTCACGTGGCCATCTTCGCTGGTGTTAAAGATTCTGGCTGTGTGGCGGGGCTTCTGCACTTCACCACGTGGAGATATGACTTTAGCGTAACAGCTAAAGCAACATCTCAGGAAGCGGTCTAAGGCTGACCGGCAGAATCAGACATCAGATGCTGGGAGAACCACTATCTCAGGCGACTGGCGACCAACATAATTTCACCATGCAGGACTGACACGTTCTCTTGAAATGGTTAGAAATGGGCAAGTTTTTTGTGTCTCTGGATTGGCCATAGTGTGTGAATGTGTGTCACCATGTGTCCTGCATGGGGGGTATTCTTCTGCCTTGTACCCTGCGTGTGATAGAACAGCCTCCAGATTCACTGTCACCCTGCACTGAATAATTAGATGGATGACATCATAGTTCTGGCATGTTACATTGACACCTAGGGCTGGGAATTGGAAGTTACAGGCCTGTGATAATCTGTCATTATGTCTGTAAGCTATATCATATGGGGAACTTTTAGGTTGTAACTCATATTTATGCAGTCAGTCAAACCAGTGTAGTGTATTGCTCTGCCGTGGTCTTGTGCACGCACAGGGTTAATCAGCAGTAACAGACTCAAAGACAGTGACAAATATCTAGTAATAGCATCCTGTCTCTCTCCCCACAGAGATTAATATTTGGCACAAGAAAGTGATTTGTTAACACGCAATCCCACTAGTAACCGTCATTGATGCTCTCGCTGGTAGCCGTCATTGATAAAGCTGATGATTATAGCTCAAGATGATGATGTCTAACAGAGGACTCGCTTTCATTCTCTCCTCATTCTCGCTTCACTGGCTGATGCTATCATGTCCTAAACACTTCACAAGTTGACCACTTTAATTACTAACCACTTCATACGCCGACTCGTTATCTGATGACCACTTCATGTCCGAAACCTTTCACACGAACCTCCGTGCTTCCCCTGGACATGCAGCATTCAACAAATAGTCATCAGTTCCTTGTATAATATATTGTGAATATTGCTACGTGCTGTCAAGAGGTCAATTGTCATATTTTCAGTTTCGCGTGCAGTCTGTCTCAGCCTATTCGTAATTTTATACTGTTTCAAGATTTGTAATATAGTTAAAATGGAAACTAAATGTTAATTATGCAAGTATAAGTGCATCCAGTTCTTTTTAATATTGGGCCAAGTCACAAATAATCAGTTCAGCTTATATCAGATGATTAACCACCCCATGTTCATCCAAATTGATGTACAATGCAATTTTACCACTAAGTTTAGCAGCAGTGATCAAAATACACACAAAATTATTAATTCATTCATTCATTTTCCAATCCGCTTATCCTATTGGGTCGTGGGGGGTCTGGAGCCTATCCCAGAAGCAATGGGCACGAGGCAGGGAACAATCCTGGACAGGGGGCCAGCCCATCGCAGAGCACACTCACACACTGTTACCATTCACTCACACATGCACACCTACGGGCAATTTATTAACTCCAATTAACCTCAGCA
>JAODLC010000001.1:45386212-45406128 GCA_026781145.1 Hippopotamyrus pictus
ATGCAAACTCCACACACATGTAACCCAGACGGAGACTCGAACCCGGGTCCCAGAGGTGTGAGGCAACAGTGCTAACCCACACAAAATTAATATACAGTAATTCATTGTACATTCATTCATAAAGAGGGTCTGTTGTTGAAGCTCTGCCAAACACCAAACATTGATAATACCACAAGGTTTGATTTCATATTGTGCTGGCCGGGAGCCCAGCTCACAGCAGTGCTGTAGGTGAAAAGGAGAGACGTCTGTGTCTTTCAGTCTGCATGGCTGATAACCATGATCTCAAGGGCGGAGTGAAGCTCAGAACGTTAGGATGCTGTGCCCGAGATCGGCCCTTAAGCAAAGCCCTTAAACCCCCAATTGCTGCAGTTATTTTTTAATCCAGCTTCTTAAGAACATGTACGTTACTTTGGATAACAGCATCTGTTAAATAAGCAAAATGAAACTGCACTCTCTGTATTGTATTTCACCCGTAAATCTCCATAAGCTACTGATTTCAAATGTGAGGCATTTCCTGAGTTGAATAAGTAATTCTGTAACACATGAAGACTATTAATAAATATTCAACTTTATTAATCGTCAAGAGGAAATTACGTTAAAGCGGCAACATCAAACATCCCATAGGGGTTGGCCTATTAAATGCAAAGATTAAAAATTTGTTGGCAAACCTTAGATTAATTCTTGAGCAGGTTAAATAGTTTCCTTCTCAAATGGTCTCAAGACCATTCCTCTCAGGCTCAAAATATATATTCAGGATTTAGTTTAGTACTTATTATCTGAGACTTTGGCTTCACATTCCATATGTTCCTGGGTTTGCATGGATTTCCTCCCACAGTCCAAAGATTTAGCTTAAATGGTGTTTCTATGACTGTGTGTAAGCCCTGGTGCCCTGTGATGCACTATAGTACCCGGTCACAGCAAGCGACACAGTGTGCGTGCTTAGATCAATCAAAGGAAAAGTACTGCTGAGAGCCAAACTGATTTTTCTTTCATTTTGTTCATGGTGATGCTATGAATCATTTAAAAACAGATAAAAAAAAAAACTGTTAAGCCAGTAGTATGGTTTTGTCACCTAGCAAATTGTTACGGGTCTGTCCCACCTGATTTTCTGTCGGCCTACCCACGCTATGATTTCTGGCACCGACATGAGTCACTGGTGTCCCACACTGGATATATTGTAACACAAAACGCATCGATATATTTATTTCCATGACGTACTGTTTTGCGATTCGATCGCGTTGTCTCCCTCTTGCGGATCTAATATAGATTACACACGATGTTGTTGTATTATGGCTATATTGGTCATTGTAATTAGACACCTCTGCATTAATATTGTGTACATTTCACTAAATTAGCACACGCTTTTATCCAAAGTTATGTATATATTTGAGAGGGCCAGCCAGTACTCGGAAAAAGATGAGATGATGATGAGAGACACAGGCAGACGACCTGGTCGAACTTACTTATACCATAACATTTATTTAAACCCGACTAACGGTTTGCACTTAACATCTTTTAAGAAGCATGTCCATCCCTCCAACTTCTACACACGCCTGTCCTATTCTGGGATCGCGGGGGTCCGGAGTCTATCTTGGAAGCTATGGGTGCAAAGCATGGAACAAAACAGGATGAGGCGCAAACCCATCGCAGGGCACACATATCATTCACACGTACGGACAATCTGGTAGCTGTAGCATGTTTTTGGACTGTGTGTGGGAGGGCGGAGAACCTGGAGGAAACTCCACGATGACATGGGGAGAACACGCAAACTCCATGGAGCCAGGGGGAGACTGGATTCCCAGTCCCAGGCGTGTGTCGCAACATTGGTAACCACCGCAATCTATCTATCTAATTTCAATATGTACAAAAATATGTGGAAATGTTATTTAATGCTGTTGTTCTGCAAGCTGATCATTAGAGCCCCTTCTCCCCACAATGAAGCCACAGTCAGGACGGAATGCTAAAAAACTGAACTGGCTCCAGGCTCGTAAAGGATATAGAAAATGATGCATTCATATTACTTACATGCAACATATCATGACAGACGCTGGACTAAAAGACAGATCCAGCACTGCAGGAAGGTAAAGGGGTACGACAACAGCAATGGTGGACACAGTAATCACAACAAATATATGCCTTTTGGAAAGACCGGAGTCGACAACGACTGGATGGTTAATAATAATAATAATAATAATAATAATAATAATAATAATAATAATAATAATAGATGGTATTAGTGGTGATGATGATGACGATGACGACATCCTTCGTTTTAATTACGAAGAAGAGCGCAGCAACGTGTGGTTTCCCTTGGGGGGCGCACAGGCGGGAAGTCGCCCTTTAGTGACGTAAAGCGCAGACTCGTGTGTGGCCTGAAGTGACCAAGATGGCGGAGTACTTGGCGTCCATTTTCGGCACAGAAAAAGACAAGTAAGTAAAATTGCCGTAGTGCATGCATCCTTGGGTATTAAAACCAAGTCAGTGGGTCACAAGCTCTAAGCTTTGTAACTGGCGTGTCTGTGTGTGAGAGAGGCGGCTGGCTGCTGTTTAGCCTGAATGAGTGTCGCTGGCGCTGGCTGAATCGGATCGGGGAGAATACGGCACATATGCGAAGCTACTGAGCTAAACGTGGGCCAGCTCGGCCGGGATCGCCGCTCGGTGTGCGGAGTCTGGCCCTAGAGTGCTGGTGGTGAACGATAAAGTGGGAGATGTGCAGTCACCAGTTAAATGGCGCAATTCTAGCGCGGCGGCGGTTAGGCTAGTGTGGTCGGCGCGGCTCTTTTGTTTCGCGTTAGCCAGCCCGGTAGCATGTAGTGTTAGCTTAGTATTAGACGTAGCATATAGCGTTAGCATATAGCATTGTAGCATTAGCACGTAGCACCGAAGACGCCGATAGCGTTGTGCCTCGCCGCTATCCGTCGCAGACGTTTTACACAAAGGTTTGTATTACACAAATACTTTGCCCTACCGATGTAAGCGCCTAGCTGGTGTCCATTAGGCATTTAATTCTGATAATGTTTTTTGAGCGAGGGAATGAATGAGATTGCTGGCAAGACCGTTAGCGTTGCCTGCTCCGGTTTTCTGAGGTCCGGATATGCATGGCCAATATATGTAACAATCCTTAACCTGAGCTTTGTTTTCTAGAGTCAACTGCTCTTTTTACTTCAAGATCGGGGCTTGTCGCCATGGAGACCGCTGCTCCAGGTTGCACAACAAGCCGACGTTCAGCCAGGTGGGTCTCTGCCGTACTGAGGCCCCGTAAATCACGGTCACAGTCTGCATAGGCCGCGGTGAGCTTTACGGGGCCTCTAGTACGCACGCATTTTGCCCATATACAAGAAGCACTGATTTTCATGACCTTCTGCATGTGTGCCACGACTGCTTCATTCCATGATCACTTGTTACGGTGTTCTGACGAGTTGGACTACTTTGTCGAGTTAGGCTACCGTAGTGCTAATCGATAACCCTAACCCACAAAAAACCTCTAAAACCCCTACTTTAACCCAAACCCCTGAAACCTATCCCTAATCCCAGAACTGTGGAACTGCACATGCGCAGAATTCTCGATAGTACGTTTCGATAGGTAGCTCAACTAGTCAGAACAACGGGAGTTCCTCTGAACTACCCTGGAAGAGCCAGTGATTTACACGTGTGGGGCTTAAGAATGTGCCCGGCCTGAGAATTTGTGGACTTATGAGAATTTCCCAGCTTCAAGTTTGAGTTACTGCAAGAATCCAGGAATTTCCCACTTGCCTCACTTCTGTAAGTAATTTAAAGTCTTATAGAATATGGTCGAAACCCCACTACCATGGGGAAGCTACATAACTTTAGCTGAGCCTTTTTTGTGTTTGTGAGTTTATGGTCTCTTCCCACTGTGAGCAGGTTTCTCCACTTTACTTCTCCACTGTCAGTGACTCTCCAGACACGTTGAAGCTGCTTCTACCAATTCGAAGTATCTTAACATTATCTCTTAACTCTGTTTTTTTGTTTCAGACTATTGCCCTCCTGAATATTTACCGCAACCCTCAAAATACTGCGCAGTCTGCTGATGGGTTACGCTGTAAGTGTTTGCCTTTGTTCACTGGGTCCTGTTGTGTCAAGTGTGCGCAGTTGGTCAGCACCACTATCCCGTATCCTTGAAGAAAAAGTCACATGTGTGGTTAAGGTTCCCTTCAGGACCACTTCTGAGACTTGAGCCTGCAGATGTTTAGACTGTCAGTGTAAATGAGATTAGATTTAACTTTGCCATTGTGCTGTAAATTTGCGGTGTATGTGTTACTGCTGATATATGCGTTTTAATGTGAACCCCTTTTAAAGCTCTGATGTCAGACTACATGTCACTATTTCCAGTTTTGAACCTGCACGTTGGTCATTCTGTCCCTCCTGTTTTCTAGCTGCGGTGAGCGATGTGGAGATGCAGGAGCATTATGACGAGTTCTTTGAGGTGAGGATTTTGAACGGGTTTGTGTTGGCTATTCACTGATCATTGATGGGGTTTTCTTTGTGATCCTGAAGTTAAGTGATCTCCAGCATTTTACTGATGTTGAGTGATTGGTTTCTACTAGCACAGTAGGTGACACATCTGTCCGTTTCCAGTCAGTGCTGTGATATGTCGTCATCGGATATGAGACTGATGATTGATTGATAATGAGACTGATTATTGAGATGTTTCTGTATGTCAAGCCATTCATGAACAGAGAGAAGTGTGGTGAATACACAGCCCCATTGTGCTCCAGTGCTGAGGGACATATCAGATATGTGTGCCTTCTCCCAGACTGCCTGGAGACTGCATGTCAGGATGTCTAGGGTCAAGTAGCATGTTGTTGGCTTGATGTCCATTAAAACGTTGAACAGCTTGAGTTGGATAATTGTATTGAAAGCAGAGCTGAAATCCACAAACAGCATGCATGTGGAAAAGTCAGAGTAACAGAATTTGTGGTACAGAGCCCCATTGATAGTGTCTTATTTTAGGAAAATAATTGGGTCGATATTGTGGAGGTAGATTATAGGAAATACACAGGTGTGTTTCTGGTCTTTTTAGCAACTAACTGCTGCTGTGTTGCCTTTACACACATTTTCTCCCCTTTGTAGGAGGTCTTCACAGAAATGGAGGAAAAGTATGGAGAGGTGGAGGAGATGAACGTGTGCGATAACTTGGGAGATCATCTGGTTGGAAATGTGTATGTTAAGGTGAGTTGTGGCCATTTGATATTGAAGGTTTTTATTGCCATAAAAACCCCATAGAGTTTTTAATCTCCGAAAGAGTGTTACAGCACATGTCAGGCCTGTCCCTTTTGGTATGTTCACTTAAGCTCTCATTTTTAAATTTTTTCCCCTCAAATTAGATTTTTGACACTCTAGAGATGCAGGCAGTATAGAAAACTGCCAGTAAAAGCCAGGATATTGAAGTGAGATGAAAGACAACTTGCACAAAAATAGCAGAAAGTGGATCTGGTTTGTTGCATTGTAAGAGCTGTTGAGGTCTCTGCATGGTCACCGCTGATCGTCTGATGCTTCCACAGTTCCGCCGTGAGGAAGATGCAGAGAAGGCAGTCATGGACCTCAACAACCGCTGGTTCAATGGCCAGCCAATCCATGCTGAACTCTCACCTGTAACAGACTTCAGGGAAGCCTGCTGTCGCCAGTATGAGATGGGGTCAGTGCCATTCCTCCCTGCATGCTTCTTGACTATGGACTCCCGCTTTCCTAGATAACTTCTGTGACTGGTCCTATGAATGGGTTATGGCATATCAAGCTCTACAGGGCTGCACTTTCAGTGCCCTCATAGTTTTGATTGCAGTACCGCGTTTGCTCTGCAGGGAGTGCACTCGAGGTGGATTTTGTAACTTCATGCACCTGAAGCCCATTTCTCGGGAGCTCCGTAGAGAACTGTATGGGCGGCGCAGGAAAAGGTAAGTTTACTCCCTGGCTGCATTACCGTAACACATTCGTGTGTTTAAAACCAGCTTGTGGCTTCCTTTGTAACAATACAGTGTATTCTGTACTTTTAGACTAAGGGAGAAGGAGCTGTGTGATATTGATAAAAGTACATGAAATCCAAATGTATGACACTACAAATCAGCTCCGTTATATTTTGATGCATATGTGCTCAAAGCAAGTATGTACAATTGACTATTTTCAATCTGTTCCAACTTTTACCCGAAATTTATCCTGCGTCCATGTTATGTTAATTAAAATACTTATGCGCAGCACTTAATTTGTGATGACAGTCCTATGTACTCGATGCACATTGCTTTTGCAGCAGGACTGGGAAAATGCATAGCTCTGCGTGTTAAATCAGGGTCTTAAATCAGATTTGCTGTATAAATGAAAGCATTTGTGTAATTCAGTGGTGCAGTCGTGGGTCAGTAAGCTGATCTGGTGCCAGTACTGTAGTGTGTACGCATCCGTACGTGACGCACCGTTAAAATGTTTGCTTCTTGCAAAAAAAAACAAAAAAAACAAACAAGCTTGTACTTTCAGTTCATGTTCTGCTTTATGCCCTTGGATTAATCTTTGCCATCTCCGTGCCTCCAGACACCGCTCTCGCTCCCGTTCCCGCGAACGGCGCTCTCGCTCCCGGGAACGAGGTGGGCGTGGAGGTGGAGGTGGAGGTGGAGGTGGTGGTGGCCGTGACCGGGAACGTCGGCGGTCAAGAGACCGTGAACGTTCGGGGCGCTTCTGAAGTGGTCTGGTCAGTCCTGCCCCAGTCCACCAGCCAAGTTTCGTCTCCCAACAACCAAAACCCCTTTGATGTGTCGAATCCACTTTTTCCCCCCCCTCATTTTTTTTGTTTGTTTTTTTTTTTTTTTTTTTTTTTTTTTTAAAAAAAAAGATTGCTTTTTTAATAAACATCTTTGTAGTGATTCCATTTTGAGCTTTTCTTTTTAATTCAAGTTCTGAATTTCACGAGGATTTTTGTATAGTGGGATCTTATGTCCCAGGGGTGAGGGGGTTATGTTGCAAGCCATGCATCTGTGTCTTATTAAATAAATCTTCCTGTGAGCCGTCTAAGTGCTGGCATCCATCTCGGTCTGGTTTCCTGTGTGTCCTGGTTAAAAAGCTGCTCTCCTGTTTCAGACTCCCTGTCGACCGATATTTCCCTCCCCGCCCTGCCCTGTCAAGAGATTGCTGTGTCATTTCTGTGAAAGATTTCTGTGAAAGCTCTCTGTGTTGTTTAAACCATGAAGACATGGAACATATGGAAATCACACTTAGTTTCACTTAAAATTTCACTGCTGCTCTGACCTTTTGGTAACCCAAGACTTTAAGTTAGTTGGAGAGAACCTGGCAGGATTTTAACTTTATTCATTTGTGGATTCTAAACTTGAGTTACCTTGAGATTATAGAAAAAAAATGAATTAAATATGCAAGGAGAAGAATGAAATCGCATCATGCCTAACTTTTTTTTTTTTTTACACTGACATCTTGGAAGGTGTTACTAAGTTCACTGTGGAGAACACTTCCGGATTTAAAGCCGTTGCGTTACTTTTAAACGGTGTAACATTTTAAAGAATCCTTAATGTGTAAATATGAAAATGCAGATAGCAGTCAGAAATAAGTAAAAATCTTAAGAATTTATATAAAACGTATTATGATTAGTGGTAAAACTGTGAATGAAAGTTAGTGTAAAATGCTGGGTGTAATCTTAAGAGACTAGGACTGAAATCCTGTTCGGCATGTAGCGGCTTGCGTTGGGCTCCAACCCTCTAAATTCGATTCAGCGTACAAGTGGCCTAACTAGGTGGTCCCTGATTCTTAGGAAATCTGATTGTCAATAAAATATAATCAGATGAAAGCGAGTGATACCTTTTATGAAACTGCAAACAGCAAATTTTCCAGTTATTTGCCGTTACAATCTCCCTAAATATAACCTTCCTAAATACTACAAACGGTGGATACACGTGGTCTGCGCAGTACGTCAAATACGGCGACCCACCAATGAACAGAAAGAGGGCGCGGACCATTCCAGGCTTTCCATTGGATGGAGGGTCGGCCCAGCCCCGCACTTCAGCCAGTGAGCGATCACACCGAACATGAGTTTTCTGGCCAATGATTCGTCAGCGCTCTTTGGGCTAAACGCATAGGGACTGCGGCTTCGCAGGCGGCTTTAAAGGGGACAGCGTACGTGTTTTTAGGAGAAGTTGCATCATTCACATTACGGCAGTTTACTCGAAGGTAGGTTAATGATGATGCCTGGGGTCACCTGCTCAGAGGTATTTTATCCTATTAGGGACTCCATGATAATTACGATAGAGATGCGGATGTATTCTTTCTGTACGGGCTGCAGCTACGGGTTCGGAGCCACATTACCGCATATGAATGTTCGTGGCCCTACTGATGGGGGGGGGGGGTCTGAGGGTGCCGGTTCTGGATTGTTACAGTGGGCGAGAAGCCGTGTAAGGCAAAAGGAAGGCATCGGGTCCCATATGGATGTTGCTCATAAATGAATATTAGCATAAGTCCGCGATCTGTCTCGTGGCGAAAAGTCCGGTCTCTCTCAGGTGTCGGAAGAAACTCTTTTTGGGTTACCATTAACGTAATGTCACCAGAGATTAAGAAATCGAAACGTTTTCTTAGGGGGATTAATGTTGGTTCTGCTCCAGTATTTCTAACAGAAATGTCTAATGCCTGAAACAAGGAAGTAGGTGACGCGGTCTTGTGTCATCTTACGAGGCAAAACATGGTGACAAAACTTAAGTGGTTTCCACGTGTGGGAAGCGGCTTGCTTGCTTCCCGGCTTTAGAAACTTCCATTCCGCTCTTGACCGAAAAGAAGTATGGTGGTTATTTTAATCCCCTCAATGGGTAATTGGGGAAATTCTTTATTCACTTGAAGCGGCAAATGAGTAGCTATCCGTCCTCCAGTCCAGACCATCTCACTATCCAAATGGGTCTGTTACCTGTACGGTGCTGCACACGCTGTCTACATGTTGTTCGACTGTACTGTATTTAAGCGAATTGTAGAGATTCCTGCCTCTGTCTTATTGCCTGGGGTCTGTTAGCGCGATTACGCTGTATGTTTTTTGTCATGAATTCCTTTTTCATGATGCTACTATTCTCATCATAGTTGGGGTTGTTTCACACTCGCATCTATGCCAAAAGTTGTGAGTCTTTTATTTAAGGCTTTATTTAAGGGGCAGTGTGTGGCTCGGGCTAAGCCTGTGTGCCTGTAATCAGAAGGTCACCAGTTCAAGCCCAGCCTTAGCACGTCTGTGGGTCCTTGAGCAAGGCCCTTAACCCCCAACTCCCTGGGTGCCACAACAGGTGGCTGCCCTTCACGGACAACTTACTCTAAAGAAGAAGAGCAAGCTGAGGGAGGCATAAAAAGACACATTTCCCCATGGGGATCAATAAAAAAAAAAAAGTATTTTTCCCCAGGTGCATCTGGTGACCTTTAATCCTTCCTGTGGTGACCCTCTGGGTGACTGATAACCCTAATCACTCTCTAGGTTCCTGCCTCTTCCCTTAGCCCTGTCATCACAGGACTTTCCCCACCGTATCAAAGCGGGGGAACCCAGCTGTGTCAATGGGTGAAGTGAGGGCAGAGCCTATTGCTTCCCTGGCATGTCCGAGGAGGATTGCGTTGCACACTTGGGTGTGGGTAATCTGCAAGCTCACTATTAATAGTTGTAGGTACTAGTATTGAGATGAAGCCACTTAAGGCAGTTATAGGTTGCAAAAACCCTTCTGCAGCTAAAATCCCATAATCTTTCTAGAACGGGATTATTCTCTGAAGTTAGAGAAGTGGATGAATAATGACCGACCCGGCCAGAATCAAAATTGACCAGAATGTAAACAGCCGTGTCTGGGAGCCGTGTTACATAAAGGGGCGTCCTCTGCCAGTTCGGCCTGATCTGTGTTTGCGTGAGACTTTGTCCGATGTGGCTTGGTAGAGGGAAAGAAGCCAACAGTCTGGGTTTCTGACTTGGGTGTGTGCTTATCTGGCATCATTCTGGTAGTTGGTAAACACAGATCAATGTACTTGGGCACTTGGTGAAGCAACACTGGTATCAGAAGTAGAAAATTTGCCTGTAATTAGACTGCACAGTACACAAATGCATGTAAAGACAACAGTAAACAATATACAGGAGACGTACAACAATTTCTAACTAAAAATATATAAGGTTGGGGGTGCTTGGGGTTCCCTCACTTCAGCAAAGCTTCAGTTTCATGTTGCATTCCCCTGACCCCACCCCCCGTTTTAACGTGGCAGGTGGTTTTGACTGTTGGTTTCAACTTTTATTAATGTGTGGGTTAACTGGTGGTTACTTTTTTGACTGTTGGTTACCCAGAGAGCTCCTTGGCGCCTCTCAGACCCCGAGCTCTTGCTTGTGTGGAGTGGGGGGGATCACGTAGGTCACTGATGTGTTGAAGCAGCTTTTTCTGTTGTGGGGTGGGGGCTGTATGGTTGGGTGTGGAACCTCTCCCCAGCCCTGTAACACTAAAGCCACATTTGAACTTGGTTTTTTTGGAGATCTGGCCTCATTCTCCCTTGAAGTTTTCATTGCATGTGCAGAGATTAAATGTATTGACTGTTGTGCATTATAGTACTGTGAAAATATCAAGGCTTTCTATACATTGGGGTTTGAGAATTTCTCCTTACAGCTGCATTTTGCAACGATATAGTAGGATGTGTCTGACAGATAATGGCCTCCTTTCGGAAGATCTGATACCAACTCTCAGTCAGTACTGACTAATGATGCTCCCCTGAACAGACCATCCTTTGACTCTGCATCGGTTTACAGTTACACAACTGCTAGATTGTCACCACATGGGATGTAAGATAAACCTGCAGCTACTTGCCTAGCAGCCCATTTTGGTGGGAGGAAAAAAAAACTGATTATGGATCAGATGGCGAAAGAGAACTGGAAAGAAGTCTGTAAGATGGTGCCCCTCAGTCGCATTCTTGAATAATTTTTTGTTACCAATTTCTGAAGATGCTCAGAACTGATAGTCCAAGATCTGCAGTGGCAGCTTCCTGTGTTGATGAAATTTACTTCAGCTGTCAAGTAGTTTGTCTTTTGTTGGACAAACTAGACTCGTCTGCGTCAGGGATCTGAAACCGGAGAAATACCAGCTGCTTGTGCCGAGTCATCCTTGATTGACGTGGTAACTAGTAAAACCAGCTGACTTGTATGCTCTGCTCCCATTTATCCAGAGGCTGAAACTTCTCGTCCGCTGACCTCCAGGTGAGCCATGCCTTCTGTACCACCCACCTCCGAGCCCGCTGCATCCTGCCCACATGCCTCACAAGAGTCCGTCAGTTGGGGCAATGGCAAGGTGGCGGATGGAGAGCAGGGTGTTGGGGAGCGAGACTGGATCCGGCCCGACCTTCCCAGCAACTGCACCTGGAGTCTTGGGCTCGCACCCTCTGAGTCTCCACACCCCCATCCTGAAAGGTGAGCCCTGGGGAGATGGTTGGTTAAGAGAGTTATTAGATCATCAGGACTTCAGCCATGAGGGAGTCGCTGGGCTGTGTCTACTCTGCCAGCAAACGGCAGGATTAGCTGAGCCGGCCTCCGGCTAAAGCGACACTTTCGCTGTTAGTTTTTTTTTTTTTAAATTTATTTTATTATCTGTTCTTCGTGGGCGAGTAACGGCTTGATCTCCACCTTCCCCGGCAGAAAGTCAGCCCCCAGCATCCTCCCAAACGTCCTGTACATGATCGGAAACACACCCCTGGTCCGTATCAACAAGATCTCCAAGGCTTTCGGACTCAAGTGTGAACTGCGTGAGTAGTGAGTCATTCTACTTTGCCGCCCAGCAGAATAGTTATGGCTGGCCTTTGCGTTTCAACATGGCGTTAATCGCAGGTATGCCGGCCGATTCTTATTGGGGGGTCTACAGCGCCCCCCCCCCCCCCATTCTCAGTGAGCTTAGTGCTGTCAGCTTGGCTCGAAGTGCAACCCCACGCTTGGAAGGAGTCCTGTGCAGCGCCGGCTGAATGGTTTCCTGACACACGGCTGCTGGTCCCACACTGGGCCCAATCTGAATCACCTGACCGATGTAAATCTGCTTTGGCAGCCTGCCGACTCTCTGTGTGCATGCCGCCAGGCGCCGCCTATGCACAGTCAGACCGATCAAGCTTTCTGTTTGCCAGCAGACAGACTTCGGCGTCCCGTTTGAAAGGCCGTGACCTGCAGGAGGGTAGCTGGGCTGCTCTGGGGTGTTGAAAAGTGATGAGGGAGGGGGCGCCGCACTGTCCCATACGGACCACAGCGCTGCACCATAAGTGATGCGTGAAATAAGCTTGGAGTGTCTAATCCCAGCTTCACAGAAGCTCTTGCACAATCAGCTTCTCTTTGAGCCTCGATGGTGGTCGTGCTCATTACGGAAGTCGACTGTTCTCTGGCCTTTGCTCTATTGAGCTGGATGTGATATTGCAGTGCAGAGCAGAATTGGTGAAGCTAGTTTTGTGTTGGGTTTGCATGAGTACAGCATTCGTCTGTTAAGTCTGAAGTCGCATGGCCGGGTACCAGCTGGACCCTGTTAAGTACTTGATGCGATTAGTCACTGGAAGTCAAGTCCTCCTTAATTTCGGTGCCTCTGATCTGCCAAGAATGACCCCAGAAATGTGGGTCTCTGCAGTGGGCCATCGCTGACCTCAGTAATATACCATGCAAGTGATTTAATTGTCAGTATTGCTTTGTGTCTCCTGGCACGACTCAATACAACACAAATGTATTGGAGGCTCTGTTAAATTTGTCTATATAGTTAATTTTCATCTCCTAAATATCGAAACAAGCTTCAAATATTGACATACAATATGTTGACAATAAAATTTATATTAATTGGTTATATGTACACTTATGTAAAATGATACACTAACCGATGGGGCTACCCTTCGCTTTCAGCAATTTATTTTGACGTTCAGGAAAGTAATCAGACAAAAGTCAAAGTGCTGACAGACCGGCTAGGCGAGTTTGAGAGACTGAATGACATACTTCTATGACTAACCTCCCGTTATTGGGTGAGTCCCATCAAACCTGAATGCCTTCTTTTAAGACCTTCAGTGGTGATATTTAAGTTCTGCTCTGCAGTACAACTGCGTTCTCATTCGGTTTTAATATGAAGTGCTTCCACACAGATGACCCTCAGTGTCTATGCGGCGTTTCCCTTCAACCATATCGCCGAGTAACCGATTAGCAAAATATTAATTGAATATTTTTAAATAATCGAGTAATCGAGTTTAATTGCGCAATCGTAATAGCACAACCTCTCTCTCTCTCGCTCTTTTTTTTTTTTTTTTTCTCATTTTGAGTGAGGATTAATTGTGTATTTTTGTCAATAAAGAAAATTTAAGTCAAAGCCAAGTCTCTCTCTCTCTCTCTCTCTCTCTCTCTCTCCCTCGCGCTCTCTCTCTCTTTCTCTCTCGGGTCGTCGCAGTGGCCAAATGCGAGTTCTTCAATGCAGGAGGCAGCGTGAAAGACCGCATCAGCCTGCGTATGGTGGAGGACGCAGAGAGGGCCGGCATCCTTAAACCTGGGGACACCATCATCGAGCCGACATCCGGCAACACCGGTACGACAACGAAACAGCGCTGTATCTGCCATTTACACGAGGAGATGAGAGGAGAGCGGCAATGAAACAGCGCTGTATCTGCCATTTACACGAGTACGAGGAGAGCGGCAGTGCAATGCCTATTTTAGCATAATCACTTGCGTTACATTTTATTAATTCATCTTATGTTTTTATCCAAGTAGACTTACAATAGAGGGAATGGTCATGATTAATAACCTGTCTTTCTCTCTTTGGAGACGCACACACCTACTGTATTGTGCAAAAGTCTTAGGCAGTCCAAAAGTATGTTTAAGGCTGTTTATCTGGGTAAGAAGTATATATTTGCTCAGGCGGTTTAATTTCAGAACATCTTTAAACTAAGACTAACACAATATAAGAAATACCCATTACTTTTTATTACTGACCTCTTGTTGGACGGCTAGGTGATCACCACTTCAGCTCCCTAACCACTCCTCAGGGACACCCCAGCCATTCCATGTATTTATTAAATTTCACCACCAGCCCTCTTACTTGATAGATTGATTAATTTAAATTAGGGGTGGGCATTTTTACCCAGAAAGGGCCGTTGTGTATGCAGGTTTTCACTCTAAATAGAAGACTGATTGGCTGAAAAGTCCTCACACCTGGGTTTGAACAGCTGACCTAAAGGTTATCCCAAAGACCTGCATACACACCGGCCCTTTGTAGATAAGACTGCCCACTCCTAAGTTAAATAGTCAATGAGGTATTGATTAGTCATACAAGGTGTGCTAGTGGTCGGGTATGTATGGGTATATTGGCTGGTTACTGCAAATACAGGGGTGACTTTAAGGGAAGTCTTTAAATGGTTAAGCTGACACACTTCGACAGACATAATATAGTTTTACACCTTGTTCATGGGCCCAGCAGAGGTGTGACTATTCTGCTCAAACTGGCAACCTTCTGGTCAGACACAGAGGCTTAGCCCACTGGCCTACACACCACCCCCACCCCCCAAGATGATGTGTTGTGACCTCCACTAGATCACATGCTGACCACATATGCAAACATCTCAAGCTGTCCTGCCTGTAGCAAACAGCAGGGACCAGTGGCGGTATGCTACATGAATGGTTGGTTTGTCTCTTCCACGCTCCCAGGTATCGGACTGGCACTGGCTGCTGCCATCAAGGGCTACCGCTGCATCATCGTCATGCCTGAGAAGATGAGTATGGAGAAGGTGAGGTTCTGACTTGGATCCTGTTGTATCTGACTCGTTTCTATCTTTCTTAACCCCGTGAGCCAGAACTTTCCCCTCCCCTCCACCCTGATAGGTAGACGTGTTGCGTGCCCTGGGGGCCGAGATCGTCCGGACTCCCACGAGCGCCCGCTTTGATTCGCCGGAGTCGCACGTGGGTGTGGCCTGGCGGCTGAAAAACGAGATCCCCAACTCGCACATCCTGGATCAGTACCGTAACCCCAGCAACCCACTGGCGCATTACGACAACACAGCAGAAGAGATCCTGGAGCAGTGCGATGGTGGGGGCCGCAGCTCATCTCAAAGCCCTGCTGTCCAATCAGTAATCAGAATTAGTTTTTCCACTGTGTGTGTGAGTGTGTGTGTGAGTGTGTGTGTGAGTGTGTGTGTGAGTGTGTGTGTGAGTGTGTGTGTGAGTGTGTGTGTGAGTGAGTGAGTGAGTGAGAGAGAGAGAATACACCTTAACGGGGATGGAATGTCCCCATAACGTGATGAATACCCATTTTTTTTTCCCTTATGAGGACACATACATACACACACTCACTGTGCCACTTTATTGTGCCCCTTAATATCAATTGAGCATCATTTAAATGCCACAGCCTACCTGAGTATTGTTGCTGACTATGTGAATCCATTTATAACCACAGTGTACCCAATAAAATGCACACAAAGGAGGTCCAAACTGATACTAGCAACGTGTACCTAATAAAATGACCAGTGAGCATATTTGTGTGTGTGTGTGTGTGTGTGTGTGTATATATATATATATACACACACACACACACACGGAAATTTGTTTTGGTGTTTTGGGCATTTGTTTACACATAAATTTAGCATTCCTTAAGTAATTTAAGCTATATGACACAGAACGGGTAATTCATTATATTTGAGATTTTATTGATTGGGTAATTCTGGAATTTTAGGGTCCATTAGGGCGGACATAAGTTAAATAGGTCTGGGAGAATGTGTCACAGTATAATATGTCTAGTTTTGGTTCTGATTGACCAGCACAGTAGTTTAAGCCTCTTCTGGATTTGTTGGGGTTGTTGAAGGACATACTGTAGGTCTCACTGTTGTGCCTGCCCCCCTCCCCACCCAATCATAGGTAAGGTGGACATGTTGGTGGCAGGGGCTGGTACTGGGGGCACCATCACTGGACTGGCCCGGAAGCTCAAAGAGCGCTGCCCCAATATCAAGGTGCGTCAACAGCGTCGATGCATCAGACATCAGCCATAGGTTCCTCCAAGAGCTGAGGCCCTCATAGCTACATGCTTCTTCTAACACACGTTATCTTAGATCATCGGTGTGGATCCAGAGGGTTCCATTCTGGCTGAGCCCGAGGAACTGAATAGGACTGACAAGACCCAGTACGAGGTGGAAGGAATCGGCTACGACTTCATCCCTACCGTCCTGGACAGATCTGTGAGTCTGGGGTGATGTGCATGAGCATGTGCCTGGGTCACTTGGTGTACACATCCAAGCTCATTGGTACTCTTGCGATGTGTTCTTTCCCTTGAGGTTATTGACGCCTGGTGCAAAAGCAACGATGAGGAGTCATTCGCCATGTCCCGCATGCTCATCAAAGACGAGGGGCTTCTGTGTGGTAAGTTCTGCCCCACATAAGTAAGGAACTGTTTACCCACAATGCATCAGTTTTGAATGAGTCAGGGTGTTTTTCAATATATGTACTTGGCCATACTTGTGTTCTGGGGTACTTTTGTTTACGTCATCTTCCACTGCTGAAGACTGGTTGCAATACTAAGAACAGAAGGGTGGTAGAAATCCCCGGATGTTCTTGTTTCGCCTCCAATGTCAAGGATACATCCTCGCCAAATGAGACCAATCTTATAGTTAATTTCGCCCCAAGTTCGTTCTTGGGAGACAAGTTGGCAAGACTCCTCTTGCTAAGACCACAAGTACGGTCTCTGAGACACCCTCGCTTTCGTTCTCCAGGGGGCAGTTCAGGCAGCGCCATGGCTTCGGCTGTGAAGGCAGCCAAAGAGCTGAAGGAGGGTCAGCGCTGTGTGGTCATTCTGCCGGACTCCATCCGCAACTACATGTGAGGCCGGGGTGGGGGGGCATGCTGGGCCAGGTCAGCCTTCTCCAGGTCTTTCTGAACCTTCAGCTGAACTTCCAATGTGTTTCTCTGTGTCTCAGGTCCAAGTTCCTAAGTGATAAGTGGATGCTCCAGAAGGGCTTCCTGAGGGAGGAGGACCTCATGGTGTCCAAACCCTGGTGAGAAGCCTGCAGCTGGTCAATAAGCATGCTCTTCTAAAGGTTAAAGTTTGAACAGCCATGACAAGGGGTGCTAAAGATTTTGGGCCCCATGAATGCATATTATGTGAGGCCCAAATGCCGCAGTCACTTGGGGGTCCCGGGAATCGTCTCAACTGTCCCCCGCTTTCGGGTGCCCTCGGCCATGTCACCAAGTGCCCTCCTCTGCCCCTTGCTCAGGTGGTGGAATCAGAAGGTGCAATGTCTGAATCTGTCCGCCCCGCTGACGGTGCTGCCCACGGTGACCTGCCAGAACACCATCCGTATCCTGAAGGAGAAGGCCTTCGACCAAGCTCCCGTCGTGGATGAGGCGGGGTGGGTGTCACTGTGGAGACCCAGTCGAATGGTCAGTGGTCAGCTTAGGGCCCATGTAGGTGCTGTGTTTAATGGCTGGGATCCTTCCCCTCCTTCCCCACAGGACTATCCTTGGTATGGTCACCTTGGGCAACATGCTGTCCTCTGTGCTGGCTGGCAAAGTGAAGGCTGCTGACCCTGTGAGCAAGGTGCTTTACAAGCAGTTCAAACAGGTGAGGCGTGTGTGTGTGTCTGTGTCTATGTGTGTGTGTCTATGTGTCTGTGTCTGTGTGTGTGTGTGTAGTCCCCGCAAGGGCAAACTCATTTTCATAAAAATCTGTGACTGCTATAAAAAAAAAAGACTAATTTCAAAAGTCTTGTATTTTGTTTGGTTACTTACGATTAAGGTTAGGGTTAAGGTCGTCATTGTTGGGATTGGAGTTTTCCCAGTAGAAATCAATGGAGAGTCCCCATAAAGATATGAATACAAACGTTTGTGTATGCGAGCGTGTGTGTTAATGTATCTGTACAGATTGTCTCACTAAGATGGTCTCTCCATCAGATCTGCCTGACTGACAACCTGGGGAAGCTGTCCCGCATCCTGGAGATTGACCACTTTGCTCTGGTGGTCCATGAGCAGATCCAGTGTGAGTTCCCCTGGTCCTCTGCAGGCCTTCCTCTCTCACACAGATGCTTCCTCTTCATGCTCTGGATGCTTCTGCAATCTGGTCTCAGGCAGAGAGGAAGTGACCTCCAAGCCCCCTCCAAAATTCTTTCCCGTCTACTAGGTGAACATCAGGTCTGCCACAGTACCTACCCAGAGCTGGTCCTTCAGAGACCAAAAGACTGTTCTAAAATATCACCTAGTGTCCCCCCAGGTAATCGTTCCTCTTGCTGTCCCTGTAGGTCATGTAACTTGGCCTTCTGCTTTACTGGAGTGTTTGGGCACTGTGATCAATGGGACAGCAGCTCTAATTCCAAAGGACTGTGGATTTCCTAAATGATAACTTGCCTTCCTGAATGTCTTGCAATTCTTTTACGACCTGTCTATCCAATGTTTGGACATGGAGAGAAGGTCTAAGCCGGAGTCAATATTTTTTTTTTTGTTTGTGAGCACTCTGCTTGAGCTTAGTTATAAATTGATCCTTGTTGCCCTCTAGTGGTCAACTTAATAAGACTCCTGAACCCAGCTGACTGGAGTCAATGCCTGATGAAGGTTATACCTTGCTTTCTGCAGTTGCCTCATGTTCTGGTGGTATTTCATTGGCTCTCTTCTGTCATGTGACTCTCCTACACAAGGTGGTAGTCAAATCTCCTCAGGATGGTGAGAGAGCCGAGTTGCTCTTCTCTGTGGCTTCCCTTCTCTTCCCGTCACGTGATGCCGCACTGCGATTCCGACATTCCAGTCTCCGATCCCAGCCTTACCTGTCTGAATTTTTACAGATCTGACGGATGGTTCTCCTTCCCGGAGGCAGATGGTCTTCGGGGTGGTGACGGCCGTCGACCTGCTGAACTTCATCACGGCCAGAGAGAAGCGGGAACGTTCTCTGTCAGAGTGCAGTGTCGGCGATGACCTGTAGAGGGGGTTTCCCTGGGGGGTGATGTGGGTGACTGTGGCAGGCAGCATACTTTTATTTTATTGGATGGTTTGGCCTTTGTTTCTGGTATGACTGTAACATGTTTGGGTGGTAGGAAGCGGAATAACAGAGTTGTTGCATGGGTGACATTATATGAAGTTGTGTGACTCAGTCACATATTATGTGAAAATGAATTTAGCTGAAATCAATTTTACCTGCTTATGTGACCTTGTTTTGCAAACGTCTTCCTCAAAATCCAATCCCGCTTCTGTTTTGGTTCTTGGCTTCATCACATTTATTTTTTTTAAGTCTGTCTCACTTTCAGCTGTTAATTTGATCACTGTTTATTTTTTTTGTGCTTTTTTTCTATAGTTTCAATACCGTGAGAACTCTTGTTGAAATCTCTCTGTTTGCCTCTTATCTGCTCGGCATTTTCTGCCTGAGATGGTTTAAAAATCTTTGATCTCGGAGTTAATTAGAAGGCTACGGAACTAGCAGCTAAGCTGGTCTGACTCAGACATGTGCCTTGCCGTTTGAGTACCAACGTGTCTGATGGACACTAATCCCACCTGCAAGTTTTAAGACCGTCTCTGCATCACCAGATATGACTCCTGTGGCTCATTGACTTATAGGAGTTCTTGAAGTTTTAAATTTCTTCTTCCTTTGGCCACTAGGTGGCAATACACTACTGCTGTTGACGTAAGGGAGTATTTATAGAAACCATTGCTCCCCACTGGGGAAACACTGGAGACTGGTTCAGCTGAAACCAACTCCAAAGTACTTGCTTTAAATTGTACTTTAACTCGGACAAGTGTATTTGGCCGGGTTTATAGCAAAGGTCTTTTTTATTGCTTTGTTTTACTTTTTTGATTTGAACTATTTAAATGATTCTTTGTATGACTAGCGACTGGTGATTGTAATGTCGATCAGGCCAAGATCATATCATGTCTTTGCAAACCTGTGATTTTTTTTTTTTTTGATGATTTTCTTCCTTGGCTCCTGTGACTGTTTTTTTAAATTTTGTCGCCCCCCCCC
>JAODLC010000001.1:45406228-45419530 GCA_026781145.1 Hippopotamyrus pictus
CCCCCCCCCCCCCCCCCCCTCCGATTTTGAGTAGTGGTGTCAGTGCTGTAATTCACAAGCTAATAATAAAGGCTTGTATCCATTACCTGGGTATCTGCAGATTTTATCCCCAATTAAAACAACTTGGTTTATGTCTCAACCATGCCGTCTTATAAAATGAAAATAAAATTTTACAGTAATATAGTAACCACAAGGGGGCACTGAATGGGTTCAGTCACTAGTAACATGTCAGTTCAGAACAAAATGTACTATAGAGTGAACTGAGCACCAGCCAAGATGATGTTGTCTTGTCCTAGCAGTCCAGGCGGTAATGTAGACAAAAAGTATTTACCAGTACTGCTTGTACACCCATATATTTTTAAAAGCCTAAGGAACTGTTTGATCCAGAACATTTTGGAATTGTTCTGAGTGCCTGTATGCTAAAGAAAATGACTCTACAAGCGTATGTTTTTGCCGATGCCGTGTTCTGTCCGTGTTCTATGAGGCAGGAACCGGTTGCTGAGCACAGGAGCTCGATGGCGGGGATGCATGGGTAAGCCACCTCTTTGCGTGTTTCCAACGCACCTCCTCCACCCCAGCACTGACAATGAGGTCTGTGTAATTGCAGATGCCCCCCACTGATAAAATAACACCCCCCTTGATCCTCCCTCCCCTGCCAGCCTTGCTGACTGTGGTGAGTTCAATCCAGTATTTAAGCCTCCATCACACCCCCCCCTGACAGGGCTTGAACAATCAAACCCCCTCCCTCCAGAGCAGGCCTCTCCTCCCCAGCTGGACAAAGGCTCCCGGGGGGGGGGGGGGGGCTGCAATGGTGGACACCCAATGACAGACATGGCAGTTCAACTGCACTCCCTTATTATCTTACGTGCTCATAACAACTGAATTGAGATCAGTGGGATGGGCCAGGAGGAACCATCCAGGCATCTGCCTCTCTCATTAGTGGGGTGGGACCAAACGTCCAACCGCAAACACAGCAGTTGGCCCTCGGACCGTAACGTTCAGCAGGGTGGAGTTCAGAGCAGCTGGAATGCAGCCCTGCTTCTCACGCTGTGCGTCTTGGTGATGATTTTCAATCAACCCCCCCCCCCATCATATTGAAAAGGGTCACAATACACGACGACTGTTTCTTGGGGGATGTTCAGCCTCCCCAGTATCCTGCAGCAGCTGCGTGTTTGCGCCGGTCGGTTTGTGTGCGCGTCCCTTTTGTGCTCTCCGCCATGTTAATTCCCTGTCTATCAGGAAACCCCTTCGATTCGCCGTTGGCAGACGTGACCGAGGAGAGATCACCACGCCCACTCTGCTGACAGAGCTGTCCCACCATGAGCTAATGCCATTCCAGACAGATCCCGCTAAAACCTCTCTTTCTGCCTCTGGGGTATTTATAGGGGATGCGATCCCTGCAGGGAGTCATTCGGCCTGCTGGGCTTGTGGTCTCTCCTATCTTCCCCCTTCAGTCTCCCGCCTTCCACCCGTGACGCCATGGACATCACCATTCAGCACCCCTGGTTCCGACGGGCCCTGGGTTCCATCTACCCCGCTCGCCTCTTCGACCAGTTCTTCGGAGAGAGCCTCTTCGACTATGACCTCTTGTCCTTTGGTAGCTCTACCATCAGCCCCTATTACAGAACCTCGCTCCTCCGCGCCATCATGGAGTCGTCCAACTCGGGGATTTCTGAGGTACTTGGTGAGGAATAGTGAGACTGAATAGTCAGTATTGTTTTGGGTCACACCTTTGCGGAGTTGTCGCCTCCTGCGGGTCCGTTACCATTTCAATTTCAGCCACAGGGCACTGCAAAGGTCATTTGTATATTGTACTAAATTCTCATATCCTCTTACCTGACGTTTTCCTCCCAAGCTGCTTTGTATGTAACATATCGCTCAAAAAAAAAAAAGAGAGAGAAAAAGTCAATTCCTGCAAAAGACTTTTGGTAGAAGTGCAGTTTAATGCTGCGGTCACACGTCTTTCGCTACGACATGCTGACGTAACCCCAGCTCATGCTCCCAAATATCGACAGCACAGCCGTGAGAGATCTCACACCAAGGGTGGTGCTGGACACAGGGAGCATTCGGCTGAGACAGAGAGACGAGCCGGCAAGTAAAAAGCACTGCACTGTACTGGAAAACGACGCATAGAAATACAAGACTCCTTATCCTTTATTATGTGCAAACATTAACACAGAACAGCCAGCTTTTTCCTACTCTGGTTAATTCAGTGTCTGATTCCTTGCAGCGGTATGTTAGTAGTTTGCAGCTCTGCTTGTGAGATGGGCTTGTTGGGATGGATTACTGCTCCTGAGGATGAAAGGTATAGGAGAGAGGGGAGCCATGAGGAGGCAGGGTGGAGGATGGGGTACACGGGAATGAGGATATAAGTGAGGATCAGTCATACAAGCCACTGTGACTGGCTGCCATGATACAGGGTTTGTGTTCATTCTGAAAGACTGAACTTCACACACATGACTGCTGTCCCCACAGGTGAGGTCTGACCGGGACAGGTTCTCTGTTTACCTGGACGTGAAGCACTTCTCCCCTGAAGAGCTCACCGTCAAGGTGATCGAAGGCTATTTGGAGATCCGGGGCAAGCATGGAGAGAGGCAGGTGAGGAGTCAGTCAGAGGCGATCACCCAATCATCCTGGGGTTTCAATGGCCAAACACATTCTGTTTGTAGTAAAGCTGGCCTTCTGTGAATTAAACTTTCGCTTCTGGATTTTCTCCACCTATTTCGAAGGACGACCATGGCTACATCTCACGTCAGTTCCACCGCCGGTACCGCCTGCCCTCAAACGTGGACCAGTCGTCCTTCACCTGCTCGCTGTCTCCAGACGGCCTGCTCACCCTCTGTGCCCCAAGGGTGACCTCTGGAGCTGACGTGACTCGTAGCGAGCGTAGCATACCCGTCACCCACGATGACAAGCCCAGCTCCGCCCCCTCCTCCTAGGCTGGCTCCGCCCTGCCTCTCGAGGCTGCGGACTGGGTGTGAGGAGGTGGAATCTCCCTGTACCTCCCCACTTTCCACAGACTCCCCACTTTCCACAGACTCCCCACTTTCCACAGATGTCAATATGATCCCAGTTTGTCATTCCTCTCTCACTATTGACATTATATCGCCAGCTATTCCAGTAATGATAATCAGTTACTGCTCTTTATTTATGGCCGTGTGGACCAGCAGAAAGGAAGGTGAGATATGGAGGTCAGAGGTCAGGTCGCCCCCTGGGCCCATAGCATCATGCGACCAGACTCTCCTTCAATCTTCAGCCCAGATATAACATGGTTCCCCTTCTGGCTTCGTCCCAGGGCCTCGAAGGTACCAGCGGTAATGCTTATGGCAGCTCTGCCTTAGCAGTTGATGGAGGAGAAGAGAGGAGCATAAAATGGGGGGGGTATCAGGTTACGCGGGAGTCACCAGCAACTCCAAATTGGGGATGGACTGAGCTCGCTCTTCCTCTTCTGCATCTGTTCTTCCCAAACCTTTTCCCGTTCAACGGGCTCCGCCACCCCTGTCACTAATATTTGTCGCAGCATCTGATTTCAAAATAAAGCTGTAAGATTAACGAAAGACAAGAGAAGTAATCTCCTTCTTTTGCTCCTCTTATCAATGTTGTGAGAATTTCCATGGTCTGGGTGCCTGTTACTATATAACGTATAAAATGTGTAAAATGTTATAGGTGCCTGTTATGCAGAATATGTACATGTGATCTTTCTCAACATTGTTATTCTGATGTATAAAACACATAGAGTAGCTTGAATCCTTGAATTTCCTGGTTACTTCACTTTTTAAAAAACGGCCCAGTCCCAGGGGGAAAACCAGTCCTGCATGGGTGAACGTGTCATCGCATTCCATGATGTCATTTCAGTGGTTGTATATCCGGGGGCTTCTATCCCGCCCCTGCCCCCAAGCGGCCAGCTGTCCCACTTACTGACGCTTGTCCCGTTTCCGGCTTCCTGAGTCTGTGTCGGACCCTGACCTTTTGCAGGAGGTCCTGGTCAGCCTCTCGCTTTCTCTCACTCTCTCGCTCGCAGACGCTCACGTACGCACAAGTGCCAGCTGGATTCCACGTGGCTTCTGAATCAGTCTCGTTTATGGCTGAAACAGGAAATTCCTGTTTGTGAAACAGGCCAGGCTTTCGCCAGTAGGACGAGTTATTTTCTAAGAGTTCCCTCTTCTAAAAGATGAATGTATTTTTAAAAAGTATATCTGCAATATTATCCACATGACCCGTGTAATTTTACATGGTTGTAAATAGCAGCATCTATCAAAGGTCAAAGGTCAAAGGTGAAAAGAATACAGCTAATATTCTGAGCCAAGTGACCTGGATTAGGTGGTGATGGTTCTCCTATTTATTTCTCAGTTCATAGTGCTGTCTGTAGCCCCTCCCACGCCTCCCCAACTCTCTCATATGAGAACTGACGCATAACTTGTGTTTTTATTTCCATGCTGTCAGAGGGTACATTACAGAAGACAAGCTGCCCCTCACACTGACATGATCTCGACATGTATCTTAGCCAGTGCTGGGAGATCGGCAATGTAAAATTTCCTCCGATAAACAGTGAGGATCAACTACCCAAAAGCTTCATAAAACTACACAGTTAACAGAAGTGAATGAGTAAATTATCCATCGGTCTCACACTATCCCCCTTCCCCCGACACAAGGAGGCCTTGTCCCTGTACTGTAACAGTGGCCCACCCCAGGTCAGAAGACAGCGAAACCAGGAGTTGTGTATGTACATTAGTAAGGACACATTGCTACAGAACATCCTCCATAATGAAGAGTCAGTCTTTTGCTCTGGCAAAGGATCGGCAGGTCCTATGACGTCAGCTCTTCCTGCTCTTACTAGACCCACACCTCTTTGACGTTATTTCCACGGCAAGGAACGGAGCTTCCTGTAATAGAACTGTTATGTAACCAGTTCTCAGATTTTCCCTGCAGGTATCACAGTAGCATTCCCTGGATTTTTTTTAATCGTCATCATGCCTGCTTCTTTTTATGGCTTAATGCCTTGCGGCCATATTTACGCCAAACGCTCAGAATTACAACGGCACAAAATGAAGAAGCAACAGGATCAGTGAAAGGTATTTGTCAGCTGAGCCAGGGTAGAATTGGCAAGTGATACTTTATCAGACTTCACACAATAATTTTGACCTGCTATTTTCATTAAATAATGTCGATATTCAGCATACAAACCAGCCAGTACTACCCCCCTGCACCATGTCCCTGTTAGGCAGCAATGCCATAAACCAACATTCTTCACCTTAACACCATAGTTTTCATTTCATTTCAATGCCATAAACCAACATTCTTCACCTTAACACCATAGTTTTCCTGCGTTTCTAGTGTGGATCAAAAGACTTGTAAACACCCTGTTACATGCCTAGTGTGCATGTTAAATAAAACCATTTTCTTTTTTATTTAAATACATATTGGTATTTATAATGTAACCGTATTACACCATGCTCAGCATTACAGGAAGTGTATTCCTGATTTCTGGGAAGTCCTCAGTTCACAGGAATAAACAGGCTGATAATACAAAAGCTTTGAGGTGGGGATTTACAACCAATGCCAAACTGCGCTGGGTGAAACCTAATGCGTCTTTCAGGGTGGGGTGACATCCAGAGGGAAGCTATGAAACCTGAGAGCTGGCTGCTCTGTATGATAGCGTGTATTTTAGCATTCCCTCTACATGTTAGTGTGTTTGTTACTATTCTCTCTATCTTAGGGCTACCAACTTTGGCCAGCTCGCTGGATTTTCAGTTCGGGACAAGTCTGCACACACATGCGCACACATTTACATGTATCTAACTGTTTTATTATAGTTTTATTTATTGTAGATAGACTGTAGGGTTTGCAAACTACCCCAACACTTTTGATGCAGCTAATTCTGGGTTTATAATGGAATAATATAAATTTGCCAAAAGATATCATGCATGAGTGTGAGAGTCTTAAAGACAGTGTTAGCCAGATGCATGTTGGCAACCCTGCTATATTACATGTTAGCATGTATGTTAGGATTCTCTCCCTTACGTGTTAGCGTGTGTGATAGTGCTCTCTCTTTTGCATATTAGCGTGTATGATAGCGTTCTCTCCCTTACAAGTTAGCATGTAGGATAGTGTTCTCTCCCTTACATGTTAGTGTGTATGTTAGCATTCTCTCCCTTACATGTTAGCATGTTTGTTAGTGTTCTCTCTCTTACATATTAGCATGTCTATTAGCATTCTCTCTATCTTATGTTAGTGTGTTTGTTAGCATTCTCTCATTCTCGCTATATTTCATATTAGTGTTCGCTCTCTTACATGTTAGTGTATGTTAGCATTCTTGCTATGCTACATGTTAGCATGCTTGTTTGCGTTCTTTCTCTTACATATTAGCATGTCTATTAGCATTCTCTCTATCTTACATGTTATCGTGTATGTTAGCTTGCTGGTCAGTTAGTTCAAAAGACACCTGTCAATATATCAAGCAAATATGTTGATTTACCCACTAGGTTGCAAGGCTGTATGTAATATGTCTTGTAATATATTAGCTATTTTAATTGCAGTCCAAATGTCTAAAAACAAAAGTGCTTAAATATAGTTTAGAAATGCATATTTCGTCACAGACATATGTACCTTAAATGGTTGTACAATTCTATGGTAGTTCCAACTGTAAAATGCTATATAAACTCAGGCAATATAGACATGTGGGGTATTAAATTTGTGTTTGTGTATTGTTTTGTCGGAAGACCAGATCAGAGGAATTCATAATGTCACAGATCACTGAGCCAAGCAACCTCTCTGTGAGGTGGTGGGAGGTTTAGCCAGTTTGAGAACCTGCGTGATATTTACACTGGGTCCTCCCCTGCATGCGGCAGAGTTCACTTGTGGCCAAGCTCTGATTAGGGGGAGTCCCCATCTGTTAAGACGCAGCCTGTGAGGAAGCACAAACAAACACACAAAACTGTGAAAGGTGCTTTTCTCTTGGTCCGTGGGCACTAACTTCTAGACTCAAACAGCCCAGCGACAACTTAACACCTGACTTTAAAAATGACTCATCAGCTTCCTGCATGCAAGTCAGGCCTGCTTCAACAGGACTCCTCTTTGAGTCTTTTTTTTCCTGGGTGTTTGTTGCTCTGTAGTTCTTTAAGTCCTCCTTTTGCAAAAGGCGGCAATATATTGAACACTTAAGGTTTGGGCTTATCAGTTGTATAACTGATCTTACTCACTAACCAATGCAGACCCAATTACACAAGCTATGTGGGACAAAATAAGCAAGACACACAGACAGATTCTATGTTCTTATGTCAGTATGGTTGTGCTGGATTGTACTTTCAGTGTTTTTTATTTTGTGCATGGTACATTTATAGTATGATGATATGCATATGGTATATGCTCTGAGTATTTGACCAGTATTTTATCTTATACTATGGTACTTTGTTCCGATACCATAATATTCTGTTTCACAGTTTTTATGTCAAACCTGTATTGGTTCTTTGATATTTGGTACTCATTGTATTGCCCATAAGTACATAGAAAATAGTTATTGTATTGTAAATTTTGGACTGGGATCCAGTTGTACTGGATTTGGTGTCTGAGAATTTTACCTGCGCAACTCACAGTAATCAGTATTTATGATGACATTTTAATTTGAACATGTGTTTTGATTAAAAAAAGTTTTCCTTCAGGTTTTGCCATTCAAACACTTGTATTGGTAAATCAGTTGGTTTGATGCATGTTGGTGTTTTATTCACTAAGCCAAAACAGATACATTTCATGAATGGTACACTTAATGTACTTATGTGTAATTTCACTGCTTTATCATTACAAAACTATGGTAAACAATATGTAAAATACTATTGAAAATAAACTTATATTACCATAGTATAGCATATTTACAAACATGTTATTACCATGGTACAATACGAAAAGCTTAACAGATTACCGTTGTATTTTAACTGAAGATACCTTATAATACTACGTAGTATACCATGGTATATAGGTGGCCAAATCATAGTGGTTTTACCATAGTGGAACTACTGTGCTATTACTTTAATAATTATATCATAGTACTTTTTTTGTAAGGGCCAAAGGAGGTCAGTCTCAGGAAAATAGTGAGGAAAGGTGAATTGCGTCACAAACTGTGGGTGATGACAGTAAAATCTGATACATGCAGAATCTTTGAGGGAATTTTATTAAAATAAATAGTAATGTAAATGAAATAGACACACACACATACTCATACAGACATTTGTTTGCCAGAACACAACAGCTGTACAAAAATTAATTGCACATATACGCATGAAAAAAAATCATACTTCAGTGTTCAAGATAGAATTGAACCAATATGAATCTTAAGCAAGACATCTCTGTTCAAAAGTGCATTCCTGAAAATGCAGAGAATCACATATATGATAGGATGTTTCTTATCGATTGGATGGAAAACAGCTTCAGCTGTCCAATAAAAACATTCATTAGACTGGTTTGAAAGGTACAATCCGCTGAAGTCCACAGGTGCTAACAATAACATTCTTTGTTACTATCCATTGTGTCCCCTTTCTGACCAAACTAGTCTTGTGTTTTCATTCCTCTGGAGCCTGATGAAATGAACATGGAAGACAATGCAAGTCCAAAATGATGGATAAACGTCAGTGTGACAGTACTGTACCAATGGTATGAATTAAAGGACAACGGCAGCACTGCATTCTAAGTGTGACACAAGTACACAATTTAATCTCTAATGAAACATTTCTGCACATGGTCAAAACCCAGAGGATATTATTGCTTGAGACCCCGACGGCTTAAGATAAACTCAACAATGAAAAGGACAATTTCATGTTTAATGTTCAAGAAGCCACAAAAGGTGCCTTGACCTCTACTATTTTGCAGGTTCTTGCAGGTACTCTGATGTCAGTGCAAGGAAAGCGGTGTCACACTTGGCTATATCTAAGCCTAACACTTTACTCAAAAAAGATTTACCAACAGAGAGGTAGTTACAGGAAGGCAGAACATAGCCCCCCCCCCCAAGGAAATAAGGGGAGATTCTGCACTGAGATGCAGCCATGACAACCACATCTCTTAAAGAAGCGTGATAATCAGCAAGCAAGGAGCGAGTCCTACTTTTCTTCTGCAGTACGAATCCACTCTGATTGCTATATTTGCTGACAGCATGAACCAATTGAGTCACATGCTTTGGAGGAGCTTGACGTGTGCAGAGTCACGTGTGCCGTCACACTGGGAGCCTGGCAAGCACACGTTTGGTCATGTCAGTTCAAATATATACACCTGGCATGTTTGCAACCAGTACCTGTGAGCTCAGCTACAATTCATCTAAAGGGAAACAAAAGCACCTTTAGCAAAGAAGCTTTTGAGGGGGAAATAACTCTGCTTGTATATATGTACTTTAAATAAGAAGACAGCTAAAGGTTTAGTTGTCTAACATGTCTAACATGGGAAAGAAACCAGGAAAAGAAGATGGAAAAGAAACCAGGGACGAGGGCTATCAGCAAACTTGGCATTGTCTCTAGGAAGACAGAACCTCTTTCTATCGAAACCCTTGAAGTTACAAATGTCTTTAACATGAGCATATCTGTGCATGACACAGGTCATTAAGGGAAGACCGCTTCTTCGCCATCTTGCTCAGCTGGTAGCTGGGGCCAGCTAGGTCCTGGACCTGCTTATTGCTTATAGTCTGTAACCACGCACACAAACGTACGGCAGGAGCCCGGAGGCTGAAACACCGGCGCACATGAGCATGCTCATGCAGGCAGAGGTAACGGACGTAGTCATAAATACACACGTTGGTCCACGGTTGTGCAGATCCTTTGTGGTTTAGCTTTTTAGCAGAGAGATAAATACTTAGTCTGTAGCTATACTGATAATTCTTTTTTTTTTTGTGGTAGAGATACTTTAAGTAGGAGTCCTGCTCCTGATGGACCTCCATGATCCTGCTGCCTCCAGGGCTTCGTGGCCTCTCCAGGGACCTGCCCCCTGTGGTTCCCCGAGGCCTGCTCCCTCCACGGTTTCACACTCCTGCTGCGTATTGGGGCTCCGAGGTCCAGTTCCCACCAGGTCAGCACAGTCTTTCTCTCCGCTAAGCTTCTCTCTTTACTTGACCATAACACAGCTGCTGAGCTGAGCCTGCCCCGCCATATTCAATTCCTGCACTGCAGGCTCCATGCTTGCCGTTCCCCCCGGACTCCAGTGTCCTTGAGGAGGGAGCAAGGGGAAAGTGTGCAGGGGTGGGCCCTCTGGCAGGGGCAGGGGCTGCGATGGGGCTTGGGAATGGACCCAAGGCTGCTGGCTGATGTGCAGATGAGCCTCCAGGAGTTGTGCAGCAGAGAGCACCGGGGACAGGGAGGAAGAGGAGGATGAAGAGGAACTGGATGCAGCCGGTTCCCTGGGTTGCTGCTGCCAGAGGGGCCCCTGCTGGCCGAGGGGGGCATTTCCGTGCGGTTGAAAGGGCAGCGGAGAGTCTGACTGCTGTTGCTGCTGGCAGGGAAAGGGAGGCCTCAACTGATGCTGCATCTGAAGTACCCTGTACAGAGAGACAGAGGTCAGACCCACTGGATAAGGAGGCGGGGTTACAATGAGGCGGGGTTTAAGGGGGCGGAGCTAAGCATTAAGGTCACATGGACCCGACTCACTTCAGTTGGTGTAGCACCTCCTCTAAAAGGCAGGGGCGTTCGTGGAGCCCAGTGGAGCCGTTGAGGCAAGTGGAGAGTCCCGGGTGTCCTCGGCTGCTCCGGTGGCATGCGGCGTTGGGGCCCTTGATCTTGCTGAAACCTAGCTGGCCCTTGGCTCGGGGTACTTTCCTGAGCTGAGCTGAGCGGAAGGTCTTCAGCCCTGTAAGGGTCAGGGACTCAGAATTACCGGACTGATGGTAAAGTGTCTAAGTGCTTAGGGCGGTTCCTCAAACCAGAAGGGTTACTTAAGCCAAGCTGACCCCTTTTGACCCCCAGGCACCTACCTTGTGTGAGCGAGGTGTCAGAGGCCCGACGCCCCTGATGGAAGCTGGCATGAGTCTGAAGCAGCAAAGAGGAGGACTGGGTGAAGGGGAATGCTGTGGGGCTCTGGAGAGCAGGCGGGGGCTGCAAGGGGCAGGTGTTGGAGGAGGTGGGCAGACAACTGTCTGAGGATGTGCCGTCCGAGGGACTGACCACAGTACCTGGAAGGAGACATCGCCATGTTAGATATTTGACACCGGTGCTTCCCAATTCAGTCCACATTTTTGCTCCCTCCCAGTGGTAGGGAGTTCGGAGGGAGCAAAAACATGGACCGACTGCGAGTCCCCGAAGACCGGATTGGGATATATTGCCTTACACAGTATGGTTTTTGTGTCTGCGTGTACGAATGGCAAACTTACAGGGAGCGCTGCCCAAGCGGAAGTGGGTGGAGACCTCGGCCACCGTGTGTCTGCGGGAGGTGTTAGCGGGTAACTGGAGGGGCGGGGTCACCGAAGGCTCTTCCTCCTCCAGTTCCTGAGGCTGCACCTCTTTGCCGACAGCACTCTCCAACAGGCTGATGGGAGATATGGACCGGTTCTGAAGCAGCCCATTCAGGCCTGCTTCAACAGGGAAGACCACATGCTGGACACATGTGAAGAAAGGGTGGGGGGGACGTTAGCACTGTTAGCATTAGCCATCTGACAGAGATCTTTTGCCCTGTTACTGTTCCAAGAGCAGCTAAGCTTAGCCATTTTAGGAGACAGACACGACATCAGTACATGCTTCTGGATAAAGGCATCAAAAACCTGGTTACTGATTGGTTACATAGGGTGTCCACTAACCTGGAAGTGCTGACAGGAGTCACACTCTGTCTCCCCATGTGCTGTGGGGCTCACTGTCGACGGCTTCTGGAAGGCTGTCTGGAAGCTGTCAGAAGGTTCCATGGCCACATGGGGGCGGGGAGAGGGCCTCAGCTCTCGGCCAGAAGTTTCACTGGGGCTTTGGGGGCACTGCCCCCCACCCCCAGCCTGCAGGCTGAGCTGATGTGCTCGTTGCTCCTTCAGCCGCTCCAGAAGCAAGGAGTAGATGGCTGAAAAGTGGTTGTAGCTGCTCTTCTGGAGAGACTAGATCAGAGGATGGACCAGGTCAGACATCGTACATTTGAGCCCTGGGCTGATATCTTCAAAGACCAACATACAGTTCAATGACACATCAGGGCAATTAATCATCATGTTTTCTATTGCGATTGCCCTGCCCAGTCCTCACCTCAATGGTTCTCTGCCGATCGATTCCAAGAGCCTGCATGATTCCCAGCACCGACTGGCTGTAGTCCTCCAGGCCAGAGCTGGAGCGGATGGCAGGAGAGGTGAGTCCCAAGCAAGCGGCCGGATCAGCCAGCATCCAGCGGTGTTGCTTGATCTGGGCAATGCTGATCCGCTTGGCTGGGTCTACTGCCAGCATCTTCCGGATCAGGTTTTCACAGTCTGAATGAGAGGCGAGCAGGAGAGGACGAGGTTGAGACCCATTGGTGGACGTGTATCCCTGCCCCGCCCTCAGATGCACTGGCCAATCACACAGCTAGTGTGCTCTGAAGAGCGTATGGTATGTTGGTGTGGAGAGGACGGGGGGCCTGCTTACCTTGCGACATGAAGAACGGAACTCGGAAGCGGCCTTCCGTGACCCTCTGTCTCAGCACAGGTAGGCTGGGTCCGTCAAAGGGCAGAGATCCACACACCAGCACATAAAGGACAACGCCCAGGCTCTGGGAAAAGTGAGGGTGCAATGCCTTTAACGTCAGCTAGTCACTAATCTGGAGGGGTGGGGGCGCTAGTGAGTCAGTAACACCTGTTGTTTTTTAATAAGCATCGGGGGCTAACGTGAAATAGTTCCAATTAGTAAATTATTTCCACCTGCAGAAAGGCAGATGATGTTATTTTTAATCTTAAGATGCACTGCTTAATATGATAATAGCACTTGTCAGGTTAGGAAAGTAAGTAAAAATTTAGCAATTAATGAGCAATCTGCTGTATGGGGCATAAGCAAGGTATCAGGGAGGGGTCCTGCGGTTTCTGCTTACCCAAACATCCAGCAGAGGGCCTTCATACTCCTTCCCCTCAAAGACCTCGGGGGCAGCATAGGGAGGGCTCCCACACCACGTGGACAGGGACTCCCCAGCAGTGTAGAAATTTCCGAAGCCAAAGTCTGAAAGGGTAGCATGCAGAGGATTTACACGTGTTCTGTCTGCTGTCCTGCTTATCACATCAGGCCATTTTAATGGTGGTAATATCACCGCAGCCTGGCTGACTCAGTGCTAAGCTAGCAGTCAGTATCCCAGGTCAGTGCTGGATGCAGTGTAGCTTGCTAAGCTAGCAGTCAGTATCCCAGG
>JAODLC010000001.1:45421512-45434012 GCA_026781145.1 Hippopotamyrus pictus
ACGTGCCGAGGAACATGTGCAGGAACATGCTGCTATGTACGTGCCGAGGAACATGTGCAGGAACATGCTGCTATGTAGTGGGATCACCATGAACAAAGTCAGTGCATTAGGACAGTTTTTCCCAACTGAGTCCTCGGGGACACCTAGTCTCCCTCTCACCTGGGACCAAAACATGGACTGTCTGGGGGTTCCCAAAGGCTGGATAGGGAAATACTGGTTTAGGGGAACAATGCACAAAGTGTGCCATAGCTACACACAGATATATGCACACTAATTCTTCAGACGGGCTAGTTATTCCAAATCCTGACAAAAGAATTATCCTCAAACCTGGCTCGGTCCTAGAGCATCATAATGCTTACATAGACATTCACCAGCTCATCTATAATATGGGTGAGGTCAACAGTGAGGAGACCAGAGTGGACAACCGACACATGAAACTATGAAAGTTTCCGTACACTTGTGGTATGCAGAATTGAAGAGCAATTTTCCAGAACTTTCTCAGATCATCGGATATGTTTTTGGGAAAGTTTCTGCGGACTTAGTGAGTTTTGGAAATTTAATGTTAGTTCTCTGTTGTGAGTGAGCTACACTCTCTCTGAGTGTGTTTTGCCCCCTGATAGCGTAATATATAATGAGGGGTTATTGGTGGTTTAATCGCAAAAACAACAGAAAATTAAGCGAGTTTTAGAAATTTGCTATTCAGTTATCGGTGCCAATTCAGACTGTGGGATTAGTGTTGTTCGGGAACACTTTCAAAATCTGGACTTTCAACCAAATCCTCAGAAATTCACCCACGTACTGAACCTAAGGCAACCACAATGAAGAAAATTGGCATTCGGGTTTGCAAAGTGTGTATGTCCCCACTAGGGCGGGCCTCGTGCAGTCACTCGAGTGGCAGGACACAGTCTGAGCAGGCCGTCTCAGCCGTCGGGCAGAGCAGAGAGCTACACACTACCTTTCAGCAAAGTGCACGAGGGCAGGCGAGGGCAGGCGAGCCGGCGGACGTCACGCGGCACCTTCACACCGCGGACATGGCGCACTGAGCGGGTTCGATCATAATCAGCTTATCATAAGCCGCTCCACAGGAGCGATTACAATATTAATGTACTCAAATTACCAGCAAGAGCGCGGATGTGCGAGTGTGTACGTCTGAACTGTACTTATTTAATAAACAACCTTTTTTGAAGGCTGGAGAATGTGTCGGAGTTACTGAAAGCCTACAGCTGTCCAGCTCAGTGTTCCCGTGTCTTCATCCTCATACCTTGTGTTTAAAACTGTTTTCAAAAACCAAGCGAGAAGCAGGGAATATTAAAAACAGGCAAAACTGCAAGATTAAAATAAGAACTTTATAGAAGCCAAGGGTCAATCCTCAATTCAATACCAAGCCTCTGTCTCATGGGGAACTTCCCTCAGATCTTTTGCCCCCTTGCCAGATCATTCTCCCTCCAATAGCAATCACACACGTCCCATGTCACGTCCCATGTCACATCCCATGTCACATCCAATGTCACATCCCACGGCCGATCCCTGCTGTGTCCTACCTGATAAAGCTTGATGATGTTTGGGTGACTCAGCAGCTTCATGATCTGAACTTCCCTGTAGACTTTTTTGAGATTTGAGGAGTTGAGCCTCGTCTTGTCAATAATTTTGATGGCAACCTGCGTGTTGATAGTGGTCAACAAATAGTTTTATTTAAAGGCGTAACTGTAGAAAGACATTTTTTGCAACGTATAACGCCATTTTACAAGTTTATTTTTTTTTCTCATGATACTACGACATGCCGCACTCGCATCAGTTAACAGTACATTGAAGAATAGGCAACGGCACCAAACAATAAAGACACGGGAACAATAGGCAGACAATAAATATTTAAGTATTATTTTAAAACACAACGTACAGGACACAAAGCTTACTGTTTATTATATAAAGATATAAAGATATGATGCAGTCATACTCGTTTTCTTTTACCTTATTACATATTTTAATAGGAATCCTCTAATAATAATAATAATAATAATAATAATAATAATAATAATAATAATAATAATAATATAGGCTACCTGTGTTTTAGTAACTTTATGCCGTGCAAGTTTCACCACAGCGAAGTTCCCTTTGCCCAGCGTCTTCAGGATTTCGTAAAAGCCGACTTGTAGAGGTCGACCCGGGTTGCGGACGGACTGGGACCCCGCGGGACCCTCTGACACCATTACCATGTCGGGGGTATTTCCGATTTTCTTGTTTTGTGACTTGTTCGTAGTCTTTGTTACACCTGGATATTTTTCAAAATAAATATATTTAAAATGCTTAAATCCACTAGATACATAGTCGAATTGGCAAATTGAGTACAGCACATATTAGCAAAAAGAATAATTCGAAGGAAAGAAAACTCCGACAAATAACAGACCTTTTTCCCATTTTGGGAAAAATCTTGTATCATTCGACAAATATGAATTCACAAATTAATATTTCATTATTTATTTTATAAATTAATAAAGAATAAGTTGTGAAAATGTTCACAGAGAAAATTAATAGATTTACTACTTTTTAAATGGTCAAGATCATAGCCCTAATTTTGTTTAATCAACAAAAAAGAGACGGCTTTTAATAATCTGAAGAATGCCATATTCTGGTGTGTCGGTTCATGCAGTAGTATTAGCCTATATTTGAATTAATAATGTATAACTTAAATATTACATACATTACAAAGTTTGTCTGTGGAAATAACTGTGAATGAACTTACCTTAACAGTCATCCACACAGCCTATCCTTTTCTTTCAAAAAGGCAGTAAATCCCTCACAGACGGCAAGTTAAAGTCGGAACGGTGGCAGACATACGCGCTACAACCTAAATGAAAGTAACCGCATGCTGTCCCGCACTTGCCGAGCGCTCATCGCTGACGGACTCCTCCCCCTACTTCCCCGCCTCCCCCCCCCCCAGCCGCAACAAACCGATACCTGCCCCACTGACGTCATTTTCGCGTCACATTTGGGCACAGGTTGCCGGGCAACCGCAGCTCGCTCGTAGTCTGACGCTAACGCTGATGGAGGGGTTGCCTGGAGATGAGGGCGATGACGCAAGCGCCAGAGACTGTTGTGAACCTGGGTCCGCGTCGACTCTTCCTGCTGGAAGGCACGAGCCATTTCCGCAAAAGTCCGCACCATTTCTCTTGCGTAGTAACTTAAAACATTACATCACTGTGCGGAAAAGCGGTGCCGCAGTTTGATATGCACAACATGCCAAGTTTTGTGTCTAGGGAAATGTACTAACGCCAGGTGTGTTGTTTCTTATGTCCTGATGGATGATAGCTGTCGCCACTTATTGTTTCTTGTGCATATTGGACACATTACTTAATGCTTTTGTCTTTTAATGCCACATGCAGTTCAGTAAGTGCCAAGGCAAGTTCAAATATAATACAGAAATTGCTTGGCATATTCATAAAAAATGTATTACAATTGTACTTGGAAATCAACATCCAAGTTAAACAATTGTTTTACCAAATTATCAGCTTCTTTCTATACAGCCCATCTGTGCTTGCTATGTCTTACATTTTATTTTTGAACTAGACACTACGGTATGACACAAAAGAACATGCTGTTATTACATGACCCCCTAGCTACAGTATAAGGAATAACATCAGCGCTCTTCAGAGGACTTCAGGGTGTACAGCAGCTGCTATATCAGGGCTTCATACTACTGTTAACATTTCACAAAGCAATCTGCAATTAAGGCACAGTCTGGAATGCGTCCACATTCTAGGCACCGTTTTTCCTGAAGCACATTTCCTAAATTGAAAGGCAGGTGCGATGCAATTGGAAGTGTGGGGTCACTGTACTGCGTGACGTCAATAATTATATCCACGATCACACCTTTACTGGTTAATACATCCCAACACAAACTGCATAAATAAACTCTTTCACTGCCAGCCCTGGCAATATCTACTTAAAGATTCCTGCTGTATCAGCGACCACGTCAGGACTGAAGGTACGAGCGTAGAGATCGAGGGTTTCAGGGAACTGGCAAAAAACACCACGGTAATTACTGGGATGGTGAATTCCATTCAAAAGTACTGGACATTCTCAGACGTTCCACTACCAACACAATGTTCCTGTGGCTGCTGTTGGCTGTCAGAATCGTTCATTCCCCATAAATGAACATCTGGCACACGCTCCACTCTTCTTCATTATGTATTTTTTTCCCCAGTTCCTGGGGGAATTGCTCACAGAAAAGCTCTCATTAACTGAGGTATGCGACCTAGCGCAGGCCGAGTGTGAAAACTCCAGCAGCACGCTGGTGAATGTGGGAGTGTTCTAGACACACATCCTGCAGAGACTCTGCCAGTGCTCATGTGCAATTTACAACTATACTACAGTCATAATTACAGTTGAATTACAGCTTAAACGTGCTGCTTTGAAAACCCAGCCTTCCTGCTTTTCTGTCCATATCTATACTATGATTTTGTATGAATAATTTTAATAACTGCTTTCTCCCATCTTCCCTCTATACCAGGTTATTGTGTCTGGCAGCGGTCTGGTCTTATCAACGCCTGCCAGAACACATTACGATACACGCGATACGATGCATGGTGAAAACAGAGAAAATGTAGAACAAAATGCATGATGTCACATTGAAGAAAGCAAAAAGGGAAAAAGGTCAACTCGTTCAAGTCAATCGGGTCTTTACAGGAAGAACAAAAACAAAATGAAAAACACGTAAAGGTCACCTAGAAGCGTCTATATGAAGCCTTGTGCTGATTTAGAACTCCAAAGTTAAATGTCATGCACGTTCTTACTACTGCAATACGCCCACAGTTGTCTATAATTAAGAATTTATTTTATATAGCTATTCATGAAAAATGTGACAATCCAAAACTGAAATAAGAAACATCTCTATCTTTAAAATAAAAACTACACAGAGGAATATTTTGTCTACCAGCGTCTTCACTCTTTCGTGTTTCATGTTTAATGATCAGACATTGAGCAGTAAATGACTGTGGCTGAATATCGGCAACAACAGTAGTTCCATGAATGGAAAGACTTCCTACCATAACAACCTCCTATGGGGCTTAACGCTAATCCCAACAATGCAACCTTAACCACAAGCAACCAAACAAAATACAACACTTCTGGCATTTTTGGTTTATACATAATATATACATAGCACACACACACACACACACACACACCAGTTAGCCTAGCTACATGCCAACTTCCCACATATAAATCAATATTAGGCTTGAACCCCTAATATGTGTCTATTCAGCCACTCCTTGTTTAGCAACTACAACAGGCAGTGACCAATGCGTGCATTTACAACCAAATCACGTACGCCTAATGATAAATGCCATAAGTATTTTGGATGGTGGCTCGTGGTTTTTGAAAAAGCTCATTCAGGTGACATGTATGTAAACGTGTGATTGTGTAGCCTTTTTCTTCAAGACACATGCTCTGAACATCTGCTCTGCCATGAACCGCCATCATGAAAGTTCTGAACGAAAAGATTTAGTGCTTTTTGAGAATTTGCTTGTGTTCTTAGCATTTGGCTGAAGTGTGACTGTGATTGTGTGTGAGACAACAAGGAGAGTGTGACCTTGGTGAGAATTAGACACCTCACCTGAGATTATACCACTGCCGTCTGGTCAAGGGCCTTTCCTCATCGGCGGGTCATCAGCAGTGGAGTGAGTCTTCATCGATCGGACCAATCCCAGGGTCTTCCAGATGTCTCACCGTGTGCGTTGGGCTTCACCCTGCCAGGGCCGCACATGACTTACAGGAAGGGCCACGTGAGTCTCGGCTGAGCATCATTATTTTTCGCACTCTACAAATACCAACATCAGAGTCCCGCTGTCTGTGAGTCATGGTGTGCGCAGCCTCAGCGACCAAAGCGGCACAATGGCCTGCTTTCCCAGCTTAGCCCTGCCGCTAGTAACTGGGACAGCTAGATGTGGCTTTACTGTGAACCAGACACGCTGAAAGAGATGGTTTTGGGGGCGAGATATTAAGAAAATGTCAACAAATGTCAACAAATGTCAATATGACCTGTCATGTGTCTTCCTGATGTACCACCTGGTAGTATAAATACAGAATACAAAACACGCAACTGGCTCGACTAGCATTTTAAATGCAGGCACATCACATAGTACGAGGCACAGAGAGGACCACTGAGACACAACACAGCTTGTACACAAGCAGCATGGACTTGAAGAGCAAGGTCACCTTCCTTCCAAGGCTACTTTGAGTTCACGCGGTGGAATTTCTCAGTACTCACTGTGCTGAAGGCCTGAAGTCTTATTTACACTGACTTATCTATGACGGTTCACGCCAAACTCGGAGGAGAGGATCGCCGGCTCTCTGTCCGCAGATTTCCCAGAATGCACTGCAGCGGAGAACGCACACATTGCAAGAAACAGCTGTTCTCCTGCTTTATACAGTGATCTCCAACCAGTCAAATTCTGACAAACATTGTGATCAAAGTGCAACTTTAACCACGAATTCAGTGTTTTAAAATGTAGCAATAGTGCTCTTCTCATTCAAAACATTTTGCCACAGACACATTTGTCAGCCTATGGGCTGGTTGACGATCCCTGTCTTCAACTAAATGCAGCTATATAATATGTCATTCCCAGCAAGGCTGGAGTCAGAAGGCCGAGGTCAGCTGACCCCCCCCCTCCTCCGCCCCCCTGGAACCTGCCTTCCCCTTGGCATGACGAGGTCAGGCCGCTTGGCATGGTCTGCATTCCAGAGGCGACAAGAGCCACCCATCCTGAGCGAATCAAACGGCTGCCTAAGATGGGGGCTGGCAGGTGGCCCGAACTGACGCTGTTTACAGGGTGGGGGCTGGCAGGGTAACGTGGTCTCACAGCTGCGGGGGGGGCAGCCAGGTGCAGGACAGACTTAGATGGAGACACAGGATAAGGTCAAGATGCTGTATAAGGTAGAAATGCACGTATATGTAAACAGTAGGCAGATTGAAGGCAGCGTCTGGTTCTATCTGCCATCAATGACGTCTCTCTCAAACTGTGCTTCTCTCTTGCTCTGACTTTCTTCCCTCTGTCTCTCTATATCTCTTTTTTCTACCCTCTCTCTGTTTCTACCCACCCTCTTTTCTCACTACTTCTGTCTCCTTCATCCTCCTGTGGTCCTCTGTTGCTTTTTCTCGATCTACGCAACTCTTCATGGACAGTAAAAAGAATACTCACACGGCCCGTCTGCGACCATAATCACATGGGGCTTCAACCTAGACTTTTCTGTCTTTCATTCTGAAAGCGGTACTGGTGTGATTTCTGTAGCTGAAAGTTTGAGTCAAAACCCCATGAAAGCCATTTGTTCTGGGAATGCTGGCATAAGGGCCGAGATTTGGTTTCACATATAGGAGATGACATTCTCCATTCACCCAATAAAATGAAATGTACCAGGACTAAAGATTTCAGAGCATAGTTCGGTGAGGGGTTCTTGGAAAAGATACTGGAGCCGCCCGAATGGCACAGACTGTCCTGTAGCGTGGTGACTGACTACTGACACGCTTTGCTCGTAATCATTGACATCACAGGAAATCGACATTGTTTTCGGAAGGTTGCACCTGCAGGACAGCGAGGGGTGGAAAGCAAACAGTCTTGTGTTACAGCAAATAAGGACAGGAATCTGGATTTTTCCACCGAAGCTGGGGAAATGGTGGTGAATCTGCTCAGACAGGAGCCTCGGATGGGAAGCGCCAAATTACGGCATTGTAGGGGGCGGTTGTTGGCTTTCCAAATGATGGCGCGCAGCCAGTCGTTTTGTTTGTGTTTCACAAGCTCTGCAAGACCAAATGACCTGTCATATATCCGTCACTGGAGCCCCCTGGTATTCCATAGTACATTCAGTTATGACATTTCCAGTACAGTGTCACAGGCAGATAGATGGAGGTATGTTGGACTTTCCAGTAAATTCACAAATTGTGCGGAAATGGAAATGTTTTCTGGGTGGAAGCCTTGCGTGTCTCTCAGCCTTTCAGAGCTGATTCATAGGAAGAGAGTGAGAAGAGTCGGCCCCACGTTTCTATATTGAGTGAGATGTCTTCCTGCCATCCCTCCCACACACGCCATTACCCACAATCCCCCGTGTCCACTTCTTCATTTCAAATTCACTCGGTCCACATACAGAAAGTGGCTCATCAGACTCATTCTCTTTTTCCATTTCTACCACGAATGCCGTCCTCATTTTAGCCCCCCCAGTTGACACCCCGTGGTGCTCAATACTTAAAAAAAAAAAAACTAAAAAAAAAACTGCATCTGGTAACCTGGTATGCCAGGAATACCAGCAGCAGAGATCTCACAGCCAGCGCTTGGTGACATCACAGGGAGGAGCTCGGGCAGGAGTGACGCAGATGGCTGTGGATTCGGTTTCCCACCTGGGGTGACCTTCCAGCTTCTGCAGCCTCCGTCTGGGGTCTATGCCAGCGGTAATGCTTTCTTCTTCTGTCTTTCTGCCTCCCTGCAGCTGCCTCGGGTCACGTGAGGGGTGTCCGTCACGGTTAAACATAAACCAGCACCTGATTAGTGCACTTCAGGAAAGACGTCAGCAGAAGTTTACAAAATACAAAATGGACAGTTGAGTGCCGTGGTACTAAATACCAACCCTGTAACTTCGCGTTCAAAATAACAATAATTAACCGCGAATTTGTGCTGTGCGACGTGGATTCTATATGCGAAGGCAAACGATGGATTAGTATGCCCGTTGAAAAATATTATCAGAGTCAACTCAGTATGTTACTATGGTAACACTGAAATAATAGTGTGACTTTTTTGTGCGTGTTTGTGTGTGTGACTTGAAGGGAGGAGGACCCCTGAGGTGTTCACGCAGCTGCCTGAGTGTCACAGCAGGCAGCTGCTGTTGTTTGACTTAAGCACCCAGACCATTAGCCTCATACAGTACCAATGACGGCTGATAAACCATCAACACCTCTATGTCAGAGACACAGGGGCTGTAAACGTCAGGTGCATCAAAGAGCAGCTGGTGTGCAAGGGCTGATGAAGGCCAGGGGCACTGAAGGACAGGTCTCAGATCAGCAGCGTCACTGTATGCCAAGATCAGATTGACTCCAGGTCTAATCCAAGGCTAAACCTGCTAATTCTCAGTCTAGAGGCTGGTGGGGTTGATTCTGCCCCTAGTGGACTGCAGTTTCTGGATGCAGACTCTCCAGCTGTCATCTGGCAGCTGACTTCAGCTTTTGCGACAAAGGCTACATTTTAAGTATGAAAACGACGTAGGAATCCGACGCTTACTCCGCTGCCCGAATGCAAATCGCCCGTATTAGAATCCCACAGTGGGTGCTCTCCTCTCCCCAACCTCACGTCCGGGACACACCTATCAGGTGCTAAACGCGCGGCCATCTGGCCCTCGTGCCGCTCGGTCGCACAGCTGTCCGTGATTCGGTGCCGCTGAATTCTGCAGAAAACTCCGCTGCGTGCTTGGAGGAGACGTCCTGCTGGTGTGCATTTCCTGCTTCTGTTCTCTTGCTATTTCAGAGCCGCCCTCCGCCTTCACACAGACTCAGGGTGAGTGGGAGGGTGTAGCACCATATTGTAGTAGACTGTGAGCTGAGATTGGTCACATTCAAAAGCTGCAAATAGAACTGTAATGATATGCGGGTGGTTTTATAACTGTATAGATATCCAGCGTTATTTTTTGAAGCTGAACATGACAGTATTGCAGGGAACTAAAGAATGAAAACAATTCTGTTTAAAGCTCAAATAATGTTTATTTCAGAGAAACATAACATGTCATTTTAGAAGCTTACTAACCAAAATCTAAACATATCACAGAACATTAAAATTAAGTAAAAATGAAGAAAATTTTAAGTTCTGAGTAAGAAGGTTGAAGGTGCTTGGGTCTTGATGCTGAGCCTTATAGGATGTTCAGAGGGCCTGATTATGATGAGTTAACCTTGTTTAGTGAAATCTGTTGTGAAATTATTTCCCTTTTATTTCCCATAATGCATGGGTTCTGAGCGATACTGGACCATCATTGGTGCCGTGAGGAACTAAATAAACAGCTGTTAGAGTATGCACAAAGTGTGTATGTGTGTGTGTGTTTGTTAGGTCATGTGACATGTACAGCCAATCACAAATCTACCCAGATATCTCAGGGATGTGCACAAAGCCGGTCCTACAGTATAGACCAATGGGAACAAGGCAAACACAAACCAACTGGAAACCAACAAACAACCATCATTGTGTCTTCACAAGATTTCCCGAAACCGGGAAAGAAACCAGGCCCGGAACGAGGGGGAACACTGCGCACAGACCTGGAACGAGGGGGAACATTGCGCAAAGACCCTGAACGAGGGGGAACATTGCGCACAGACCCGGAACGAGGGGGAACATTGCGCACAGACCCGGAACGAGGGGGAACATTGCGCAGTCTCACTGATGTCATCAGAGTCACTCCGGATCTGAAGCAGGACCCTGAAAGAGAAAAAAAATGTTTTCATCACCAGCTGAACCTTGACTGAATGATGCTGCGTGAAGCTGATGTGACGTGTGCCGAATAATTTCTCTGTCCCCTTTGCTGTAAGCATCACTAATGGCCTAAACTGACTCCACAGACCCGTGAATAAAACTGACGTCAGTAGAAAACCCATTTACCGGCGCACGCCACACTAGGCTGCAGACTCATAATCGGCAAGTGTGGCATGAGGGCAGGCCGACGGCTGGCGTGAGCTCTCCTGGGACCTTGTGCGTGTGGAGGAGCTCAGCTGCTGCTGACTCAGCCTCCATCAGAGCGAGCGTCCTTTCTCCCAAAGGCGCACAATGGCTCTCCCTTGCTCGCTGATGGATGACTTACAATGGAGTGACATACTGTGCCTCTTTCTGAGGCTGCTCCAGAACCTTCTGTGACACTGTCTCAGCGTGGAATTATACTGATTAAGCAATCGATAATTCAGCAGTGGGGGCAGCGAGTCATTTTGTGGTTACATAAGGCTTGTAGTTACATGATTCTGGATCGTTCCCTAAATATCAGTGATGTCTTCCGAGCCGTCACACACTCTGGCTGTGATTCAGTAGTATCTCAGTGAGAGTGTGAGTCAGAGCCCCGCTTTGGTGGTTTGGACAGACGTGGGGGGGCTTTACTTTTTGGCGGGTCGGCTCGTCCGAGGGCTTGTCCCACCCGTGGGGGCTGTCCAGCGCCGCCAGGTCATCCAGCACCTCACGGGCGGCCTGGCACAAGGCATCGTGGCGGCTGCAGGACAGCTGGTGCAGGCGGTCCAGGGCGGGCCCATTCCTCAGAGCCACACCCACCTGGCTCACAGGCCCCGCCTCCAGTGCCAAAGAGTGGAGCAGCCGTAGGCTATGGAGACATACCTCCAACTCCCCATCTCCAGAAGGAAAGAGGAGAGAAGATATTTAAATCTCCCGCCATGTCTCTTATGACTATGCCAGGAGATGCTGAAGGTGTTCGTGTGCGTGTGCGTGTGGAGGGGTTAAAGACTGTCATGTCACCTGCCGTGTTGCTGACTCACCTGACATACAAAGCATGGGTAAGAATGCCGTCAATGCACACTTGGGGTTTGCTGAGAGCAGTGAGTCATCTCCTGTATTCCGTCCTTTCCCCCAAGCTTGCGGTGTGTTTGTGTCGCCTGCCCTTTTTGCCATGCCTCACGTACGGACAGCGTGTGTGTGTGCGTGTGTGTGTGTTAACAGCTGAATGTCTGTGAGTACTGCTTTATGTTACTGATCTCACAAGTGGAGTGCATGGACCAAAACTGCTAAAGTACTGGGAGCAGAATGAAAACAAAAACAAAAGCAGGAAGTCAAAGCGAAAGAAAACAGGAAGTTAGAAATGATTCAGCCTGATGCTGAAGAGGAGTCTTAACCCATGACCTTCTAAAAAAAAAAAATCACAGCCGTGCCCCGACCCCTTCTGAGAGCTGTCCTGCATAGACCTGGGGGGCGTCCTACCTTGGAGAAGGTCCTGCAGGAGCTGGGGGAGGCTCGTGCTCTGGCCAAGTAGCCGCAGCCCTTTAACGCTGATGCTGACGTTGTAAAGTGTCATCAGTACCAGCCTGGGGGGGAGGACAGACATCAGCTACTTCTGAGAAAACAACACAGCATTTGGGAGGACGGCCAGGACGGCATGTGTTCGCACTTAGGAAGCACGGACTGTATCAGGTTACGTCTTTAGACGCCCTTTCCCTGAAATCCGTGACGTCTGCTAATACTGAAAGCATAGCCTAGCACTGAATCAGTGTTTAGGGTTAGCAGGTAAATCATACACAGCTTGGCTGGAAAGCCTGATTTATACCTCTGCGTCGAGCCTATGGCGTAACCTACCCCAACGCCAACATTTATACTTGTGCGCCAGTGTGTCTGTGTCGCTCAGCAATTTCGGCGCCCAAAACGCTAGGTGATACATAGTCTTGGATGTTACATTTCTCTTCTTCCCACCCTGCGTGACTGTTGAGTCATGCAAATGAAATAGAGAACAAAAAAACATTTATCGAGTCCTGGTTATACCTGTGCTGC
>JAODLC010000001.1:45436247-45499127 GCA_026781145.1 Hippopotamyrus pictus
CAACCAGTTAAGTACTCTGTGACTGTGACTTTTTATGCTCAACTGGTTGGTTGAAACAAAATCCTGGTTTGGATTTTGACTTTCTGGACCTGAAATGTCCACCTCTGCTCCTGAGGAAACGCGTGCAGACAGGGCGCAGAGACACACATGCTCTCTCACTGACAAACACGCAGAAATATACACACATTGACTCTACGACCTCTTTGCTACTCAGGACACAGCAGCTCTTCTGTAACGCAGTGGACCCAGCATTGCTGGTCGCAAAACAGACGGCCGTCTCCACAAGTACGTTTGTGTTCAGCATCTTACTTTGGGATCCACCTCCCACATCTACCACGCAGACAGAAACCGGGCCACATCCGTAAGCAAGAGCCTGCGCTGTTTCTGGGATATTTCCCGTCAGTTGTTTGATGTGAAGGCTGTTTCCTAAACATGCAACCTGACATCAAACAAAAGCTTTACTACTTTTAGTTTTGTGAAAATCAGGTGTCACTGTTTGTGGGGACGCCCCCGCAGTGTCTGCTCAACGCAGTTGCGATTTCGGTAGGGAGATTTTCACAAAGAGCGTTCCCTCAAATACAGAAAGTGCACCTCGCAGTTATGAAGCATGAGTAATTCTTCGTTCACCTGCTATCAGGCTTCATCTGCTTTCTGAGATGTGAGGGTTTGGGTTTAGGGATTGATGTTTAGAGTTAACCATGAGTCAGTGGGAAGTCCCCAGACTTCCAGAGAGGCCCCCGTCCCCGGGTCCCTCACCTCTCGCTCCCTCTGACAATCTCTGTGCGCTGCATCCATGCGTGAGTGGAGGTGCAGGCAGTCCTGCCTCAGCTGCTTCTGCTCAAACTCTGCACGCTCCATCACTACAGCGGGGTGCAGAAGGGGAAGGAGGAGTATGTGAGCCTGGCTGTTGAGTGTATAGCTCTTGTTTGTTTAGCTCAATGTTTCGCAACCCAGTCCTTGGGGATCCCCAAACAGTCCACGTTTTCGCACCCTCCCAGTCCCCAATGCTATACCAGGGTGCGTCCAAATACTCGTTTGCCATGCAGTAGGCAAAATTATAGCACACAAAGTGAACAGTATGTCCAGATCCTCAGCATAGATGAGGCAACTAGGCGAACGATATCTGGATGACACCACATTCTGCAAAATTCCAAAGTGTGCGACAGATGCTACGCTATCCCACAAGGCGACTGCGGCTGCAACCAGAGATGAAGAACGTCGCTTGCTCAGAAATTTTTGTCAAGATGGCGGAGGAAGTGCCATCTGTGCAAAAATTTCAGTTTCAATTCAATACTTAGAAACAGAAGTTGGCTCAAATATGTATTTTTTGTTGATAATTTTTAAGTTTTTAACTTTCATTAGGGTCAAGCTATATCATTGGTAAACAGGTAACGTGCAAGAGGGCGACAGCAGTGTGTCCGAGGGGATGCATACTGTTCTCAGGCATACATACAGTGCGTATGACATAAATGGTCCTGTAGTGGGCTTCTAACAATTCAGTACGTACTGTGTAAGCATTTGATTTTGGATGCACCCCAGGAATTCGGTGTTCTTGATTGTTTGATTCAATTGTGCTGGTAGGTGGGCGGGAGCAAGAATGTAGACCGGCTGGGGGGTCTCCAAAGACTGAGAAACACTAGCTTAGCTAACTGACGCCATAATACGTCTCTGTGTGTGAGAAAGGCAGCATGGCAGGTTCGCAAACAAACGTGAGCAGTGAGGCACACCACGCCAAACCTGTTTACATTAACAAACAGACTGCAAACGCATGTCTAAGAGCTGCACCGAGCTCAGACTGACGGCCATCTGCTGACAGCAATCATACAGTCAGCAGCCCAACACACTTCAGGATCGCCACTTATCCCCCAACACTGAACTGCAAAACAACTTTCTTTTATTTTGGATCTTATCCCAGGTTGGCAAGACTCAGATAGTCAGCAAGCAGTTTTACAGCCTGGAGCAGCGGTGCTGGTCTGAAATTTATGTTGTCACGTACTTATTCTCAGGTTACAGTCCTTCGGGGTGACACTTAAGATCTCCTGTTAAGATCAAGTGTCTGTGACTGTCACCATATACTCACACATCCTTACAGGGCAATGAGCCTGTTTTAATTCCTGCTCCTAATGAACATGTCTATCCGTTGTTGAACGTGTTAAATATGTCTTAGCACGGCACTGTACGGAAAGAGGGTCATTCATATCGGCGATTCTTACTGGTTTCCATCACACCAGCCTTGCGGATTGTTTCTAACAGGTCCCGGTTGAGGACTTTGGGCAGAAATTCTCGCAGTTGCATGACTTCTGTAGTCAGTTTTTCTACATCTCTCTTTCTGACCTTCACAAACTCCTCCTGCCTTGAATCCTATGAGGTTATGAATTTGTGAATTAACACCAAGAAAGACGCCGTGCGCGCACGCTGAGACGCATCCAAGTAACTCACAACTAACGCGTAGCAAGACAGCGAGCAGCCCGGCGCCATTAATGCATCGAACGGTACTGCTTTTAATATACCTAATTACTAAAGATTTAAACATTTTGAATCATTTCATTATGGAGCGAAAACAATACATTAAACCTAGCTCCTCAAAAAAGGCCTACTGTATTTGTCAGTACATGACTATAAACTTATGAACAACGTTACTGTTGTTTATAAATTTCACACAAGTTATACAAACAGTCGTCTGTATCGTTACCATTACGTGTATCACTTGGGTCTGAACGGCGAAGATTTCTTGGCGGGCACTACAGTACACTAATTAATTCGCTGATAAACTTATGTCAGAATTCTTTAATACGCTGTTTTCTGGTTCAATTGCGCCCCCCAGTGGTGTTATTTTTATTTACACAAAATAACACAGATTAACAGCCGTTTTACAATAACCAGTGGTGCAGAGGAAGTGATATCGATCCTGTATTAGGATCCCAGTACATAAGACGGGATGTACTGCTGACCGTGCCCTTTGGAGAGTCATATCGCTCACTGAACTGTAACCGTCGATGTATTTAAAACGGTCCCTTTTAGAGCACCTTGTCAGGCTAACGCAGGATCTGTCGCCATCTGCTGGAGAGACTGAAATACTGCAAAGAGCGCATTTGTTAAAAATCGGAAGACAAAACGCTGCGGTAAGACCGGTGTGTTTACATAATCAGAATTTATTTCCACGTTATTAGCATTTATTTCCATATGTTTTGGGTACCACTTTACAATAAGGCTCCTTTTTGTCCCTTGTAAATGGCAGTAACTCATTAATAAAAAGAAAACTGTGTTATAACTACTTTAAAATTGTCTATTAATAATTTACAAAGTGTTACAACCTAATTAATAACCAGATTATAAACCATTCATAAACTCTTTATATGGGTAGCCTTATTGTAAAGTGGCACGTTTTTTGTATACTTTATTAAGGCGGAATTCACTGCAGTCTGCAGGCAAGGAGGTTAACAGCTGTGATTTAGTTAACAGCCGAGACGTACTGTATAACTGAGAAAGGTTTTTTTCTGCAAACTATTATTAAAAAATACAGTAGCAGTGCATTGGCACTCATGCATCAGCATCTAGATGCTCGCCTGTCTTCCGTCGTCCTCCTCGACCTTTACTGCTTTCCACCAACGTCACCGTAACCACACCCGCGGCCAGGACTATTCCATTGCATACCCGACAACAGGGGTCACGCTCGCAACCTTTTATTAATTAATTTATTTTAAATACATATTAAATTGCTACTACCTCCGCATATGAATTCTACAATAAATTATAATTCAGAATAATACACAGCACGCGACTGAAGCCTTAAAAAAATAATAAATTAACAGCACTGACGACTTTAAATATCAACCAGTTTTCCCTTGTGGTATCGCCGCTCCTTTTTTATTTAAAATATATTTGCTTCGGTTGCGCCACGGGAGAGGAGCAGGTTTCTGCTCTGTTGTCGTAGCAGGGAGCGAATTTCGATGTTTTGGTTCATATTATGAGAATTCGCTCAACATTTTTGTTTTCTTTTTAACCAGTTTCGATTTTTACGAAGGTTTGTGTTCGGCACTTTTGAGGCTACGATGACGACTCCGGCGACCAGGCGCCTGATGAGGGATTTTAAACGGTAATTTGGAGACGCTCCCTGCCGCTGCTCTTTAACACGCACATGTGCTCGATGGTGCCGGTCGGCTGTCCGCAGAGCCGCAGCTTTATGTGGGTCTTTCTTAATATAAACGTGGCGCTCGGTCGCTAGATTAAACCCTGACAAACCGCACCGGCCAGCAGGAAAATCAAGCCGCTGGACTGGACGAATTGGTCAGAAACGTTATATACACGAACCGCTAGTCAATAGTCCCTAATGACACGAGTAAGAGATTTATATTTTAACAGGAATATAAGACTTAAATTAATGATTAGCCTGCATGTGTTAGTTTAAACCCTAGTAGGTATGGCCATAGATGTGATGGAGGTGACTCGATCAGCCTGTGTCTGGCGACCCCCTTAGGCTGCAGGAGGACCCCCCTACCGGTGTTAGCGGAGCACCGTCGGAGAACAACATCATGCTGTGGAATGCGGTCATTTTCGGGTGAGCCGACCGTACGTCGTCACCTCTGTATGGTTAACGGATCAAACAGTGTTATATTGCAGCTTAAACCTCTTGAGTCGTTCATTCATGACCGTGTGCTTTCTGTCGCAGGCCTGAAGGTACTCCCTTTGAAGACGGTACGTAGTGCGGAGAATGGCCGGCCTGCTCCTCTTCTGTGCTAAATGTAATAGTCTCTAACACTCTGCCTATCCTTTCTTCACAGGCACCTTCAAGCTCACAGTGGAGTTCACAGAAGAATACCCAAATAAACCACCTACAGTGCGCTTTGTCTCCAAGATGTTTCACCCAAATGGTACGCAATGAGTGTCTCATACTAATAGTGCTAAACTAGTAAAGTGGTTTCAGAGGCTCTGACAGACATCTGTACTGTAGACTACTTCTGTAATACCAGCGTGAGGATGTCAGGTTATTTTAACCTGGGGTGTGATTTTGATACTTGGCAAGCAAATTTCTGCATGAAGACCCAAGCTGGGTTTCTCATTGATACCGGCAGGTTTTGCAGTACTCCGTATTTGATTCTAAGTGAGTACACACTTTTCTTGTTCTTGTTTAGTGTATGCTGATGGTAGCATATGCCTAGACATTCTTCAGAACCGCTGGAGCCCAACCTACGACGTGTCCTCCATCCTCACCTCCATCCAGGTATGCGATGTGACGTGAGCGATCATTTGAGAATGGGACAAGTATGTGGTGACCAATCTCCCCCCCCCATCTCACGTGACCCATTTGCAGTCCCTGCTGGATGAGCCAAACCCCAACAGTCCGGCAAACAGCCAGGCGGCCCAGCTGTACCAGGAGAATAAGAGGGAGTACCACAAGCGTGTGTCTGCCATTGTGGAGCAGAGTTGGGGAGACAGTTGACATCGATATACCTGCCCGGTGCTATCTGTCCATTTCATAGAGGACTGGTGATTCCTTTCTTCCTCCATGCACTTTAAAAGCCACCCCATCATCTTTCTGCACTCTAGACCTTTGTGGGTGGACTGCCTTTGCTTCTCCGTAGCATTAATTTGTTCTTTACGTGAATCAATGTCCCTTTGCTTAACGATTTAATTGCATTTCTTTTGTACTGAACGCTGGTGTAGATGAACGGATGCAAATCACCTATTGCTCTTTTCATTACGAGTGTGTTAGAGGGTTTGATTTTTGGGCTGGTCTCCTGTGTCTATCATACCCTACGTGTATGCAGAGGACCCAGATTGGCCGAGGCCAGGTCCGAAGGGATCATCAACCCCAATATGTCTCACCTCTGTGCACTTGCAAAGGTTCACCTTAGCATTTTGTTAGCATTGTAAATAAAGGGACAAAATGAGTTAAAGTGACTGTGAGTATGAAGTGTTTTTAAGGGCAGCATTGCTTGTTTTAACCAAAAGCTTCAACTTCTGCAAAAAACAAATGTGAAATTCCTTTGTAATGCCGGCATTTTATCCGAAGGCTGCATGACATCCAAAACAGTCGTATGATCTTACTTTCTGTAATATACAAATACTGTACTGGTGACATTACAGAAGTACTGTCAACATGTGAGCTGGACAGGAGTTTGGTTGTTTATTAATATGTCCTCAGCAGTGCTGTATCCTGAGGGGTAGTAGGTGTTGATCTGTTTTGCAAGCCAGATTTAGAGTCTCTCTTCCCCTACATTTACCTGGCTAATTGCCAAACATATTACTGGACCTCTTTTTAAATGTCCCTGCAGTGAGGAGGGAAAGAGGGTGCATGTTTCCAACAAAGGTGGACAGAGCTGAAAGCTTGTAAACACTGCAAACTCTGTTTACTGGTGGAGCATTTATACACCGCTGTCAGGACATTTATACAACTGCCTGCTTCACTTCAAATGCAGGAAGTACAATCAAAAATATACAGCACAGCATAATATGAAATAAAAATAAAATGACTGAATTAAAAAAAATGCAGGGTCAACATTGGCAAAATTATCAACATCTGAACTTATTGGTAACAGATCTGATTAAGCTTATTGCCAAATGACCTTGAGTGCCAGTGTCTCTTTCGGGGGGTGTTGGGGGGTACTTCACTCATTTAAGCTCAAAATTCTGGGCTGATTAGTAAAAATCATTCCCACTGAGGTACAGACAGGTTGCTAAGCCACACCAATAGTATAAGGAACAGTGACTGGATGTTGGGGTGGCCGCTGTGAACTGAATGTCACAGAGCAAAAAAAAAAAAAAAAACTATTTACGTCATTAGTCGAAGACCTTTATGTACAGCAGATTGAAAGCTCTTTGGGAACAGACTCATCCCTCATTCTGATCAGAAGCTCTTCCAGTCCAACTCTTACTTGCCTTTTCTTTCTGTGTGCAAAGTCAGATTGACACCAATGTCATGCCAAAGTACAAGGCCTGTGTGTCACATGTCTTGCTTTCTTGCACTAGTGCGTAAATCCTCTGGGAACCTGAATCAGGTTGTGATGCTACAGGGAAGGGCAACAGTCTGGTGTGTCTAGCCATGCTACAGGACTGACAGGTCATCAGTATAGCACTTCATGAACGTGTGTCTTTGGTCTCCACCCAAGAAGCTACCTGTTATAGGCCCTTTCCTTTCTAGATTTCTCCAGGGCTTTATCCATTGTCTTCTCGCTTTCCCCGCGGCACTTCGGGCAGTACCACTTCCCCTTCGGCTTGTGGTTGAGTCCCACGCAGGAGAAGTGGAACCACTCGATGGGACACTCTTCGTTGTCACAGCCAATCATCTCCCCGTAGGAGACCTGGTCACACAGGCAATAGGTTGGCTCATTGGGGTCGATGGGAACGTCAGGGGCAGATGCCTCCCTCTCAGCCTTGGCCTTGGCCCTCTTCTTCTTTTTGGAGGCCTTGACCTTCTTCTCTTTGGGTGTCCCAGCACTGCCCTCATCTCCATGCTCCAGGTTGGCAGCTGAGTTCTCACGGTTCTCATGATTCTTCTGGCGCCGGGAGCGCTTCCCGTTGGACTTCTCTGGGATGATGACCACCTCGTCCTGCTTCTTCTCCTGACCAGTCTTGTTCTCCACGGGCTCCTGAAAAGGTTCAAGAAACTCCACGTGGCTGTCCACCTGTCGAACACGGTTCTCCACTAGCTCTACCATCTGGCTGACGATCTGGATCTTCTCATCACCCAGCTCCTGGCTCCGTATCAAGGACCGCTGGATGGAATACATCAGCCGCCTCCTTTGGGCTGGGTCTGTCTCCCTCTTGTGCTTCTCATGAGCTTCATCCAACTCCTTCAGAATCTCTACAACATGGCAAGATCACAAGAAGGTTACTGGCTCAGTGGTCTGAGTACAGCCCAGCCAGCTAAGCAGCAACTGCATAAATAGGGCAAAATCCATTACCATTAACCTAATAGGCCATTAGAATATACCGACAACTATGTAAAGACAAATATTTCATAATTATACATACATATTATAAAAAAAACTTCCTTTAACAAGTTAGAATTCAAAGCATACCTTGATTTGAATAATGTAAATTTTAATGTGAATATATTATGTATTTTCAACATGCAATTAAATGACGAAGAAATGTCTCCTGCTGCAAATCAAACGAACATATGCATATTAGGATAATAGAGAATACTGCAAAACCGCACAACCCTATATCGGGGGATGACTTTAGCAAGTACACAGGAAGCCAAAATAATAAACACTGCATGCCATAAAAAGTAATTGTGCGACTTTGTTAAACAAAACAGAATTTTCCTACCGATTGACATTCAAATGCAGCCAATCAACGTTAAAAATAACATTCTGATATCCCACCCAAAACATGGAAATACCCAATTAGGAAGCGGCGTCCCCATCCTGAGACGAAATGTGGGCGGCGCTCTTCGGCACTAGGCCACGCAGCCAATCAACGAGAGACGAAGCGCTAAAGCACTTATGGTCACGTGCCACATCGATGGCGGAACGAATCGTAATGTGCAGAGACGCATCCGCTGCATGTAGAAGTACAGCTATAGCATAACAGTACCGCTTTGTAAACAGCGGCAGCCCTCGTCCTAACAGCACGAGTAAGACACAGACGCTTACAAGATAAATACCCGGTGTTAATGCGTCAAATGTACTCACCCTGCCCTTCATTACGAATGACATAATCGCCGTCGCGGATATTATTAATACTCAATCTTTTAGGACCAAAGAGGTCTTCCGGAATCACAGATTTCTTACTATTGAAAAGAATTAGAATATGTAAGTTGTTCAACCTGTAAGCCCACTGCCAGGATTTCTGGGGTTGTCTTGCAGAACATGCTTTCCTGTTTCAATATAACATGGTGTTTTGCTCGAACTAGGTTCCGCAGTAGTTGCCAGACTAAAAATAGCAAACGTTTAAAAACAAAGCGCTGGGAAACATCAGCGCTGGCACAGATTTCTTTCGGACCTGTTAAGGGGCAGAGGAGGAGTCTCACATCAGGCGGGGCCGATTGAGGCATGGGCCCCCTCGGTAAAATTTGCCGGCCGGGAGGGGGATTCCTTTGGTAAATTTTGGGATGCCGGTCGCTTTCCACCCCTGATAATGTGAAAAGGGGGTGTTTTGTGTGGGGAAAAAGCGACCAGCGGCGCTAAGTCGTGCGAAGTCCCGGTCGCCGTATGTGCCTGATAAATCAAGCCCGCCTCCCTGCTCTCCATCGCCCCTTGTTCTGAAAGTTATGACCGATTTACTAACATCGCTACAGACACGTTAATGAAAAGATTCAGAAACGCAACCCACCGCCCCCCCCCCTGTGCTCCCCCAACAAACGATGGAGATCATGCCTCACCCTGGTATTTCGCGTCAATCTCCCGCATAAGGGAGACGTTTCTCTGTAGGTCGAAGGGCAGCGACTCCACTAGGTCCAGGTACTCCTCCACGTACCTAGCTGCGTGGGGCGACTCGCAGGTGGCGGGACTCAGCATTCTGTAGGCTTCGTTTTCCGTTCGCCCACAGGTCCGTTCAAAACTACATCTGTCCCTTCGGAATAAAAGGATATTAAACTATCCTGTACTTCAGCGCGGGCAGAAGATAAGTCAACGCCTGTCCCGTCCAGTCGTATGTCTAACTAATTCTTCTCCATATAAAACCGGGTAAGTCTCCGCAGATGTTTCGCTGTCTGGCGGTATATTCATTTAGATCCTCGTTGAAACAACAATTAAATGACGCGAGTGATCCAATGTGGAAAATCTCAGACGAATTTGAAACACCAATGCAATGTTAGTACAGCTGTCTGCGCACGCGCAGATCCGCCCCCCCTGACCACTTCAGTTTGAAAGGCAGAGGTAACGTTACTGCGGCCGTCTGCGCATGCGTTGCGTGGGGATCTTTTTTTCTGTCCATTTAATTCGGTTGGTGATGTTGTAAAAATATTTTTATCGTGTTAGTGGGGTAAACAGATTACAAAACATGGTCAAGGTGGTGTGAAAGCCCTGAGCCATCAAGACCTTTAGACGGCAGGGTCTGTCTTTCCGCTTCAAGTATCCGGTGAGATGACAGGCTGTTCATCAGCCATTTTGAAACTGTACACCGGGCAGAGAGACCCTGACCCCGCTCCGCCTCTGCTGACCGCCCGTCGTGCCCAGAGAACACCACTGGGATCCTTGTCTGAGTGACTGTACCCTGAGCATCGGTCCTTTCGGAAACATCGGAGTGTCAGGGTTGTACATATATGGCCAGGAGGAGACACAAGTACACACAGGTGTTTTGTGTAGATTAACGTTAATTTTTAATTACTGATTTATTTTCATTCTGCTTACCACACACAAATCCACAATGTACTGCGTGGAATTACGTGTGTTGAGAAACTTAACGAAATACCTGAGATTCTCACACTGTGCAAGAATGCGGCAAAGAGACGGTGAAAATCCTGAGGCATCATTCAGATCCGCCAAACTCGTGCACAGCGCGTCTGCACACCCGTGCTGCTCCGGGGCAGACAGGAGCTGGACGACGCCCACTGGGCACGACACCGGCCTGAAGACCTTCAACAGTCTGACGAAAAGGAAGGAGCCGCTTGTCCTTGCAAAGGACGGAGTCGCTTCTTGGTAATGAGAATGTCTTTGAGCGTCCACATGTGTGGAGGACACCTCGCCAAGGGCTGGTAACCAACACGGTCTTGTGTCCTGTTAAAGGTACAGCTGTGGACCGACAGTCTACGATGATGCTCATCTGGGCCACGCTTGGTAAGACGTTTTCCTCATCAAACTGCAGTTTAAGGAGGCATTTCAGCTAAAAGATGGGTGGTAGACAGTGGCTCACATAAAAGTAGCCCCACACGTCAATTTCTCTTCATTTTTATGTGTGGCACCCTTTATATGGATGGATTCAGAGTCCCAGCAGAGTGAAAATTCCAGCTGTCAATCTGCCGACCCCGTTTGAATGCCACTGCATGAATAGACCGAAATTTAAGCCCTTAAAAGAGTCAGTCAAGCAAATAACCTACTATTTTTGAAAAACTACAATACTGTGTTTCTAATTTCACATTATTACTAACCGATTATCACTTTTTAAGGATGAACCTCTTTTCTTTTTACTTTTCAGCTCTTATGTTCGTTTTGATCTCCTGCAGAGGATTTTGTCCCGGATTTTTGGCATCAATGTAATCCATGTCATGGTCATAACCGACATCGATGATAAAATCATTAAAAGGGCTCTAGAGGTAAATAGATTTTATGCTTTGTTTTTACCTATAAGCTTGAATTGGATAAATGATTGGAAGATGAACATTATAAGACTGACCCACTTTTTAATAAACCGTACTTTTGTGTGTATCTGGTGACCATATTTCTCAGGGCAGTGTTTCTCCAACTGTATTGGCTAGAACGTATGAAGAAAAGTTTAAGAGTGACATGTTGGCTTTAAAGGTGAGTTTCATACACAAGCATTTGCAGCTGGAATCATAACATAATTCAATTATTAAAGTGTTCATTTGTATAATTGGGAAATGGCCAAATGTGTTGTTTCTGTCCTATTAGGTGCAGCCGCCCACGGTTTACATGAGGGTCACAGAGAACATACCTCAGATTGTCGCGTTCATACAGCAGATCATGAACAACGGCCATGCTTATGTCACCAGTGAAGGTGAATTTAACATGTGTTGCATTTCAGTTGTATATCTTTTGTAAATGTGATGCTCAAGCCCAGCTTATGGGGTCAAACATGGCCTGAAGCAACTACTGTTGCCAATCAGTGAACTTTTGGCAGTACTGAGGTTGCCGGATGCAGAGGGTGCCCTGATTGACTGATTTATTTTAACACAGGGAATGTGTATTTTGACATCAGGTCCATCGGGAGTCGGTACGGGAAGCTTGTTGGTCTTGCAGAAGATGCTTGTGAACCAGGTATGCTTGTCTGTCTTTGTCTCTGAACCCTGTCAGTCACAACTCTGATGCCACAGAGTGTCTCTCCTTGCTGCTGGAGTTTAAATATGCTTAAATACGTCCTCGTCCATTGCAGCAGAAAGCTGTCATTTGCTGTGGTTTATTCTTTTTAATATTAGACACAAGTCACTTTTTATTGGAGGCTTACTATTATTTAAGACTAGTGTGTTCGTTTTAGAGTCATCTTCAGAGTACAATCAGAGCTTGTGTTTCACTGGTTAAACATTTCAAAGAGTGACAGGTGGCTCTGTTCACCAGGAGATGGGGGCAAGCGTGACACCAGGGACTTTGCCTTGTGGAAGTCCTCTAAGCCCCAGGAGCCAGCCTGGAACTCCCCCTGGGGGAAGGGTAGACCTGGCTGGCACATTGAATGTTCCACCATTGCTAGGTCAGGGTCCTTCTCACACAGCTGCTCTTGCTATCCACAGACAAAAGCAATGTCTTTTTAAATCTTTTCCTCTTGCCTCAGATTCAGCCATCCATCTTCTAACCACATCTTCTATGAATGCTTTGCGGTCTGGGTTACGGGAAGGCCTGGAGCCTATCCCTGGCTAAGAGGTTGGAGGCACACCCTTAATGGGATGCCAGTACGTTATAGGGAACAGACAGTCACACAGCCTTTTTGGTAGCCTGATCGTTGGCAGCATATGAAGTCGAGGGATCTGCAAAACAGAATGGAAAGACCTGAGCGGGGGGAGGGTGTCATTCAAGAATGAGGTTCGGGTGGCTCTGTAGAAGCCTGAGCCTGTCCACTGTCCCTGGACCTGCAGCTCGGTTTTTGGAAGCCATCTGGACATCCACTCTGGGGGCATCGACCTGGCATTCCCACATCACGAAAATGAGATTGCTCAGTGCGAGGCCTACCACCAGTGTGGCCAGTGGGGCAACTACTTCTTGCATTCTGGTAGGCTGCTTGCAAAATGTGATTTCTACAAATATCCACATGGTTCTGAAAGGCATGGTTAATGATAATAGGTAATTTCAAGCAATCCATTGGTTTGTAAATGTTTGTTAGATTTTTAATTAATAAAGGACATTCCCCCTCAAGGACATCTGCATCTAAAAGGAAGCCCAGAGAAGATGTCAAAGTCACTGAAAAACTACATTACAATAAAGGTAGTGTCCAGTCTTGCTCATACATGTCAACTTAGCCTCAGTGAAATCTGTGAGATGGGTGATAAACTTGTACAATTTGCTGAAGACAATTAGCAAAAACGGGTCTCCTTAAACTTGATGACTGGGTGGTGGCAGGGGATGATGAAATTACAAAAGTACTATCATTGCTAAAAATGACTGAAGTTTAAATTGCGTCCTTTGGGCCTCGTCGCAGGATTTTCTGCAGTCCTACTCTGCCAGTGAATTCCGCATGTTTTGCCTGCTGAGCCGCTACAGATCAGGTGTGCTTCTCTTATGTTGCTCTGTATCTGGCAGTATTTAAAGTGGAGGGAGGGAGGGGGGGCAAATTCAAGCCCTCTGTCCTCATGCTTTGTTAACATTGTCAGCCATCGACTACAGCGATGCCAGCATGGTGGAAGCTAGGAGCTTATTGTCCTCCATCTCGGCTTTCTACCATGACGCTGAGGCCTACATCAAAGGGCAGCTCCTGAGCCAGGCTGTGGATGAGGGGATGTTGTGGCAGAGGTAGCCCCCGCACCCTAAAGTCCACAATTTTTACTCACCAGGATTACCTTGCTTCTGTGCTATAAATTAGTAATGGCTAATGAAGCTTCATGAACTATTCGCTGTATTTTCTGTCCCCACTAGATGGTGCGCTCTGTTCATAAAAGCATTCAAAGCATGCCTCAAAGCAGAGCCAGAGCACCATCTAGTGGGGGTCAAAAAATACAGCATATGGTTCAACGAAGCTTCGCTACTATAAATTACACTCCAGACCCATGGCTGTAACCAGTCCAGCACTCGTGAGACACCAAAGTGTCTGTTTTACTTCCTGGTTCTGCATGTTCCAGGTTAGCTGACACCAAGACTAGCATCCAGACAGCCCTTGCAGACGACTTTGACACCCCGCAGGCCATCAATGCTGTGATGAACCTTGTCTACCAAGGAAACAGTCAGCTCCAGGTTGTCACCAAGGTAATCCAATGACCAGTCCTATCCAGTGATGGCAAATGTACCCACTGGTGTGCACATGTGATACTGTATGGTGCGACTTACTGTGCAGTGTCTCTGTAAGTCATATGCTCCAATTTAACCATTGATCTGAAGATGGCTGTCCTTCCCACCAGACCGATGGCTCACCCAGAAGCCCAGCTGTATTTGGAGCGATCATCTCGTACATTAAGGACTTCCTAGATGTCGTGGGCATAGATCCAGTGGAAAGAAAGGTTTGGCACCAGTTTCTGATGTGAATCTCCGCCTGAGCTAATTAAGTAGCAGGAAAACATTTCTTAGGCATGCTTAGAACTATCAGGCATAATTACAAGTATATTAAAAAGCCACAGATTGTATGTTGGAGATCAGATGAAATGATGCTATGTAAGAGCATAGGTTGAGAAAAGACCATTCTGCACAACACGAGGTCTAAAGTTGTTCTGAGGTGGCCCTGTGCCGTAGGTTGTCCTCACTGCAGAATCTTCTGGAACCCTGGAGAACGTGGTGGAGCAGCTGGTCAGGTTCCGCAGCGAGGTGCGGCACTTCGCCCTATCTACAGAGGACGACAAGTCCAGCGCCTCCCCAGCTGGGTTCCACCCTGGCCAAAAGAGGCCCAGACCAGACAGGGAGCCCTTGCTGAAAGCCTGTGACACCCTACGGAAAGACTTGGCCCCTCTTGGGGTGCTCATAAAGGTGAGCCTCAGCCAGCAGAGATGGGACCAGTGCTTGTGCCTTTGCTACCCCAATACAGTAAGGATAGTGACATCATTGGTTAAAGTGATCACAGTGGGCCTGGGGGGGCAGATGTGGCTCAGTGGGTTAAACCTCTGTGCCCATGATCGGAAGGTCGTCGGTTCCAGCCTGTTCTCGGCACATCTGCGGGTCCTTCAGCGAGGCCCTTGAGCTGCTATGGGTGGCTGCCCTTCGTGGCCGGTTTGTTCTCACCCTCAGAGAGCAAATCGGGGGAGCCGTAAAGAGAATTTCCCCATGGGGATCAATAATGTATCGAGTATTATCATTGTTGTTGCTAATATAATTATTCTGCTTGTGGTTGGCATGTTTGGTTCATACTCCAGCACAATTTGCTAATTCTGTCCCTTTTGCTGTCAGCCCGATTACCTCTAATCCTGGATTGACCCCAAAAGCATGAGAGAGTCCTAATGGCAGGTCTGATCTGGGTGTCCCTAAAAACAGACACTCCATCCATCCCTTTGAGACGGGGCTTAATATGCTATTACCATCACACATCTTAAAATTAAGTGCACAGTTTAGAAGAGCTTTTACACAAAGTTAAACCCACACTGCACCTGTTATTTAGTGACCAAGTATATGCTTTGGCTGATGAGAGGTACTGCTGTTGTACCTTTGAACATAATTCTTGAACTGCTCGAGTAATAGGAATGAGTCATCTTGAAACACGTTTGTCTGCTGCTGTTTCAGGACAGAGGCTCACATTCCACCTGGGAGATCACCAGGCCACAACTCAATCGGACAGAGGAGCAGGAGGGAGAGCTGGCAGGGGGCGGAGCTAACAGTGCAGCACAGAAATGATTGGCCACTGGGAGCGCTCCACATTGGGGAATGTCCCTCCCAGGATTTTATGGTTAAGATGTAATGGCAACCGGTCTGACACAGAACTGAGCCCATTCTTCTGTAGATGCCCATGTCATCGCATAGAAGGGAATGCAATTAGGATTCCTGTGTGGTATGTAAAAACATGTTCTAAATGGAACCAATTACTGGCAACAGCAGTGAGGACGTTTTATAAATATGAGCTCCAATTTTGATCTTTCCAGAAGTCTGGTACAAGAAGACTAACAGGCAGTTCCTGAATTATTTAAATTGTTGGCTGGTTGAGTGGAATTTTACCAATGCAAAAACGCAGCAATAGCACAGATATATTAAAGCAGTAAATGTTTAAGTTCTGTTGGGAACAGGTTCAGGTTTTACCGTCAGTCATCTTGGCAAACGCTGAATGTACTTTACAGCTTAAATTGTTAAATTGCTTTATTTGATCAAGTTCTGCTGCTGCTGCCTATAAACTGACCTTTAAAATAAACTGTTTCTGTAGACTTATGTTCACCTGTTGGCTTTTCTGACTTGAACAAGTTTTATGCTCCAGTAAGAATTTTTGTAGAATAACCTAGATATTAAGATGCAGAAAATCATACAAGCCTTTTAATCTTTTTAGACTAGGGGTTGACAAACTGGTAGAATTACAGTGTGAGCTACATTCTCTTACCATCCATAGGACAACTGCAAAGGTTGGGTGATAAAGGTCAACCTCGGGAACTTACCCAGAATGCCGCAGGTTACATGTCACCTGCTCTATTCCTGTGTGTCCGTGTAGTACAGGAGCTTGCCACAGCTGCTTCTTGTCATTTAGGCATTTAGGTAAGTAGGTCTGAATCCACTCTGCATTTAATGGATCGTGTAATGAGATGCTGGTTGTTTTGGTCTATAAATCATGAGGCACTTAATCAGAAAACCTCTCTCTGGGGTACAGGGTAATATGGCTTCTTTGTTTGTTGTAGTTCCTGTGTTATGTCTGTGAAACCTGGTTATTTCAAGGTCATTTTGGTCTGAAGGTTATGGTACCTTTGCAGTTCTCCAAGTGATTTTATTAAGCTATTCACAAAGTCCACAAGCTGAGGGGTCTCTGCCTTGGAGGCGCCTTCGGCAGATCCACCGGTTATGACCTCAGCTCTCAAAGAGCTTCCGGAAGGCGCTCCCGATCTCCGGCAGCATGTCCGACGTGGTCATGGAGCGGCCGTGCTTGTGGAATGCCTGCCGGTTGCACTGCCTGGTCAGGGCGCAGGCCCCGAAGGCAGCCACCATTGCTGGGCTTGTGCTGGGTTTGCAGAGAGGGACAGTCAACACACTATCACTATTCCTAAGACTGGGTGAATCTCCCCTGGTAAGCAAGGGTTAACACACAGATTTTACTATCTGAGGAAGGATCACTAATGAATGGTTATGGGATGGACATCCCTATGCCCCCCCGTTTAAATCAGCCACTATGTTGGATTTGTCTCGAACCCTAAACCCAGGACTGCTCATAAGCATTTACCCCTTGGTGGCTTCCGCTGTCGATGAGTAGGCCCAGTGCGCCAGGACCCCCAGGGAGCCAGAGAGAAGGTCACCCTGTCCACCGCAGCGCCGACTGCTGCCCTCCTGACTGCACACCATTACTGTGGAGACGGCGAGACGTCATTGGGTATTCATAAAATGGAATTGTGGGTAAAATGCCCCCTTTTTTTTTTTTTTTGCCAATTTAGGGTGTTTCTCAGTATGCGTACTTGACTGCACTTGTGTTGTCACGTACCCGGTCTACGTCATGTTACATTGCCGAAGACCAGTTCCAGTACTAAGAACAGAAGTACAGACAATGCTAAAAATCATCGGAAATCAAGGATACATCCTCGCCAAATGACACCAATCCCATGATTCACTGCACCCTAAGTTCATTCTTTGGAGGCAAGTTAGTAAGACCGGTCTTGCCAGGACCACAAGTACTATCTTTGTGTTCTTGGAATTGACAAACAACCTTAATCTGGGTAGAGGTGCCCACCGCTGTTCCCATTGGTGATGATGTCCTCCTCTCCTTTAAGCACCACCGTCAGGTTCCCCATGGCCACACTGAGCTGGAGAGCAGACCTCTGGATGTCACTGCTGTCCAGCGGCTCGTGGTGCTGTAGCAGAAAGGGAGAGGGAAACGTGTTTCATGCCTCCCCAGTACAGTAAGGACACCCAGGCAGTGTTGCTGGAGCAGTATTTACACCAAGCAGTGTTACAAACACAGGCTCTGACCAGTGGACTGGGTACTTCACATTCCAAGGCGCTAAATGTTCTACCAAAAAATGAATTTGCTGGAAATTCCCAGGTGTCTCACCGTTGCTTCATAGAGTCGCCTGAACTCCATGAAGTTGGGCGTGAGGATGGCTTTTGGGTAGCCATGGATGACAGCTGGTTGCTGGGAAACAAGCCAAAGTCCATCCTAAAAGGAATTAAAAAAAAAAAAACTGCTGTGTGTGCGTATATTATTTATATAATGTGTGCATATATATAAAATATATAATCACACACTTTATATATTTTTGTTAATGTCTATGTGTGTATATTATATAATAAGGTATACTTACTGCATCTATAACAACAGGAATACCTCTTGCTTTTGATTTTTCTATAATATCCTGAATATAGAGAAAGAAAAGATTTTCTGACTGTCTGGTCACGCCTGCTGCTTTCATGCTGATGTTCAGGTGAAGGACATTTAAACGTTACTCTCAGTCACATATTTCATATCTCTGCCAGGAGAAGTGGCATCCAGAAGAGACCGTGTGTGTGACACCATTCTACTCACCTTGGCATTCTTAAGGAGCTTATCGTCCCTGCCTAAACCAGGTCCCACGACGACACTGTGTAGCCTAGGCAGCCATTTTTCCACCTCCTCCACCGCATCGGGGCCGTCTCTGTGATCATTTGCAATTTGGAGTGCTTAGCGCGCAAAGCTATGAAAACAGATCGCGTATGACAGAAACAAGCTCGGAGAGGTGCTATGGCATGGTGCCAATCGCAGACTTACAGAACTGGATGCACAATCAGCTCGGGACTGTAGGACTTGATCACAGTGGCAGCATCTTTGGTGCAAAACACATGAGACAGATCCGCCCCCTGGAAACAGGAAACGTGCCAGTGGGATACACTGTTGCTCCAGCAGGGCACAGGAAGGGTAGCCAATCTACACACTTACCACTTTCAATGCAGAGATCGCTGCAAAGTACGGAGCCCCTGTATACCTGTTGCAGTGGGTGATACGTCACAATCTCAGTCTTTTAGAAACAGCCAAAGCAAATCCTGATTTTAACTCTTACATTATTATTAACACTAGTAACAGTCTCTCCTGCTCACACCAGAAGTACAGTCCCATTTTTGGCTGTTTCCAGGTAACAGATCTGTAATCATTTGGATGACTAACAGACATAATGTAAGGGGAGTGTCTGAGCTCTGAGGCACAGGACAGCAGCTCCAGGGGAAGCTCACGTACTCCTGACATCCTCCGACGATGCCGACACGCCCGTCCTGGCCCTTGTGCTTCCTAGGCATCAGCGGCGGAATGATGCTCTTCACGAGCGGCAGGATGCTGTCCATGTTCCTCTGCGCGGAGCCTCCCACGGAGAACGAGCGCTCGATAACTGGAGGAGGAACAAAGGCGAGGGCTGGCGTCAGCTCACCTGGCATCCCTGTTACCTGAACACACCGGGATAGATCTGACGTCAGACGGACGTAGAATAAAGACGCTTCGCACCGGTGTGGTCTACACCTCGCTAGGCCTGATCCGCGCATGTCACACGATGGTCGGCACTTGAATAGATTAACTGATGAGAAACGACAGTGAACTCTCAGACAGCTAAGAACTCAAATGCCATGTAATAGGCCCTAGTCTCACAAGCCGACCCGTAAACGCATAGTGCTTTGCTGGAGATGCAGATCTACATTCAGCAGGATTGACACAAGGCAGGAATGGGCCATCGAGTGGGACTGAGTGCGATCTCCAGAAAGGCTCCTGATACTCTTCCATGGCCTCTCTCCCTGCCAATCAGAGGTGGGGGGTACCTAGCGGACGGGCTGGGACGGCCCCTCGGTTTCCGCAAGGCTGCTGGTCAGCGTGATGCTGGGGGCAGGCCTGTGGCGTGGGGGCGGGGCCGGGCGCGACCATCCCGCTGAACATCTGGCCCAACATCTGGAGCATGTGCAGCTCGCGCGCGTGTTCCGCTTCCCGGCGCCGCTCCTCCAGCCGCTGCCGCTGCTCCTCCTGCTTGTGGAAGTTCTCCTCGGCCTCCGCGCTGCGCTCCAGGAAGCGCTCCAGGAGTCTGTCCAGAGGCAGGCTGGCGTAGCACTTCCGGGACTTCCTGGGCCGGCTGGAGGACGGGCTGCTCATTGAGGCCTGGGCACCAGGCTGCCTTACTGACGCGCCTGCAGAGGCAACAGGGTGAAGGCAACACAGACACCAGGCTTACACACGGTTACCATGGAAACACCCAAACTCTCACAACATCCACGAGTCATCCCTGTAACTTGGTAAGCTGGTTTGCTATCATTACATAATTGGAAAACAGTATCTGTATAGTAAAGCATCACTGACTGCAGTTAAAATATGAACCACAGGGGCAAGTAAAGGACCATGAAACTTACTGCTGTTCACTGTCACTGGGATGGGGAATATTGGGTATTCCACCTTCACAGCGGGCTGAGTGTAGGAGGATTCGCCTGCACGCTCCAGCAAGGTCTCCTGTGCAGGCTCTGTGCCATCTCCTTCCTCCTCCATGCCGTCCAGGGGCTCGTCTCCTGTGGCCACGCCATCCTGCGTCTCCATTTGAGGTCGACTACTCAAAATCCTCTCCATCTCGTCGTAAAACTTGCAGATCTTGTGGCAGTGGCCGTTCCTTCTAGTGCCCTCCTTGGCTTGGTAGTACTGCCTCTTGAGGCTCTTGACACGAATGCGGCACTGCTCTGGGGTCCGGTCGAAGCCCATCTCCCCCAGCCGGCCAGCCACGTCGCGGTAAACGTGACTGTTGCGGAAGTTTCCGTCCAGCGCCATCTGCACGTCCTGCTCACCCCAGATGTTCAGCAAAGCTCTGGTCTCCACGTCGGACCACAAAAAGCCCCGTGTGTTCGCCAGCATGTTGCAGCAGAAATGCGGTCAGGCAGGGGCGAAAGCGGATTACCAGCCCGAGGACGCGCTGGAGACAGTCCCCGCTCCTACATACCGGCACCCACAGGCCTTCTCCAAATCGCCCAGGGCGCAGCGGGATTCGTCAAACGGAGCAGTTCGCTTTGTCACCGACATTCACACGGCAGAATAAAAAGATAAACTTCCTTAAACCAAATTCAGCCAAGCGGAGGATTAAAGCACCGCTCAGCGGAGCATCAGATCTGTCTACAGCAGACTAAGGGAGACGCGCGTAATCGTCACCGAGACCAGTGTGCGCGTCACCGTCACAAGGCAGCGCGTCACCGAGATCTGCGTGCTTCATCATGGGGATCAGTGTGCTCTCCGGACTCGCCGCAGTGGACAGTTGGAATCACTAATGCCGAGGGCAGATTTATTTTCAGTTGCATACTAATTGGGTGAAAATCATTGTCTTGTATCTAACGATACATCAACACAACCAAGTAACTGTCGAGTTAGACAATGTGCACGTTTAAGTGCACAGTGCTTCTGTATGTGACCGAAAGCAATACCATCGGGTAGTCTGTGCGCCTGACGTTCAAGCAGGGGACACATCGCAGTGAACTCTGTGACAACAGTCTGACAGGCAACCTTAAACAAACGAGCCGTGAAACAAAGCGATGGAGGTTTTCTGTTTACCTTTGCTATAAAAGAGAAATATCGAAACCAGGACTGCCAGGATGCATGCGCCCGCTCCTAACTGCATTCTCCCACGCATAAGCACAGGTATCAATCGGGCAGCTCTTACCTAGAGGGAAGCAACGGACTATTTCTGACAGGAGACCGCGGGAAAAACTAATCTTATTCATTAGCCGAATCCTGCGAGGTTCCAGTCGACCAGGAAATCTATGGCCGTTGCGTAAACTGTGTTTAATCCTTCTATCCAATCACAGTCTGTCAATAAGGGTCAAAGGTCGTCTCCTTTTACATGATTCGTCCAAAATATCTGTATGCCGCCGTCACACTTGCAGCTGTCTGTGTTAGTGACCGGCAGTAAAAGTTTTTTTTTTTTTTTTTTTTTTAAATTTGATAAAATTAAGTTTTAGTTGTATTTAGTATGAACCGAGTTACAGTTAAAAGAATTTTAGAGGATACCAGTCCTTAGAGTTAGTGTGGGGATTCTTGCAAGCGATAAAACATTTTATTGCGCATAGTTCTCGTGGCACATGATTTTCTCGATCTCCAATAAAGTTATATTTAAGTTATATTTTTAATGTATTTTTGGCCATTAATTCTAACATATATTTTTAATAGCGCTGTCGTCTCGATCATGCATGATCGTGGACATACATCGAACAATAAAGGTTGTGGAATCTTAGGGTTTCATCCTCAGCTCGTCGAAATTTTAGTACGTATAGTTCTATTTCAGTAGATTAATTGGCCCATAAACACCTAAGAGTAGAACCAACCAAATGCTACTCTTTCTCGTCTCTGGAAACTGGTCTCATTCTTTCGGCTAACAGTGTGTATGTGCTATATAACCGTGATAACGGCAGAATATATACTTAGAAAAATATTACAACTACTTATTGTATCAGAATCATTTTGAAAAAAACATCTTCAGCTTCGTGTTTTAAAATTTAACATTGGGTTGCCATCACCATGTAGGCTACCAAGAGCATTTGAAAATGTTCTGAAAACCCATATTGGAAATTACCACGAATCGTTAGTTCATGAACGCACTATCACATAGAACATGGGTCTATTTTTAACCTGATTACTTTCAGTTCTTTTTTAATTTCTGTGTTATCTGAAGCTGAATCGCACCCACCAATAGGGTACATGCTGCCCACATTTCTGTGCTTTACTTAGTGGCGAAATCATCTCCCGTATCCCAAAAGTGGCGTCACATTACTTTGATTTCATTAAAAAGGTCACTCTGTTGCATTTCACCCATTTCCTGGCTTCCTGTTTCGTCATCGCCAAAGGAGTTTACTCCCAAAAGCTTTAAGAGCCGATCGCAATATGCATGGCCGCTGAGACGCTATATAATATAAGACGGGGAGCCGTAAGGAGACAAGGCAGGGAGTCGGGCGGAGAAGAGGGAACGTATAGATAGGAAGAGGCAGGTACGGCCACTAATCCCGACTCCGTGTCTGTTAACTAGTTCAGGGAAAATCAACTACCATGTTTCAGAGCCTAGCCGAGCTTTGAAACACATTTTGGTTAAAGTTACTAAAACAGGCCCTTTCCGTATTTTAATGAAAGTAAAGTACACCATAGACAGAACAACTTCGTCCCCGGTAAGGCTGAAAAGGCGGCGTTCGCGGAGTACCATGCCGGACTATGCCAAGATGAAGAAACCCGACGTTAAGCTGGTGATCCTCGGTGACATGAATGTTGGAAAGACCTCTCTGCTGCACAGGTACATGGAGAGGAAGTTTAAGGACACCATCAGTACGGTTGGAGGGGCGTTTTTCCTGAAGCAGTGGGGACGCTACAACATCTCCATCTGGGACACTGCAGGTAAACTCTTTGCCACCGTCGGGCAATTAACCTAATTGCACGAACAACCTGACACCTAAACTTACCACTAATTAACGGATTTTTCTGAAATATTTCTAAACATTTTTTATGCGCTGACAACTTTATACCCATAAATTACAATGATACAAAGCAAAGATTAAGCCAAACGCGAAACCGAGATCCATAATACTACGCTTAATGCGTTTTTGTAGTTCAGCAGCGAGCTTTTGCATAGTGTGTAATATCCTATTTCCAGGGGTCCGAAGTCTTTAACATGGTCTACATCAGAAAGAATATAGTGAGAAAATTTTTTACGTGCAAAGAGTGACTGATTTGCTGGGGGTTTAATTTAAAGGTAGGCGGCAGCTTCGGGTCGCGTTTCCCGCATATAAGCTGCGCTCCAGGTTAATGGGAGACAAGCGCTCTCCGAATTTTTAACCAACGCTGAGGGATGAGCCAGGCTCAAGTTTTATCTTGTGTCATTTAAATTAATGCCATACTTTGCTTTAATCATTAACTTTATGCCTTGGTAGGCCTAAATCTTCTGCTTAGAAACTACTGTGTCTGTGTGCTTTATGCGAGGGTTTCTCTCCCCTTATCTTTCATGATAACTTGGGTCTCATGATTTCATTATGCTGACGATACCGCTTCAAGGTGTAGTCCATGATTTTCCTTCTTGGGCCAGTTAGGAGCAGACACTTTTCTGCTTTGTGCCAAAGCCTTTTCTGCTATACCCTACCACCTGGCCAGTTGCGCTGAAGACTAGCGCTCAACGAGTTTAGCTACAGGTTTGAAAGCAGTATAAGTGGCCGTTTTAACATTTAATCGCTAGACTGGATATGTATTGCAGATATCTCTATTCAACTCTTCCTAGTCAAAAAGAGCATTTCAGATATCCACAATGACATTCTTCCTATCCACAATTGTCATTTCAGATATCCACATCGTCATTATTCCTAGGAGAAATTATGTCACTTTTGCCATTCATGTGTATTGGGCTTTCTATTTCAGATATCCACAATTATATTTCAGATATCCAGAATGTGCATTCTGGATATCTGCAATTGAACTCTTACTAGGAAAAACTCCCATTTCAGATATCTACAATCCACTTGTTAATAGTCACAAGTGGCATAATTTCTCCTAGGAAGAATGAGGATGTGGATATCTGAAATGCTCTTTTAGTCTAGTAAGAATACAATTTTGGCAAGGAGAAAAGCTATTGTGAATACTAAAATGTAATTACGGATAGGAGTGTGACTTGATAAAATGTTAAAAGGGCTTGCCATAAAACAGTGTGGATGCCCGTTGCCTGATGAAGTGAACATCCGTGATGTTAATGGAGGTACTTGGACGGTATTGCATTACTTCATGGGTTCTGGTGGGCATGGCATGTCATGTCTGACAGGAGGCAGAATCATTTGGCAACTGCGTATGGAAATGTCCGACGGCTTGGTGTGTTTTTCCTGGGTAATTCGCACAACCTTTTAAGTCGTACATGGGGTTGTGTAGCAATAATAAAATATCCTCGGCCCATGTGAGGCTGCCAGACCTAGACTGTGAAGGGAACTTAACTCTTCTGAGTCATCAGTCACGCTGTTAGTGTGTGCTTAGTTTAGGTCAGAATTCACTCATATGCTATGAATATAACTCATGTTTAGCTTTTTGGTCGGTCAAAATTTATTTATAAAGCACATTAAAAACAGCCAATGCTGACCAAAGTGCTGTACAATCATAAAATGTATAAATCTTTTGCTTATAAAAGTATATTGGTAAAAGTGTGTGTCTGTGTGTGAGAGAGAGAGCAAAGGGTGATATAAAATACCAGTAGTTTCCCCCAGTGTTGCACAATAGGCTGGATTTTATTCCCCACAAATAGAGCTATAAAGCAGCCTCTGAAACCATTTCTCTGTTCTCCTTTTGTAATGGGTGTTGATAACTGTTCCCTAACCAAAAAAAAGAGGCAACCTTTTCAAAACCAATAACTACAACCTCTTTGGCTATGGAAAATGTAACGTCCTCTCGACAGCCTGGACTTCAGAGACTGCGGTTAACCCAGTACAGAGCATCGGTTATTGCATAGAAAATATAAAATTATGAAATAAATGTATGTGTTTACTGCTACTTAACTAAAGTAGTAAACCAAATGAAATGCATTTTCTGACCTGTAAGGGGAGCCGAATCAGTTGTTAATTTGTTTAAGCCAATTATTTATTTATTTGCTTAGGTTAGTCTTAAAATCTGGTTTAAGGTGTAGTTAAGCTAATATTACAGTAATTCTCTTACCTTGATTTTGTGAATATGAACAAGATAATGCTGTTTTTATTTGTACAGTGTGCAATTATTCTTTCACAAAAACAATGAAACTTTTTCAGTCTGACATCAACATGCAGCCCAGCCAAGCCAACTGAATTGCACTCTAACTGGGAACTGAGATATGACCTGTTGTGGATGATGGTCACATGGATGCTTCAAATCTAGCTTTTGACTTGTTCTGGATTTAGATTGGAGGGAGGAGGGGGGGATCCCAGAATGCTGCTTCAGTAGCAGGTTCTGTTGGCGCTTGTTGACATTGAGTATTATCAGTCACATGGCTGCACTGAACTGACATTGAGGGAATAGGAGTGGTTCTGGGTATGTGTGACTGTAAGCTTTAAGCTTTGACTGTGTAAATTTTGAATGCTGAGTCATGTAGCCAAACACAAGCGTAATGCTGCGTTAGGGTTTTTTTTTTTTTTTTAAGAGGAAGGCAGCCTTTAAATGTTTCCTGTTTTCATGTGTAACTTCACAGTTTGAAGTGTTGATGGGATTGGCGTTATTGGGTTACTGGTCGTAACTGCTATACTGTTTGCTTTCTTTTGACATAAAGCCTTTTGAGAAACCGTTTTTTTCCATTCTGGGAGTGCTTCTCGCATCCTTTTTATTTGATTGAGCATAAATATATATTTCTATTGGCAGTGCACTTCCCAGGTGGAAAAGTAGTAAGGAATATTAAACTTTTCCCCGTGAATGCTGTTCTTCTGTAGAAATTTTTGGGATAGACGATAAAAATGTGTGGAACACGCCTTCAGACAGACAATGGCACCTTCTGTACTGTGGTGAAGACCAAGACTTCTGCATGTTTTCCCGACAATGTTTTCTTCTGTTCAGCTCCGGCGAATGAATTCTCGCCGTCCCCCTCTGCGTTCATTTTCACGACCGCCCCCTCGCAATGGTGTGCTCGAGTGCGGCCTACGTGTCTAACTGGCTTGCGCGTGTCTTTCTCTGTGTGTGGTTCAGGTCGGGAACAGTTCCACGGGTTGGGATCCATGTATTGTCGTGGCGCGTCTGCCATTCTCCTCACCTACGACGTCACCAGCTGGCAGAGCCTGGCCGAGCTGGAGGACCGCTTCCTGTCCCTGACCGACACCGCCAGTGACGACTGCATCTTCGCCATCGTGGGCAACAAGGCCGACCTCACCGACACCGTGGCCATGGCCGTCGAGCAGGGGGGAGGGCGGGAGGAGAGCCGCCCGGCCAGCGTGTGTCCCACACCTCCAGCCTCCCCCAGCGCGCACAAGCAGGTGCACCGCGAGGACGCCGTGGCGCTTTACCGCCGCATCCTCAGGTACAAGATGCTGGACGAACGCACTAGCTTACCGGCCGAGAGCATGTGCTTTGAGACCAGCGCCAAAACGGGCTACAACGTGGACCAGCTGTTTGAGACTCTGTTCGACCTGGTGCTGCCTTCCATAATGAAGAAGAGGGACGATGAGAAGACCTCCACCGTCGACCTGGAACAGTCGGCAGACGTGGCCAAAGCCAAAAGTCATTGCTGTTCCTGATCTCTCCTCCCAGCACTGACTGGCACGCTTCTTAGCGCCCAGGGAAGACTTCAGGTGTTTCCCTCACGCACGCAATTCACCCTACAGCCTTCGCATCAACAGCAGAGGGGACGAAGTACATCAGAGCTGATGGCGTCTCACTGTTTGGATTGTCATTCCTGAAGACGCACGTGCGGTGATCATCTTGTGGGTTCTCTGCTCATGGTTCCATGAGCGAGTCATGAATAATGGAGGTGGCTTCTTTTTTTTTTTTTTCCTCCTCCGTTCCATTAAATCACTGAATGTATGAACTTTCACCATGGTGTCTAACCAAAATCACAAGCAGTTCTGTTTTTTAGGAATTTTATTACAGAGAATCCCAACTGTGGCATCAACAGGCTTTTTTTTTTTTATTTTATTTTTTATTGGATGCATTTAAATTGTACCTAATCGCCCTATAAATGTGACTATTTATATGACTATGTAAATTTTAAAACTTTCATTGTAAATTAAAGAACAATAATCTGGCTATTGGCTCTTCTGTGTCTCATTGGAGAGAGGGGTCTTTGTGATTTCTGCCAGCTGTGTTTGACTTCCTGTCCTAATCTTCACTTGGTTACCAGCAGCACTGCTTCTGTGGCTCAGTGTGTGTGTTCCAAACCACTGTGGTCTGGCAGAATTTCTGCATCTGTCCAATGACAAGAGTTCATTAGGGGTGGTCCTTCCCTGCACGGTGAGCTGTGATTGGCTATTCCCTTTGTATGATACATGAGAGGATGTGAAGTAATACTGCTTTGCGTCTTGAGTGCAAAGTCAGAAGCACAAGTTTGTCAGAATGACTTGAATGAACTAACCCCTTTTATTAAACTAATACGTACTGATACATGAGTGTATAATAAAGTCATCACTGAAATAGGTTGTTGTAGCCCTGAAAAAGCTTATTGGAGAACCTGTGTGGTCGTCTGGTTTCTTTTTGTGAGCTGTTATCTCATTCATTCTAGTGTGCACATGTGTCAAGGTGCGAGGTAGGCTTGAACAGGAAATCAACAAAACTGACTTTTTTAAGAAAATGTATTTTGCAATTCATCTTGAAGATGAACCAACAAAAACTTTTTAATTACATCAAATGCTTTATGAAACATTGTAACGGCACATATACAATGAATGATTAAAATGTTCCTTGTACTGTTAGACTGCACACAACTCTTCAAGTTTTAGTATTCATGTTTTGAATCCCGCAGTCTTCATTTTACATGTATGTATGGTTCCATAATAGTGAAAATGGAAAAAAATGAGTGAACAGAGAGCTTTAAAAATGGTTTCAGTGCATTTTTGGACAGACTGTGTTAGTTATTTAAATACAGATTTAATGCAGACGTCACAAAGTAATATAGCTTCATAAAAAGTTGATGGGGAGGCTTTGTGTTGGAATGAAAAACGTGTTAAAGGATCATTATAGCAAAATAAAGCTACTATTATGGAAGGAAACTGAATCATCACATCTGCAAACATCTTTCATTTGCCAGATGAACAGTGTTAGTGGTTCTGCAGAAGTGCTAAGTTTTGTTCCATGCTAACAATTGAAGGACTGGTTAAAAGAAGCAGTGCATCAATCTTTGGTCTGGCTGTATGTTCTTTAGCTACGGATGAAACCTTTCAACACATGACTGAGGTAATAACTTAAGCACCATTTCAAGCATGAAGTGAGTTCAGGAGCCGCCTTTCTCAGGATTCTGTGTTTTCTTTGTCCTGTTCACCTCTTTGTCTTTTTGCAGATCCAAAAAAGTTAGGGGGGGGGGAGGGGGCAGGTTTGGGGTCTAGGTCTTCACAGGTTCTTCATGCACACCTGGCAGCGGCTGATCCTGGACAGGAGCTGACCTGCCTTCAGTGTCTCGGACTCTGGCTTACTGTGAAAATTCTGCTCGATGGACGTCAGCCAGAAGCTTTGCTTGTTGGCGAAGTAGTGGCAAGTCCCCTTGGCCCCGTTGCACTCGATGAAGGGCGTGGTGCGGAAGTCCTCCAGACAGGAGCCGGGGGATACCAGCGACTGGCCCCCGCCTTCGCCGCCCGCCGCCGTGTGCTGGGAAGAGCAAGAGAGATGGGGTCAGACCCTTATTGCAGACCACGGGCGGGAGGCCTGATGCCTTTGGGGTATCTAAAGCTGGCATCAGTGTGGCACAAAACAAGGAAGCGACGACTCACCATGAGGAAAGAGTAGCCGATCCAGAGACTGCGCCAGCCATCTGGGCACATGGGGATGGTGATGTCCTGGCTGTGGATGGCGATAGCCACTGATGGTGCCTCACACACCGAGCAGCGGCTGATGTACGGTTTGATCTCGGCCTCCTCCACAGGCATCATGGGAATGGGGGCAGTGGTAGAGAGCCAGTAGGACTTGTCATTGCGGCTGGCGTAGTAACAGAGGTCTCCGGGGTTGCAGTACAGAAACGGCATCGTGTTGAAACGCGGGAGGCAAGACCCAGCCAGGCCTGAACGTATCAATATCAAAAATCACAATCAGAATGTGAGATTCGCAGCAGGAACGTGTGAAGGTCCTGACGCCCTGCAGGACTTACCCAGGTCCTGGTTGTGGGCTTTCTCCTGGCCCTCGAAGTAAAGCAGACTGTACCCCTCCCACAGCTTGGCCATGCCGATCGGGCACATGGGCGTCTGATCGGACTGGCTGTGCTTCACCAGCAGGTATCCCACGTTGACACTGCGCCCTGGCATCCCCGGGGACCCAGGGAAGCCCGGCTGGCCTCGTTCTCCTACAGGCGGGGGACAAGGGGACAGTGACGCCGATTCACCTTCACTGTGACTTCTGTTCTGTCTGTCATGAAAACAGACTCTGAATTAGGGGTGTGATGGTTCTGCAAATCCACGGTTAGGTTCAGAACTCAATTTTTGTATTACAGTTCAGGTCAGACCTCAGTTTTTTATTTTTATTTTTTTTGGCGGGGGGGGGGGGGTTATGATATGAGCTTGTGTATTTTACACATTGCCTGCCAGCTGAGGAAGCTTTTTTTTTTAAATGTGACAATTTACGTGCATTTTGTCTCTGACACGATTGCCATCCCTATGTTCCACTGGATGACCAAAATGTTCCCAGACTGCCGACATGAATGTGCACCAGGGTTATTGTCCATCTTGTGATAATGAAACTAGACTGGCTTTTACCGTGCATGATCTAACAATAATGGCTAGACCAAAATAGTCACATGACAGACAATACAATAAGCGTAATATTAACGAAACATACAGCTTGCCCTAACTCTAAATATGATAAGGATTTTGTGATTTATATGTCTTATAGTGTTAATTGTGAAATGGAAAAATGAGTTTTGTGACATTAGTAATGTCATGGGAGCTCAACAGACTGCATCTGTGTCAGTGAATTGGGGTTGGGGGCAAGGGGTGTCGAGGTTCTGCCCTCTGGAACCTCGACACGAGAACATGTTTGTATTGCACTTTTGGTGTCGATTTCAGAACCATTACACCGTTACTCTGAATATACCAAGCTTGAAAGTAGGAGGTGGGGTATGAGAAGGAGATGGAGGGAATGATTTAGAAAGAGATTCTGACAAGGTTGTATGAATGGGACTTTGCCTTTTGTGAGTTTATGAAACCAACAGCACTCGATATACAGTTCCAGTCAAAAGTTTGGACACGCTAACCCACCTACAAAGGAGAGTGACAGAGTGCTGCATCAAGATGACCTGGCCACCTGACATAAACACAGCAGAAATGGATTTGGAGGAGTTTGACCAGAAAGTGAAGGAAAAGCATCCAATGAGGGCTCAGCGCAAACGTGGGAGCTCCTTCAGGACGGCTGGAAAAGCATCCCAGAAGGCTGCCTCATGAAACTGGCGTGGAGGAGACTGTAGAGTCAGCCAGTCCCTGGAGCAATTTGGGTTAAGGGCCTTGCTCAAGGGACAGAAATAGGATCACAAATATTTTTTTGGGTCAGTGCATAATTCCATATATGTTATTTCATCGTTTTGATGTCTTTATTGTAAAATGTAGAGAATAGTGCAAATTAACCTTTGAAGGGGTAGCTGTGTCCAAACTTTTGACTGGTGCCGTATATAATATTCTGCCTTTGCTGTCAGTGTAGGTGATAAGGCATGGGTATTCTGAGGGGCCTTTAATGTCTGATATATCATCTCAATGCTCCGCCTCAGTCAGCCTGAGCCACACTCCCCAGTTCAAATCCCCCTCCTCCATCGGGACGCATCCTTACCTTCAAGGCCCTGCAGACCAGGGTGCCCAACTTGTCCTTGATCGCCACGGTAACCCGGTGTCCCTGGTTTGCCACTCACTCCTGGCATGCCCTTCTGTCCCCTTTGTCCAGCGTATCCTTGGGGCCCCCATGACATCAGAATTACACGTTAGATTGGGTTAGGGTGGGAGGGTAGGTACTGGGCAGGGAGCTGGACTGGTGACTGATAGGCAGAGACCCACAGATCACAGAGCTGATCTGTTTCAGCAAGACATTCAGAGAACTGAGAAAACGGACACAAGCTTATATATTCTCTTCATACAAATAATAATAATAAACAACAACAAATGTCATATAGGAGGACAGTGATTCATCTACCTGGGTCACCGGGGGGACCTTGGGGGCCATTCTCCCCAGCCCTTCCTCTCGGGCCCTGGATACCATGAACACCTGTGGGTCCCCTCTCACCAATCTGCTTGATAGGGAGGGGAGCAGGACCCTGAGAGCCAGTCTCCCCAGGAAAACCTTTGAGGTCCCATTAGAGAAAAATCAGGATGAGAATGTGCACCACAATGGACAGGCAGCCTCGTGCTGCGGTCACTGGCAGTACCTTTCCGCACCACTTCTGATTAGATGCTATCTCCTAACACATTATTAACACATTATTAACACATTATTAATTAAGTTAACGGAGCAGCACGCAGGACGATGGTGTTACCTGGAGCTCCGGTGTCTCCCTTGGGACCGACTGGACCCAGGTCTCCTTGTACGCCAAATCGCCCAGGAGTTCCCATCTCTCCTTGCTCTCCCCTTTCACCTTTGGGGGACATATGTCACAGTTCAGTTACATCATGGGTCTGTTTTCTTTTTTTTTAAAAAAGCACCAGCTAAATCCAATCAATTACATATTTAACATACAGATCCATTGTGCAGCTGCTAAACAGGACAGTCATAGAAGGTTCCAGACCCTGTACCTTTGAGTCCCGTGGGTCCATCTTGCCCTTTGACCCCTGGATGCCCTTTATCTCCATAATCGCCCTTCTCCCCTTGTTCTCCAAAGGCTCCAGGGAGACCCCTGTCCCCCTTTTCCCCCTTTGGAGATGGGATCCCGGGGGGACCCTGTGCCCCAGGGTAACCTGTGAAACATCATCACCATACATGATCCAACTCACACAGAAGCAAACAGCGATGAAGCTGCAGTACAAGAACATCCCCAACCTCCACTGCTTCCAGTATCTAAATAGTATTCTATCAGTCCTTAAGCTTCCATCAGTTAGAGGGTTTGGTGCATCCTATCCACCTATGGCCCACCTTTAGCTCCTTTTACTCCAGGAAATCCAGGGTCTCCAAGTGAGCCCTTCCTGTCTCGGCTTCCCTGTGGCCCTGGTGGACCTGGAGGCCCTGGCAGTCCAGGTAAGCCCAGAATACCTGAGGAGAGCATGTATCCAGCAAAATGATGTTCTGTTATGCTCTATGGCAGACTGACACTTGGCTTTCTTGCTCCAGGGTAAGGAGACAGGGTCTGGCTGTTTGTACACAATGCATCTTCAGGGCTTCAATGGATTATCTAACCACCGTATTCAAACTAACCAGGATCTCCAGGAAGGCCGACATTGCCACTTGTCCCCGGCAAGCCGCCAAAAGGGCTTGGGATTCCAAACTCCCCTTTAGCTCCCTTCACTCCAGGTTCACCTCCAGGTCCCCAGATATCCAAGCCTGCCGCAAAAAAAGAATAGCATTTTCCATGAAAGCCATGTCTATAAGATTCTATGAACACATCCATAACACATTATAATGCATCCACAAAGCATTAAAAATATGGCTATAAATATTTATAAAAAGGCATAACACAAAGCCATGATATGCATAAGAAATGCTCTATGAAGCTCTCATCTACAATGCACTGAAGAAACCTTCAAAATGCAGTATAACATATCCTTAATTCTTATACTGACTACTGTAATGCAGTACAAAGGTATTTATAGTGCAATATAGATGAGCTTCATTTGAGTTTATGAAGTATTATGGTTAACATCATAATGCCTTATGCCTATCAACACAAGATGCTTAATGCTTTATTAATTCCTATACTGACAGTTTTAATGCATTATACTGTAGGTGAGCTGTAGGTAGAGTTTTACTAAAAAGCACCATGATTTTTCCATCTGGTTCTTTTACAAATACAGAATTTTTAATTTTTATGAAGAGTCTTCCTAGTCAGCCTTAGCATGGATCGCACGTCGCCCTGCTCAGACTGGGGAGTACCTGGGAGTCCTCTGGTGCCCTTTTGACCTTTCAACCCATGCAGGCCAAAAATACCCTTGAGACCAGGAAAACCTGCAAGACACACAGCACTTACAATTAGTCTAACAAAGAAACGAAAAGGCAAAAGTGACGGGCGTTGGCGGACAGGCCTGGTAGATGGAGTGCCCTCATAATGATTGGCTTCTACGCATGGTAACCTGACACACACCTCTTTGTCCCGGAAGGCCTGGTGCACCATCAGTGCCCGACTCGCCTGGGATTCCCGGCCAGCCCTTCTGGCCCGGACTGCCGGGGAAGCCTTTCATCCCCTTAGAGCCTAAATACAATACAATACAGTACAATACAACATCAACATTCAACACTTCTGCTGATTTTACCTGAGGAAAACCATTTACTACTACATAATAACAACAATGATAATACTCGATACATTATTGATCCCCATGGGGAAATTCTCTTTACGTCTCCTCCGATTTGCTCTCTGTGGGTGAGAGCAAACCGGCCACGAAGGGCAGCCGCCCATAGCAGCTCAAGGGCCTCGCTGAAGGACCCGCAGATGTGCTGAGAACAGGCTGGAACTGATGACCTTCCGATCACGGGCACAGAGGTTTAACCCGCTGAGCCACACGCTGCCCACATAGCAGCTGCGGTGGCGGCTCCTGTCTTTCAGTAGAAAGCTGTGTGCTTCCTTCTTACCTGGGTGGCCCTGTGACCCCAGCAGCCCTGGCTCTCCTTTTATACCCTCTATGCCATCGAACCCTGCGCTGCCCTGGTCACCGGGCTGACCGGAACGTCCCTCAAGACCTGTAGGTGAAACACAGCTGTCAGCAGCACAATTACGCCCGTTACTGTGGCACACTAAGTGTGTGCGTGAGGAGGCACGACGGCCGGGAGATTCTTCCACCCATCCACTTTTTTGTACTTGGTTGCCCTTTTCTGGGTCATGGGGGTCCAAAGCCTATCCTGGAAACTACAGGTGTAAGGCGGGGAGTAAACCGGGATGGGCCACCAACCTATCGCAGCATGGAGATACTAATAGGCCTTTAATAATTCTTAAGACAGGGGTGGGCAGTCTTTTCTGCAACTCCCTAATTAGATTCCTAATTAGAGGACTGATTGGCTGAAGAGTCCTCACACCTGGGTTTGAACAGCTGACCTACAGGCTATCCCAAAAACCTGCACACACACAGGCCCTTTGCGGATAAGATTGGCCACTCCTGTCTTACAACAACAGTTAGCGAGATTTAGTCTGTTACAGAGTGACATTAAAAGGTGAGGTGATGGTCCATTCACACTATTCTACCTCTGCTTTTTGGCCCAATCAAGAATCCTTCAGGTCTGGCTGATTTGGGGAATTTGGGCCCATAGTGTAAAAACTGCACTGCTCTGCTGGTTGTACCACTGGTGTTTGTCTTAAATGTTGTTTTGTTTCACAAACCAGGTTTTGTAATGAAGTCTGGCAGGACACAAGCATGCCTTGCATCCACATCCCATTGTCCTTAACTTACCAGGGTCTCCAGGTATACCATCTTCACCTCTCAGTCCCGTGGAACCCGGCAGGTTGATGATCGGGCCTCCTTCACCTGCCCAAACAAGCCCATAGTTAAACCGTTGAACTAGTGAGTAACCCTACAGCTCTGTTATTCTCCTCCAATGGTAAGATGAAAGCTACAGCTCTGAATGTAACCATGCATCTGATAGGCAGAGACCCACAGTAATAGCCGGTATGTTTCATACCTTTGCCCCCCTTCAAGCCCGGTTCCCCAATAGGTCCGTAGGCTCCTATTGATCCCTTGTCACCCTGTAACCGTAACACCAATGAGCATCCTTCAGGAGCCATGCCCAGTGTTCAAGTGCTGCTGGGCCGCCCCTACTTACCTTGCTCCCAGGCATGCCAGAAAACCCCTCAACTCCTTGGTTTCCAGTGGGGCCTGGCATCCCTTTCAGCCCTGTCAGGCCCTGCAACCCAGGGCTGCCCTGGGTACCTTTCTCCAGGCTGGGCTCTCCAGGCAAGCCATCCAAGCCAGCGACACCTGGCACGCCTGGCATACCCTTGGTACCTGGAGGGTTAGACACAACCAGATTGAGAAAAATCTCGTCAGCAGTTACCCCGATGAATGGTGATGACCGAATGATTCATATGGTCGCAATGATGTTATAGCAAACAGGGGAGGGAGGTAAAACGTGGACTGTCTGGGGGTTCGCCAGGACCCAGCTGAGAAAGGCAGGCTCACCTCTGGGCCCTACGAATCCTTTCATTCCTTGTTTCCCAGGATCGCCCTTCACCCCCTTCATCTCTAGCTTCATGACTATTGGGATTGTTGGTTTTTCACCCGGAGGTCCGACCAGCCCCCGCTCACCTGACACACACATGCACGCACATATAAACAATACACAAAGGTTATATAATTTTTCTTTATTTTATAAAGCCTACTTCACCATTCACTAGTCTAACACAACAGATTCGCGTGTGAATAAATGACATTTCATCAGCAGACTCTGGTGTATTGGGCTGTCCCTATGTATGCTATTATTACTACAGGCTTCAGGAACCTCTACTCTGCTTAGCCTGCTGCTTCTATGAGAGATGATCAAACATAAGACACCAGATCAGCAGATGGTCCCCAGACTTACCCTTTTCGCCTCTTTGCCCAGTGATACCTTTCTGCCCTGGAGTACCTATGAAGCCAGTCTCGCCTTTCAGACCAGGAACACCTTTTACACCTTTGAGGCCCTGATCTCCAGAGAAGCCTTGCAGGCCAAGTGAGCCTTTATAACCTGAATGGGAACGGAATTGCAACTGGATAATGGCAGAAAGCAACTATGTTACCTTAAACTGCTTCATCATCTGAATGATTTCTTACAGAAATGAGATGGCACTGCAGGGCTGGCGAGCGACAGACACAAACCTTTCATTCCAGGCATACCACTGAAGCCGAACTCGCCTTCTGCCCCTGGATCTCCAGGAGACCCATCGCTGCCTGTTAGACCAGTGACACCTGGGTCTCCTGGGAAGCCCTTCATTCCCACTGGACCGGGAGGTCCTGAATCACCCTGAAGCCCTTTAACTCCAGGGATACCTATAGGACAAGACATATAATGTGTTTCTCATCACAGTTTATCAAGATCTCCAGATATTCACCCAAAAACCAAGAGTATCTCACCGGGTTCTCCAAGTGCCCCCTGAGGGCCTGAAGGCCCTCTCAGTCCTGTTGCCCCAGGGTAACCAAATATTCCTGGTGGGCCTGCTTTTCCTTCTTCCCCTTGCAGACCGGAAGGACCCATCTCACCCTTGAAACCAACGATACCAGGCATTCCAGGCATTCCTGTGGGGAAGGTTGAAGTTGAACTGCGCTGGTGGAGCAACCTGCGACAGCTTGATTGCGTGTGTATTTATATTTTGTCTCTGTTAATTATATTTCATTGGTATTGATCTGTACCTGCAACCCTAACCAGGATAAGCAGTTGAAGGGGTGATGGATGGATGGATGGACAGATGGCACTGACTCCTTGTACTGTTCTGATTTATTTCTCACCTGGATAGCCCTGTTGGCCAGGATCCCCAGGGATGCCCTTCAGACCTTGAAGTCCTGGAGGTCCTGATTCTCCAGATGGCCCAGGTAGTGCGTCCAGAACCTCCCCATGGTCACCCTTCTGTCCAGGATCCCCATGTTTGCCTGGTCTTCCTGGAATACCAGGTGTCCCTGGCTGGCCCCGGTCACCTGGTTTACCCCCATCCCCACGGGGGCCCGTAAAACCTGCAGTTTGTCACATTAAAAGGCCGTTTTTTTAAAAAATGGCACATTTCTGTCCTATTTATGATAATTTTTTTTGTGGTTAATTAACATGTGGTTAATTTCACATACACCCAGCCACTGCAGTTGTGTTTAACTCCACTCAGACTCTCAGACCATGCATTTGTGTGGGACCCCCTGCTGGCCAGAAACTGTCACTACACTAAGTATTAACACATTCCTACAGCATCTTCTGCTAACCAGCTAGCTAGCCACGAACTTCAGAGTCTGCTCCCTAGCTATTTCTTTAGTTTTTGAAACATCTGAGGGGGCAAAACATAGCTGGAAAGTTCAAGTCCAAAAGGTACAAATCCAGACCAAGATTATGTAACAACCAACCAGTTAAGCATAAAGAGTCACAGTCACAGAGTACTCAAGTGGTTGGCTGAAACAAAACCTTGGTCTGGATTTGTATTTTCTGGGCCTGAATTTTCCACCTCTGGGACACAGAAATAACCCACCCCTGTCCAAGCTTGTGGTTGGCTGGAACAGTTCTTGTGTAGCTGGGCATTATTCTCATTAACATACAATATTATCAGGAAAAACATTTAATTTTAGCCCATAGCATAATTAGCTAGGTGCTAAAGCACCAGAATGGTGTAACAGAGATGGATGTTGTGAAACTGAGGAAGAAATTGGTAAGTTAAGATTAATCAGAGACTCACCTGGGCGGCCTGGCGCCCCTCCACCTGGATCTCCTCTCTCACCTTTGAGACCTTCCTCCCCAGGCAGTCCTGGTATCCCTTTATGACCAGGAGGACCTGAGGCAGCAAAAAGGCTTTTAAGATCTGGCAGAGCTAGGTCTATATTTACCATCTCATTCTTAGAAAAATTTCTTGTTGTACTTGACAATCAATAACGGTTTTGGAGCTGAAACATCATTACCTGGGAGACCATCGATGCCTGGGGGTCCGGGAAGGCCCCGTTCACCCGGAGGCCCAGGTAGAGCAATGCACTCTCCTGTGAAATCACAAGAATCCCACACTGCATAAGGCCCATTATTCTTCTCAACGCGGCCATGTCTCATTGACAGCATGCTGGAGAAAGGGTCTTATGAATTATGCCACAGCGACACGACATTCAGTATGTCAGCATGTGCTGCTGCATCATGGGAAAGCCAAGGTGAGGTGTATAATGCTGAATTGATACTGAAATCAGAGAGAAACAGAGGACATGGAGGTTTTATGAGGCGATGGCAGCACAAGCTGTCCAGTTGGAGGCGATACCTGCAGCGTTCATGTCACCACCATGTTCCAGATCACAGCCTCCTTCCAGAATCAAGAGCAAAGGGCACCACAGAGGAAGGTTAGGGTTAGCCCAGTTATACACCCACATAAGCACCACGTGCTGAAGCTACAAGCCCATAGGTCACAGCACAGCCCATAGCCCACTGAAATGTAGCAAGACTCCCAGCAGAGCATGGCGTCAGTAAGTTAACTGAGTTTATGTGTTGAACCTTCAGACTATAATTACTATTATTATAAATACTGTTAATCGTTAAGTAGGCTAGTATGGCTAAAATACACAGCTGAATAAAACTGAATGCCTTTATGTGCACTGTCAAGATTCAGTAGAGAGATCAAGAAAGATTAAGAAGGAAAAGAAGAGACTAACCCGGAAGGCCTTTGGGGCCAGAGGGTCCTGCTTGGCCATCAGACCCTGAATCACCAGGAGGACCTGGCAGCCCCTTTTCTGCACCCAGAACTATGCCGGGGTCCCCTGGATCTCCATGGGGCCCCGGAGGGCCTGGAGAACCTTTTACTCCCTTCTCTCCAGGAGGTCCAGCGGGCCTGTCGCCCTGAAGCACAAACCAGAGGATACATGTGAGCAAAGACACCCACAGACAAACAGACACACACAAACACGCACAGGTTTGTAATTATATCTTTGTGGGGACTCTACATCCATTTCTACGGGGAAAACTCTAATCCCAGCATAACAACCTTGACCTCTACCCAGCCCTAACCATAAGTAATCAAACAATTTAGAACTTCTGGGAAACACTTTACGTTACGGGACCCAAATACTTAGTAATAACTCAGTTATTACTGAAGTACAAATCATAAACAAATATAGTCACTACTTGCGATAAAAGATGCCTCATGATTTATTGATGAACAACCACAAGATCAGTATTTCACTTGTTATTCATGACTCGTTCCTTCGGTAGTTCACAAAGGTTTACAGAAAGATAAACATAGGGTCACCCTTTACTCAAGGTGACACAAATAATGTGTACATGCTTACTTAGTGCATTAATTTATCAGTAACTAAGTGTTTTTATGTACTGATCCCACATTCATCATTAGTCAGTCATGATGGGTCATGTATTCCATCTAGGAACTATTAGTTAATAGTTACCCAACTAGTTAATAAATAACTAATAATCCCCACATGAATACATAAACCATAATTCATTAATGATGAACTTAGTTGATAGTTAATTAATACATTAAGTAAGCGTGTACTACTACATTGTGTTCCCTCAAGTATAGTGTTACCACTTGTGTTATTCATTACTTGTTCCTTCAGTAGTTTCTTCAGTGGCTCCTTCAGTAGTTCACAAAGGTTTACAGAATTAACAGATATAGTGGCAAATATAGGAACTGCCTGAGATAAAAATATGCGTCACAATTTATTAATGATGAATTAACATTAAATCAGTATGTAACTCAGACTTAGTTTGTGGTTAATTAATACATAAGTAATAACACTGCCATATTATTTGTACCCCGTCAAGTAAAGTGTTACCCACTTTTGGCATTTTTAATTTTTTGATTGCAGTTACAGATTTTTATAAAACTTAAAAAAGTGGTCCCCACAACATCAAAATACAGGTTTTTACTGCATTGTGGGGACATTTGGTCTTCACAAGGCAATATACTGTACAATACCAGTCAAAAGTTTTTGCACACCACAGGTTTTCACTACTTTTCCATGCATTTCATAAACTGCAGATTTTTTTTTATTATATGTAAGGCTAATTGAGTGAACAAGTGAAAATATAAGTAAAATAAAACAAATTTCCATTATAACATGGAATGAGTATGTAACAGCGCATGTCTGACATCACATTAACTGATTGTGTGGTGATGGCTGAGTCAGATTGTAGGCTATCGTTAGCTGTTTCATCCGATGAAACAGAGCAGTATTTAATGTCCCGTTTAGAAAGAATGCATCAAATTTGCTCTGCCGTTATAACTGATAGATACAGATAGGTTACATTGATTAATCAAATATATGACATTTTCTTATTAATAAAGGTACTCAAATGGTGAACATACTGTGAATTTATTTGTTAGCAAAGAATATTGGGTGTATTTTTAATAAATGTTAAGTGAGTAACATTCAAACGCACACACACACACACCCTCTTATAAACAAAAACATTATGGGTATACAGGTATACATGAGCAGATTCTTTATAATCATTTACAATTCAAGAGAATTCAAATTCAACATCTTGCTATATTGGAAGTTTTTACATTTTCCAAAGGACATCGGTTAAAATGTAGCCTGCAGAAGAGAGGAGGGACTCACAGGAAGACCTCGCATGCCAGGAATTCCAGAAAATCCACTAGGTCCAGGTTCACCTGGGTTTCCGGTGTCCCCTCCTACACCAGGGTCCCCTGGGTCACCCTGAGGTCCTACGAAACACCCAGAGAGTCACCAAGCCGGCTGCTAAATCAACCATGCCAAACACCTGCTTGTTCGCTATCGCCGATCATCATTCAGCCCTATCATTAACTGGAGACGCCTCTAAAAAACACAGGCTGTTCCCTATTGAGCGGAAACGAAGATCACACTGTGGGGAGGCGTGCGGGGGCCGCAGGTACCTTTTTCGGTGGCTTCTCTCTGCTCTCCTTTGCGGCCCCTGGGACCCGGAATCCCTGCTTGGCCTGGGAATCCCTGGAGATGAATAAATAAAAAAACTGTGTGAGCATAAATCCATCCATCCATCCATTTTCTGAAGCCACTTGTGCTATTCAGGGTCGTGGGGGGTGCTGAGCCTATCCCGGAATAACCCTGGATGTGGCGCCAACCTATTGCATGAGCAATGTTAGGTAATTTGGTTATCAGACTGAATAATATTGATAAGGGGGTCTGTGTGAATAAGAATAGCTAATCTGACAGTGGCTTGTGTGTCATCCCCAAAAGGTCACAGCTTACCGGCAATCCGTCTTCACCCTGTGGTCCGGGCTGGCCTCTGTCTCCTGGTTGGCCCCACTCGCCTTGGATGCCTTGCGTGCCGGCTGGCCCTGGCGGGCCGGCACGGCCAGGTGGGGTCTCCACAGTACTGCACTGACAGGGCCCCGGGTCTCCTAGAGGAAGGGGCCCGTAGGAGATATACTCAAATGGGCTCAGGCCTCACCTGGGAAGCACTTTGATATTTGGACTAAGGATGTAGGCTGAGAATGCAAGAACAAATAATCTGCCATGGAGACAAATGTCAAAGCTTCACCTTTAGGACCTTTCAATCCAGCAAGTCCTGGACGCCCAGTTTCACCTAGTAAACCTTTAAACTCAATTTCCCCTGAAAAGCAAAAAAAATAATAAAAAATTGGTGCATGAACCGTCATTTTGTCCTTCAGTGCTGCACACAATAGCCATCTGCCACCCCATCATGGCGTCTCCCTAAGCAGCAGAGGTCACTCCTCTCCAGACTGCTGTTCTTCTTTGGTCCCACCATAGCACTGGTGTCCACTTACCCAACACTCCATCCATGCAGACCCACAGATGGACCATGTTTTTGCTCCCTCCCAGCTCCCTGCTGGACAGTCCACATTTTTGCTCCCTCCCAGCTCCCTGCCGGACAGTCCACATTTTTGCCCTACTGGGAGCTGGGAGGAAGCAAGAACGTGGTCCGTCTGCAGGTCCACGAGGATCGGATTGGGAAACACTGACTTACAAGATCCTTTAAGACCGGGGGCTCCAGGAAGTCCAGGCTGACCATCATCACCAGGAGATCCAGCGATCTGAGCAGGGGCTCCTGGATGGCCAACAGATCCTTTGGTGCCTTTCTGTCCCTTCTGCCCAGAGGGACCAACAAGTATGCCTAGGAATCACACAAAAGAATAATATTTGGCTTATTTTTTTCCAACTGAAAACGTTCTTTGGACACCAAAGAACTAGAGAGACAGGAAGAGTAAAGGACAGTTCATGCTTTTGGAAGTGGTCATGCCCTAAGTGCCGTCTTACCACTGCTGGGCTCGGGTGGAGGTCCGGAAGGACCTGGCAGACCCTTCTCTCCCCGTTCCCCGGTCTCACCCTGAGGGCCCATCTCACCCTGAGGGCCTGGAGGTCCCACTGCAGATTCAAAACAAGCATGGATTGGCTATCAGAATGAATAACAGATCAGGTGATAATCCTAAACATTCATACTCAGTCATCATATGACATACCTAAAACAGTCCCATAATCTATCACGTCACCAGGGTCTCCCCTCTGACCCTGAAACACAAGTCTTGGTGTTACTCAACAAATACACTTTGGTAAAGTTGCTAACATACGTGTGTTTTTACTGCGAATAAACATTAATGGGGACCCAAAATTCTGACCTTGTGTTGTGACTGTAGACTTTCGTGAAATTGAACCTTTTTAGCAACTCATATTAATTGGCCCATACTGACCATTTTAAAAACCTTGTTGGGACCAGCAATCAAGAACACCAAAATTGAGACAGCTGTTGGTCCCATTGGAATCACTTGAACTTGAAGTTAATAAAATGTATAGCTATATAAATAGACCAAATGAAGCATGCAAACTTCTTTCTGTCTTTATATGAGTGCCAAGAAAATTGCATGAAACCTTGGTTCCATTTCTTCCATTTAAACCAGGAAATCCGACATGTCCCTGAAATGAGAGACGAGCAATGATTAGTAGACCACCCATCTGGATGAAATCGATAAACTCTATGCCCAAATCTACAATCCTTCACTTCTACTCTCTGTTCCTCGATCCACCGAGCGGGAGCCAAGTTAAAGGGACAGGCAAAACATCCAGGTGAACTCACCGGTGTTCCGGGTTCACCATCCAAGCCCGAAGATCCCTGAAAGTAAAGTGAGATTAGATACAATTTTGACAGCCACAAAAGCAAAAGGCTACTTAGCCACCATTGAAAGAATATAGCAAACTGCCAACCCGCTGGCCAGGAAATCCCATCACTCCGGGTTCTCCTCTGTTATCAGCCTGCAGAGACAGACAGGAGAATGGCACATACGGACTCAGCTCAGCATTCTGCTCTTTGCTTCTTCACAGGCAGCTCAACGGACGCTAACAGGCGGCTCACTTACTCTGTCGCCTTTATCACCTCTCATCCCCTTTTGTCCTTTTTCACCCTTTGAAGACAAACAAGCAAGCAGAAGCATTCTCAGAAAAAGATACAGTGTCAAATACAGTGTTAAGTTGCCTCAAGCCTTCACACATGCTTGTAAAATTTCCATTACAGAAGTTCTCCAAAATGTGGAAGGAGTCACATGTGATTCAGCAACCAGAGTTGGGGGCCCAACCATAGGCGACTGTGGACCCTGTTTCGGGGGGTTTTAGCCATCCTATTTTTGTGCCCATGTGAAAAAATATTTTTTTTCTAAAACATGTAGCATTTTATCTAGTATTTACGTGTACAGTTGGTACAAATTTTATCGTCATGGGGTGGGATGGTGTCCTGTATTTCTTCAGCTTGATGGTGGCCCCCCCTATGAGGCAAATTGCCCCTGGCCAAACTGTAAGCCTTTCCTGGTGGAGGGCCCTTTGGTTGTATCTTTGACATATAGTGTCACGTCCTGACCATCACATGCACCTGAGCCTCCTGTCTCCTCCCTGGCATGGCCCTAACAAGCCACGCCTGTTACTCATTTGTTTCACCTCTTGTTCCTAACCCTCATGTTAATCACTCCAGCTGCCTCTCATTAGCTCCCTCGTCATCAATGTATGAAAGTACTTCCGAGTCCTGTTCCCCAGTCATGTCATTGACATCATTCTTCCCATTGCCTGTGCCTTACCTTTTGCTAGCCTTCCCGTTTTGACCCCTCGTGGTCCCATTTTGTTTCACTGTTCCTGTTGTTTAACCCCAGTAAAGTTCCCTATTATTTGCCTTACACCTGCTCCTGATGCGCTCCTTTCTGAAGGGTGACGGATAGCGAGATGAGAGTCACTCCAGCTTATAAAAATTAGTAAATGCAACATTCTACTGGAGAAACTGAACTGCCAACTCAAATGGATGGTGTGGAAGATGAATAAAATCAACACCTCCAAAAGCTCCTAGTTAAGCTACTTAGAATAAAACTCCGGACCTCGTAGTTGGTGAGCTAAGCTTCTCCTTTATTCACGCTATACAGCATAGCCCTCCAGCCACACTCTGGTGCGAGCATAACGCGCACAAAAAGTTAATATACTATCACACCAATTCCCTTATAAGGACTTCTAAGTCCTGATTGGTCACAAAACACCAGGAAACCAAGCACAAACATACAACAAACATATTTCCCCACCTCTATTGGTTTGCCTTGGCATCAGGGTGTCCACCTCTCACCCAGCATTCGCTCACTTTAATCGATACTCAGATGATAGACTAGTTACCCATCCCCCTTTGGCCTCATACAGTATGAGTCTCACACGCAATCCTGTCCAGCCAGCCTGGGAAGGAGGGCATAAACCCTAAGCTTTAGCGAAATTCCACTTCCAACCGTCCAAAAGGCACAGCCTCTCTTCAGGCTCCATGGTTGATATGGCTCACCAACTACAAGCCCATACGGGAAACTATAGAACTACAGTTCAGAATAACTCTTATGGGTCACAACCATACAACATACTGCATATAGCATATTGCAGCTACACTCTAGATCTACAACATTCTGTGCTCTCCCTTGAGCTTGGCCAGTCGGGGCAGTGTCGAATCCCTTCCTACGGTTGCTTTCCCCCTCCGTCTGCTGCCTGTCTCTCCAAGGGCTCAGGGACTGTGACACTGCCTATGTGCAGACTGGCTGTGAGACAAGGCCCAATATTCCTCTCTCCCCATGCCTACTGATCTCCAACTTTCTATCCAGATAGAAGCAAAACCAATAGCTCACTTTCTCAAGGTTGTTTGATCACCAGATTCAAAAAGAAAATCACATGGTATAAGCGGTTCTCAGTGCATCACGATAGACTCACTGGTAAACTGCCATTTGGTCCGATATGCTGATGAGTGCCATTACCGGGCAACCCTGGTTCGCCAATCTCACCCTGAGATCAGAAGACAGACACAGTGAGAACCTCCTCGTTGTCTGAACTCTACAACTCCCCCCGCAGGTTGGCATCTTACCTGATCTCCTTTGGCTCCCTTCAACATTTCCCTTGATATATATGGAGTGGAGCCCTGAAGGATTAACGACAAAAGGTTATGGTTGGAAGGTGTGTTTTATATTAATTGCATTATAAGGAGGGTTTGTGTTTCAAATCCAATGAAACGATAGCCCTCATTTAAATCAATTCACTTTCTGACCTGCAGAGGGCAGCATTTTTTTAACAGAGATCTAAACCATTTAAGAATTAGAATTTAGTGATCAGTGTCAACACACCACAGCAAACAGTGCGCAACAACGAAATGTGTCCTCTGCATTTAACCCATATGTGACTTTCGTGACATAGCAGGGGGCAGCTAATTCAGCGCCCGGGGAGCAGTGCTTGGGGATGGTACCTTGCTTAGGGTACCTCAGCGGTGCCTTGCTGGTCGGGGATTCGAACCTGCAATCGTTCAATTACAAGTGCGCTTCCCTAACCATCAAGCCACCACTGCCCACAAATAATTAATTAATAATATTGATAATTAAGAACTTATCAGAGGACAGTGAATGAATAAACAAAGGCTTACCTTTGATCCTTTGGGGCCAGGGACTCCACTGGGGCCCTAAATTTGAAATAAAAGAACTCAGAAGTTAAATTCTTCATGTGGAAATCATGCATTTCCCAGCCCTGATGGAAAGAATCTATAGCGAAGCCGCACTCACCTTCGGCCCGAAGGGTCCAGTGGGGCCGCCTAAACCTGGGTAGCCGTCAGGACCCTGAGAGAGAGAATGCGAATGAATGCATGGATACAAGAGATGCAAGTAAAGAGATTTCAGCAGAGAAATGGGAACTCACCATGAATCCTGTGGGACCGGGCGAGCCGGGATCCCCCTGGAAGACACAGGAAACAGTCTTCATGTCTTATCTAAAAGAGAAGCCTGGCTTCTGAACTGTCGCCTTGTCCGCTCACCTGAAAACGTCTCATATACACCGAGACGTCTAAGGGGTCTCCTTTCTCTCCCTTCCTGCCAGGTTCACCCTGTTTCAAAACAGTGATTCATTTATTTTTTTGTACGATTTTTCTGGAACATTTATTCACATAAAAAACCATTACAGAATTCCACATTCTTCATTAATAGAAAATTGAAACTAATTGAAAGTCAACTGTCATAGTCATCTCTGACCACTAGGCCCTTTGGACTTCATACGCACCGGGATACCGGAATAACCCATCAAGCCTGGTTGTCCTGGAAACCCACTTTCACCCCTGGTTCCATTGCACCCATCAGCGCCTGGTTTCCCCCGAGGTCCTGGCTGTCCTGGGTGACCCTGCATCACATGACCAAGTGTCACAGAAATGGCAAATCACTGTTAAAACAATCATGCGACTCCTTTTTTATATCATAATTTATCTCCTGTAGATTAACAAGGAAAAAGGTATGAACATCACACACAGAGTCTCACACATTCACACACACATATTGTGCATATATGCTGATGGCTAAAGACATTACATAAGAAATGCATACACTGGTTTATGAAGAATACAATTCTAGCAGGAAGTTATGCCAACTTTAGCATAACACAATTCGAAATAAGACTTGTGACCCATGAATGTCACAGTATGACACCATCGACTGACTCTCCATGTCAAATGTGAAAATGCAGCTCGAGTTTTACTTACACAAAAACATTCAATGAAAAACTATTGGTTCAGAAAGATAACCCAATCAGATTGTAGAGGAGGTGGGTCCATGCAGCTAAAGGAGGTTGGACCAAGACATCTGACTGGTTGGTCCCACTTCCTCTAGTTCATTTTTTCTTCTGCCCTAAAAACATTTTTGTGTAAGTAAAACTCCCATGAGCCTAAATGTAGTGTGGATGCTGTGATTGGTTCTAGGGAGCTGTCACTCACCGGAATGCCATCCGCTCCTGTATATCCTGGTACACCTATCTCCCCCTGTAATTGGGTGCAGAGTGAGGCTGTTAGGGTGCTGCTGGTGTAAGATGAGCTTTATGAAAGGACAGACATTCACCACTCTTCCTTTGGGTCCAATAATGCCAGGGGGTCCTTGATCACCCTTGTATCCCTTGGGACCCGGAATTCCCTGCACCCCGGGGTGTCCTGCAGGGCCCTGGGGTCCCTGGGGGCCAACTGGTCCTGGCCGGCCCTGTAACCATGGTAATAACATTGTCATTAATATCAGTCCGCAGTCAAAGTGTAACAGGAAAACCATCCATAACAATATGTCATGCCATATGGAAAAGAGACCAACCATGTGGGTACCAGGTAAAAAAAAAAATCTGTTTTTATTTACTTGGAACTGACAGACTCGCCACTTACAGCTTCACATTTACAAACTGGCCAGACTGGATTCAAAGAGAAATTGCACCACCAGAGAAGTAACAGTAACACAGCCTACCTGAAGTATTTGTACAGCAGCATGATTTTAATAAAAGAAGCACTGTATACTGTTTTGTATTTCATGTTGAAGTGTGCACAGGTACTGTTTCCCAAAGCCGAGATGTGATTCTCTCTGAAGCCACGCGATGTTCAAGAATCACCACCAGATGGCGCCAATTTCATATCCTAAAATTTTAGCCTTGTGGCATTTGATGTGGCTTAGGGTGACTGTTTTTCACATCGCCACTTACAGGACACTTACTACACACTTCACAAAACAGCAAGTTAGCATATAAAATTACAATTCCTCAAAGGGGAAAAAAAATGTGTGTCTATTTTGCTAAATTCCTATTTCTGACAAGTCACGGTAGACTGAGACCTGCCCCCCCCCTCCCCCCCTCCCCTGTGGTTAAGCATCTTAGCATGTGCTTTCACACAGCAATCCCAAGGGAAGACAAACCCTCTACTCAAACAAACTGCAGCTCACACAGCCTCCATGGTGCCCAGGTCAGATAAGGCTTCAGGTTCAAGCTCTCTCTACTTTCAAACTAATTGTGATTCTAAAGCTAATTGCAGCTCAAATATGTGAAAAAATATGAACATTTTTTAGGAACACTTTCAGTCTGAACATCAGAACAACAAAAATTAATGATCTAACGTATTTCCATAATCTAATTTAATTAATTGCATGTGTATAGAATAGAATAGAATAGAATAGAATAGAATAGAATAGAATAGAAAAGTGAAATAATCAGAAAGGTGGCTTTCCTTTCAGAGAAGTGTGGACTTTGACATGCCATAAGCCCTTCCCATCACCTTTACACATCTGTTCTGTCTCCCAAAATCCTACAGTTTTAATTTTATATTCCATTAAAATGTAATGATCATTCTGCAATCATTAAATATAACATTGTTTGCCCAGTACCTTGTGATTTGTGCCATCAGAATAGTCTCTCTTCTCTCTTGGACATCTGGTCCCCTTCAGTGTGGAATCAGCTGATTTGTCATTACACTGGCAGACATGATCTACGTAATTAAATATGGCTTACATGAGCATTTCTTTTCGTTTTGGCACCCCCTGAGGCCCACTCAGCTACTCTTACCGGTCCCTCCACCCCGGTCTATCTGTGCCCGCGTGGTGACTTCTTCTGACCTAGGCTGATCTCTGCTAATGTTTTTTCGAGTCTCCCGCAGTGTCATGTGAGCTGAGGACACCTCACAGATGTCGTAAATCTAACCGAAATACATGCTTCTGCTAAAAAAAAAAAAAAACTGATTGGATAGTCACTGACCTGGCTCTTCACTTAGCATATTCGGCTCTTATGTTAAGTCTGTCGTTAGCACACGTCGCAAATCATAAGCTGAGTTTTGATTCGATTTCGGAATGGACACTCTTTTGCGCATGCGTTCCACGCAGAGATTGATTACCAGCAGGTGTGTCATGTAAGTGTTCACACCAGAAAGACCAAATGCTTTGACACTTCTGACCGATGAAACGTTAAACTCACGGTACAGGTTGATACATGTGGGGGTCTCCGTGTCCATAGCAACCATCCCTATTTTGCAAGTATTTGTTTCATCCAGAGCTCTGAGAAAAAAAAAATAGGCGTTTATTGGAAGAGCTGGGGGTTCACGCCTCCTTGTTGAATACCCTGGTAAAATTAACCTGAGATGAGAAAACCAGCTGGGGTTAGGAAACCCAGCCTGGTGAAGATTCCCATGGCCCTTAAACAGCACTGGCCTCGTAACACATGGCTGTAGGGTGTTCTGGATTTTGTATGATCTCTTCTTCCATATCCCAGAGTTACTTTGTGCAATCCTACTGTCTTAGTCAACGGCAATTTAAAGATAAACTAAAAACAAATTAGCAGTGCACAGTTTTTTGAGGATTAGACAAACCTTGACCACATACAGAGCCTACAAGATTGGACTGGGTGGTAGAGAATCCAGCAGAAGAGTCATATGACATGGTCATACTGCTGGCGAGCAGAGTATCCGCAAAAAATGGAAGTCGTAGCGCTTTGTCACGAGTTCACGGTACATTAGACAAGAATACGATTACCTTCACTTTGTCAGTACCAAAATACAGCTAAAAGCAGGTGCAATATAATCCCATAATCCGCCTGCCACGGGGCTGTTTGTGAGAAAAGGCAGCATGGCAGTAGTTTAGGCTCTGCTGTGTTTTGAGTTGGCTTGGGTGCGGATTCATGGCATTCCTGATCCAATGGAGATAATGTGACCGACGAGGCAGAAAGCAGGGCCAGCCGGTCGGACACCTCCCCTTTCTGTTGCCTTCAGAAACAGGGGGACAGACGGACAGGGCCAACACGTGACTGAAGCCTTGAGGCCATAAGGCTCTGTGTATATATGGAACCACCACAATATTGTCCAGCGTTAAAGTATTCCTCATATGAACTTAAAATTTAAAGTGCTTGTTTATTTTATAGAGGAAATTTAATACTGAGATCTCTATAAGCGATCGTAACCTTCGGCCGTGCTGTAGACAACAGCTGAAAGAGTTCTCTGGAGAACATGTTACGAGCAAATTATGTGGAGCAGGCTATGCCAACAATAACCAATGAATATGACAACTATGATCGTGTTCAGAAATCCCTGTCCTAGTGTTATGGGAAGAGAGGGGTTTATTCTTGAATGTCGTGTTTATTCTGGACACATTAAGATGTCTCGGCAACCGTAAATAAAAAAAAATAAAACTGAGGGTAGCAGCTGAGAGCCATTTCACAAACGCTGATAGACAGTGTAGAACCTCACTGAACTGCACTATGCGATCCAGTGCTTCTACAGGCTATTAGCAAGCAGCAAAACCAAATGGTGCCTGACATGCACTTCCTCAGCGCTTTCCCACTATCATTCCAGCGGCAGCAGCCCCCACAGAGTGCTGCATGAAGAACGCCCCCCCCCCTTCCGTGTTTCCAGAGTCCCCCACAGGCTTCAGGAATCCTTGAGTCTCTTCCCCAAATGGAGAAAGTACGGAAACGTACAAAGGACGTTTCCTAAATGCTTCCGGGCATGTAAGTCAATGTTCTAGAGTCATCGAGGGAACATCTGCTGGAGAGGTGAATATGCACAAGAGACAACATCTGGTGTGTTTTAACTAACTCTGCAGTACTTAAGATCAGAAAATTGACCCCAGTCCACCAGTTTGTTTTGTTTTTTAACTAAAACTATAAGAGCAAATTGGGTTTCTATGTTCATCCACACATTTTTGACACAGTCTGAACCCAGAAAATATCAACCATCAACTGCAAAAACTAGCTGCAAATGAGTTTACTGCATTACACACTAGTCACTGTGTGCTCTTTGGAGGTGAGGTCTCCCAACACCTTGTCTTCAGATCTCCATGGAAACACCCAGGAATGGGCTGCAACACCTAATTCCAAAATTGGAGGAAAGGTTCTCAAGTTACCACATCAGTGTGAAAGTTCCACTTAGAGAAAAGCAAGTGTAATTGATTGCTGTTCTTAACAAGTTCCCTCACGATGACGAACATTCTTTGTAACGTTAGTCAAAACAAAGAAAAAAAATAGGGCAGTAAAAAGGAATATTAGAAACGTGTAAGGCTTAAACAGACTCTTTAACATCTAAGAATGCCATCTGGCATGACTCTGTCCACCGCGCAGGATCTGAGACACCCTTTCAAGTAAGGTCTTTAAGAGGACAGACTATGGATGAGAAAATGGGATAAAATGACCATAGTAATTAGCTAAACTCAGATTGTTAGACTTGGCTAGTTCACAGACTGAAAATATTGCAGTCTTATCCTTCTGTGACCACATCTGTCTGGTCCCCAAGAGGAGCCACAAATACTGAGGCTTCCCCCACCCATTCGCACACTTCGGCAGGTTAGCGGTGAGGCCCTGCTCCCTTGGTGACCGCATGACTGCTCGCAGGTGCTACAAATGTCACGGCCAATTATCCCTGTGTATGATGATATAGTCGAGATACAGTGAAGCATAAGAAACATGCAAATGAAACATGTGGCCCATTAAACACTGGGGAAAAAAAGCTGGTGCCCCATGCAGGCCAAACAGAACAATGCAAAACTGACACAATCCAAAAAAAATCGGAAAGTAGATTTTTCTTTTGACTCCAGTGAAAACTAGTTAGATCCACTGTCTAACAGTAGTGAGTCCTATGGGATGATGTCTCTGTGGGTTAGGCTTCTGTGCTTGCGATCAGTAGGTCGATGCTTCAAATCTTGTGGTTGACCCAAGTGATTTTACTACTAGGCCCTTAACCTCAATTTCTCCAGGAACTGGCTGACCCTGCTTTCATAATTACATGTCGTGCCTCCTTGATCACTCAAAGGTCTAACAGCAAATTTGTCCCAAAACACTTTTTGTGTTCAGGCACATGGTATGGGTGGGACGGGTGAGATCAGTGCGACAAACTCCAGGAGAAAAGCACATCGGGAAACTTTGCTGGAAAGCTGTGATTAAGCTAGTTGCTCCATGGACCCTATAGGGAGTTAGAAACGGACTAAAATTCTGCTCTCACCTCCAGGATGTAGTGAACCTCACTTGTACACAAGCATGTACCCTCTTCACAGTGTTGCTTAATGAGGTTCCATCTGAAGAAATGCTCAAACATGGAAAAGCCAGGGGTTATCTGGCAAAGAGTGGTTTGGTGAATCGGTGAACAGCTCTTGGATGGTGTCTCAATCCTTGACCTCATTAAGCTTGGACAGAGTATTTACCTGCTGCTGAATGTGCCACCTGGCAGATGAGCAGCCTTCAGACACTCAAGGTTGTGGAGCAGTGACGTCCGTCATGTCTATGACAATGTATCACTTGGAATGCTGATTATGGTCACATGACACGGGAGAAAGGTTTTTTTTTATGAAATGGCCTGTATGAAATAGAAGGGCGAAATGAGTACAAGAGACAGTGATTTGGCTTTAGCACAGAGGGGAACACACAGGGACACAAAATGAGCATTTAGCTTGGTCTCTGTGTGTGGTCTTGTCTGTGTGGGTCAAAGAAACAGAATGAAGACTCTTTTATATTTCTAGAAATAGCTTGCAGGTGAATGATGTGGTAATCATATGACTTCTCCCCGGCTGGGAACATCCACATGCTCACCCCATCTTACACGATGATTCGTCTTCTGTGACGCTGTAAACTTCTCAAACAAGCACCTTCACCACATTACATTATAGCTGTTTTTTACAACTTCAACCTGATATCTGCACCAGCCATCTACCAGGATGGATTGCATGAAAGAGGAAGTAGCGAATCCAAGTGTGCTGTGGACAGCCTCGGGGCTGTGGGAAGGTTTTAGGTTTCAGGACTGTCTGTGTTTTCATTCATACGTAGCCTTCATCTTTTAGAAACGCCCCACAACACAGAGACAGCAGATTAGAGAGAATAGAAATTATCAACATGATAAAGTGGAGCATTCCAGAATGGTCATGCAAAACAGAGGTCTCTTCTCTAGTCTATATTGTTTTTCTAGTAGTTTTTTTTCTGCTTTAGGAATCAACTTTGAACAGTAGCCTCTAGATTCCATTCATGGTTTCCATTAGTTACTACCAGGCAACACCCTTAAAGCATAAAAAGTCACTAGCTGTACTCCCCTATGGGCTGACTGCAGTGAACAGGCATTGGGTGGACATTAAATGTCAGCTGGCGAGGGAGAACGAGTCCCTGGTGGGTGGAAGCCATGACAACATCGTAATACCACTCTTTCCAGCTCCAGATACGTACTAACAGCTGCTGTCTCCTTCCTTTCCCAGAAACACCCCCTTAGCTACACCGGCGTGGCAACAACTGAGCTCATGCAATTTCATGCTCCCTTTCTCACTCCAACAAGCTCTTGGGATCTCCACATGTTGCTCTAGAACTGTTGGTATTTGGATTGAGGGGAGAGAAGGGAGGAGTTCGATAACTGAGCGTGGTACCTGATTGTTCACAACCCCTGTGAGTTAGGAGTTATCGAGGTGGGGCTGGGGGGGGGGGAGCTGGTGCCTGAACCTCACACTGATCCTCATTCACGGACGAGGTACCAGCTGTGGAGTGTGATGTTGAGGGACGCCTTGGCAGTCCATGCTGTTCCACCATTAATGCTAAATCTCCCCCAAGGCCCCGAGAAACATCCATTTTGTGGCGGTGGGGTTTCCAACAGCTGCGAGGGACAGGCGGGAAAATGCCCCCCCCCCCCCCCGGGACGACCTCCTGGGCTGTAACCGTAACCCAGAAGCCTGTGATTCATCTGTCACACGAGAAAGGGAAATCGGAGGAGTGCAGATTTCCACTGCTGTCAAGCTAATTAGATACAATATAGTCTGATGAACGGCACCTTGGGAAATCATGATATCCACAGATATGGTAAATTCTACTCTTCGAGTTAACTTGTTAGTTTGGCCCTGAAACTCACCATGTCCAATTCAAGGCCTAGACTACCATTACTGAAGGTCTGTCTCTATAAAACTGGCTACAATACTCAGGTAAATCAGCTTAATACGTTAGTGTATGAGCTATTTAGTTTCTAGCTCTAGAACTTTGTCTTTGAATGTTTCCACCTATTGACTGAGAGGGTTAATGGGATCTGCCTGCTACTTCACCTTGTTAATGTTTGGGAAATTCATTAGCGATCACAAGGGAGCTGCAGTCTGTTCTCATGTCAGTGGGAAAATCAGTTAGATTCCATGACGTCGAAATTTGTGGTACCAATTACCTATTCGAAATCTTGCCAGAATGCCTCTTTTTCATACCAGTAACCATTTCCATACATAACGTTTTTAAATTTCATCTTAAAGAGACTGTCTGCTGGCATCACCACAGAAACAGTTTTACTTTTATTTATTTACGAGACACATTTCTCCGAGTCGACGTACTGTATAAGTGAGGATCAGGGAGCATAATCAGCCAGTGCCCCTGGAGAATTTGGGGTTAAGGGCTTGGCTCAACCGGAAGACTCTCTCTGTACAATGATTACTCTGCCGGGCATGGGATTTGAACCTATGCCCTTCCAGACATGGGCATAGATCACACAACCTGCTGAGCTAAACACTGAATGGAACTTAAGAAATGTAAGAGTATTTATGGGCCTGACATTGGGGATGCATCCTGGGACTGTGGTGCTAAGAATGCTAAGGTTGTGGGTTCAATCCCCATATGGGCCACACATTCCTTTAGGATCAGAAGATCACTGGTTTGAGTCACATGTCTGTGGACCCTTGAGCAAGGCCCTTAACTCTCAGCTCCAGGGGAGTTGCATGTTGGCTGACCCTGTTCTGTGACCCCCCAAGCTATGGAGAACAAGATGAGGTTGGTGAAGAGAAGCATTCCACTTTACCTGTACTTGTGCAAATGGCAAATGAAGGATTTAGCATTTATCATCACTGAAAAGCAGTGAGCCAGGCCCCATGCAGAAACGGCACCTGGACGTCAATGAGCCGGGGGGGTGTGTGTCCTCTGACATGACACTTCACTGGTCCGGCACGCGATTCTCCGGAATGAAGTGGCACATTTAAGAAGGCCAGCGGGCATTTTGTCTTTAAAAGGAGAGCGCGAGCGCTTGGACCTCTGGGAGCGAGTAAACACACTGACAGCTGGAGAAGCAGCAGAACTGCGGCCATCGCACACGCCGGGGGGAGGGCCCTGGAGGGGGACGCGTGCACGAGTGAGCACGTGCGAGCCACAGCATACTGATCAGTTGACCTTAACCTTTACCCAGCCCTAACCTTAACCATAAGTAACTAAACAAAATACAAGACTTTTGGCATCATTACTTATTTGATTGCATTCACAGATCTTTGTAGGGAGCTGAAAAATGGTCCCTACAATGTCAAAAAACAGGCTTTTATTACATTGTGGTCGACATTTGGTTCCCACAATGTAATATAAACCTAATCCACACACACACACACACAGACACACACAGACTGGTACGCACACATTTGGCTCCCTGCATTACAACAGACATGATATTAAGTTCAAATGTAAACGTCGTCACTCAGTAGTGTGTCACAGCCCTAGTGGCCTTTGTACCGGCACAGGAATGTTAATACTGAGGTCCTGACTAATTTAAGATCCTCGAAAAAGGCAAGAGACGCAAAAAGCAGGCAGTGGATGGTGATGAATAAGAAGGTGGGATTAAAACGCCGCTGAAGCATGGGAAAAAGACTGGCGGGGGCCCCTCAAGTGCTCGGGAAAATAAATAAATAACTGCAATAAAACAAATAAAAATGAGCCCGAGGTGAATCCCAGACACCAGGCGACGCCTTCAGATCAGGCTGAGAAAGTCGCTTTCCCTGCGGGTCTCCGGAAAGGTCCGTGCCGGGGTGTGATGACCTGGGGCCAGGGGAGAGGTTGCCCTGGGAAACGTGGACCAGAAGTGGGCTGTCATCCACGCCGGGATCAGTATCTGACTGCCCTTCCCTGCCCTGCTTTGGAAAGCATCACTTGAAGCAGAAATGTCAAAAATTTGTAACATTTTAAAAATCTGTACAAAATAACAAAATAAGTTATTTATAGCCCGTTCTGCTTGACAGTGAAGCCTCTCAGTAGTTTCTTCCTTTATTTTCTCTCCTTCCAGGGCTTATTGGAATTTAACTTGGCTTTACTCCCCTTGGCTAAATCCTGTGACAGACTGTATTTTCATTTTATTTACACTGTTCCAGGGAATCGAAAGAGTCAATTGTTACTGTAGACAGACTGAAAAAATTAACACCCCCCTCCCTATTTAAAGAGGAAATTCTTGACAGGAAGGTACTGAGACAGGGGCAAGGACAACGGGTGACACCAGAACGTCCTCTGGTGTCATAAGTCTGTCCACTCAAATAACGCATCTTGAACTAGTTTATCTCTACTTTTAATCACCTTTGTCAGATCCCAGTCTCTCCCTTTTATTTTGTTTACCCAGTTCACCAGTTAACCCTCCATTCATGCTGATTTGGCAGGTGCTAACCTCAGGCCCACTATATAGAGCAGAGCTGAGTGGACCTTCTGACAGACATTTTTTCCTCCTGGACTGAGATCTCTTTGGGGGGGGGGTAGGATATCTAGTAAACTTCCTCTGGGTAGTTTTGGTTTTTTCTTGGATGTTTCATCCTAAAGTTAACAGTACCATGAAGGCTATGGTGCACATGGACTGCTATAATTCTGGGGTCGCAAAATGCACCGGTGACCCAGAACCCGGGATCGACCACATTCTGGTGCCTAATCATCTCATCGGCATTTCCAAACAGCCTCACCGAGATACTGATCTTGCCAAAGGGCGCCTAACTGCCTGGCCTCTTGGTGACCTGCATCAGGGACATGCAACCCTGGGAGAACATGGTGTTACGTAAATAGAGAAACAGAACAAACTGTGAATCTGTAGCTCATAAATTAGGTGTGCAAAAAAGAGAAAAATTCAGGTCTCACATACACATCCTGTTGAATGGTGTTGTTTGAGAAAGAGAAATACAGCGTGTATGTGTTCGGATTCCTGAGTGATATAGCATGTTAGGACTCCTGAGTCATCCAGTATGTTCAGATGCCCGAGGCATACAGCCTGCTCAGACTCCTGAGGTATATTGCCTGAGGTATACAGCCTGTTCGGACTCCTGAGGTATACAGCCTGCATGGACTCCTGCAGTATACAGCCCGATGCATACAGCCTGCTTGGACTCCTGAGGTATATAACCTGATGCATACAACCTGCTCGGACTCCTCAGACATACAGCCAAAGGCCTGTTCAGCTTGTTCAGAATCCTGAGATGTACAGCCTGTTAAGACTCCTGAGATGTATACTTGCTTCCATGATCCTGACAGGACACCAGGGCCCCCTCCAGACTAAATGATACATTCATGACTCATTATTTGGGCCTTTCCTCCACAAAGATTTGAGAGTAGACAGTGCACATGAGGGACAGATTTGTCAACACTTTGTGGAATTGAATCTTATAAACAGAAACTCTATATGGATGTCTACTATTAAATATGTTTAGAGATCGTTCAAACATATCCTGTTATACTCACCAGCTATGTGAGGCATGTATGAAGAGTGTGAGAAAAACACGATTTCAGAGACAGGTGGTCAAAACCGGCAAAGAAAAAGTGAATTCGATTCCTGGGGAAGGATGTAAATTTAGAAAGAAAATCATAAGTACTCAGTGAACATGAGTATTTTTGTGATTTCCTCCATGGGTAACATTACTACCAAAGCAGCAGGAATGTTGGCTCATACAAAATATTCAGTCTAAACAGTGGTAGTCATCTTTGGGTTAGAGCAGGAGTGGCCAATCTTACTTGCAAAGGGCCGGTGTGTATGTGGGTTTTCACTGCAACTCCCTAATTAGATTACTAATTAGAGGACTGATTGGCTGAAGAGTCCTCACACCTGGGTTTGAACAGCTGACCTACTGTACAGGTTATCCCAAAGACCTGCATACACACCGGCCCTTTGCGGATAAGATTGGCCACCGCTGAGTTAGAGGATGTGGTCGAGGTGCACGGTTGCTAATCTCCCCATTAGGATACGATAAACTAGGACAAAATTAAAGATGATGCAAGACCGAAGCAGGGGGGTATTTACATTTTTAAGTGGATTTGTCTAGTGGTGGTCTAAAAAAATACTTCAATACAAATGAATGCTGGGAGCCTCAATCAGAAATTTAGGATGTGATTGTGAGTATTATGGTACAACAGAAATACCACATACAGTGCAGTGGAGCTATGACTGGGAAGAAGAGCCCATTGAAATACAGCTCAGAGTCAGAGCACCAGCATAAGCTAAAGTAAATTCTACAGAACAGCTGTTTGATGTTCCACACAAGTGCTGTGGACAGCCATAGCGTCACCACATTAGGTTATAGACCAGCAATTAATCAGGCTAGGAAGTAACACAAAGTGATGATAGACCATTGACTGAAATCAATCAACACTCTTCCTGCGGGTGGAACATTCTCTCTTTCTGCGCCAATAAGGGTACAGCATTGCCTCGACAAATCATGAGCAATTGGTTTTGTGTAGATTGCACTTTGCCGCAGCTCTTGAGGATCGCTTCCACTTGCTCTGCTTCGCAGGTCAGAGGTGAGGCTTTTTCGTTCTCGTGACACAGGTGCTGCCCACATTTTCACATTGTTGAGCACCAGCCAATCAGCAATTACAGGAGAGTTTCAGAAATAGGACTTCTGGGAAATTAAGCGTTTGTAAAGTCTTGTTCATTGTTGCTTCCAAGATGATTTTTCAATATGAAACAGGAGGCCGCTTAATAAAAAAATAAATGTAAAGAACGCCATCAAAAAGTTCTGGTGTTTCATAGAAATAAAACTTAATAGCAAGACAGAGATAAACAATCACCTGAGGTGAGTTTCGGTGCAGTCTAAATAGAGACAACGTTGTATACAAATCCTCCGCTGAACAGTCAACGGCCCACAGATGCTAAAACGAGATGACACACTTGACAGTCCTGTGCTCCAGACTAAATACAGGGTGATGTGTTCAGTGGCCCCCTGAACACCACCGACCTCGTAATGCCGTCAACCTCAGTAATGGTTTGTTTGTTCCAGCCTGAATGGGCGGCTGTGCTGGGTGGGGTCCTTTGCAGTGATGTAAACGTTACCACTGAAGTAAGAAATGACTGGGCAAGTGCATTTTCATGTACAGGAGTGACCTGTCGAACATCTACTGTAGACCTAAGGAGCACCAGCTTGGACGGGTGGGGAGGCGGGTTTGTCAACAGGTGCAACACAATGATGAAGTGATTTTCCTCCCCTGGGGGTATTACCAGTTAGATTAGTCCTGGGGACGGCTTCTGGGTGGGCTTTACTAAGACAAAAATGTTCTGAGGGCAGAATGAAAAATTGATTTTCTCTTTGCATCAACCAGACTGTAGAGGAGGTGGGTCTGAGCAACTGGAGGAGGCGGCACCAAGACGTCTAATTGGTTGGTCCCACTTTCTCTAGTTGCTTGGACCCACCTCCTCTACAGTCTGATTGGTTATCTCTCTGAACCAATCATTTTTCATTCTGCCCTCAGAACACTTTCCCATGAGCCTCAATCTATAGAAGAATCAACAAGTTCTAATAAAAATGCAGCAGAACAAAGTCATTAATGCTTTTCTCCCTTTTACTCTCTGCCTGCACTGCCTTAGGCTCTACTGATGCTAGTTTTAGCCAATCTCAGTCCGATGGTGTCATGCCCTGCAAAGGTTACAATGGCCATAAAGCCACCAGTTCAGGTTGCTGGTTCTTCCAGGGGGATTTCTCCTGAAGCTTCTCTCCGGCACTCCCTGGGCCTCAGAAGGTCCCTCTCCATTTTCTAAACACATCTCACATTGCAGATTAGGAAAGAAAATGTCTATAATTAGGGGTGTCTCTGCCAGGGTGCACTGCTCTGCCTCACACATTCAGAGTTGGGGACTCAAATTCCACCATCACTCTGTGTGTGTGGAGTTTGCACGTCATATCATGCAAGTCTCCTCCAGGTACTACGGTTTGCTGTCAGAGTCTGAATGAGACATGGGGTCTCTAAAAAGCACACAGGATGTGACTGTGAATGTGTATGTGTGTGTGGGGGGGGACAGACCATTTTTTCATAATTTTATAAAAATCTGTGACTGCAGTCAAAAAACTAAAAAAGCTTAGGGTTGGATAGGAGTTAAGGTTGTCATTGCTATTAGGGTTTTCCCATAGAAATGAATGGATGGTCCACGCATGGATATGAATACAAATGTGTGTGTGTCTGTGGATTATGTTTATATTACATTTTGGGGACCAAATGGCCTGCACAAAGTTATTAAAAACTTGTTATTTTGATGTTGTAGGGACCATTTGTCAAGTCCCCACAAAGATCTGGAATGCAATCAAAAACCTAAAAATGCCAAAAGTCTCGTATTTTGTTTGATTACTTATGGTTAAACTTAGGGCTGGATAGGGGTTAAGGTCATCATGTTGGGATTAGAGTTTTCCTATTGGAAATGAATGCAGAGTCCCCACAAAGATATGATTACAAACCTCTGTGTGTGTGTGTGAGTGCGCATGTGTGCGTTCACGTGTGTGTCCTGTGATGGACTGGCAGCCCCACCTAGGTGTCCCCATGCTGCCAGGATCCTTCATGATTCTGTCCAGAATACGGCAGTTGGAAGATGGCTCATCTTCACATCATGTCCAACATCACTGGACAGATGGCTGTCGGATGTATTACAGGGATGAGTAGAACTGGCCACACCAAGACACCATTTCCTCAAAAAATGTCCATGTCTTTAAAATAGCTCCTAATCAAAAAAAAATGCATTCAGCTTGGACCTTGCCAAACGGACTATACCCCCCCTCTGTCCAGCATCCTGTCTGAGACACCTGACCCTTGACCCTGATGCTGTTATCCCGCTAAATCTAGCCCCGTGATTAGAAGCTGAGAACAAAGCTCCTTTTAGCTCGCTGTCGCAGCCTCTGGCCCACGCCTTTTAATGGTGGCCTACTCAGAGGGGGCTCTGTGCTCCGCGCCGTCAGCCTATCGGAGTCTCTCCTGCTAGCCCTTAACAATGTGTCCCTTGTTATGACCCTTGTCTTTAACTTTTAAGGCTCAAATAACATAATATGGACGTACTCAAAAGCAGGCAGTTGGGGACGGTGCCTTTGCATTATGCCAAGAAGATCCTTTTATGCCAACAAGATTATTAAGAGAAGATGGTCAAACGTGTGATTCCTATTTACTGATCTTCTGAAAGGCTCTGAGCAGATCTGGTGTGGGGGCTTGGCATTCCCGTAGGGGGGTTATTTAAATGCCTCTAGGAGGGGCTTGTGCCCTGTCCTTACCAAGTGACAGAGGCCATCTAATAAGGCAAATTTATTCACTCTTTGGAACACTGGTGTACTGTAGTGTGTGTTAGGTACAGGTTTGTGATCGACCGAATGTATAATTAATTAAGCATGACGGAGCTGTGATTGGAGTAGCACTGTCTCAGTAGGTAGCACTGAGGCCTCAGGCCTGCATGGTTGGGGGTTTGGATCTCACCCCCATTGCCTGTGGAAATCCAGGATCTACGTATGGAGGGGGTGTCATTGGAATGTTGATGTTAGTTGATGTGTTTTGGGAGATTTGGTCTGTTTTGGAAGATCCATACTATTACACAAAACATTAAGATAACTGTCTTGCCAGAACACTATTAAACCACATTAAGGGTATAAACATAGAAAACCAAATAACAGATAAACGGATAAACAAACCATGCGCTTTCAAGTGCATCACGATAGTGCAACTGAGAGCAAAGGGGCTCATGCCCAGAGTTTGCTAGCCCAGAGTTTTCTAGCACAGAGTTTTCTAGCACAGAGTTTGCTTTTTTTCCCCTCACAAACGGTTTTCTTTACAGGATTTGGCTTAAGTATTCCAGCTTGTCTTCTATAAAATCATAAATCCAGGGGCTCATTGCTACAGACCTCGTCACACATCAAAATGCCATTTCATTTGCTGAAGATATATTTAATACAGTTTTATATTTCATGCTTACAGTTATTTGAAGATATATTACTAATTAAATTATGAATTAACTGAATTATTGGTGAAATTTAGGATAAATGTGGAATGGCTGGGGTACGCCTGAGGAGAGTTTTTGGAACTGAAGCGGCGTTCATCTAGACAGCCAGTAAGATATTAGTGATTTTATAGAGAGCAGAAGAAATTCTTGCTAGTTTTTATTGCATTGTAACGCTAAATGTTTTTTTTTTTTTTTTCTGAGGAAATATACACTACGCAAAATAAATTGCTTTAAACACGCATTATGACTGCCAACGACTTTGGCACGGTACTTTATATAGTTTCCTGCTTCCATTTCCAAAAATGTTCCAAGCCTTGTCATATTTGCCGTGAGGAAAACAGCAGACATCTATTTATGAACAAGTTCCTTTGGTCCATGTCTTCCTAATAGCAACAGGAAAAAACATGTGATATCCTT
>JAODLC010000001.1:45499227-45517441 GCA_026781145.1 Hippopotamyrus pictus
GTGATATCCTTGGCGGGGGTGTGGGGGGGGGGGGGGGGGGTTTGGGGGATCTCTTACTGCTGCAGTCTGTTTGGCATAAAAGGCATCAGAGGTGCAGAGGCCCCAGTGGGCCGGCACAGCGAGCGCAGGCAGCCGCAGAGGACTGGGTTCCAGAAAGCCCATCGCTCCTCTGCGTACAGCGACTCCGCATCTCATGTTGTTCCATAATGCTGGAAACTTCGTGGAAATTTAGTTCCATGTAGCAAAGACACAAAAACAATCCGCTCTGGAAATATTTATAGATACCCCCTATGTTCCCCAGGACAACATCTGGATACATTCCGTGGTTTGTTCCCATGTACTATCCCATAAATCAAGGACTCTGTCACACAACTTCCTGTCCAAACTATTCGACGGCTGGTTCCCAGGACCGCTAGTCACAAACCCACTTCAGGTAGCGACTAACGCCGTCTACAGAGTGGTGCTACAGTGGTCTGGCTTCTTCCCTCCCGAAATCATTAAAAAAAAGCCCACATAATTCTAATTAATGTCTTCAGTGATGGCTTATTCGGTCATTCCCTAAAGGGACACTCTAAACTGTCTCCTAGCTCTTGCAACACCAAGTTAAATTGGCCAGTATGTGCCGATGGTGATAATCGGTCTTCTGCGTGTGAGAATGCTTTCATTTGCAGCTTAATGCAGATGTTAGACCCTTCTGCCAGTAAGGACACAGACTTTGTGGACTTCACATCATGTCCAACAGCAGATGAACAGCCGTAAACTATTCCGTTATGCACTGGTGTTTGTACAGTGGCCACTTAATGATTTCAATGCGCTGTACAGCTGTGTGTAATCTACAGAGAGAGCTTGGGGGCCGAATGGAGGAGGAGTTTCTATCCGTATGTAGAGACTTATCTGAAAGCATGTGTTGTAGGTTTTGCTTTCTTGCAGACCGGCACTGGATTGTGGAGCACCACAAACCCATAGCACCAAAAGACATGTCAACACAAGGAAAGGCCTCCAAACACGTCCCATTGTTGAGACTAAATAATTATTTCTCAAGATGTGCCTGTTTACCGGGATGATAAACAGCTTCTCTTTCCACCCCAAATGTGGCTGCTGATTCCACAGGGGAAATGTCAGGGAAGAGATTCCCAAAAACACCATTCTTGTGTTGGTCTTTCCCACATGACTCACCCCAAAATCTTCTCACTGTACATGCTATCACAAGAAGACCTCAGGTGGAACAGCAAACAGCACAGACTAGAAACAGACTGGAAAATGACTGAAACCATCTGCTGGGGAGGGAGACTACCCCCCTGCTCAGTCTGGTCACGGTCACCGGAGGGAATTACACCTGTTTAATATAATTTATTTTATAAACATCACATATCTTTATACATATTATATGTATCACCTCTTACTATATATCACCATATTTTGTTTATATCTTTCATCCCATTGTCAGGAACGGCCCATTCATAAAGACAGTCAGGAACGGCCCATTCAAGCCAGGAACAGCTGTAAATGAGGCGATGGGGAGGGACTTCCGCTTTATAGGACTGGGGGGGTGTGTAGTCTCTCAGTAACTTGCTGTGCAGCGGATGTGAGCACCAGGGGGAGGCGCTGCGGTGACGGTGTATCACAGTGACCCACGGAGAGCCCGTCCTTACGGAGCAGTGCTCTCTGGGAACTGGAGCGTTGGGGAATGCGTCGACGCCCTGGGCTGTGACCTGAGATCCGGACGGTGGCATCTGCACAGCCCCAGTCAGTGCATAGCTGTCCCAAAATGGGCAGAGGGCGGCACGTCATAGAGAGCGCTTACAGGCACTGCGTGTGGAAATACTGCTTGTATTTTTTTTTTTGTTCAAATTAAGAGAAACAGCAGCTGGAATTTAAGGCATCCAGGACAATCAGCCTGCTTTGTGTGCGTCTGGAGCGGGGAGGCCCAGTCTCCTGACCCCAGGGCCAGGGAACCGGTGCAGTGACGCAGCCGAAGGAATGCACTTCCTCTACTGTCACATCACTCCCTCTCCTGCTCTGTTTTTGCTCTGGGATGTCTGACATCAAAAATGAAAAGACAAACCCATTTCCTCAAGCATCTTGGTGTTATTTTAACTTCAAGGAAATTCATAACATAGCGTCAAGCCTTTTATAACAATAGCTACTTGACTGAAACAACCAGAATTTAACAGATGGTTTCCATGGTAAGACACATCAAGCCATCATAACAGAACATATCCCACTCTGGTCACCGGTTATACATTCTATTCCCCCCAAGGAATGAATTTATTAAGTAAAAAACTTTAATCTGACCATTATAGTTTGTCTTAAAAAAATCCACTCTGATCTTAAGGTAACTTAAGTCATTCTCCTTGGGCACGCACATTGAAGAGGTTGAAAGCAAAAGGACATGGAAGTAACCAATCAGATTGCCCTCCTGTGCACCAGGCACCAATGGGAAGGTATCAGTACATGAAAAGCTGGGGCCAAAGATCCTTATCATTGGTCAAAAGTGACACAATGCTGGTGGTGCTGCAATATTAATCCTTAGTTTGATCCTCAAAGACAAAACTACCACTTACCCTGGCCCCCTTCTCCGGGAAACATTTACAGCCCCCACTGCAGTCTCTGCCCCCGCATGGTCCACTGAACTTCTTACCCCCCTGGGAGAAAAAAAAGAAGCAGGACGGTGTCATTGGAATGTGGCATATCACAATGTCTCCACAACAAGCAGGTGCTGAAGACCCCTGTAATGGAACTTAAGCTCTTTCTGTATGAAAGACACCTCTAGTTGTATTATGAGTCCCTGTACTGGATAAGCATTTATAAAAGATGGATAGAGGGACGGACGGACGAATGGATGAAGTTCCAGGTGTTTCCTAACAACACAGTTCTTATTTTGTTCCGTATGTCATGTGATTGTGTCTGGTTAGAAAAGCCAAAATTTTCTTCAGTATCTGCAAACTGACATGGACCCCATTACACAATCCTCCATTTCAACACCTTCATGTCTGTCGTTTCACAGCTGTTTCCAAAGTCACGCCATTGGCCGCCTTTAGAAGTTTCATCAAACCGAAAGGTTTAATCTCATTAGAGCGTTTCACCAACGCTACGTGATATTTTGTAATTTTCTCAAAGACATTAAAGAAAAACAGAATTCTGGGAAGAAAAGACGTCAGGGAATATAAATTTCACATCTCATTTTGACAGTCAAAAAATCGAGTGCTTACGCAGTGTTTTGATGATAATTTATTTGCTATTTAGGTCTCAGTAATCAGGGCCCAAGAAGGAAGGGCTTTCAGGTAAGATGGATGGATTGAACTCACTTAGGACTCACTTAGGACTCACCCAGGACTCACTTAGGCCTCACTCAGGATTCACTTAGGACTCACACAGGACTTACTTAGGACTCACTTGCACATATATTTGCTATAGGTTTCAGTGAGCATTTCAGCTGATCCCCATGTTTTTGCATTATAATGGAGGACCTATGAAGACACAGGGAGAATAAGCATAAACAGCACTGGGGCCAGATTTGAAGGTGTAACTACACAACGCAGCTACAGTCCCACCATCCTGATTTTATATGCACTACTGCTGTTACCGGTGCAGTATGGATGACTCATTAAATACAGAAAGAGCAGATTCATGTGCACAGAAAAGTGTCAGGTCAGTTATTCATTAACTGCTTCATATTCACTCTGGACAAGAAGCATTTTCACGATTCACTCGTCTGATCAGTATATTTGCTTGAAAAGCTAACAGACATATCTCAAGAATTTGGGTTAAGTGTTTGAAGAGCAACTTTGTTTCTATCAAACGAGAAACTTTAGGTATAAATGTGTCTACTACTGAAGCCAAGAAACGCACAGAGGTGAAGACCAAGCAGTAAACCACTCATTTCCTGTACAGCTACAAAGGTTTATCTGACTTCTATGTAAAGAAAATCTGAAAAGTTGATTGCCTGTGTAAAGACAAACATTATCTAGTCAGTACCGTAAGACTAAGCCGAAGACAGGACCACAGAGACGCATCACGAAACAGCTGAGTCATTTGCGCAATTTTCATTAAGGAAGCTCCAGACCATTTTAAACAAGTTGTGGCTAAACTCCATTTACTGTTTAGTCCTTAAGGGACAGTTGGACCTCCCTGAAAGGCCTCAGCTTAAAACAGCCCCAGGACTCGGTGCCCTCTGCACGTAAATCCTGTTTATTCCGCCTGTGTGCAACAGCAGGACCGCGGGAATAATACAAATTCCTGCCGCCACACTGACGTGAGGTTCTCAACATAGGTCAGACAAAGACCACACTGGCTTCCACACTGGTTCCATAAAGAGCTCTTTTTGTTCTAAGATAAGTCTTTTCATGCTCTCACATCTCTTCCATACAAAAGCCAATTCTCCCGGAGAATGCAGGCTGTTTTACTTCGCTTACATCCATAATAAGATCCCTGCCCGTGGTTTCAAAGGTAATACCGCCCATGTAAAGCCGAATGGGATTTTCTGTCAGGAAATAAAAGTATTTTTTAAAATATGTGGTTCCTTTCAATTTTTCCCCAGAGGATACAATATAAAATAGATACATTACCGTCGGCAGATATTTACATTTTTGGCATTGATCTCGTTCTCTTTACTTGCTTTGTCGGATAGCTAATGCCAACACCAAATATAAAACAGCCTCAGGAGAAAAGTCCCAAAATGATTTCAAATTGGGTTTAGTTTGCTTTCTACCTGACTGTCCTGGAACAATCAAAAAAAATGTTTTGAATGCCCATACAATGAAGCAGAAAGATCCGGAAGAGTATTAAAGCCGGCCATAACGGTTGATGGCTATTTCAGATGGAGATCTCTTCATTGTACTCCATCCCGTCAACCCGCCCCTGGTTTCCGTGGCTGGTTAAATGAAGGTTTCTCCATTAGACATCCTACCTGTGGAGAGGGGTAACAATGTTCTGGGGTTGGGGGCGGCTGCATTGTGAAATCTTGAGAGATTCCATCAGGAGAAACCATTAAGGAACAAACACCAGCACACACTGTACTGGATTAGACTGGATTCAAGAAAATGCTGCTGTGAATACCATGTTTTCAGCTTTCGCCCACTTTGCTTCCACATAAGGCTCAAGTGCATGGAGACAACATGCTATCTCATGCCACTGATAGCCATCGCCGACCACTCTCCCAACCCACATGGGCTCTCGAATGAGGTGCAGGACAAGGCATGAAAAAGCACCATTCCCTGTTGACTGATCCTTTAATCTTCTGCTGGTGTTTATGCTCAACACAGGCCTGTACAGAAGTGACCTCAAAGATGCCATCTGGAATGGTGGGCATTCATCTCTACCGTGGGAAAAATCATTCTGAGCCACATTACGGGTCCAGAGCAGATCAGAACCAGCTGAGATCTGGGTTTTGTGGCAAATGCGTGTTCAGTCGTCAGACGGATTGTGGGACGCTGCACCAGCCGTTCTTGAATTTCAATAATCGTAAACCAAAAAAAAAATTTGAAAAGGGGTGACTGAGATGAGGATTGTACTGGTGTGAAGGGTCCGACAAACAGCAGATGCCTGAATCAGACTCTGAATGGAGAAAAGCCAAAGGAATCTCCACTTCCTTTTCAGCTCTGGGTGACATTATAAACCAGACACTGCGGTAAACCATGTCTAGGTCAAAAGTGAGTTTCAAAAGAACTGCACAAGATAAGCATTACGGTTTGTGGTAAGTGTGGCTTTTCAATGAAGCGTGCAAGACAGGCCAATTGAGGGCAACCTGTCTCATGCCGAACCCTCAAAATGGAATAGAAAACAAGTAAAGAGCGGTAACAGCAAGGGGTACAAGACCAAAAACCAAAGTAATTTAAACGCGATATTATATTTTTTCTATTTGCTACTTGCCATTCCTCTGTAGGAACCATAGAATTTAAACCAAAAAAAAATAAAAGCAACATTCAACAACTTAAAGTTCACTGTTTTGATACCAACAGAAATAATATGAACAGAAAAGAGAATACTTCTAATAAAGGTATGAAAGATAATGTTGTACTTTTAGAGAATGGTTGGGGGTATATAAATAGCCAGCATAATGCAATGTAACTCGTCACGAATTATCACCGTACCTATATATTCACTGCTACCTAAATCTCATGCGATGTAGGGGTGGTGTTCCCTGGAATGTATATATCAGGCCCAGAAGGGCATCTCCGTTTATGAAGAAAACTGGCGATTCCTCCTGCAGATAAAGCTTCCCCCGGCATGTCAAATCTCCCATGATGCACTATGGCATTCTAAAGCTGTCAAAAACATTGGCCTGTGCCGGTGGTGACCTCTGTCGCTGTTAGAACCTACAACACTCTGTTGGAGATCACGTTTCCGTTAATGATATATGAAAATAAGAGACGGAAAAAAATGACAGATATGGGATGAATGGGCAGCAGTCTGGGCGGATGGTGAAGGCAGGCATGTTTTTCTTGGGTTTTACTGCCTGAGTCCTACCATATACCGCGGAAAACAAACTGCGGACAGGTGTGTGGTAGACGACCGCAATAAAACCAGTAGAGGGCAAAGCCAACGGGAGGTGGTGCTTCTGTAAAAAATATGTCGAACACGCCGTGGCTGAACGCTCTTCTAGCAAGACTGGATGTGAACGCAACCGTGGAAGACTGACAGAAGAAATGCCAGAAATGCCTAAGCCACTGCAGCTCATTGGGAACCTGTGTTGGATGCGTAAAAATGCAATTATGGAAAATACCTAAGAAATATCAGCCTCATAAGAGCGAAACATATTCAGGAGTCGGTCAGATGAGGCCAGGCCAAAATGGAAATATTTTCGGGTTCGAGTGTGCAGAAAAGCCTAGGCCAATCCCAAGATAGCCCTGAGTTGATCACTCTAGAGTCCGTTTAATGTCTTCAGTAGACGGACTGCGGGCGGCAGCCAAAACTTCACAGACCCAAACAGACCCAAGCCCAAACAGTCACCATCTTGGGAAAGTCTTTATATCATTCCGCTGCATAGCACCAGTTCCTCTTTACTGGACAAGCCTCTGCCCTCGTTTGAAATGACGCAGCCATTTCCTTTGGCCTTCTGATCCCTGTCTACATCCCATTAATGGGTTCACTTCACACCGTGCTGCATTTACACGCCACCTATTACTCCAAAACCTCAAATGTCAACGTGATGAAGTCAGTGCTGTATGTGGTGGTGGAGGATGTAAGACTATTGCCTAAGGACTCATGCTGTTTAACTTGAAGAATGTGCTGAACCTGAATTGCTTCAATAAATTATTGAATCGGATTATCATTTAAGTAATAATGCAAGATAAATAATAATATATGCACAGTAATACAAAACTAGTAATTATTTAGTGGCACTTTACATTAACTGCACCTTAATACTGTCTTTATAATGCATCCGTAGAACATTCAGTGCACCTTCATAATGCATTCATAGGACATTCATAAGTAGCATGAATGCAGCATGAAAGTATACATTAATAACAAACATTATAACTGTATAATCATATAATGTTTGTTATTAATGCCATTATTGAAGCTGTTAAGGTATGTTAGGATGTTAAGGTATACTGACATGCTGCTTATGAATGCATTATGAAGGCATTATAAAGGTGAAGTTAATGCAAACCAATCATTTTGTACATTGACGTCGGCAAAATCCTGACTCTAGGGCCAACCTACACGTCTAACCCTAGGACCTTTGCCATTTGGCAGGGGCCACTATCATGTTGTAAAGATTTTGACCTGTAACCCCTAACCCCCCCACACACACATACCCACCCACCCCCAGCACGACATCAGAGAAATTTCTATTTTGCTCCATGTTACCTCTCCACCCAGGGCATCCTCCACCCCCTGCGGCCTGCCTGACTGGCAGTAACAGCAGGACTGCACTGGTTTAAACAAACCTGGCAAAAATACCCCCCATTTCTTAAAGACTGGTTCTCCTGCAGGCTGTTACTTCCGGGAACTATCAATTAATTATTATGTGCCCTTACTGAATCACACGGGATCCTTTAAGGCAGGAATGAGGAACCTGTTCCATGGAGGGCCGGTGCAGGTCTTTGCGATGGCCTCTCTATCAGTCAATAATTAAACAGTAGGTTCTCAACTCCAGCCCTGGGGACCCACTGTGATTGGCTGATTGACAGGCCATCCCAAAAACCCGCACCCTCACCGGCCCTCCGTGGAACAGGTTCCCCATCCTTGCTTTAAGGTGACGTGGGCATAACCTCAGGAGAAACCCGGGCAGGATGAGGAACCACACAGAAGATCCTGCCCGGGACCAGCGTAGGGCTTAATGTCTTCATATTCATTCATCTACAGGTGGATTGTGGGATGGGGGGTGCAGAAGGCATAATAACAATAACTGCATGCTGTAATCAACCCACCAGTTGAGTACAATGTGTCTGTGACTCCTTATACTCAACTGGTTGGTTGAAACAAAATCCTGGTTTGAGTTTTTACTTTCTGGACTTAAAATGTCGACCTCTGTCCCTACTGTACCAGGAGCTGGGGGAGAGCAAAAACGTGGACTGTCTGCGAGTCCCCGACGAACGGATTGGGAAGCGCTGCTCTATGGTTTTTCAAGCTGTCTGAGGAGCACGTAACTTCTGTGAAAACTCACATGCCCCCACCAACCATTGCTTCCCAGGCATTCAGTCAGTGTGGAGTCCATGAGGAAGTTCAGCAGGTCTTTTGGATCGTGATCAACATTTGTGGACCACTTCATACAAACAAAAAAGTCAACTGGTTTTGCCTGGAATTTCATGAAGGGCGATTTCCGGTGGTGGTCCCCAAAAGGCGGAGGACAATGGGACACACCCAGCTACACAAGTCACAGGCCTTCAGGGCCGATGTGAATCACACTTTCCAAATCATCCAGAGTGTCCCCCCCAGGGGAAGCTGTTCCCACCATTATATATATGAGTCTCAGTTCTAGGAAAGAAAATATAAACCAGTATCTCCGCAGTGACAATGCCTTTGGGAGCTGAGAACTTATCAAATGTCTAAGGGGACAGGAATTTGCTGTCCATGACCTTCACCCTTGACCTTCAGCACCCCCCCCTCCCGCTCCACCACCCCCCACCCCAGCTCTAGACGTCCCATGTTCCTTTATTTTTTTCCAGTCACAGAATAAGACAGAGAGATAGGCTCCAACAGAGCTTCTGTCCATCGGAAAGACCACTGCCTTATTTAGAAGTGAAATACTGCATTCCTAGTCTACAATCTGCCAGTCAAGCAAAAGTCAGACTGTCTGTTCAAGACCATCTCTAATTCAATTCAGAAGCCTGTCAAATAAAAATGACCACAAGAGCCTCCAAATTTAACATAGTGCTATTACTGCAGTCAGGCTGGATTCTAATAAAGGCTAATAAAGGGTCTCTTTCTATGATGATTATTATACGACTGTGCTGTTCTCAGAGCTACCTGAGGTCTTTTCTACAAATTACCACCAGACACTGTCCTCATATTATTATACAGACTGAAGATTCTGGGCCCCATGAAAGCATGACATATTGAGACCCCAACCTAGACCCCCAACCAAAATTATGTTCCAAATATTTTTAGGGCTGATGAGTGGAGCATCTTAATTCCCTCCCCCCGCCCACTATACGATGCCCCTGCACCTGACCAACAACTGCATGCACTGTATATTTTTCAACACCCTGTTTTTGCACACTACACTTTCTGGTCAATTGTCTTTTCTTGTCGTGTGTGTCTATTTATTTATTTATCTATCTATCATCCACTTTTGAGAGGCTGAGGAGAGTTATAATCTTAGCTAGTAAAACAGAATGCGTTCATTTGCACATGTTTCTGCCTCTGTCTGAAAGCGGAATGTGCAACTGCGTGTACAAACCTTTCGGCACGGAGACCCTGAGCGCGGAGCTGGGTCATGGCGGGGGTGGGCGTGACATTAACGCACATTCATCACGCTCTACTGCTCCACGGGTGAAGCGGTGTGCTCTACTGGTCAGACAGCTGAGATTTTTCACCATGAAAAATACTGAAACAGAATTTTAAATTGCCTGCATTTGGAAGCAGGTGTGCAACTGTGCATGTCTCTTTGTGATTAATTGGAAATTTAAAAGAAGAACTAGTTAAAGAATTGTTTGCGAAGCAGTTTACTTTGTAATGTTTCTTTTGCACAATAATTTATGTTTTTTACATAATAGTTGAGCTGACACTTAAATAGGAAGGAACTGTCTATATATTACTTTATGAGTCACATAAGTTCAGAGCTGAAGGCTTCTGTGGAGCTACTGAGTGGCTGCTCAGTCAGTGAGCCACGCCCCCCAATATTCCGGAGCCTGACAGGCGCTACGTGCCCGTTCACACAGAACTTCCAAGTTGATTTCCCGAGGCAGAAGATGGCTATAAAAGATGGCTTGGGCCTGCTGTCACCTCAGCGGCTCGTGGGTAAACGAAAGCGACGAGGCAGCTAATGAACAAATCCTCAGTGAAGTAGGAATCCTCAGTCAGCAGACTGTCCTCCCCCCCTTGACTCCCAAATGCCTTCCCCATGCCAAGACTGTGACAACTCTAGCAGAGATTAAACAGCCAAACGGCAGCCCAGAGCCTGGAATCATATTCAGACTATAAAAGGAAGGAGGCCACAACTAAGTGAAGGAGTGGTTCCTCTCTGTTCCCGGACTCCTACAGGACATTAATCAGGGGCTATTCAATGACAAATACTGTCACTAAGCCATTAAAACGCCACTCCCCCTCAGAAGAAGATGACACTGAACGTTCACTGTTATGTCTCTCTGTGGTGTTATGATGGTGACGAACTTCGAGACAAAAAGGCACCCCCCCACCCCATCGAGACAAAGCTGTTGTGAGTTCAAACCGAAATCAAAATGAAGTGAAATGATTTTCTTTATGTGCAATAAACAGATTTAACACTTTAACACATAATCTGACATTAGACTTGAACTTGGAGGTAAGAAGGTTTGGCTGACGAGCAACACAGCTCCCAGCATGGAAAAGGTCAAAGCTTGGAATTGTACTTCTCCTGGGTCACTTTTGCTAAGAGGTTAAAGGCAATCATAATAAGAGGTACTAAGTGAAATAACATATGCATACCCATGCCCTGTCCTTCTAAATGTTTTGTATTGTGAAGATGATCTGAGGTCAGTTAACGGAAGGCCTGTACATTTGGATCTGACAATCAAGGCCATGATGAAGACGACCGACCCTGAATACATGAAAGAGGGAGAATGAGGGCCTCGAAATGTGAAGACAGGGAAGTTAGCCATGAAATAGTAAACATGGGACTGCAAGCACACGGTGTGGACCGGGCCCGCATGCCCGGAGAAACACCATAGTAGCTGACGATAGCTAATCTGAGCATGGCAGCGTGGAAGAGAACTGAAGCATGAGGGTCTCTATCTGCAAGATCAAATGCGCTATTGAAAAGGCCCCACCTACTGCACCATACAGAAAAGCCACGGTCTACACCATCTACACTCTCTCTAATGCCGTGCCATCAGCTCCTCGGAGAATCCAGGAATCAGCATCAGCTGCTGATGAATTCGTCCACCTCTCCATATGGACAGTCCCTTTGTGAAACACTGCTAAAGCAAACAGACACTTCAGGGTGGGCCTTGTTTCTGCGGTTCAGTCTGCTTGCCAGGCAGACAAACGCGTGACCTCTGGACCGCGATTTTACCCACAATGCACAGAAACTCGTTATCGGAACTACCCTGCTTCCCTAAGCAAGGCAAACACAATAGACTCTTTCCACTAATTGTTGGGCCTGCTAGCTGTAGACTATGGCGGGGTCCAACTTCCTGCTTCTAATGTAAGACACAGAGCTGTAGTTCAGGGAGATCTTCTCACATATGCTACCAGACATCAATGCTCCAGCCTTCAGCTACCAGCCGGTAGCTGGTATAAAGACAGGCCAGCTGACACCGTGATGTGGTCATGGGCCGGGGGGGGGGTCGACAGCAATGCTGCATTCTTCCTGCAGACGTCCCTAGAGGTTTGCTGAGGTGCTCGTGTGGAAGTAGCTACAGCTCTTCCTCATCCTTCTCAAAGACGGGCCAAAATGTTCTTCTTTTCTCGGATCTCCTCTCTTTGTACCGACACTTGTACTTGTAAGGAAAACGATCACGCAAGCCATGTGGGTGCTGTCTTCAGTCCAGCCAAACTCGAGTGCTGCAATCATAGCACAACACCAACACACTCATTGGATTTCCATGCCCTTTGCTTCGAAATTTAGACTCTGCCAACATCTATCTATGATAAAAGACATCTTGAAGCGCATTCCCACACCAAGACCAAATAAAACTCCCAAGACCTCTGCTCCACTTCCTGTTGACACTGTACCCCACCCCCCCAAGCCACATAGTCCCTGAAGAAGGCTGTGGAATATGTGGCCTACGCAAATAAGTAAAGGAGAGACACTACACATACCCCAAGGACAGCAGTGACTTTTTTTTCTCATCATACCGTACAAAGTATGATGAATTAATTATAGTAATAATGTAACTTTATTACTGGCTATGTTTCTTAATCCTTTTCTGGGGCCCCAATGATTGTGCTAGAATTCCGACCACATCAGAATACCATGAAGGTGTTAGGCGATATAGGTAAGTTGGCAACATTCAATTATATGTCCGAGTTTAAGTTACGGAGCTGAAAACGACTTTCCAGAATTGCACGAGTACTCCAAATTCCTAACAGTGTTTCATGCAGTTGGACCATTGGGGATGTCCGCATGGATAACTCCAGACATGAAATACTAAGGACAGCACAGGATATGAGACAGGATGTGAGGACTAGGTTTACAGAAAGAGAAACAGGAGCTCTGGTACTTAACTATGGTTCAACTGGCCTTTCACTGGCTCCATATACTGGATGGTCTTATCAGGCCACGGAACCACTCCGGGGGGAACTGTTCTCCAGATGTATCAACTAGGGAGGCCCGATATTTTTTCCCCCGGAAGGAAATGTGGTGAGAGTAACACTCCTCAGGCTTGTCTTCACTCTGAGTCCCACAAAGTACTTTTTAACGTGCGATGCATTGTGCTGACTTACTGTGTCCCCCGCCGCACACACACAAAGAAAAACATCTGAGGAAATCTGACAAAAGCATCGAAAAATAAAATTTTGCCAGTGATAACTGTGGCTATAGGGTTAAACAAACACCAAGCACATGCATTTTATGTTGACACTGGTGATTTTCACATGGAAGAAGGAAGTCTGATTCTATCATGACCTTCCAGCTGTGAATAAAATCACTTTTTCTCCCAGCCGGCCTCCACTGAAAGCCGCACCGCTTGGCACTGTTAGCTGTGAGTTGCAGGCTACATGATCCGGCTGTTTCCAACCTCATCAGCGTAGCTTTATAAAATAAATAAGCTTTCACTCTATATGTGGGGATACAATCACTTGTATCTCAAAACATCTGTGAAAGATATAAAGTTAATATTTAAAGTTATGCATTATATTTACTAAATAAAACTTTTTCTGCAGTTTGATGACAGATTCGTTTTTTTATATGGCAAACAAATAGAGAACGCTTGTCAGGCGGCACAGGACCGACCTCCGCCGGGTCAAGCCTGACGCCAGCGCCGCGCCGCGCCACCGTGCGCGTGTGCACTCCCACTGATAAGTGTAACGCGCGTGTCCTCTATTTCTGCGCAGTTTGAGTGTAAACTTCGGACCATCTATTGCGCATATTTCCACATATGGACAATAATGCAAGTTTGCAATATAAGGATTTGTTCCATCGTCAGTAAAACGAATACATTAAAAAATAAAAAGGTTCAATGAGTATAAAAAGAACTTACTGCTTCCACCTCAGACGTCAGAAGAACGAATACTGTCAAACACAGTATGATACACCTGTAAACAAATAAATAAAAGTATGAACGAGATAGTAATAGACTGAGCGTGTACAAAACGTATTCTATACATCTGAATGCGGGTGAATAGTGTACTTGCCATGTGCTTAATTCTTTTCGGCGATGAACCCGCATCATTCCGTGCACCCGCACTTCAGAGTTCATTCGTATTATTTGCTCAATTTTTTCCAACAGCTACTGCATCTTGACCTGGGATTTTTTTTGACAAAAAATTCACAACTCCTCATATATAAACCATTGCACTGCAAAACTGATTATTGTGGGAAATGCATTTCAGCTTTTACACCATCTAATGAAACGTTTGCTATTTCTGAAGCTACTACCTGATGAAGCTACTGGAATTATAAGCATGTGCGCCCAGTGAACACATAAAAATATATATAAATGCAATTACGTTTTATAACATTGTAAGCAGAAAACACTTACAGCGACAGTCAGAACTGCCTGTTCCCTCGCATCCAGCTGAACTTCCCTTCTGGACTGTCAGGCACCCACCTTTGGGCAAGAAACCGTATCTATCCCGAGAGAAAGAATCCCGCGTCGTGGAGAAATTACAAAATATATCTACAACGACCACTAAAAAGATGAGCACGAAACTTTGTGCTAAGAAGCAAGAAATGCAAGTGGTGGTTTCTTAGAGAAAGACGTGTACGGGGGTGGTCATGTCTAACACGAGGGGTGGGGTGCAAAGAAGAGCAAGAAGTTTCTGTGGGCAAAAACTCAAAGCGGTATCAAAGCCAAGCAAAGATGAAGTCAAATGCGGTCCATAAACTTCGATAATACAAAACAGGCAGATAACATAAGAAGCGACGGACTATCCCGTCAGGAGAGCTATCTTAAAAGACTTTCTTAAATTACAATGCCGTCACATATCGTCATATTTTTCATGGTCTTCGCTAACCTACACCGGGCAACAGCTGATGTGAGTACAAACTTAAATTATTAAATTATATTATAAATTATATTATTATATAATACTGGCCATATGTAATTTCAGGGTTTCATTGACTTTGGTAGGAGTCATAAAAGCAAGTTTGCAATATCATTGCAACCTGCTTCCGAAAGAGGTGGAAGGTATGACTTTTAACACTGAACAGGTTCAGTCAGACAGCCTTCAAGTATCACCGTTGAGTTAAATCGATCATTTCCAGGCAATGTAGCAACTTTCACGAGCCCTGTATACACTGCAATTTACACAGGCTTATTATGTAGATGATCGGGATAGCGCTGCAAATATTCTTTTTATTGCATGTAATATTAGGTAAACGTTCATTTATTTTTACTAGACGGAACGGATATTGTCCAGGTAACAGTGTCGGAAACAGGCAGAGGCTGGGAAGAGCATTTCTGTGATTTTTTTTTTTTTTTGTCGCAGCCAGGCGGTATGGTGTCGTAACCCGCGCAACGGCGGCTCGTCCACGAGTGTTTAAGTTGCAGCCCGCAACAGGCTGAAAATTACGATTGTTTTAAATGAGTTTTTAATGATTGACTGTGTATCTGTAAATGTTTGCGAACGGCGAACGTCAGTAAAAAGTGGTTTTTACAGACATTAGTAAGCTTCACGTGTTTTTTGCGAATGTGGATGATATCTTGCTGTTGGGAGCAGATTACTTACTGGCAACGGTTCCAGGATGAATATGCGTAATATGGCTATGTTTATGCAATGGCTAAAAAACACTTCCACCACAAAACAATAAAAAATGCCGGATCTCTTTTCACGTATATAACCGATCTCTTGTTTAAAACCAGGCGGTTTTGTCAGTTGTGGCTTTGAACCTAATTGCTTAAAGGCAAATGAACACTGACTTCTCTCAGCTAGGTCTCTGTGCTTCTATGTTCTTCTGCAGATATGACCATAAGGCCCTTTAATGTGTGCGGTCATATGAGAAATAAGCAGTCTATCATAGAACATTAAAAAAGATATCATAGAATTAAAAGCTGAAGTCAATAGTAACAGTAACCCACTGACTTAGGTATCTACAAAATCTGTTACTTGTGTTGATTTCGAGATTATGAGAATTTACAAAGCTTTAGAAAATACCAGATGCACGGTTTAGTTTAGCAGGGTGGGGGCCCCTGAGCAAAAGGCATTGTTGGGCCCCTAAGTACACTGTAGAATGGTGGGGGCCCCTACGACTTGGGGCCCTGGGATACAGCCTCTGTGTAAGTCCCGCCTTGACCAGATAGCATCTTAAAAAATATATACATGATAATACAATAAAAGGTTTTCAAATAAATACATGCTGAAAGATCAGCAGCAGAGAGAAATGTTGTAACATGTTGTGTGTGTATATGATGAAAAATGTAAGTTAAAACCCAAATCAGTATCAGGGAAGGAACGGGTGTTTTATTGTTCTGTGGTTTGGGTGTCGTTTTGGCATGAGCAGTTTTGGTTTCAGTCCGTGGCAGAGTACTTATCTGAAAATGTATGATTCAATGTAATACAGTATCGTAAGCAACGGTAGGCCAGGCAAAGTCTCTGATGACAGTAAAGAGGAATTTACTCAAGTGAACGACTATGATAAGAAATCAGTAAAATATGATTTTTCATATCTTCATTTTCTTATATCTGAACAGCCGTTTTTCAATAGAGGTGGATTATTTGAATATATCTCGTAGTGAGTACTTAGTAATAACAGTGTGGGGCGTGTGGTGTCGTAGAGCAGGGGTGTCAAACTGCAGTCCAGCTTAGTTCTTTCCCTGTTCCACCACAAATGATTCAGCTCACGAGCGACATGGTAATTAGCACAAGGAGTTGAATTAGGTGTGTTAAATGAGGGGAAACCCAAAAATGTGCAGGGCTCCGGCCCTCCAGGACTTGAGTTTGACACCCGTGTCGCAGAGTGAAGATGCTGGAGCAAGTTTGGAGTCTGGATCAACTTGGGTCGGTGAGAGATCAGTATTTTGCTCAACAAAGAGAGTCTGTTTATGTTCGAACTGCAGAAGGAACGTATAAACAACGTTTTATCAGCACCGGTTTTCGCATGTGGGTTTGGCCGATTCAAAAATGATTGTGTTGAAATTTCTGCTCTCAGCCTTGTTGAATTCTATAAACATCAATGCATTTTGGTACCACAAGGGGTGTTGACTCATTCCAGCCAAGTAATGGAGTCACCCATACTGGACCTTTTACTGGGCATTGTCACATCTCAGCTCCACACTGATTACTTTCAGCCTGTATCGAATGCCACCACCAACAGAAAGACTAAAGGCTGCAGAAGAAAAGGAGGCCAGAATCACCGGCATGTTAAGAAATACACATCCACATTATCACCTGTGCATTCCTGGTGTGGGATTATGGGAACGTTGTGAAGAATGTCATTTCCCCACCCTGGCTGTCTTGAGTGTGACAGTCTACAGACATGACCACTGACCTTACAGTTCTGGTTCCTGAAACATTTCCCCATTTCTTCAGCACATATGGGAGTTTGCACCAGCCCTGGCCCCAACTGCCTTCCAACATGCCCCCTCACCTCATCTGGAGAAGGAGCGAGTGCTGAAACGCAGTCCAGTTCTTGTTTAGCCAGACAAGGGGATCAGGGTCTGATCAGGTCTCAACCCACCAGGAGGTGAAGGGCTTAAGGCCCTATGGTAGGATCAACCTGGAGCTAAAATGGAACCAAAAAGCAAACAGTGGTTCTATGAAATTCCTGCTTCACTGCTTCAGAAAGTGTGAGATGGTCAGTCAGACTCGCTTGTGGTTCTGCTCATGACCCAGCCTTACAGGAACAGGGGCTATGTGCCTGGAGAGGGGGTGGCGGGGTCTCCTCTGAAGGACAAGGCTCACCACCAATTAGCTTCAGCCACACGTGGACAGTTTGTGCCTCACAGCGGCCTTTGCAGAGGAACCAACAGATCTCTGTTTACCTTAAAGCATTCCTGCACATTGATTTTTTTTTCTTCTGACTTACGACTTGGCCTCATATTGTTGCTGAATTAACGGCTAATCCAATCAAGGACTGTTTTGGTGGCTCAGTGGGTAACAGTGTTCCCTCTCACCTCCAGGGTGGTGGGGGGAGGGGCTTGACTCTTGCCTCTGCCCTGTGTTTGTGCGTTCTCCGTGTCGTCCCCCTGCTCCGTGCACTTCCTTTTCCCCTGGGCTGGGTCTGCACCCCCGCATATTACCCCGATAAATAGAAACACAGCCGTGACCACTTTTTAAACAGATCTGTATTAATCCTGGTTTGATCCTGGCTCTGCTGGCAGAAAGCTGTACAAACAGTACACAAGAATAAGATGAAGCACCAAGCATGAAAACAACCAGAAACCAGCCAGGTAAAAGGCAGAAGTGACTTTCTAATGCAGAGATGACAGTTTCTCATGAATCAGAGTATGTGTGTGTGTGTGTG
>JAODLC010000001.1:45527124-45544271 GCA_026781145.1 Hippopotamyrus pictus
CCCCCCCATTCTGCTGCCGGTGTTTGATACTGCAGATTGCATGGCTGTGTGCTTAATTACACACCTGCATGTCAGCAATGGATGTGGCTTATGAGTAATTAATAATTAATTCCTGTAATTAATATGGGTAATATTTGTCCATATAGTGTATATAAATAATTATTTATTCCCGGATTCTGCACATACTGCCAGTTTTGCAAGCTATGGATAGTTATATGTTAATGTTCCATGGTTGTTAATACGTTATGTCTTGTTTCTGAAACGTCTGTCCTCTTTTCACATTCTGGGGCTGGACGATTTCGCTGCGCCTTGTACTGACTACTGAGTATAATTGTGTTTTTGACAAATAAAACTTAAAGATCTTTCAGAACACAAGCCAGATATATCTGTGACTATGGGTGCAGTTTTTAGCCCCTTTGTGACAGGGGCTCTGTCTGTGCATAGATAAGATGTTCATCCACATGCTGATGCCGTTGTTGGAGATCAGGTTCTTAAAGCTTCCTATGAGTTATTGCTCCCTGACGCAGACCTGACTGAATATAATTCCATCTGTCAGGGCCATGGTTATTTTGCAGGAACACTACATGGGCACGGTTGAGGGCAGAAAATCTCCCAGTCCCCAAAGAGTGTAACAGGAAATGACCTTGCAGCACTGGATTCTGAACGGTGTACTGGTTAAGCACCAGTTGCTAGGAAACAGACACACTCTTTTGCACATTTACAAATTCCAAGATTGGCAAGAATTTTCTTAACGGGAAAAACCACCACCCCCAACTCTGATTATACGACACAGATAAGTCATTAACCAAATGGTCTATGCTGAATGCTACTGACTAAATACCGCCCCCTGAGCTCCAGTGAGCTGGATCGCTTTGCTCAGCCAGCAACACGCCTTCCTCGCTTTTCCGTTCTTTGACTTAATAATCTGCTACTCGGCTGAAACGAGTCGTTTTCAGTCACACTTCTGTCATTAATGCCCAGGATTACAGCAGCGCGGCGTCTCCAAGATTAATAAAAAAAGGATCTCAAACAAAACATGCGAGAAAAACGTGAAAAGAAGAGAGTGACGATTAGGCAGAGGGGGAGAGGGAAGCTGCCAGGACCAACATTCTGTTTTGATAATTACAAGCTGGTGGTGGGTTGGTGCATAGAAGAACATTCACCTGAGGATGGGCTGGGTTTAAAGGTCGGGACTGGCAGAGGGAGAAGCTGGACCAGAGTCCTCACATACTGATCCGATTACCTCGACATGGGAGCCAAGGGCACACAATGGGGGTGGGCGGGGGTGCGCTTGTCGAGCCTGCCTCCCTGGCCAGAATCATCCATGCTGCCACAGATGCGTGCAGACTTTGGCTGGAGACTCCACATGTGATTTAAGAACAGCTGGCTGCGAGAGGCAAGGGCGTGGGGGTGGGGGTGGGGGTATGGAAGCTGTCATAGTCCAGTTCCCGGGGGCTGCGTGCAGATGTTTCCTGGTTAACTCTGAAGATCACGTAGGTGCACATAAAACATGATTTATTCGTTTCATGCTAGATGTCCACATTCATCAAAAGATAAGTAGCGACCTATCAGCCCCATACATACGTACTCGCAGGGAAGATGTGAACTTGCGTGCGAGGAGGAGACAGATCATATTTGTTCTCCATTCCTGTAGGGCCATCTGGTCAGCTTGCTGTGGCCGTAACCTCATCCACACCCCACCGTGACCGCACTGCACTTGCTCTATTTACAGCAGAGCCACAATTTCACATATTACACATATTCTGGGAGACCCATGTGGGCAGTGACATAGTTCCTTGTTAATATGTAGTCTGCACAGTATGGTACACTTGGCTGATATGATTTAAAAAATGTATTGAATCCATAGTGCCTGTGTAAAAGACATCCACTAAGTTGCTGTTGATTGATGGTTGACTGTGTGCTGATCTCTGAAGACCTATATATTTATGTGTGTTTTTACTGTAAGAAAGCTAAACAAAACATTTTCTAATCATTCGTACAACAAAACATTTATCATGTATTTTGTTTAATTATATATTCTTTGCCACTGATCAATTAATCATGATAATGAAATTGTTTTCATTATGCCAGATTTTTTTTTTTTTGCTGCTCTTTGGGGTCCAAAGTTTCACTTTTCATATAAAATGTTTAATTTGAGCGATTAACCCAGTGGCACTCCTATTAAAGAATATTCAAATTGTAACTTAACAACACTTGCTGCACATAAATTATATTTTGCTAACAGCAAGAATCAAAACTCAGCACCAAACCCACCGATCCCCTTATGCGGCTCTTTATGCCCCCTGGTGGCCACGGTGAGAATCTACAATGCAGCTGTTTGGCCCGCGTGCATTTGGATGAAGCTTCTGTGCTGTGTGTCCTGTCTCCCCAGGGCTGCTTGGAATCATCATGCGGCAAGTGTGACTGCAGCGGCGTGAAGGGATCAAAGGTAAACATGCACACCTTCACCTTGCATTCAAAGCGGAGCAGTGCTATTCCTCCAGCATCCTGCAACTTCACAGCTAAGATCTATCTCACGCACCTGCTTCGCTTTTCTTGAGCTTTAATTGACATCTAAAGTGAAATATTATATGTAAACTCAAATGCTGAAAGGCAACAGACTTGGATCTTATTTTGTTTTTCTTCAGAAACAGCAGGTGCAAAGTTCAGTCTGACACAAAACTCACAGCTGTGGACTGGGCTTTATTTGCTTCCATTTTGATGATGCAGCAGCCATCATTGTAAAATCAGGCTGGAGTGAAATGTAACTGTGAAGTTCTGAATGAGTATCACTGTGAACAAACGTCGGCAGAGAGGGAGTCGTCTCCGTCTGTCCCTTCCCTCATTGGGTGCTGTGTCTTTCTGTCCCTTCCCTCATTGGGTGCTGTGTCTTTCTGTCCCTTCCCTCATTGGGTGCTGTGTCTTTCTCTGTCAGTTCTGTCTGTAGCTGTGGACACAGCTCTCGCTTTTGACTGGATATTGAGAGGGACGTTGCTGAGTCTCAGTGGGAAAATCAGCAGGACACAGCTGGGCTGCAATGATTGAAACTGAACAGATGCGTGTGTGTCTGTGTGTGTGTGGTTATGTATGTATTACAGTGTGGGGACCAACTGTCATTTTCAAACCTGTTACTTTGACCTTGTGGTGACATTTTTTTCTGACCCTAGAAAGAGAAACTCAGTTTTATAAAAATCTATGACTGCTATCAAAAACTAAAAATGCAAAAACCCTTGTATTTTGTTTGCTTACTTGTGGTTAAGGTCATCATGTAGGGATTAGAGTTTTCCCCACAGAAATAAACAGAGAGTCCCCACAAAGATACATATACCTAATCTATGTTTGTGTGTGTGCGATTCAATGGTTGAATATATGTGTGCCTATGAATATGAATATTGCTGTGTGTGTGTGTGTGTGAGACAGTCACTGGTTGCTTATACGTGTGACTGTGAGTATGTGTCGCTGTGTGTGTTCAGAATCCACTGCATCCTGTGCTGCTTCCTGCATTTGAAATGCTCCTCCGGTGCCCCATGGAAATGCGATGATGTCAGTTCCTGCCATCCACACGTGCCGCGATGCCCTTGGCAGGCAGCCCGGTTCTCATACGACGGCTTAGTCTGTGCTCCAAAGCATCCTGCTCTTCCTCCTCTTCATCCTCAGTCTGTGAGAGCCAAGTTTTGGAGAATGGGAAAGTCTTTAAAAATTGGCTTCATCTGCTGTGCTGCCAAAGAAAACATCCGTAGGATTCGGATATTAGGACACACAGTGACCTAAAAGAATTTTGGTGGCAATGAATTTGAAAACAACGCGCACATAAAACAGCATAACTGGGAATTGTGAGTATTTACTTACACTAAAATGAACGAACAGCTCGATGCCCATGTGAAGCCCTAGGCAAGCTTCCCCTCCCCCCCCCCCCCCCCATTGACTTTACTTCCCAATTTCTCATAGGGGGCCCAACAGATGGTGCTGCTGTGGGCAGGCACCTATGCAGGGCTGCCAACTCTCACACATCTGGTGTGACACTCACGCTTTCAGACTCTCACGCCTATACACAAAATCTTATGGCAAATCTATGTTATTCCATAATAAACCTAAAATTAGCTGCATGACAAGCATTAGTGTAGTTTGCAAACCCTGCAGAATATTCACAAAGTAATAAAACGTTGGTAGCCCTGCCTATGTTGCCTGAGTTGACCGGCACTGTTTGCAGATCATTGGGTCAAAGTAGAGGTCTACACGGGACAGACCCCCTGCCCGTGCCTGCGAGGTTCTGTCCCAGTCCTTCCTGCTCCCCCAAAAATGCATTTCGTTTGACTATGCTTATTTTCCGGTTAAAAAGAAATACAAACTTCTAGCATCAACAGGCTACATTCAATGTTTAACAGTTAAAACAAGCTACGTTTTTCACATTATGTTAGGCTAGTGACTAGTCATACACATACACTCTCAGAAAAAAAGGGTAAAAATTTGTGCCTTTGATTGTCACTGGGGCTGTAACGTCGGACTTCCTTTTTTCTCAGAGTGTAGGAGTATTTAACCTGCAACAATGTTTGCTATAACAGATCGTAGATCTGCACAAACCAACATTTTTGTGGTGTTTCACTTTTGGTGCAGTTGTCACATTTGATTTGCTAGCACTTGCTGTGCATGTCACTGTAGTCTGGCCCTTCAAAACTGAACTCACGTGGAGTTTTAGAGCAAGCCTTGAAATGCCAGGCTTGTGCCCAGTGAATGATAGCACATAGTTACTTTTAGCTGGCAGTGCAAAAGCCACATTAGTCATATAACCTATTTTTCTTTCATTCGGTTAAACTTTGTGTAATTCCTTAATGAAACATGAATAACAGTTTGATAAAATAGGCTAACAAATAACATATTTGAGGAATATTCATTTGTTTTAATTATTTTTGTGGGATCCCGCGACTCATTTCTATTCTCCCGCAGACATATCGGTCACTCCTGAATTCCAAAACGGAAATTTGTCCCGCGCGGCACACTATTGCCGACTTCCAGGTCAAAGGAATATTTCAACACATGGGTAATAGAGGGAGCTACATCCCCACCTAGTGGCAGACAAGAGCATAGACCGATATGCCATCCTGATAAAAAAGTATGTATTAGGTTATAAGTCCATAGAAGTTTGAACCCAGATTCCTCCTACTATAAAGCCAAAGACCCAGCTACCAACTCAGACTACTGTGCAGATCTGTCACCTTCTCACCATGTAACCATGCCTGTGTGTTTCCTTTCAGGGCGAACAAGGACTACCCGGCATGCAGGGCGTCATGGGCTTTCCTGGAAGGGTGGGGCCAGAGGGCCACCCAGGGCCAATGGGACCAAAGGTCAGTGACTGGGGAGGGCCCCTATACCCTTCAGCCTGTGTAGGAAATGGTCTGGGGGCTATTCTGTCATATAGGTTGTTGTGTCATGTTGTTGCAGTGAGGGACCACCAGAGGGCGATCACAGAAAGTCTTGGGACGGTTACTTAATTCAGTAAAAATATCGGAAATTTATTGGTTTTATAACAAAAATCATATATATTTATGAGAGAGAACACATGCATGCATTGAAATCAGAGAGGACACTCCCAAACTGATGTTAACACTATAAATATCCTATGTGATGCACACATGTTAGCCAGTCATGTTAACACTATGAATGTTACACTTACACTCATCAGTGTTTATCCTCTTTCTACAGGGAGACCAAGGAGAGCCCGGTGCTCCAGGACATGAAGGAATACGGGTAATTTCTATACACGTACAACTTCCCTTACATTTCTGATCTGGAATTGCTGGGATTACCTGACTATACTAAGGTTGGGAGTGAATGCATGGGAATGCTTGTACTATTCGGTGACACTGATACAACATGGCAAGCTTGTGTCTGTTAGGGACAATGATCAATGACAGATTCTATTTTGTCCGGTAGGGTCCTCCTGGTATTGCAGGCTACCCAGGAAACCCGGGTTTTCCGGTAAGTCATGAACCAATGGGCCTGTTTCGGGGAACACCCTACATGTACATGCCTTGAAATGTTCTGCGATGCAGGGAGACACTTAATGATCTTCAGCTTCCATTTCCATATAATCTGACTTTGTCGGCATAGCTTGTTGTTTTGACAGTATTGGCATATTTTAAATGGATTATGGTTTAAGATTTAAGTTTCCTCGGCAAATTGTGCTTTTTCAGATACAAATTAATTTAATGGAACAGAAGCAGGATGTCAGTGGAGCCTCTGTACTGAGAGGATCATTCAGCTGTAGATAACACCTCTGTCGTGCTTCACAGGGTATCCCAGGACAGGATGGCCCTCCAGGCCCACGTGGAATTCCAGGGTGCAATGGGACAAAGGTATTCATGACTGAATAACTGAAGCCTATTTGCTAAAATTTAAGATGGTCTCCTTAGGAAGTCACCCATCTGGCCGGATCTTCCTGCCGCTGTAACTTTCTGCTTGGTGAAAGATTCCCGACATTTCTCGCCCATCAAACTCCTTTGTTGCAGGGAGAGCGAGGCTTCGATGGATCCCCCGGCTTCCCTGGTGTGCAGGGTCCACCTGTACGTATGTGGGCGGGGTCTCCCTGTACATATGTGGGCGGGGTCTCCTTGTACGTATGTGGGCGGGGTCTCCCTGTATGTATGTGGGCGGAGTCCACAGTTATACGCAGCGATGTCAGAGTGGCACGGAAGTCCCGGCAGATTCAGAGAGCACAGCACTTGACAGGAGCCCTTCGAAGCATTAAATTACATGTAAAACCGGGTGGGGGGCAGAGTGACATTTTGTCAGAATGTCCAGGTATGTTCCTGGTCAACCGGGTGGGGGGAATGTCTAGGTATGCCCCTGGTTGTACGTAACTAACACTACAGAAAGCCAGAGTGTATGTAAGCAATCATATTCTTTCTTTACATGATGGTTTAATGTTGCAAAACATCTTTTTTAGGGTACTCCTGGAATTCCAGGCATGAAGGTGAGAGATGTCTCAGAACTACTGATCCTGAATTTACTTCAGATATGGGTTTCACGCGGCCTGGTTCTCATTTTTTACTTACTCCTTAAGAGACATCCGGCATTAAACATTCTGTGCTATATCTCTATACCTTTTGACAAATGGCAGCACTTCCTGAGGCCCTGCTTTCCACTGTGTGCGTTATGAGCCCCGTCATTGTACCCACAGGGGGAGCCCGGGGGTCTGACTTCGACTTACATCCCATCAAAGGGCGAGAAGGGGAGTCCTGGACACCCAGGTTTGAGAGTATGTATATCAGTACTTGCATTCCATTTTTTACCATAAATAACTCTAAGTCGGTGAGGTCACATGCTCATTTCTGTTAGATCTGATATTCCTCAGTGATATTCCACTGAAATAATTCCCAGCAATATGGCAAAGGGTACTCCCCCGATTTCTCTGCCCAGTGCTAATTCTGGTTCTATAAGCTTCAGAAATTACAGTATGATTTATGATGTAATTAGATGTAGGAATCATGGAACAACCAAAATGGCATGCTATATCTCTTATGCATTAAACATGCATGCAAACATCAGGTGAATGATCTGTGGGTTTTTCTTTATCCAGGGACCTCCTGGCCAGCCAGGAACCTCTGGTCCAATCGGACCACCGGGACCAATGGGGATGGGAGTAAGTGATAAAAGTAGCCTGTTCGCATAATACCAGCTATTTGGTTGAGGTAACTGTCCTTCATTGTGGACACAAACACAGCAAAACAAACATTGTTTTTTTCTTGTAGGGGGACCCTGGTCCACCTGGTCAAAAAGGAGAGAAGGTACATTGGTGCTGTAGTTGCGGCTGACTGATATTCTTCATGCCATAATTCAGTACATTCTGCCAGCTTCCTGTCCACAGCTGCTTAGCATGTCTTCTGTGGGCTTTTCCTTCAGGGGAACATGGTGAATTTCGTTGGCGAAAAAGGAGAGAAGGTACGGCAGATGACTCCTGGAAGGGCAGAAGCTCTGCCATCGATACACTTAAGTCCCTCGCTCACTGCACTTACCATTCTGACAGGGAAGTCAAGGACTCAGAGGTCCTCCAGGCCCACCAGGAGAGTTTCCGGAGAGAGAAGGTCCTCCAACCACATACATTAATGGACCCAAGGTGTGGAGACAGTCAAACTGCTGTCGTTTGAGGCTTTTTTGGCCATTAATGCTACAAATGTGCCACTTAACAGGATAACACAGCACTGGTTCTGTACTACAGGGTGACTCTGGTGAGAAAGGAGACAAAGGAGAAAAAGTAAGTAGAAAACTGAAGGAGCTTGACTGTAAAGGTCAGTCTGTGAGGCGACTCGGTCGATTCAACGATCCCAGGCGGAAATCCAGATTCTCCTTGGATACAGATGAAAAGCAGCATTAACGAGGCTCTTCCTGCCGCAGGGACATTGTGTGCCGTACCTGCATGGGTTAAAAGGGGAGCCAGGTCCGCCAGGGCCCAGGGTAAGCGACGATGGCTGCCTGGGATTGCAGCAGAAGCCAATGTGCCAGTATTAGTGTCCTGAATGATACATTCAGTGTGCGGCCTCTTTAATTTCAGGGTAAACCAGGCAAGGATGGAGAGAACGGAATCAATGTAAGTGGGGTTTATAACCTCCAGTAAAATACATCAAACCATCATGTCATTTGGTTTGTGCCATGATAGAGAACCTGAGCATATCGGTGTCCGTGTTTCCAACAGGGGGAGGCAGGTTATCCTGGTGAACCAGGGCGCCACGGACTGCCGGTAAACCAGCCGCTTATTGTTCTGTGTGGCGGGAGGGGTTGTGAACTACTGTATGAAAAGACGCTGTTAAATTTATGGAAACTGATTCGTGTAATTTCTGATTTTTCCATGTATATGTTGGCAGGCCTTTAAAAGAATTATAGGCACATTTTACGTGCCATAAAAGCAACTACGATTGTGTTTAGTTCATAATGAAGTCCATACTTACTGATGATGTTAACACTGTTTCAGTTGCCTGGACCTTTGTTCAAAGTCAGACTTGTTACTAATGTTATTTATTTGTTCCTAGGGCCAAAAAGGAGAGAAGGGTCTTCCTGGATATGTGAGTTGTCTGAACTCCATCTCACGCTTCTTCTGTGTTTCCATTAACTACCTTCTCTTAGCTGTAATATATAGGAAGCAAGCCAAACAAAGGTGTTTATTCTGTCAGGTCAATTTACCCAGAATGCTGCAAAAGCGCTGACCCCATCTTTGTCATGTGACTAATGCTTGGTGATCATGCGACTAATTGGGAGTTGGTTTGACAGGGCTATGCTCCTGGTCCTCCTGGACAACGTGGTCCACCGGGCATGAAAGGAGAAAGAGGTACACGGCCGCAGTTTTCAGAATGGCACTGGGGTCACGGATACAGTGTTAAAGCATCCTGTGGATTTCAGCTCGACGGCACACAACCCACAGTTTACGGCTAGCAAGCTAAATTAAAGTCAGAGAACTGAAGTACACGGTACAGGCGTATTCAAGGATGATAATCCCAAGATTCATCGGGCCCGAATTGTCAAAGAGTGCTTTGGGGAGCAGGAGGAATCATTTTCACACATGATTTGGCCACTACAGAGTAATAATAATAATAATAATAATAATAATAATAATAATAATAATAAAGTTACATTTACATAGCGCCTTTCACAATCCCAAAGTTGCTTTACAGCAGGGAAAAAAATCAGTATTCAGTAAAGGAGGAAGAGACAGTAGGAAAATGTTCAGATATGAAGGAAGAGAAGGAAGAGCGGTCACGGGGAGATTGTGGGAGAGAGTTCCATAGTTTAGGGACCATGGTGATGAGGGTGCGTGGAACAGCGAGGAGATTATTATTAGAGGATCTGAGAGAGTGAGAGAGTGAGTAGGGAGTTAAGAGTTCCCTGAGGTAGCAAGGAGCGAGGTCATGCAGGGCTTTAAAAGGGAGAAGCACTATCTTGGATTTGATACAGTAACCAGTGTAGCTGAGAGAGGATGGGTGTGATGCGAGCAGAGCATTTGGTGACTGAGAACTCAAGCTGCTGAATATACTGAAGCTTTTGTATATTTTGTGGGAGGACCATGAAAAGGGAGTCACAGTAGGATGAAGGTGAAAGATTGAGATTTTAGAGAGGGACTTTATATGAAGATCTAGGTTGAATAAAGAGCCAAATAGTGCACCAAGATTTCTGCCCTTTACGGACTTTACGGAGTGGTTCAATTCACCTATTCATCTATGATCCACAGAAGATCCACAACAAGAAATGAATGCAAATCTGGATGAAAAACAAATGTTGCATAAGCACATGGAAATAACGGATGTGCACTATTATCAAAGCCATAGGTGGTCCGACGAGATATTAGTGTGCGACTTTTTTGTTGGCCAGCATTGTAAATAACATGCTACGCTGTTCCAAAACAACTTCTGTCTGGATACTGGTGTGTGGACTCCATGTTAAGTCGTCCAACTATAAATACCATGTTTAGAAGATCCTTACCGCTATTGATTGTCTAAATTCACAGTGTAGAGACTTGGGTTAGATTTAATGCTACCTGCTCTTATCTCGCAGGTCCCCCTGGTAGTCAAGGAGATATTGGTCCACCAGGTGAGTGGCCCGTCTTTTCATGTGAACTTAACGCATTACTTGCCTGTCGACCTTTTCCAAGGCCTCACCCTAATGCTGACTACCCCTTCACAGGCAGATACATTTTGGGTCCACCAGGTTCTCCTGGGTTCCCTGGAGAATTGGGTCAGAAGGGGGACAAGGGTGCTGATGGCTTGCCGCTAAAAGGACAGGCTGGCCGACAGGGGCTTCCGGGACCCCCTGGTCCACCCGGGCCTGTAGGTGAGTGTTTTCTGTGGGCAGTATGGTGTAGACAGTCAGCCAAGGAGTTTCTTCGGCAGTGAGGTTACCCTTCACAAAACATATTTAATCAAATAGCCATTCCTCAAAATAGTTTTTTTTACTCAAATTCTAACTGTAGTTTAATTATGAATGAAATGCATACAAAATTTTATACAAAAATTTAAACATACCAGGAGCTGTAAGTCTCCTCTGTGAATTTTTTTTTTTATTTATTGTTACATGTCCCTCTGCATCCTGTCCTATGATGCTGTCTTACCCTGTTTGAATAGGCGTTGCAGATTGCGATATTAAACGCGGCCCCCCCGGCCCCCCTGGCCCTCCTGGTCTTCAGGGAGAGATAGGACAGAAAGGTGAGAAAGTTAAAGAAAAACACTCAACATGGAAACATTTAATTCAAATCATGCTTGAAGGAGAGACTGGCTTCTATCAGCAATTGAACATGCGACCTCCAGCCCTGCTTCCTTTAAACTGAGACCTGGTACCTTTAATGGGTTTTTTCCCTGTTCTCTCAGGGGACCAAGGAGATGTTTGTGTGAATTGTCAGGCTGTTGGATTTCCTGGTCCTCCTGGTCCTCAGGGGCCTCCAGGACATCAAGGTAACACCTAGTGTGTGATTTCCATCAATCCGTGATCAAACCAGACTCTCCATTCTATGTCTATTAGTCCACAACCGATAATCAGGTCACTATACTTCTTGTTTCGATGACAGGTTTCCCTGGGCCAGCAGGTCCCAAAGGAGAAAGTGGTGAACCTGGACCCCGTGGTCCTTCAGGGAATCCTGTAAGTAGGAATGTCCTATGCTTCAACTGCCAGCCATCTGCCATCACATACATATGACAGCCTTTCACCATAAACTTCAGTCACTTGATTCACCTTCCTTTTTCCTTAGGGTTTGGATGGCCCCAGAGGCCTGATGGGTGCTCCGGGTGCCCAAGGAGCACCAGGTGACTACTTAGTGGCACCAGGACTGAAAGGCGACAAGGGCAACCCAGGCCTTAAAGGCGTCAGAGGGTCTCCAGGCTACAACGGACATCCGGGGAAAGACGGCTTGCCAGGTTTGCCAGGAGAAAAGGGAGAACCGGTGAATACTCACTTCCATGCAATACTGTTAACTAGCATCAGCCATTATTTTAACCCTATGAATAGTTAAGTCCCTAGAATAACTGGTGCTCACCCTTCCAGGCAACCATGGGCATGAAAGGAGATCGAGGCAAAGACGGGGACATGGGTCTGATTGGACCCCGTGGAGAGAGAGGCCCCCCAGGCCACCCGGCATTTGGCTATCCTGGCAAGCCTGGAGATAAGGGGAGTCGTGGGGAACCAGGTAGACCTGGAGCACCAGGGCGGGAAGGTAAGTGTACTGGTTGGCACAGTGCATGGATTGTCATTACAGCAAGCAGTAAAAGTTGTATTTCAGCTTTTGTGAGCTAAATGCGCCAAGCTTTTCGAGTGCCAGGTAACTTGTTCTCTATCGTTAGGCCTGAAAGGTGAAGCTGGAAAAGGGGTTAGCCTTCCTGGTCCACAAGGTATACCTGGGTCCTCGGGGCCGATGGGAAGACCTGGGAACCCCGGTAAGTGCTGAAGGTGCCTTACAAACACCTTATGAACCGTGAATGGTAAGGAGCAACGCATTTCGTGAAGGACTGATTCTTTGCATCTGGACATGAGTGTAAAACCATACCCTCACCTGTGCCACTGACAGGCTTGTCTCTGGCACTAAGCAGAATGATGACGACTCTGGTATACTTGTCTTTTTCTTCCAGGCAGTCAAGGAGAACAGGGCACCCCTGGCTTTCCCGGTGTGAAAGGACTGAAAGGTGACATAGGGCCGCAAGGCATTGGCCAGCCTGGTCTGCCTGGGCCAAAAGGTAAGCATTTTGAAGATTCACACCCAGTTCATGTGTCATTAACTCTATATTGCAGTATGTTAGGGTGTGTGATTCCTTCCTCTCTGGGATAGACTCAGGACTCCCATGACCATGTGTAGGTCAAGTGATATAGAAAATGAATGAATCGATGGATGGATGGATGGATGGATGAATGGATGGATGGATGGAAGGGTGATACATGGATTGATGAATGAATGAATCTCTTTATTACTTAGGGTATTCGGGGGTCCCGGGTGCACCAGGGGTACCTGGAGAACCAGGTCAACAAGGAAAGGATGGACATACTGGATATTCCGGTGTCCCTGGCCAAAAGGTATGTACACAGAAGCTGAAACTTATAACTGCGTAGAATATAAATGTGTGCATGCTTGAGAAATCATTACCTAAGCTTCACAGCCTAGAGGTTGTTTCTTGTCCGATACAATCAGTGAACGCGTGGACAAGGGTGCATCCTAGTCATGGGGATGAGGAATGTTGACTGTGTTCCAGGGAGAACCAGGCCGGGGCCTTCCGGGGCCTAAGGGCGTCATGGGTCCCCAGGGAACAACAGGCTTTCCAGGTGAGAAGGGCAGAGTAGGGCCACCTGGCATCCCAGGGAAAGAAGGGTTGACTGGCCCGCCGGGACTGCAGGGTATTACAGGTAGGATATGCTCTCTGGCAGACTTTATTTTCTTTTTAGCAGAAGATTATATCTGATGAATTCTGCATCATTTGTTTGAGTACATAGTAAAGAATCTCCAATACCTACACTGGTATGCTCATACAAATCACAGCTGCAGTGACGCTTTAGTACATTTTAGCATGATTAAATGGTTTTTTGCAGCTGAGAACTGCCTCTAATGTCAACCCCTTTTCTACTCAGGTGACATTGGACCACCTGGGCAGCCTGGATTTGAGGGCCCTTCTGGACCTCCAGGGCCAGGTGATCCAGGACCTCCAGGACCACACGGGCCGCCTGGTTATCCCGGACACGTTGGTGAGCTCATCTTATGGAGCTCATCTTGTCTCATAGTACAGTGACTGGGTTTCTAATCGCACAGTTGAGCCTAAGTCCATTTGCTCACAGGACCACCTGGTGTGAAAGGAAACAAAGGTGACCCTGGTGGGCCTGGCTTAGATATGCCTGGACCAAGGGGAGAGAAAGGTGATCAAGGGATCCCTGGACCCCAAGGACAAAAGGGGTCAGTAGGTCAGCTAGGCCCTCCTGGCAGAGACGGATTCCCTGGACTACAGGGTAAGCTCACAGAATTTGGAAATACATGGACAAGCTAACATTCCCACTGCCTATGATTCAGATCAGAACAGTCCAGGCTATTTTTTGTGTGACAGGGAGTACCTTTGGGTTATTTTGGTTTGGGTAGCAATTTTCATCTAACCCTTACACCGACACTGATTATCAGCTGGTTAAGAACATCTACCTAGTTACTAACCTACAACTGATAAGTAAGATTCACAGAAAATTTATTTCCACCTTATTTAGATAACTCAAAATCAAAGAGCAGTAATTAAAAGCACTAGTCAGGGGCAATTCTCAGATTTGACCCTTGGGGGGGGAGCTCAGCCTCCTCAAAAAATATGGAACCCCCACTCCCACATGGTACCCTACAATTAAATTTTGGTATGAAATGTATATAATAATATACTATAAAAAATTTAGCCACTCCATGCTTATGTGCTCAAAAAATCTATCTTTACAATGTAAAATATTTATATATTATGCCAATACATCTTTGTATGTGATAATCTTGGTTCTATGCCTTATTCACAGGTCTTAAGGGAGATAGGGGAGGTATCGGTTTACCGGGAACTCCTGGATATCAGGGTCCTTCTGGCAATCCTGGTGCCCCTGGGCAACGAGGTATGGTCCATAAAGAGCCGTAAAGAACAGATTTTCTGTACAGCTTCAGTGTGCAAAGCATGCGTATTACAGTCAGTCATAAGAATGCAAGTTTTAAAGAGGAGAGTGCTATCTGTAGAACGTTATGATCAGTCTGCTGTCATGGCAACGGCAAGGTGCGATCAGTCTGCCTCTGCACCAGGTGACCCTGGTTTGCCTGGGCTGCGGGGGAACTTTGGAGAACATGGACCTAAAGGAGAAAGAGGAGATCCAGGCCTACGGGGGCCTCCTGGAAACATGACTGACATAGACATGAGCAGCATGAAGGGCGACAAGGGCGATGCTGGGCAACAAGGTGTGGCTGAAAGACAGACTTTTGACTGGTGCTGTGTATGTGTGTGTACGTCTCAGAAAGGCGAGCAATGGTATGTGGGAAGAAGCATTCCAGTGTAGCTTCATGCCAGATGAAGAATCGTTTTATTTATTTTTAAATGTACCATTTATAACAGGGACCCCAGGGAATGCCGGAGAGAAGGGCTATCATGGAGAGCCAGGGAAGCCAGGAATGCCTGGAAAAGAAGGAATGCCTGGATCACCTGGTCATCCAGGTAAATCACCTCTGAGTGGTATTTCTCCAGGAAATTCCAAGCTGTGGTGTTTCTCTGTTTGTAGTGTAGATTAAGAGGTGAGAAAATGTAACTCATGGCTTTGTTTGCAGGTGACAAAGGTGATCGCGGTGAACCTGGGGAGCCGGGAAGAACGGGACATCCTGGACCGAAAGGGCATCCTGGAGATATGGGACTACCAGGTACAGCATCGGCTTGGTGCTCACAGGCTTGCTGGAGGATGACGGCGTAACTATGGGGAGCTCAACGTCTCCTGCTTTCCCCATCCAGGATCAGATGGACCAAAGGGGGATAAAGGAGTGGTCGGGTTGCCGGGGCACCCTGGCTTTCCGGGCAACGTCGGGCATAAGGGGCAAAAAGGAGATCCTGGCTTACCAGGAATTGGGATGCCAGGACCCCCAGGAGAGAAGGTGGGAGGATCCTTCCCTTAAGACTACAGCACTACCTGACCTATTTATAGTGTCACTTTGGCTGCATTCACACAACCAAGCCAAAGTGACTCAAATCCACTTTTTTGCCTCAATGCGACTCAGATCTGCTTCTTTTCAGGGTTGTGTGAACACACAAATCTGATCTTTCGAATTTAGATTTGAGTCACTTTCATACGTGGTCCTAGGTATATATCCGGATTCGTGGCCATGTGACATAAATGTGAGTGGTCAGATCGGAATTCATGTCTTTTTTTTCCCTATGCGCATGTGCTGAGCGTTTTATTGTTGTTGGTAAGGCAGATGACTCGTGCAAAAACTTATCGATGTGCACATGCGAACCGTTTCAGAGGACAGATACGTTCACATTACAGTGAGATAGGAAAAAAAAAATCGGAATTGGCCAATGATGATTTTAATGTGAACATAGAGTTTTTGTGCAAATCTCATATGTGTGTTTGTATGTGAACGTGTTGGTAGGGAGTTACTACCCTATGTGAATGTAGTAACTTGTATGTGAATGTGTTGGTTAGGGAGGTACGAAGCTATTAGTCTCTGAAGATGCTGTGATTTTTTTGGCCCCTCAGGGAGAGAAAGGCTTTCCTGGTTCGACTGGATTTACGGGGGAGAAAGGCCAGAAAGGCAGGATGGGTGAACATGGAATGCCAGGCATTCCAGGAACAAAGGGGGACAGGGGCTACGATGGCCCCCAAGGTGAGCTGTCCGTCCTCCCCACAGTGCATCACAGGCTTCTGACAGACCGAAAACAGTGAACAGTGAAAGCCAGCATGTGTCTTCCTCACAGGAACTCCTGGGCAGCCTGGCGAGAAGGGAGTCCTCGGCCTGCCCGGCCTACCAGGCGATCCAGGTTCACAAGGCCGACCAGGTGAGCCTTAAGAAGTGTGAGGTCCTTTTGGTCATGGCTAATATGTTTTGGAAATCGTAAATATTTAGCACTAATAAGAACCCAGAGAAAAGATGGCAGTTAAGAAATTTCGGATTTCTGATATCTTCAGGTGAAGCAGGTTGGCAGGGCCCACCTGGGCCACACGGAGAGAAAGGCCTGCCTGGACAGGATGGTATCCCAGGATCCACTGGGGAGAGGGGAGATTCAGGTGAACAAATAAGCCTGCAGACAAAGTACCAGAGGGTGGGAGCAGTTTCTGAAGCCCTGACCCTCATCCCCCCCCCTCTCCATTCCAGGTTTACCCGGCAGAGGTTTTCCTGGTCCACCTGGACAAGCTGGTATTAAAGGTAAGCCTTGAGAGATATCTCTCCCATGGGTATTTGCAGTTCACAGGGTTCTTCAAACTGCGTCCATGCATAAGGCTCTTTGTTACCATTTAACGGTACAGCTGTGAAGAAAATTCGGTAACACTTCACGTCAAGCAGTCATCATAATGCACTATAGATAGCTTCATAATGCATTATAATGGTTAGTATAAGAATTAAGAGTAACACTTTACTTAAAGTCTGTATGTGTAACGCATTATAGATACCTTCATAATGCATTATAATGCATTCATAAAGT
>JAODLC010000001.1:45544359-45555051 GCA_026781145.1 Hippopotamyrus pictus
ATGAATGCATTATAATGCATTATGAAGGTATCTATAATGCGTTACGCATACAGACTTTAAGTAAAGTCTTACCGAATTGAGGATGCTTTGCACTGGATAATAAAGGTATTTATAGTGCATTATAGATGAGAGCTTCATAGAGCATTAATACTGCATAATAAACATGTTTATAATGTGTTATGCCTTATTATAAATAGTTATGGCCATGTTTATAGTACTTTATGAATGCATTATAATGCATTATGAAGGTATATAAAGTATCATGAATAATACGTGAGTGCTTTAAGTGTTGCCGAAACTACGAAACTCTGAAATAATCCATATTTCTATGCGAGTGGCTCTGAAAATGTGATCTGTTCTTCATCTTTATATACATACATCACAACACCACACCATTTAATAATGCAAAATTGTTATCAAACAAATGGTTCAAATTAAGCTTTGGGTGGAAAAAGTATGTGAGACTCTGGCATAATAACCTTTTGAAAACAGCGCAATTAGGGTTTGGCGTTCCAGTGAGTTTGGATGTATATCTAAAATTCCATGTAACGGGGCCGAGGATATGTACATATATCATGTAATGCTGACCCACGGTGCCTATCTGCAGGTGATAAAGGCAGCGATGGTCTCCCAGGCATCCCTGGAATACCTGGTGTCCCTGGGGCTAAAGGAGACAAGGGCCGGCCAGGAGACCAGGGCCAGCAGGGGCAGCCGGGACAGCAGGGATTTCCGGGACCCTCCATGGAAGGACCCAAAGGGGACAGGGGCACCCCCGGAGGTCTGGGGTGGCCAGGTAGGCCCATAAGTTATCAATCTTTAGATACAAAAGAAACTCACATAGTTATTTTGAACAGTTATTGTAATGAACAGACTTGGAGGACCCAGGTGCAGAGAGGGGCGAGATTTACTCCAAAAACTAAAATCAAAGTCAAAAACTAGCTGGGTCATAATCAAGTAATCAAAGGTGCAATCAGAGGCAAACGGAAGATCCAGATACGAACGCGTAGCTTCAGGCAAAGGTTCGTCAACAAAGTCGCAAACACATCCAGTAAGTGGCACAGGCAAGAATCAGTGAACCGGGAGGAGGTAGTTTGGCCGTAGGTGGACATATCTGAGGCTGATAGGATGCAGACCTGACAGTTATTTGATTAGCTGATTAGTTGATCATTTCTCCATTGTCAAACACAAAGTATTTTTAAAAGAGAATAAGGTCATTACACGCTAGTTTCTTCTTCTAGTTGCTGTTGGTAACTTCTCGACTTGAACGATTTACTCCGACGAAGATATTTTGCTTTGATGAATAATGGGATAGTAGAGTGCTTGACAAGAAACTATTTTTGAAGGTGATACTGGAGCCCCTGGGCCAATTGGAGTTCCTGGAAATATCGGGGGCAGAGGAGATAAAGGAGACGAGGGCTTCCAAGGGCCTCCAGGCTCCAAAGGATTCAAGGGTGACCGAGGATCTCCTGGCTATCCTGTAAGTTGTGTGATTTTGCCTGTCACTCACATACACTCAACGAGCACGTTGATCTGTTCTCTAGTAATAGTATTGATAGTGTTGTGAAACCCCTCCCCCGTTATTGATGTTACATTTTGCACCATGGCCCTGGGGGAACGCTATTTCGTGGCACTGTGTACCTGTATACAGGTGGTATGACAATAAAGCTAACTTTCCCTGACTTGTCTTGACTTGACTTGGCTTAGCTTATCTTGTCTTAACTTGTCTTGACTTGACTTGACATGTCTTGATTAAGAAACCCTGCAAAATTTCCACTTTGGACATCACTGCAATTAGAACATGCTGTTTATGAGGTGTGAATGTGTCACAGGGAGCCTATGGCCTGCCAGGCATCAATGGACAGAAGGGGGAGAAGGGGCTGCAGGGATCGCCGGGATTCCCAGGTATGAGAGCATAGTGAAGCGCGGCGTGTCAGTGACCTCATTCACACCCACAATGCTGTATTATGACATACAGTGACAGAAGTACAGTGTCCTGCATCCAGGCCGCACTGTTCTCTGTGTTACATGAGCTGCTTGTGTTGTCCAGGACTGAAAGGGGATAAGGGCTTCTTGGGAACCAAAGGAGTACAAGGAGACAGGGGCTACCCTGGAGCTAAGGGTAGGTATCTCAGTTCCCCTAGTACATGCAAGTTATCCACTAAACTACAGGTCAAACCCCCATGCTTGTGGGATTTGTAAAAAGTGTCTTGTTTCCAGGTAACGAGGGCCCACCAGGGCCACCTGGGCCCCAAACCTTTATAAAAGGGGACGTCGGCCCCCCAGGTCCTCCAGGGCCACAGGGGCCTCAAGGATTCCTGGGAAATCCTGGGATGAAGGGGTACCAAGGTAGATTCACATATCTTTGTACCTCCTATTAATGCTGTGAGAACTACTTTAACTGCTCTGAATTAAGAAGTTAATTGACGACTCCCCAACTGCTATGCAGGCATCATTATGCATTTTTATACTAATCACCCCCAGGTATGACAGGACAGATGGGTATCAAAGGAGAAGAAGGCCAACCAGGGTATGATGGCAGACCAGGGGTCAAGGGTGAACCAGGTCCCATTGGGCCTTCCGGTAAGTAAGTCCTCATGGTGAATCTTTCTGAGTAGATGGCTCCATGTTTGGTCCATGGTAACCCTCTAATGTCACGCTGCAGGTCCTCGAGGTTTCCCAGGCCCTCCGGGACCAGACGGCGTGCCTGGGCCAGCTGGGCTTCCGGGACCTGCTTCCAAGGAACATGGGTTCTTGGTGACACGGCACAGTCAAACGGTGGAATTACCCTTGTGTCCACATGGCACCACACTCATGTATGAGGGCTACTCTCTCCTGTATGTCCAGGGCAATGAACGTTCCCATGGACAGGACCTGGGTAAGAGAACTGGGGGAGATCTGGTGTCATACAGTGACGGATACACAGAGACTTCACATGATCTGAGATGTGCTCCCCGTCACCTCCTACAGGAACAGCTGGGAGTTGCCTGAGGAAGTTCAGCCCCATGCCTTTTCTCTTCTGCAACATCAACAATGTCTGCAACTTTGCTTCGAGGAATGACTACTCCTACTGGCTGACGTCACCTGAGCCAATGCCCATGAGTATGGCTCCTATTACTGGGGAGAACATCAAGCCTTTCATCAGCAGGTCAGTATGTACAATGTGGTTGGATGTCGCTGTTTACGTTGCTACGTGTGATTTTCACATTTTAACTGGATCTCCTAACAGGTGTGCTGTCTGTGAGGTCCCTGCTATGGTGATCGCAGTGCATAGCCAGTCTGTACGTATCCCATCATGCCCTGCAGGCTGGGACTCCCTCTGGATTGGCTACTCCTTCGTCATGGTAAGAGTGCTGAGAATCTGGCCATCATTATGTCTGACATCCTGCCGTTTGCTAGCGAACGGACATAACAAGCATGTAAATGCTCATCGAGTCTCAGCACAATGTTGAGTTTATAATGAGCCATTAAAATGAAAATATTTGCTCCGTGTAGCACACAAGTGCGGGAGCTGAGGGATCTGGCCAAGCCTTAGCCTCTCCCGGATCCTGCCTCGAAGAGTTCCGTAGCGCGCCTTTCATCGAGTGCCATGGTCGTGGCACCTGCAACTACTACGCCAACTCCTATAGCTTCTGGCTGGCCACCATTGAAGAGAACGAGATGTTTAGGTAAGCCTCTGTCACACTTTACCCCTTACGCTTTCAGGGGGCGGCAGTGAGTCCATCCTGAAGGAAATTTCCTGTTCTGTTCCAGGAAACCTGAGCCTGCAACACTGAAAGCAGGAAGTCTACGGACCCATGTCAGCAGATGCCAGGTCTGCATGAAGAGGACATAACGCAGTTGTTGCTTTGACTGAGGTCTAACAAACAATGGTGCTACTTGATGAAGTGAAGGACAGGTTTATTTCGGGAATAGGCGCTGCCCCACCAAGTTACATGCCAAAAATATAGCGCAGCGAACAGAATACCAAGCTGCCAGTCCTCCTGGTACCTAGCTCACCAAGGATGGCTGAGAGACCCACCGAAAGCTTTCTTCATTCAATGGCACTTTGTTTATTACTGCACTGATAATATCCTATGTAAACAGGTGTCCATTTACGGTTGCGTGTGTGTCAGGTGCTACCCAATATCCTATTTACCTTTCAACGCATTCTTTTACTTTTGTTGGTCCATCGCTACTTTTCTTTTACAGAAGATATCTAACTCCAAGAAGTTCTAGACCTTTTATTTAAAGATGTACTAATGTTATGGAAGGGGTTGGTACAGGATACGCTTTGTTGTAAATATATTGACTAAACACAGCAAATACAATTCAGACAACCATATCGATTTATAACACTTTTTTTATTTATGAGGGATAAAACATGTAAAATGGATACAATAAGCCAAAGGATAATTAAAGAATATGGCTAATATAAGTGAGTTATTCCACTGTGAGGTATAACATAATTTAGGCACATAAGTTATAACATAAAGGATTATGTATAGCACAGAAAGTGAGGTCATGACCTTCCTGTGCTTGTGTATTCTCCAAAAAGCAGCCACTCCATCCCAATAGCAAGAGGTGTCGACTGCAGACACAGCAAGTGAAGAACCCGATGTTCTCGGGTAAACTTTTTGTGTAGAAATTTTCATGGGACGTAACTGATCAACAAACATTCTTCCTCCGGGCACTGAATCCCCGTGTTTATGTATCGTATTCTTCATGGTTTTGTAGGTTGAATACACATACGCTTAATAAACCACGCAAACACAGAGGTGGACACACACACACACACACACACACACATCATTCCTGCACTGAAGTACTTGATCATTAATCTCATTTCCTTAAGTTTTCCTCAGTGTATAAATGCTATGTTATGTGGCTATTCTCAGTTTGGCAGGTGTTAGTTAGATAGTTTATTGATTAATTTCTGAAATTTTTACCGGAGAGTAGTTGGTATAAATATGAACAAAGGATGCTGATACACTTAAGGGGGAGAGCAAGTTTCCACCTGGTTGCAGTGTCTCAGAGGTCCTTCCATATTTTAACACGGTCACAGCTCTGGAGATACACTGTTTGATGGCTAAGGGTGTGTGCAGAGTCCAATACAGTGACAGAAGTGCCAGTGAACTGACCTCAGGCATGTTGTGTTCCCACTGAACATCCTCTTTCAGATTTACCACAATCTCTGACACATGAACATGGCCAATCATTTAGGTGATTTTTTTAAATGGGGGAGAACTAGCTTTATTGGCAGATCTTTTACTCATATTAACATGTAAAGCTGGAGAGCCAGCTTGTATTTCCACCTCCAAAATCTGTATTGTATAAATCATACAATAAAATAATTTTTATAAAATTACTCCTATTTTGTTTATCCGTGGCATGTGAGAATAAGGCTGGACATAAATCAGGCTGCCTGCATTGCACAGTACTGCCACAAGAGGGCGCACACATCACATTATAACAGTTCAGCTCACAGGCTCCCTGGATCTCTACAGGCCTTGGCAGCTCCACACCATTAGAAAAACAGGGTACAACCCTGCTCTAATTGTACCCCAAGGTACAAACAACACTAATGAACCCCGAATGGTACATAAATGTTCAGAGTTCATTTCTGTATCTTAAAAGGTATGTTTACCTGCAGCTAGGGTACAAATGGCAGACCCTTGAAGGTACAGCCCCAGTATTTGTACCATAAAAGGTACATATTGATAGTTTTTTTATAACAGGGCACAGAAACAACTATAACTCTGTTTACTCTTAATGCTATTAGCTACACTAACAACAATAAGAACAATAAATAACAAAACAGAATCAAACTTCCCACCATACAATTAATTCCAAGCAAAGGGGTATTGATAACAAAAGGTACATTTTATTGATCTGAGGGAGAAGTTCTTGGAGCCTAGGGGTGTTTCTCAATACGTGTATTTGACTGTACTTCTGTTCTTGTGTACCCGGTTTACCCGTGAAGACCAGCTCCAATAACAGAGGTGGATATTTCAGGTCCAGCAAGTAAAAATCCAGACCAAGATTTTGTTTCAACCACTCGACTCTTGGTCTGTGACACTGATCAGCCACTGTGACTCTTTATACTCAACTGGTTGGTTCAAACAAAAACCTGATTTGGATTTTTACTTTCCGGACCTGAAATGTGGACCTCTGTCCAATACTAAGAACACAAGTACAGAGGATGGTAAAAATCCCCGGATGTTGTTCTTGCTCCACCCCAAATGTGAAGGATACATTGGTTGCATCCTCACCAAACAAGACCAATCCCATGATTCATTGTGGCCCCTGTTCATTCTTGGGAGGCAGGTTACTAGGACCAGTCATGCCAAGACCACATTTACACTCTCCGCGTTCTTGGTATTGAGAAATACCACTAGGTCAGGCTGACATCCCTGCACCTGAATAAAGCAACACCAAAATGGGCGCAGTGTGTCCAGGAAGTGAAAGTAAGCATGCATTATCCGGTGAGCCAACCTCCATGCCCAAGACCTTCCTCCTGAGCTCATGGCCACGCGCCAGCAGCTAGCGGTAAGCTAACACCCCATGCCACATGCTCTGTGCCAGGCCTGATATTCTGGGGAAGAGAGAGGACATCAGCACACGCCCCTCCACTGCCCTGCAGTCACTAACTAATTAATGACGACATAGAGCAGGGCGTTTCGTGACAGAGGTGAGATTATGGGAGAATGGTGAGGGTCGTAACAGGTGGTGACATCTTACAGGAGTAACTGCATTTCGCCTTTCCTTTTCATCTCTTGGATTTTCCATATTTGTTGCTCCTCCGTTAGCGCTGAAATTCCAGCTTAGGTGTTAAACCCTCGCTGGCCTCCTCGCAGTAATGATTTCCACAGCAAATGCTGAGTGCAGTAGAACCTTCCAGTCATTAAGATGCTACGACTAATATTCCACAGACAGGGTTCCTCAGGGTGAAGCAGCATCTTTTATCGCCCGGATACTTTATCAAAACATTTGGGAACTGATACTCAAAGAGACTGATTTGAGTTACAGTTGAGTTACAGTGACATTCCATTGTCTCTGGCTTTTGCGTATGTCACATGTGACAAGTCATTCCTGCCTGTCCCTACAGAGACCCTATATCAGTGTTCAATATTAGTGTTGAACTTTAATTTGATCACCCTACCGATACACTGGATGCCTTTATTACTCCAGCCAGAAGTAAATTATGCAGCCAATCGCTCGACAAGCAGAACTCACAAATTCGATCATGTTCTATATCAGGGGTGTCAAACTCCAGTCCTGGGGGGCCGGAGTCCTGTGTAGCTTAGTTCTTTCCCTGTTCCACCACAAATGATTCAGCTCAACAGCTATGGCGTAATTAGCACAAGGAGTTGAATCAGGTGTGTTAAACGAGGGGAAACCCAAAAATGTGCAGGACTCCGGCCCTCCAGGACCGGAGTCTGACACCTGTGTTCTATATAGTGTGTGTCCCCAACATTTAGAGCTCTGGAAAAAATTAAGAGTCCACAGCAAATGTTTTAGTTCTGCTCATTTCTCAGTTTATGGTTATGCTGCTGTGCAAAATAAACATTTTTGTGTGAACTCCAGCCTGGCTCGTCTCTGTTTTTCATTAATGAAGGTCTTCTTCCTTGCTTTATGGGTCTTCAGTCCTGCTTCTACAGCCGGATACGAACTGCCCTAGCGGTGCACTTCACACCTGCATTTAATGATTCCCATTCCTTTTGATGGTCACTTGACGTCATCCTCCGACTCATGAGGTGCTGCTTGGATAAGTTGACGGTCACCTCTGGTATTGACCAGTCACTTCCACCCTTTACCTGGCTGCTTCTCGGTCGTTCCCAGGGTCTCCTGCTTCACCTCATTCATACGTACTGCTGTCTGAGCCTCTGAGCCTGGAAACAAGCTGCCGCTCAAAGTAGCAGAACCAAGATTAAACCAGGATTTAACAATGCTGATATTTAAAAAATATAAAGTCATCTCCTCCTTTTTTTCCATAGCTGTGGGCAAAGGGTCCATGGGGGCTTTGAAGTGGAAGGCACCCTTAGCTCAATGCCTCCTGACCATACCTGCCAACACTCCTGATTTCCCTGGGATTTTCCACTTCACCCCCTGTTGTCCTTCTGAATAAACTCCAGAACATGCCCCCCGCTTTTATCGGGAACCACCCCCCCCCCCCACCCCCACACACCTTAGCAAAATCTCCCTATTTTTCACAATGTAATGCTAGCAAGTGAGCTGCGGAGAAATCATTTAGGACCGATGTTTACTGAGAGTTTTTTTTTGCCACTCACAGCTCTGACCAGAACATTAATAAGCTTGGCCTACTTCCCGGCAGTTAAGACAGCCTCCCGTGTTTACAAACAGTACTGGGAAGCCATTTTGAAGGTCACTGAACTCCCTGGTCATGTGACTGAAGATCAAGTTTCCACTCCAATTGTCCAATCAGGACATTCCAAAATATTGTCAAATTAAAATCTTTTCCCTAATGTTTCTGGTGGAGGGAAGAAGGTAGGAAGAGTCAGACTGAGTTTAGGAAAAAACATGTCTGTATGTGCGTGGTTTGGGCTCTCACACATGACTGTCTCTATTGCATTATTGTGAGTTAAGAAATTGACGTGTTTATGTCAGTGGCATTTGCTGTGATTACAGGAAACTGCAGGAATTACCTTTAGTCTCAGGCAAATGAAAAAGAGTAAATTACGGTAGACATAATTCCAAACTTGGTCCAAATTATGGCTAGATTGACTATTTATAACGGGTCAGGCAAACAGGAGACACACAGTGACACACAGTGATTAAGCTTGCAATTAGCTACGATAGGATGTAATGTCCAGAATCCAACAGTATCCTTTAAGTAGTATTTGAGGCGAACCCTTAAATAGTGAAAGATTTTCCTCAAGTCTGCTCATATCTCTAGGTTTTCGGAGGTCTTGCCAGGATGAAAATTTCTGGTTGTCTCCTGCGCACAAAGCAGTAAATATGCAAATTTTAAAAGAAGAGTACATTAGACATGAGGGGTTATCCTCAAGGGTGCCGTGCCGAGAGACTCAGATATAAAAGGCTGTACGAAGTAATTGACGATACATCTGTCAGCTGCACATCTCTGAAGTCAGATGGATGTAGCTAAATTCTGAAGTGACCCCTTTAGAGAGGAGATATGTAAATGTCCACTAGGGACCAGAAGCTGAGCAGTATGATAGAAGGCGTGATCCCTGAGGCCTCCACTGCTCAAGACCATGAGGGAAACTGGCAAAAGGCCAGTGGAAATAGCCCAGCTATGCCTGATAACCCCTGACCCTCAGTGCCAGAGTGCTCTGTGGGGGCAGGGTGTCAGATGCAAGAGTGTCAAGAACACTGGAATGGAGCATGAAGAAGTGCAGGCGGGCTTTCGGGGATGGAGTAAAACCAAAGGCGTGAGGAATTACAGGGCGCACCTGATTGTGGGGAAGGAAGAAGCGGACGCAGATAAAAGCGGGGGGGGGGGGGGGGGGGGGGGGGGGGGGGGGGGGCGTAATGGTTAGGCTGTAAGAGCTGGAAAAGTGCTCAGAAAATAAAAAAAGGGACGCAGAGACCAGAATTGCACCAGGGGACTGGGGAAGTGTCCCCCCAACTGGAAAATTATGCCTGTGAGCCAAATGCAGAGCAATTGGAATGATGGCCCGCTACAGCAGACAAGGACCAATCCCAGTCACTACAGATGAGTGGGTCAGTACGTTTAATGGCTTGGCCATTTGTACATAGGGGGGCGAGCCTCTCGCTCGGCCCGGTCCGGTGTTATATCTCTCCTGGTCCCCAGATATTAAGATGCGATCGCCATAAATCTAGGTTCTCCCGATTTCCATCTAAGGCTCCCCCACAACAGTCACCCTGTTTATTTACTGTCAGCTTCCAGCTGCCCACCATGACCTGTCAATGTGCTGAAGTACAGGATAATTCAAACAGATGGGTCAGTACCTCAGCATGATTGACTTTGTGTCAAAGGCAAAACACTAAATGAATCCATGCTGATTTAGTCAGACATATATTATCCTTATACATATGCACAGTGGTGAGCCATAACGGTGAAACTACTATCTGGTTCTCGTGTATTAGTGAGGTTATTTTTAGTACCTGCTTGTTTGACCTGTACTATGGCTCCCAATCAGCTGCGGAACCATTAAGGTGTGAGTGTAGCAAGGTTACTGATTTGTGGGATGAACCAATTTATTAGTGAAAGCTTAGGGGAAATTAATCTATTATTTACTGCAAGATATACACCAACCAGCATAACATTAAAACCACCCACCTAATATTGTGTTGGTCTCACTCATGCCATCAAAACAGCTCTGACCCAATGAGGCATGGACTCCTCTAGACCTCTGAAGGTCTCCTGTGGTATCTGGTACCAAGACGTTAGCAGCAGATCCTTTAAGTCCTGTAAGTTACAAGATGGAGCTTCCATGGATCCGACTTGTTTGTCCAGCACATCGAACAGATGCTTGATCGGACTGAAATCTGGGGAATTTGGAGAAATCAACACCTTGAACTCTTTTTCATGTTTCTCGAACCATTCCTGAACAATTTCTGCAGTGAGGCAGGGTGCATTATCCTACTGAAAGAGGCCACTAATATCAGGGAATACTGTTGCCATGAAGGGGGAGAACCTCATGTACATCAGTGCTTAGGTAGTAACATCCATATGAATCCCAGGACCCAAGGTTCCCCAGCAGAACTTTG
>JAODLC010000001.1:45555173-45572585 GCA_026781145.1 Hippopotamyrus pictus
GACCAGGCCATTCTTCCATTGCTTCATGGTCCAGTCCTGACACTCACGTGCCCATTGTAGGTGCTTTCGGTGGTGGACAGGAGTCAGCTTGGACACTCTGACTGGTCTGCGGCTACCCAGCCCCATACACAGCGAGCTGCGATGCACTGTGTGCTCTGACACCATCCTATCATAACCAGATTAACTATTTCAACAATTTGTGTTACTGTAGCTCTCCTGTGAGATCGGACCTGGCAGGGTAATCTTCGCACCCCCAGTGCATCAATGAGCCTTGGCCACCCATGACCCCATCGCCGGTTCACTAGCTGGCTTTCCTGGGCCGCTTTTGGTAGGTACTGACCAGCGCATACTGGGAACACCCCACAAGACCTGCGATTTTGGAGATGGTCTAATCCAGTTGTTTAGCCATCACAATTTGCCCCTTGTCAAAGTCACTCAGATCTTTACACTCCTCCATTTTTTCTGCTTCCAACACATTAACCTCAAGAACGGACTGCTCACTTGCCTAATGGCACCCTTCACGGGTACCATTGTAAAGTGATACTCAGTGTAATTCACTTCACCTGCCAGTGGTTTTAATTTTATGGCTCATCAGTGTACATGGCCAAAAAGTATCAATGTACTTTTGCTTCTTTATGGTCTTTTATAGGTTATGACATCTCCACTGATCCCGCAGGAAGAGCTGGAATTCCATCATTGTGGTTATTGTTGACACCTTCTGCAAATTATGACGCAACCCATAAGTGCTGGCAGGTAACAAACTGTACCAGCTATACAAACAAACCGTCTGCGGAGCTCACTGTTACATCTCACTGCTCTCCAGGGCTAAGCCTCAAGCTTCGGTCAGATGGAACTCCTAGTCCATAACTTACAAGGTTCTCTGCTGTTAACTTTTGATTCCAGTGAATCTTTCACGGTTCTTGATCCTGGGCTTTTCAATTCTTGCTTTATTCTAGTAATTCTCTTCTCCCTAAGGTACAAATCAGAGGCAAATCCTCCAGTGATTCTGGGTTTGGTTCCTGTTTCCTGGTTAACCCCCTCATCTCTGCACCCATCTTGCATGTCTCAACTGTGTCTACACAGCACTCTAGGACTAGGCCATGGTGGCTGTCCACCATGAAGGAGAGTTGCTATAGGCAGAAATGTTTTCAGAATACGTACGGAGCAGTCTCGTGCCAGTCCTGAGGAGATGACTGAGGCCCAGTGGTTACACAGCTTAGGGAGCCTAGACCCCTATTATTCAAATCACAGTCCTCGAGGTCTGAGCACTGCTGGTTTTCCAGCCTTCCTTTACCTGTGAGCCAGGTGTGAAGCCTCTGACCAATCAGAATCAGTAATTATTAAACTAACTACCTGGGGTAACTGAGAACAAGGCCTGGATTTGGAATTGAGGTCCAGATTTGAAGAACCCTGGCCTAGACCCTGCATTTTCCTAATGTTGGGAAACTTCCCCTGCTGGAAGATGTCGGGGCCTTGTGTGACACTCTCCTATCACCCAGCTCCAATTTTGACTCCCACATGGTGAGGTCAGAGTGTCACATGGTGAGGTCAGATAGGCATCACAATTGTTTTTCCCCCTATTGCAGTTCTAATGCCTAAAAACATTTTGAGAATATTCTATAGAAAAATGTGCTGTTCTCTTATTCTATTCTACTATATCCTACTCTGCTTTCGCTGTGGCTACACAACCCCCGTTTTTCTTGTACTATGATGGATTTGGCGTCCTGGGGCATCACATGCATGTTCACTGTATGCACCCAGCATATAGAAATCTTCCATAATGGAAGAATTATTCAGGGAAAGAACTATTCCTGCCACTTATTAAGACCTCGAGGAAGAACAATATGGTAAGCACCCTGTGAGACATAGCCGTGGTAACTGTACCATACACTGCCTGACAGATTCTGCCCCAGCTTTGTAGGTGAAAGCACACACAGAACAGATTTGATCTATTTTCAGTTCTGCGGATATGAATATATATCTTGATATAACAATACTTATTTCATTTGTGGTTCCAATGCCTACCTACCTATAAGCTGATAAGGATCACGATATTTGAGAGTTACCATTCTGACAAAGGCATCTCTTACAGTTCACATGTGAGAGAGAGAGAGCGAGAGAGAGATATTAGTGAGGATTATCGTTTTCGGAGCTGTATTTTTCCTTCTGTATCTCAACTGTGAGCTTGGGACGACACCCAAGGGAGAGCTTATCTACGTCATGCTTTCTGTTCCTGAGACCCTGGTGACAGTAATGTACATATGCAAAGGTAGCAGGGAACGTATGCTTCTCAACTCCTTCCACTGAGGCAGGATTCTCTCAGGGCAAGAACTGTATGGCTCTAATACTCTGTGTTGATTGAACATTATTACTGTGAGCTGCTATCCCTTCCAGTTCATCCTGACCACAAGCGAACAAATCTACACGGCAAAGATGGACACAAAGCTCAATCTACACAGTATATACGATGCAGATTGGATCCAGGAGGGTGACGAATGGAAGATGGCCCAGTGGAATTACTATTGAGCACTATGACTACCTAATCATGCCCATTGAGCTCGTAAATGCCCCACTGTATTTCAGGTCCTGGTTAACTATTTGAGATATCCTACCTGGCTTGTTTTACTATATTTGGTTGACATCCTAGTATGTTTCCCCAACAACACACATATACCATACTATTGAGGTACTCATATGTTGGCTTCGAGTAAAAGTATAACTGGAAAGTGTAAGTTCCATGTCCTGTCAGTCTTGTTTCTCAGGTATGTCATGTCCCGAGTTGGATTCCAGACAGGCTCAAAGTTTCAGGCTATTGTGGAAAGACTACAATCAACCTCTGTCAGGGCAACACAGCTTTTACTTAACTGTTGGTGATCAATTTATTCTGATTAGAATGGAGGCGCTGATTGAAGGTGGTCAGACACCCATTCCTTTTGAGTGTAGATCAGAGATGGTCCACGATGGTGGAATCCTGGTTCAGCAGCAGGTTTCTGTAGTCGTGGCCATCATTGACAAAGTCTGTGACCTATGATACCACCTGAACAATCTGCAGGTAATCTACACAGCCTTGTTGAAGAGCTTGGCTCTCAGTCTAGTTAACCTCTAACATTGGTCTAATGCCTTACTTTTGTCAAACTCCCAAACGGCCAGCTTTCTTGTTTTGGCTCTCTACTCAATCCTAGACTTTGTTGCATGGCATTTCCCATTGCTCCCGGTGAACATTTCATGGTTCTTGACCCCTGGTTTCTTCACCATTGTCTTGTCCCAATTGCTGTCTCCATTTCTGTCTATCTTGCACCATCCTGCCTAAATCATCCAGTGTTTCCTGATTTCAGGTTCATGTCTCAGTGACCTGTGCTTCACCCTTAATGAACCATCACTGGTTAGTTCCACACTTAAGTTCTACCTCATATCATTCCATCAATGAATGAATTATGCCAGCCATCTCAACAACAAACAACAACAACAACAACAACAATAATAATAATAATAATAATAATAATAATAATAATAATAATAATAATAATAATAATAATAATAACAACTTATTAACTCATGTCCATGCATGGTTCAGGCAGGATTGTTTACATAAATACATTGTCTGATGTAAATACACAGCTGCGAAACAACACTACAACTCCATGATCCTGACTATATGGTCATAAGAAAATTTTGTAGCTTAACAGAGTGTGAAGAATGATAAATGTTGATATTTTTTATTTAAAAATATGTGTAGTATTAACAAGCATTATGGAAATTAGTTGTGCAGATACTGTATTGAACAAAGAATACTCCATATTACCTATGATAGTGGAATAGCTACAGCTGTGAGATCACGTGCCTTAATTACACCACAAGTGTCAGAAAAGGGACGGACATAACCTGGAGCTGCCAGCAGTTTATGAAGAGGGGCAGCATATCAGAAATATCAATCTCCTTATTGAGTCTGATTTTAATTGGGCCTTTAAAACCTGATGCCCTTGCATTGCAAGACCTTTGTGATGAAATGACTAACAAACATAAGGAATATCTTTTTGTACAGATGTTTGCTTTGTTGTGAATCAATCTTTCTGCCCAACCCCACATGAACAGAAAGACAGAAAAAAACAGGCATAAATATAGACTCGTGTGACATCCTGGCACTGGCAAACAGAGACAGCTTATGTTTTACCGTTCACCGTATTTCAGGACAAGGTCCAGCGCTGACCTTGGAATCCCCATGTAGTCTGACACTTAGTGTAACTGAATCACTATCAGACTGCTGAATAAAGCAGAAGGCCTCGTGAAAACAAGTCAAACTGAATAATAGCTGGATGAGAAGGACACAAATGATTCAATGGCTAAGATATCTGCTGTTCTGCTGTCTCACACGTTCCAACCATACTGTGTCGCATGTTTTAACCAAAGGGTGTTCCGTGTTTCCGTGCCGTATTGCAACTTCTAGACCAATTTTAACCACATTGTATCACACACTGGAATTGTACCATATTTACATGTTCTAGCCATTCCGTGTCACATGTTCTTTCTCTGCCACATCATGCATAGAAATCACAGGTATGTCAGGTGTTCTTGCCAAAACATCTTATATGTTCTAAATGTACCATGTCACATGTTCTAACTACCCTACAGTATCACATGTTAAATTTGCCCTCTCCCTATATTTTGTGACCATTTAGTGCTTGCTTTTTCTCAAGAAGTCGGAGAGGTTCATGCTGAAAAATTGGTAGAACATTGGAACTCTGAAGACACACATGTGCAGTCTGATGCACATGTTATGGAAAAAAGATGGCTATACAGACAATAAGGGTATGAACTGTGGTTTTGTCACAATTGGGAAACAGTGATGGAAGCCAAAGGTCTGATGAACTAGCTGGTCTCTTAATGGTTATTGAACTTCTTAAGGAGACCCACAATAGGCTAAGAAAGGGTGTGGGAGATTGAACTACAATGTTCTTCTAAGCAGAAATGTTCTTACTTGTGTTGAGAAATGTTACCCAATTTAAAAATAGTACTCAAGTCAATGCTGAAACTGAACCTTTGTGGTCAGGGATAAAACATAATGCAAACCTGTTACTATAGTTAACAGTTAGACCGCATTGTTAGAATTATCTACGTCATTGTAGCTGCACCCCATGAGAAATGACTTGGCAAGCTTGCACAGTAAATATTATTGCAAAAACAATTCTCCCTTTACAGGCACATTGGACAAATACAGGCTGTTCCATAGCCTTGAGACGGGAACAGAACCGCTCTCCAGGGTCAGGGTCATGTGACAGCAAAGAATCGCCGTAGGACAAAACACCATCTTTCGGATTACATATGTCGGCTCGCGTAAGATGTATTGACAGTTTGCGGGGGAGGGGGAAAGGTCAAGTCACTGGATACATTTTAATTAAATTTATCAAATTGATGTCAACATCAGTTTATGATCATTCTGGCACACAAAGGGTTGATCTCCTGGACAACTGGTAGAAAACCGTATTTCCATGAACATGTGGAGATGATGACTCGACAAGACCTTGGTTTGAAAACAGTTGCGAATCAAGGGCCGCACCTCCACATTCGACCGCGTACAGTAAAGTCAGTCGCATCAAACAACCACCCTGAGTGTCTGTTTCTGGCCAGTCTGAGAGAAGAGGGGGGCTCACTGGGGACCAAATCCCCGAACTCCAATGGGTAAAGCGCAGACATTAACACATTAAGCAGATATTCAGTGCTTTAGAACAGAACTTCAACCTACTAATACAAGCACTTCTTCAAGTGATGAGTAACCTGATAATCACCATGCTAGCACTGTGCTGAACTCAAGTCAGCTTTACAGAGCACTGACTATGCACTATAGCCCAGAACTTAAGGACTTTTTCAATCTGATAGAACAATTTCATCAGTTACGAGAACAGATTTCCGGAAGGAGAGTGATGTTTGTCCAATGCTTGCATTATCAGAGATTAGGCCTGCTAGCGGTGATGACTAAGCCTCCGCTAGACTCTATCTAGCATGATCCAGATGTTTGTTACGCATCACAGTGCGAATCCTTACTGCCTTTGAAAGTTCCGGTTCTGCTCCTGCTAATTGACTTCGGTGGAATGTGAACATTAGGCAGGCCCCACAAATCACGTGAAATTCATCCACACGGTCACAACGGGAGGCTCTCTCTTCATCCAGACTCGGTGAATGGTCCGTTATGGGCTGACGGTGCTCGCATTTAAAGCTGATTTATAATTTTGTGTAGAATCTATGCCGTCTGTAACCACGTAGCCGCGTACGCTACGCTCCAGCTTGACGTTACATGTAGTAGTTACATTTCTGGGGAGCGCTATGCCAGGCCACGGTGTATACCCGACCAACAGCGGAGATTCTATGCAGAAGGATAAATCAGTCCGTAATGGGGACAATACAGCACTACATGGCTTTTCACACACAGCATTGGTGACGTTCCTGTAAATTTGTCAGTCATGCTTGTGGGAAAATGGCTTTACGATAGAATAATAACTATCATCATAGGAGATCCCTCAGGGAAAATAAAACAGAAATGTGAGATGGGGGGGCGGGGGTCTGGCTATCCTGGGAGGGAGAGTCAGGTGACAGGGTTTTGTGCTGATTAGTTCCACTTGTCCCTCGTTCCCAAAAATAGTATTTAGAGGCGTGTTGTTTTGTTTTGCAGTAACCCTGACAACAGTCAGGACGCATGTACCCAATTTTCCCACCTGAATTTGTGCTTTTCATTTCTTTAATTGCTCACTGAACTGGCCTATTTTGGCAAGGTCCCTCTGTCCTGCCCCGTAATAAATAACGCTTCCCTGCTGAATCGCAGTATCACATGATGATGTTTTCTGTTCTGCCTAAATGGGCTTACCACAGTGAGGAACAATGTAACCCCCCCCCCCCCCCCGGTCAACAGAGGGAAAAAAACGGAATCTATTCCAACTCATTTCACTACAAACACGTAGGGACTCTCAGTTTAACACTGTTTTGTCAGTGTAATTCCTGCCCAGAGCTGTTCAAAACATGATAGAAAGTGAACTTGTTCAATTGTGTGTAACCATAAACGACAAGAAAGCAAGGAAAGTCAGGGAAAAGCAGGGGGTCAGGGCCAGCACTATGGCTGACAGTGTTGCTGACGAAGAAAGCAAGATATTTTGAATTCTTTGAATTAATATCTTTGTGATCCTGGTAAGCATTGGTCAAGTTTTGTGCCATTAAATTCTATTATAGTGTTTCTGGAATTTAAGCAAAGAATTCTGCACTTTTAAGTCTGTTAAATTGATTTTGATTCATTTTTAACTGTGGCTGAGTTGAGGGACCCAAGTTATAAGGTCATGGATCCATGGCTGAATATACATTCTATATTTCTGTTCAGACTATAATTGATAAAGTAAAAATATCATGTAAGAGAAGCAGAGTCACCAGTGGGAAAGTATGAATTAAGAATGCCATACATGCGAGAGAACAGGCTTTTTGTGGTGAATGGTAAAGTATGCATAGCAAGTTCCTGAATGAGTCAGTATGACTTTCGTACAAAAAGAAACTATTTCCATAAGTAAAACAGCAAGGTCCTGCAACTCCTTTCTCCTATGGGGCTGTAAACTGTGAGCTTTTGAGCAATTTTCAATTTTTATTTCTTTTAATTCTGATGTTCGATATTTCATTGCACATTTCTAACATTAAGGCATAGTCTCATGCCTATATTACTGCTTGTCTTGCTAGGATATGCCATACTATGTACAGGAGTATTTACATTGTCACATATACGATGTTTATAAAAAAACAAGGCTTGAAGTAATATTTATATCAAAGTATATGAAAGGATTTATGTGAGATTTAAAAACAATGTGAATGCAGCAGATGCTACTAATCATAGAGACATGAACTCCTCATTCAGTTCGAGGACATGGAGAAAGCTCACCTCACTCGATGTCACGTGACATTTACACATGATGACAGGCTGGACCGTGCCAGATAGCGGCTCATTAGGCAAGGTGTGACCTTTTCAGCACACGCGGGCACACGTTTTCATTTGTGGCCAATTCTGAATGCGTGAGAGGATGTAGGGCAGCGTTCTCCAATCCGGTGCTCGGGGACCTGCAGACAGTTCACATTTTTGCTCCCTCCCAGCTCCCAAAAACGTGGACTGTCTGTGGGACCCCAAAGACCGGGTTGGGAAACACCGATGTAGAAGATAAGTGTTAAATACATTTTAAGGGTGGTGGACAGCAGGTCACAAGGGGTCTGACCTTAACCCAATGGCCTTCTGGATGAACAGCAGTGCTTCCCAGAAAGAGTTCCACATGACAGAAGCCGAAGCTGATGTTTTTGTATTTATATGCTACACATTAACCTGAATATATACTGATATTAAAGTTCAATTTTAAATATATATATATAATTTGCATATTGTTCCCTAGTTTGCTTCCACCATAGATGTCTTAAGATGCAATGGAGGCTAAAGATCTCCTCAGGTACACAGTCCGGGGCGTGTTAGGGGGGGGAAAGTACTGTAGGATGATTCCAGGGGCCCCTGACTGACAGGGACCCTAAAAATATTGGAACATAATCAGATTGGTCTGGGTTGGGGGCTCAATCTGATATGCTGTCATGGGACCCAAAATCTGTATCGACCCTGCTGTACACAATACCAGTACTGTGAAATAACACAGCAGCCAAAAAAAATGGGATTTTCCAAAGCTGGAAGCCAGTGGCGAAATACATTGGATCAGAATCAGGGATAGCAGTCAGACACACTTGCAGTTCGGCTACCCTTTACAGTACCCTCTCCCCGGATCATTCCGGGCTCCAAGGAAGCTGGATGAAGCCAGCTTGGATTTCCACACCAGGGAGTACAGGGATAAGAAGTTTCACATCAAAGCACGTGAAAGAAGATAATTATGATGGCGCCAACCTTATAATCGATATTGTCCATGTGTAATCTTTTTCTCTTAAATTGGCAAGTTACAGAATCAACAGAGTTCAGAAGAATGTAAAGAAAAGACCAAAGAGAACTATACAGGACTCAGAACTGTTCCTCGGGGGACACAGTAATGGAGGATCTAAAGGCTCCCAAGATACACAATACTCAGTGGTAACAAAAGGAAGCGGGGCAGTGAGGCAGGTGTCCACGGCGACTAACTTCACAGGTCCAGATTTCACTGCATTTTCAGGCTGTAACGAGGTCGATCTTTGACGCGTTTCTCATTGACTTCAGGGGGTAATGCGATGCTCAGAGTCTGGTGATGATGGAAATGATCTCTTAAAGCTATAAAGAAAGGCTGCTCTTAGTGTTGCTCACAGACAGGAGGTCGGGATGGGACTTTGGGCCGAAATAAAGTTTTGGTGGGTGTGATTTTGGGAAAAGCAACCATGAATCTGTAACAGCAAAAAGCAGGTGGCAGTTAAAGGTGGATGAGTGAGAATGAGACCCTAAGATGTTCATTTAGACAAATTTAGACAAATCCATGTTTCATTTTCCCTTTCTTCCCACATGCTTCCCCCTAGGAAAAAGAATCATTGGGGAAAAATATTTTCTCATGAAGACTGATCACAGTTTTTTTTTTCAAACACAGTCTGAGCAAATCGATTTATGATGAAATTCATCAGCCTTATCTGATCAGTAGGGATTAATTTTGTTATTAGGCTTTATCACTTCAGAAAACCATCCCTTGGGAATCCTTGGGAAAGTGGCGTTTGAACATAAAAGCATGGAAATCATCTACCGGCCTCCTGCAGAGCAGCTCTGTGGGCACAGGGAACCCAGTTCTATGTGGACGTAAGTGCTTTGTCGTCATGGTGAGTGGCGGACAGCAGCACCCAAGAGCAGGATTCACTGCAGGCCAGACCCTGACCTCTCAGCTAGTCAGCTGGATCACACTCTGTAGGACAAACAAGGGCTTTGGTGAAAAAAATGACGACAGCTTCCATGAATCCTAGCCTAGTGACTGAGAGTGGCAGATGAATCTCATGCCATGTGTCCTCCCGTCCTGCAGGGGGTGTTTGCATAGTCATGGTTGTTGTGAATGTCCTCTCTGACCTGTGATTGACCCGGAAGTGCTGCCGGCTAATGAGCTCTGCTGGCTATATAAACAGTCTGGGTGCAGTACTCGGTGATTAGTAATATCAAGTCAAGATTTAACCTGTACTTTATAGAAACGAACATGAATCTTGTATTTGCCTCAAAGTCACAGAGACACAGGTTTTTAAAGGAAAACAAAGAGGAGGGGCGGTGCTGTGGCCAACACCAATGGAGACCAGGGTTCGAGTCGCTGCTCTGGCCCTGTGTATGTGCAGTTTGCATGTTGCTGTGGGGTTGCCTCTGGGTTCTCCAATCCCCCCCCCCCCCCCGCATAAAATATGCTGAGGTGAATTGGAAATGCTACATTGTCCGTACGTGTGAATGGTCTGTATGCCCTGTGATTGGTTGTGTCATTCCCTGCCCGAACACTGAGGAACACTACAGATTCCTGGCATGCATAAATGCATTAGGCTGGTGTGTCATCAGTCGCTGCATTACTGCACTGCTGCTCTTGCCTCCCGCGAATGCCGTGATGTCATCATTGTCATCTGACTGACAGGGGCAGGGGCTAGAGGTCATGTGGAGGACAGCATGTGACCTAACTGTGCTGGACGCCAGCCGATCAGAGGTTGTTGTATAGCAGTCCACTGTTATGTTTCCGTTCATCTGCTGTCGCTGTGGTGGTGCCAGTCTAGTGTGGAGGCTCCAGAGGTTGATTAGTGCCTCTCCAACAACGCAGGCAACCAGCCAGATGCACTAAAAAAATCCCGAGATGTGTGTGTTTTTTTAAGATTCACTCTGTTAGCACAGTGTGAGTCCCCCGAGGTACTGCTGGGCTCTGGGAAGCCTTTGTATAAGTGAAGCCAGCGGCTGCTACAGTGAAAACACACAAAACAGTCCTTTCAGAAAAGCACAAAAAAACTTTAATAACAAGCAAGCTGACTTAAAAAGCCCTTGGGCTGCTTTCAGTAGGAAGAAACATCTCTTAACCTCTAGTGCCTAAGAATCATTTCTCCTCATCTACTATCAGTCTTATATTGAAAATATTGAAAATGCAAGAATTCCAAATGCTGACTTTGCACAACTAAAAGTCTTAAGATTTCAGGTCATTTAAGAAAATGGTAATGGCACCAAAATAAAAGTGTTCTGATGTCAGCTGGACTTTCCTATACAGTCTTTTACTTTTGTGGCTGGCTTTGAAACCCTGCTCTATTGGCCTTGGGATCAATGAATTCCTCAAAAGCCCCACAATGCACTGCAGCACTCTAAAAATATACTACTGGATGCTTTTAGATGAATATTGGAAGACGAGGATTATTAGGTTATCTGTGTATGAGAGAGGGAGTATTGCTGGTGTGTAAATTTCAGGTCCCTGAGGCTTGTGGTGCTGACTGTTGCGGGCGGAGATTACCGCGGTAACAGAGATCTGTTCACATTGTGGAAATGCTACCACTCGGGCTCCAAGCTGCTCCAGGCTTGTTTTGGCCCTGGTTCTTACTTCCCCCAGTTTTGGACTCAGGCCCAAAGTCCACTTAGCCTTCCGCACTCTTTACGCATAACATATACTTTCATCAAACCGGCTGGTGTGCTTTATTTTATTTTTTTTTAAGATAAGAGCACGTGTTTTCATGTAGACCTACAGAATTATGTTATAAAACACAGACTTTTACTGACAGTTAACCAGATCGATTTGGCCGAACTATGAAATCTGATTCTGATTTCTAGTTTTTTTTTTTATTTAGGGCTCAGGAATGGAAAAATCTTTACTCCCAAACAGTGTTAGATGTTTTTCATTCAGCCAGTTTCGTTATGTATCTGGACCTATGATAAACGTTTCTGCTAAGAGTCGGGACTCCCGGCGTGAGGCTGCCTTATCTACAAGGGGGGGTCACCTCCCTACTCGGTCTTGGCCGGGGAGCTCCTGGCCCATGAGGAATCATGCAGTTTGGGCCACATCGATTTATCCGGAACCACTCAACGTCTTACCTGCTTTGTACTACACTGTCGATTGTGGTGCTTTGTTTTTTTTCTTGCCCCCCCCCCCCCCCCCATGTGTGGGTATGATGAAAACAGAGATGGAGTCGAGTATGTGGTGCCTTTAAGCAAAACTCACCACCCCACCCCCTTAGAATAACGGCCTCCCCCACGATGCGCCCTTAGAAGAACAAACAACCCAGGGCACGGTGTGGGTGGGTGGGGGGGGGCTCCTATCCCCCTGAGTAGTGCTGGAGCGATAGCAAATCAGGGGAGCACATGCTTACCGCTGGAGGCAAGCAGGCTGATCACCCTCCCAGGGAATCGTGGTTCATCCAATCACCCGCTATCCCACAACCCCCTGCGGCTCAGCCCAAACACAGGTTTTCAAAGCGCGCCAAGGTGCAAACATTCAGCCAGGGATATCCGAAGACTACATCCCGCATGGAGTGGAGAGGTACCCTTTCCAGAAATATATCTCAGATGTCAAACTGCGATTCATCAAACCCCTGTCTAAGGTACAGAAGTGCAGAAGGACAGAGCGCTGGATAGAAGGAATAATTTGCTTCATCCTGTGCTGGCAGACTTTGATCCCTAATCACACAGCCACTAAACCCTGGAGTGAGGCCTGTCACTTCCATTGCTCCTGAAGAGACGCTTTATGGGCCACTGCAGTGTCACTGCTTTTAAACGACGCGCTCGTTCACTGGCTGCTTTTAAAGGCACACGCGCCATTTATAGAGCTGTTTGTTTTACGGGAGCAGTTTAGACTCAGTGGCTGCAGTCAGGGGCACCTCGGGCTGTTCATGCTAGAGCTTTCAGGAAACCACATCATGCTGGGCCGTTCAACACCAGGCTGCCCTCTGTCCGCCTCAGCTGGGAGTTAGGGGACACCCACTAAGACGCTTGTCTGTGTATGTCCACACCACACACCTAGATAGCATCTGTCATCACCATTAGCTATTTAAACATCTAAATATTGTGGCACTTTACATATTGACTTTGTTAAAGACCTTCATCTGGTGCCTGAATGATTGTACTGAAATTACATGCTACCCAGTCGTTCGTTTGTAATAAAACGAATGTGATGTAACTTGGTGACTGAGAGGAACCTTCTGTGTTTTCTTTTTTATGCATTGTTTCACTTGAAATATAATCCATCCATCCATCCATTTTGTATGCCTGTTTGTCCTATGCAGGGTTGCAGGGGTCCGGAACCTACCCTGGTGTCTCACCTTCCCCTAATTAGTAAATCAGGTAATAGGTTATTATGCCTGCTCTGGGCTGGGGGCAATCAGACCCCAACCTTATTTAAGCTGAGCAGATGGTAAGGGGTGAGGAGGGGGCATTTTGAGTACTTGCCCCAATTAGGTTCCTGGTTCCTGGTCTGCGATCTTCAGCCCCCTGCCCTTAGGTCTGCCTTCTGGTTCAGCTCATCCTGTTGCCGTCCAAATCCCCCTGGTTCCCAGTTTCCAGCAGTGCTGGGACTGTCGTTCTCTAGAGGCCGGTGGGCAGAAGGCCTGGCATGATGGATGGGTGGCGCAGATTGAGGACTTTTGTCACAGACCTTGTCTATGAAGGCCAATGAAAGGTAATAATTGCTAAGCAGTGAGACTGAACCATGGCACCTTGGGTGTAAAGCAGGGAATACGCCAGGATGGGGCGCCAGTCCATGCAGGAACTATGTTCCAAAGGAGACAAGTATTAATCAAAACAAATCCAGCAATCAGCAGTGTAGATGTGCTTGGTTTAATTGGTGAATAACTAGGGAGACTGAGGAAGATCCCTAATGCATGTGGACAAGAAATGTCTGTCTCACTGGGTGTGAACAAAGGGGATGGACTGGTAAAGCTGTACCCATCCCTCCATAATTACTCTCTCACCCCCCTCCCGTCCACTATATCTTTTTCCATTATACATAGAATTTTCCTAAAGGGCAATCCATCCCACAACGCATTGCTGGCGGACGGCGACCATGTTCAAACACGAGGTCGGCTCTCGACGCCCGCCGTCTCACACTCTGTCATCAGCCCGGGTCTCGGAAAGCGGAGCCTGGCATCGCGCGCCCACGCGCCCACCCTGGCACATGCCAGCCACGTAACTCCTTGCAGCTGACGCAGGGGCGGGCGTCTCGATGCGCAGAGCGGGCACGGCGCCGTGGCACCGGGGGCTGACGTTGGCTTTCGGTGAATCACCCAGACGTCCCAAACCACGCGCTCACGATGACTCCAACAGATCACCGAGGGAAGTGACAGTAGCTGTCAGACACCAACACAAGCGACGGGGACCCTAACCTTCCTGGAAGCCAAGGGAAACATTCTCCTGATATGCTATCATCATGCACCATATTAGTAGTGCATTTCAGTAGCATATCCAGAATTGGTAACACATATCAACACCCCACACACGGCACCTAAAATATAGAATCAATGACCTCACCATTACAGGGGTCATCTGCAATGTTCTCCAGGCATGAATTCTCCAAGCGGCTGAACATGCAAATTAGAGCCTCATTTTCCTATGGCATATTGATTAAAATGCCACAGGGCATGTCTGCATCATCCCATTGGGCCTCTGACAGAGGTCAAAGGTCAGCCTGTGACATTTGTTTCCCTGCCTTTGGTTTTAGGCCTAACTGATAAAGCAGACCTCGTGCTATTTAAAATGTAGGAAGGAGAAAGACCAACGGAAGCAGTCGGCAACAGACATTAACACAAAGTAAAATCTGCTTTAAGGTAGACGGAGATGGATGAAGTTTTAATATAGACGTATCTCTCTTCCCAGTAGCAGCTCACCACAGTTGGTATTTGAGGTGGGAAATACAGAGTGGGATTTGATTTATGTAGAACAGAGAGAATCCAGATGGTGGCCCACAAGCTTCCTAACATTTTTACATATTTCAGAAAGGTACCATTTTCCTGTCCTTTCAGGCCATCTGGTCAAACTCACTTTAATAGTTTTTAAAGACTACTTATTGTGTAAGACCGCAGCAGAAAATGTTACGAGATAAAAACTAAGCGTCGGGTAACATTTTCTAGAGCCTTCCGAGTTCGTGCCGTTCCTACGTTATCTGGCCCGTCCTCATCAGGGCCGACACGCTTGTCCGTAAATAACGGTCTCACTTCTGGACTCAGCTGAGGATTGCAGGCGACCCCGCTGACGAACCAGTCCTGTGACACTTCAGACCCTGATAGGTTTAACTGCCACCTTCCGTTACTTCCTCTTGACTAATCTCTTAGCTCCCGTGAAACCCGACCCTAGCTTGCTGAACAACGAGAACGCAAAGCGATAGTTTGGTATTTCACATTTCACAGGCCCGAGCCCAAAACCTACCATCCTGCTCTGTACTGCCCCCTGCAGGAATGACCTTGATACATCATGGGTGCTCCTCACTCATGCCTCTGACTTGCCCACTGCCTCGCCTGACCTGCTTCCCGCGTCAGTGTCGCGGGTTAATAAAAACAGAAGGTCACACACGACACAAATCGCCCTCCGCACAACGCGACCACTCAGGAAGGACATGTTTGTGGCCGGCGTGTGGCAGTTGAGGGGGGCTGCCCTCTGACAAGGGCTCTTTGTTGTGGAGAACACAGAGCACCACTGTGTTAGGAGAAGGTCTCCTTAGAGTCCGCAGAGTGTGGGCCATTGTGTCTAGGACAGGAGCCGGAAGCACGGAAGGGATTGTGACTGCCTGGCCCATGTGGTGACCATCCGGTGAGACAGGGGCTGTTTCTCAATACCAAGAACACAAAGATCATGCTTGCGGTCTTGGCAAGACCAGTCTTGCTAACTTGCCTTCCAAGAACAAACTTGGGGTGCAATGAATCATGGGATTGGTCTCATTTGGCGAGGATGCAAGTGATGTATCCTTGACATTTGGGGCGGGGCAAAAATGACATTCGGGGATTGTTTACCATCCCCTGAACTTCTGTTCTTAGTACTGGAACTGGTCTTTGGCGATGGAAGGTGATGGTCAAGTCTGGGAAGAGTATGTTCAAGTAGACGTGTCGAGAAACACCCAGGGTGTGGCTCAACGTGCTTCGCCGTGGAGGCCCTGTAGAACACGGGATCTTCTGTGGCGCCAAGAGGTTCTGCAAGGCTTCTTATTGGCACCGGGTGTGAAGCGAATCTTCCTCAGAAGCAGGAGGACAGTCTGCGATGAGGTGAGCTGGCAGGAAGGGCCCCGCCTACTTGTGCTCACGCTCCTCCCGGGTACTCCCTGACAAACAGGCTGTTTATAGCTGAGGGGGGGAGGCGGCATACGAGTGCATGTGGGAGCTGTCAGCGGCAGGAGGAGCGTGGGCGTCCAGGAATTAGCTGTGTGTGTGGTATGCCGATGACGCGACTCACGCCTGCAGCGCCATGGTTCAGCGCGATAGCCAGAGGGAGCACGGCGTGAGAACAGACTGGTACGGAAGACGCTGTTGTTGAAATCCAGCTCCAGTTACCGCTGGCTTCGTTATCTATTCATTAGCTGTTGATTTCTCCGGCGCTGGTGCAATAAGTCTGATTCTTTTTTAATTATCGACTCTTAATGTGCGAACTCCATCGTACATTTATGAGCTGAACGTCAAAGCAGATGGTACTTAGAATGGCAGCAGCCATTGACGTTTTCCTCTGCCTCTAGCCACAGTACCTGAAAGTTTCCGCAAAAATATTAGACCGTGAGCGACTAAGCATCAGATAAGCAGCCGGAAATGAGTGATGAATGGTGGAGTTCTGTGTCAAACTGGGACACTTCAAATAACTGAGTGCCAGGAGACAGAAAAGTGCTAAAACGGAAATCATGTGAGGGAAGAGAGAAAGTCTGAGGAGAGATTCTGACTCGCAGACAAATAGGCCCAGAGGGACGTCTCGACTCCCAGTCAAAAATGCCTGGAGAGACACCCAGGAAGGTCTAGAATGGACGTCCGGAATGATTGGATCCGTCCGGAATGTGGCCATGGGGATGCAGTCAAGCTCTACCCAAGACCAAAATGATAAGATCATCTACTATCACCTCTTGAACAGACTATGACATCAATGAACCCACAGAATGTATTCCGCATCTCTCCTTATCCTCAATGTCGCATCGTGCAGTTATCGAGTCAGGTGACTCATCCCAGCAAATCAAATTGTTGGTAGGCTTGTGTCCATTTACAGCACTGCTCTGTGGGTTGAGTTCTATGCTGGAACACAAAATTTTGGCACTGAGCTGGGTATCACTGTCGGGACAGGTACTGTGCATCATGGTCTGATTGGCTGCTGGTCATTTCATACATAAGACGGTTCACTTAGGAAGCAGGTCTTCCCTGGTCTCTGTCGCCATTCAGCTGTATGTCTAACATTTTTTTTTCCTCTTTCATCAGTTGACTAATGTCAGGGTCAGCTCCTGTCGTCTCACTCTGTGTCCCTTCCCCGTTTGGCCAGCAGGTGTTGCTGGTCATCCCGTT
>JAODLC010000001.1:45572685-45585617 GCA_026781145.1 Hippopotamyrus pictus
CCTTTAGTTTTTGACCCCGCGTGGTCCTTTTGGTTTTGTTGTATTTGTAGTGTTTTCTGTTTTATTTAATAAACCCCTTATTTTGTTCGTTGAGCCGCAAGTGGGTCGTCCACCCTTTTGTGTCCTGGTCATGCCCCGTTCCCGTGCTCGAGCCGCCCGGACTCATGACAACCAATTCTAGTCCAAAACATTTTTACACAAAGTTAGCTAACCGCAGCTCAGAAAATAGATACCTATCCATAATGCTCACGTACTTTTTGATGACATGCTGCTTAAAAAATGAGCTGTGAAAAGATATTGAGTCCAGGACACTAACCTACCCCAACCCCCCCCACACTCAGAAGGAATAACTGAACTGTCTGGAACACTGGCTCACGGGATCACACTGCCTAACAAGCACACTCTCCTGTCTGGACTTCTGAATATGCTGCATTGTAGTACCAGTGACGTAGCTCTGACTGCTCCAGCATGGAGGTTTAGCGGAGGCTCATTGGAGGCCAAGGACAGGGCATCCTGTGCTGTGATTACAGTCACGTGAGGAGCATTATCCGTCGAGGCTAATCACAGAAGCCTGCTTGGCAGTCACCCCTCCCACCACCCCCACCCGGGGTGGGTCACATGGTCTCAGAAGGAGCATTCCATTGAAGGACCTGCTCGTGAATGTGAACACACACACACACGCACAGACAGGCCGGTGCTCATATCTTTGTGGGGACCGTCCATTCTTTTCTAAGGGCAAAACCCTAATCACAACAATGACAACCCTAACCCCTACCCAGCCCTAACCTTACCGATAAGTAACCAAACAAAATACAAGACTTTTGGCATTTTGGCGTGCACACACACACACACACACACGTTTATCTATGATTATAGGAACTGTGTATGACTGTACCCCCTCCACAAAAAAAAAAAACAGGGATAACAAGCAGGATGATTTTTTTCATTGCACACTTTAAAATCAGACCTTCAGGGTTTCTCAGCATATATACATACAGACTTTGGGTTATTAACGTTGCATTTTAGCAATGTTTACAAACTTAGCAGGATTGGGGCAAACAGTAGACAGGAACCCCGATGATTCCTAATTCGACCTGCCCAACAAAAGAAGATAATCAGGCAACTAAGCTAATGAAGGTGGACACAGCAACCGTTTCCCAGTTGACAAAGGCTGGCGGTCTAATAGATGTCATTCAAATGCTCCAAACATGCAGAAACCAGTGAGACACACATGTTGTGTCCTGCGGGTCACACAGGCAGAGCTCAGATGCACACCAGGCAGGCATGTGGCACTGCGAAGCGTTTAAAGGTGAACCCCCACCGGCTGTTAGCAGAGATGACCTACACACCATGACAGGACACCATGCTGTCACGCTGTCTCAGATTATGTCCGCGTATGATAATTGGCCGATCCAATTTAGTCCCCTTCAGCCGGTCCAATAATATTTCAGCACCGTCCCCCTGTGTGAGCTGTCTGCACGAGTTGTTGCGAGGCTTTGGGCAGGTGCTCACTAACCAACCAGTGCTTTAAATCTACTTTGGCCTAAGCTGGTTTGGTTTCAGCTCAAAGGACGAGCATATGAAGTCAGATTTTGCAGGAGTGCAGAGAGATGGTAATGCCTGTACTCTGATTTTCCAAACAATATTGTGTCTTGAAAAACCTGTACTGCAAAGTTTCCCAATCCAGTACTCAGGGACCCACAGACAGTCCACATTTTTGCTCCCTCCCAGCTCCTGGTAGCAAAAATGTGGACTCTCTGGGGGACTGGATTGGGAATAACTGTTCTCATGGACTGGAATGTGGGAAGGCCATGGAAACTCCAGGTAATAATTTTGAGATAAACAAGGCTGGATGAGGTATTATTAACGCTCTGCTGCAATAATCCTCATCCAAGACCACTTGTAGTACAGTCTTCTCCACCTTTCTATGCCAAAGCCAGTAAGCAAAACAAAAACAATAATAAAGACCTCCGTCGACAATCTTGCCCCATGTCTGGTACAGATGCTGCTGGTATCGGCCCATCTGTTCTCGCCCCGGCTGCCCGCCCTCTCTGCAGACTTTGACAGCTGTGCACCCTTCAGAACTGACCCCCCAGCTCAAAGGTCACACCCCAGCTGCCACGCCCCAGGCACTGGACCAGGAAAAAACACGGCCCGCTTATATGGGCTGCAAAACACAGGGATCCCTTTGTGTTCCTTTACAAAACAAATCCCAGTTCACAGCCAGTTAACAATGTACTCTTACACACATATTGTTCACCCTACCCATGACAAAGTGGTATATATTTAAAAACTCTACAGCCACGGCAGTGCCGGTCCACAGTCAGTCTGTTTAATCCTGCACTGCTTTGTGTGTCGCTCTTTGCCTGGTTGAAGAGCACTGGGGCAGCAGCAGCTAATGCCAGGTTTGGACAGATCCCTGACGGCAAAGCCAGGCTTCTCTGCACATTACGCTGAAGGTGGCTGCTGATAGAAGGTGGACGCTTAGGAATACTCACTGTGGACGGCATGTCAGTCAATATCCAAGCAAGCTCCTGATTCCATTTAGGAAGTTTCCTCTGCTACAGTGGTTGAGGTTGTACACCTGGATAAGGGGCTGTGAGGCCTTTTATAGAGAAAGTAGAACAGGGTGGAAAGACATTAAGAACATGAATAAAGCAAGATCCACAATGACAAAAAAAAAAGCTACATTTACTAAAATGACCACAAATTCTCACTGGATTCAGTCCTTTCTAAAAAGTCAAAAAATAGCCAAATGAAAGAGGGCCCCTGTATCAATTTCACGAATAGGTAAATAGTTATCTTTTCATAAACATATTCATTACAGAAAGTCAACAACAGAAAATGAAAGTTTGCCGTTTGTCAGCTACTGGTAATACTGAAATGTCCAGAGGCATTTCATAGAAATCTAAAAGACACCCATCTTTGGGAAGTCCCTTCAGAGCACAGCCTCGTGGGAACAAAGTCATCCCACACACCTGCATGACTGAGGCTGCAATGAGCCTCTTAAAATGCTTTCTAAACACAGGGTTTCTGAAGAAAAAAAATACTAATTCTGCATTTGAACAGCAACTTAACAAATACAATCATATGGCTGTGAATTATTCATTATAAACTCCTACATAAACTATAAATGTACTTTATAAACTATTAAAGTCTTTGCAAGAGTAGTAGAATTCTACCGATGCTATAAGTCTAATGGTCTAATTGCTGATTGCGTCAGGGGTAATGATAAATACTTGTACTTGTTTGTGTAAATAATTTGAACCTAAATGGAGATATATGGTACTTGTTTATACTTGTCACACATTTCGACGCTACTCGTTGGTGATTATAATCATATCGATCGCTAGACTTTCTTCAGTACCCAATCTGCTGCTTTACACGACACCTGGAGCTTATGGATGGGTGTTGTGGAAAGAACCCTAAGAGACAAAGCAACACACCTCCACAAACTGGTGGATAACTGATTAAGATAATGTGCGTATTTTGGAAGTGGGGACGGATCCAAGACCTTAAATGCCAGGAACATCTATCGCAGACAGTTTGGCCCAATTACAGCGCCGAGGTCCAGAAACGACAGCAAGCTGACAAAGGGAATTTCCACCGCCTTCCGCAGCCTAACAATTAGCTGCTTATATATGGGGAACCCACCCAGGTCATGAGACCAAGTACCTCAATCTGTTTAAGCAAACATTAATAAATCTGTCATTTTAGCTCTCAAGAAGCCGAACTACAGGGATACAGAGCTTGGTGCGTAGCTGGAAGACAGCACAGAGGTCAAAGGTTGCCGCAGGGAAACATCAATCATCTCTGCAACAAACATCAAGGGATGGCTATGAACAGGATCAGATGAACCCCAGTCAGAACATATATTAAATCAGTACTCTGGCACCTACTGATATATGCTACACATATTCAAGCTAAAATATTAAAACATTCAAGCTAAAAAATTAAAACAGAATAAAATACACATTAAGACTAGATTACCATCCTGTTTGAAGCCTTACAAATAAGGATTTAACAGGCATTTAATTAACTTGCAAATTAATGGTGCATAGCATGTTAATCAGATGTTGGTGAATATTCAAACCTTAATGAAGGGAATATAAGGGGTTGATTGTAATACAAACCTGACGCAGTGTTTTACAGTTTATGTAATATCCTGCACATCCACATTCTTGTACAGCACACAGCGCCATGACAACAGACCCTCAAACTCTCACACAGCGCCATGACAACGGACCCTCAAACTCTCACACAGCGCCATGACAACGGACCCTCAAACTCTCACACAGCGCCATGACAACGGACCATCACGGCACCACCTCTTTTCGGCTACCGTATCCTTGGATGCTCGCCATAACAACACCATGACCTACAGAGTACCACAGAATGCTTAAATACAACCCCCAAAAAGCAGCAGGAGAATTTGAGCTTGAATTAATACCATGCATAATAATCAAGTTATTCAGATGCATACTGTTTTAAGTCATAAATGGACCATGTGGTCTTTAAGATACAGGATTTTTCATGTATGGTTTGTCCTCACAGTAAAATTAAATGTAAATTTTCAAACCTGGCCCTGTGTGAGCACATCTTACACAGGGGGATATACATCTACACAGCCAGTATATGGGTCTCCCAGCCACTGCAGATTTCAGGTATTCTAGCAGGGCTGTAAACCACGTGACCTGTAATGAGGGATTTTCAGTGAATATATTCTTTGGAGTATTACATTTACATTTCTTGCACTTGCCATATAATTGCCATAATCACTCTGACTCTCAGTCGTGAACGGCTTGATTCACAGTTGTTCGACTGTGAACAAACTGAAGGAAGAATCGTTCGGTGAATGAACTGAAGAGCTACACAGCGAACGATACAAACAAGCCGGTTTAATGACCATCATTTCGTTGCTTAAGTGTATTTGTTTCCTGTGGGCAATTGCGTCGGAAATAGGGGGACACATCCCCCAAATAAATAATTTTAATAAATAAATAATAAATGACACCCCCATAAATAAATGATTAAGTGCATGTTCCTTATCTTTCATTATGAATCCGCGCGTTACTGAGGCCAATAAGCTGCGCATACAGATTTTATCATATGGATCAGTTATATTTGTTTGGTTATGTTTCGTTATGAAACTGTACCCTAAATAGTCTTAGGTCTTATTTTAAATGATTACATCTTTCTTGTTCAAAAATTATTTAAAATTATTTCTGACGTCGCATCCTTTCACGATGTGACTATTGCATGTGTGCCCATTACAACGTTATGATATACATTGCACCCCCCTCCCCCTCCCCGGGGAAATTCGGTCCTCCGCAATGTCAAACTCCTTCCGATGCCACTATGGAAAAGCTCCAGCTTGCGAAGTATTAAAATCTGATATAAAACGCTCTCTTTTGTAGGCTTGTTTAACCTGAAGTCCATATGGGTCGCTGCTTTTTGCGACAGCCCCGGACACACGCATCCCAAGCAGGCTTGCAAAAGCCACCGAGTTTTCCCTGCGTGTTTTCCCGGCCGCCGGGCGGATTCCCCGCAGGGTGAATCCCAGACCAAGATGAATCCCGCATGACACACGCAGCTCTGCTGCGCGGCCATGGAGGACCGCCTGTGGCAGCATCTCCCGTCTCAGATCCGGGAAAAAAACAATCGAGAGTCCCTGTCAAAGACTAAAAATACTTTTCTGCCACAGTCGTGACATTTGCACAGGCGTCTTACCGGCTATAAATTACGCTGCTCGACATAACCGCTTTTAATTCGCTTCTACGGGGAATATTCTGTTCCACCGGGAAACATTTAATTATACACATTAAGTGTGTTTTGGTAGACTAAAATTTCAGACATTTCTATATGAGGAATACAAGCGTGAAAAATACATGAAAATACGCTAGAGGCACTGTAGTGCCTATATATCCCAGCGCTTAAAATAGACGACCATTCGTATTATGTAACCAATAAAATCCCCAAACTGTCAGCTGTTCAAAGACAGCGACTAAAGCAGAGGGTGCCGATTTGTCGTAACGGCGTTAAGTGGGATACCCCCCCCCCCGCCCCCCTCCGGTGCATGCGTCAGATGCAGCTCTGCGCTGTGCACTGCAGTGGCCCCGGGGTAACACTTGTTTACAACCGTACTTTCTCGTGCTTTTGCACGGCGCCGCTGTTTACATATTGAGCGACACAAACACGGTAATAAAGCCATGGTTCACGGCCTCTAAAAATGAGATTATCTCTGTGAGCGCCTCCCCTAGATGTTTACTTCTCAATATGCCAAGTGTCTTAATTAGGCTACTGAAAAATATTTTCCATGCATACATACTTTTGAGGGCTGACAAGTCATTTGCCGATATAACTCAATGCTTTAGTTACACACCCCGTCCTCCCTTAATACGAGAATCTCACGTTTTCACGGCAGCTTAATTTAGGTTTTACGCTAAGAAGAAAACAGCACCATGCCTATAATAACCCACACAGCTCTCGGATTCCCTATCAAATGCAAACGGAATTTTGACAGTTGAAAACATTACACCGAGACTGAGGCAATCAGTATATGTTTCACTATCAGAAATGCAATTTATCACAGAATTTAACTTGCATGTATTTGAGATTCAAAATTAATACTTATACATATTTCCCCTGAAGTGATTTTGAACCCTTTGAACACCTGCTAGTTTTTCGACTGTATATTACGGCGGTGAAAGTTGCAGAGCCCAGTCATGCGTTTCACTTCAGGCTTTATTTTGCATGAACGAGAAACGGCGTAGAAGCAAGTGTTACGGGAATGGGAATAAATAAGGAAACTAGTCAGCTTTGCGGTACCCGTTTCGCTGCGCGGAAAGGGGCGGCCTTAATGCCTTAAAAGGGAAGGTTGTTTTTCTGTATGAGTCGCTCATGCTGTCATCAATCAAAACTCGGAACCAATCAGCCAACAAGATGGGCGGGTCTGCGAACACGCCTTCCCTACGTTTCGCTCCACCCCGTGTGTGTATATGTGTGTGTTTTTCTTTCCTTTTTTTGAAACTAAAGCTGGATGCGTAGAGCGTCACATGTTGTTTTTCCTGGCCGGTATGCGTTACACTGTGCTAAACTGTATCAGATGCGGAGCGGGCGGATGAGATAAGAGTGTACCGGCGCACTTCGGAGCAGATCGCAATAGGGAGCAGAAAGTGAGAGTTCAGGAAGCCGGGATGGCGAGTCCGCCGCACGCCGGCGACGGCGTTGAGAAGTGCGGCTATCTGAGGAAACAGAAGCACGGGCACAAACGCTTCTTCGTGCTGAAGGCGCCGGGCGACGGCTGCCCTGCTCGTCTGGAGTGCTACGAGAACGAGAAAAAGTGGCGGAACAGGTCGGCAGCCCGGAGGGTCATATCGTTGGACTCCTGTCTGAACATTAGCAGGAGAGCGGACGCCAAACACCGGCACCTGATCGCCCTCTACACCAAGGACGAGTACTTTGCTGTAGCTGCCGACTGCGAGCTGGAGCAAGAGGAATGGTACGCGGCGCTGGCGGGTTTGATGACTGGAGGGAAAGTACACGCCGGCTCAGAGTCGTCTTTGGTGGGATTGGAGGATGCCGACTACGGCATGATCACGCCAGCGAGCGCAGTTTATAAGGAAGTATGGCAGGTAAATTTGAAATCTAAAGGACTGGGGCAAAGCAAGAACCTGACAGGGGTGTACAGGCTGTGCCTGTCCAGCCGAACCATCAGCTTTGTTAAGCTGAACTCAGAGGTTGCCTCTGTGGTTCTGCAGCTCATGAACATACGGAGGTGTGGACACTCGGACAGCTTCTTCTTCATTGAGGTGGGCAGGTCCGCCTCCACCGGACCTGGTGAGCTCTGGATGCAGGCAGATGACTCTGTGGTGGCGCAGAACATACACGAGACTATCTTGGAGGCTATGAAAGCAATGAAGGAGCTGTGTGAGTTCCGGCCGCGAAGTAAAAGCCAGTCCTCGGGCACCAACCCCATCTCTGTGCCCACTAGACGGCACTTGAATAACCTGCCTCCCAGCCAAACAGGGCTTCTCAGGAGGTCCAGGACGGACGGCACCGCAGCTACGTCCCCCGTTGGGAAGTTCAGCTCCTGTCGAGTCAGGACTGCCAGCGAGGGGGATGGCACCATGACCCGACCCGTATCTGTGAACGGGAGCCCCGTCAGCCCCTGTGCCAGTCGGGCCCCTCTGGGGAGGTCTAACACGGTCACGGCACGGCCCAGCCGCATGTTCGAGATGTCCGCGTTGCAGCACAGCAAGTCCATGTCCATGCCGGTGTCCCGCTCCCCACCTTCGATCGCCAGCCCGGTGAGCCTCTCCTCTAGCAGTGGCAATGGCTCCGCCTCCGATGCCCTTCCGAGGCCCCCCAGTGCTTGTGCGTCCGTGTCTGGCTCCCCCAGTGATGCTGGGTTCATGTCCTGTGATGAATACGGGTCCAGTCCCGGTGACCTGAGGCCACACCTAGGGAACAGGAGCGATACGCCAGAGTACATGACCGACACGCCCCCTTCACGTGACGGCAGTGACCTGAATGGCTATGAGTTGATGGAGAGGCAGGCCGGGGAGTGCTGGCGGAAGTGCCGCGATGAGGAGTCTTACAAGGCGTACAGGAAGCGGACTTACTCGCTCACCACACCACCCCAGCAGAGGGCGCCCTCACAAGTTTCCTCTACCTCTCTGGATGAGTACACGTTGATGAGAGCGACGTGTTCCACCCTCTCTGGCCGGGGATTACGCAATGTCTCTCCAAAAATTGCATATCCAGAGGATTATGGAGATGTAGAAATTGGGTCCCTGAGGAGCTCGAGCAGTAACCTGGGTGACGATGGCTACGTGCAGATGACCCCAGGCGTGGTACCCCTGACTGGCAGGAGCGAAAACTATATGGCAATGAGCCCCATGACGGTTTCTGCTCCCAAGCAGATAATCAATCCCAGGGTGCATCCACCGATGGCCGGCAGCGGGGGTAGGGTAACGTCCCCCAGCGGCTCCTTGGATGACAGTGGCTACCTTAGGATGTTGTGTGGCCACAAGCTGTCCATCGAGAGTTCTGACGGTAAGCTGGTGAACGGCGAGTACATGAACATGTCCCCCGTGGAGCCCTGCGTGTCCTTCACACCCCCAGACTGCTTCCCAGGATGCCTTGCCCCCGAATTCCAGAAGACGTTCCCCTCTAGCATGCTGCTTCGCTCCCACCGGGCCCCCGCTAGGAAGAGCGACGACAACGACCAGTATGTGATGATGAGGAGCCTGCAGGCTCCAAAAGCCGTGGACGAGATGAGCTGCCGGGTCACACCTGCTGATTCGCCGTCACCCAAGCTAAGCTGGGGAGAGTCTCTGAGGGGGAGGGTCAACCGGCCCACCAGACTGTCCCTGGAGACGGTGAGGACCCTGCCAAGCATGCAAGAGCTTCCTCTTCCCAAGGAACCGAAAAGTCCGGGTGAATATATCAATATAGACTTCAGTGAGGCTGCAAGGTGCTCCTTCACCTCACTGCCCTTGGGGTGCCAGGCCACATCGCCGCTTTCCAGCTGCGTGAACATGGACCAAGGCACTGTCTCACTAAGTCCTGTAGTCGCCGGCAATGGGGGTCTCCCATCGCTTTCTTGCCCTCCTCAGCTGGATGAGGTAAAGGATGACTACACAGAGATGTCCTTCACAGGTCCTGGGCGCCCCTCTCAGAGCACGGATGGCACCCCCCAACCCATCAGCCCCAGCGGCAGCATGCAGCAGCTGACCCTCGAGGACCAGCCGGTGCCGGGAATGGAGACGTTCCTGGTGCCCATGGTCCAACCTGACCCGGACCGGGGTGCCAAGGTGATCCGGGCCGACCCGCAGGGGCGTCGTCGGCACAGCTCGGAGACATTCTCATCCACCACCACTGTCACGCCGGTCTTCCCCTCCTTCGCCCACGACCCTAGGCGGCACGGCTCGGCCTCCGTGGAGAACGTGTGGGCACGTGGCAGCCAGGGTTCCGACGGGGAAGCCGGGAGCCCCATGTGCCGGGAGACCTCAGCCGGCTTCCAGAATGGACTCAACTACATCGCCTTAAACCTGATGGACGAAAACCTGGGCGCCTGTAAGAGCTTGATGCAGCTTAAAGCCACCAGCTGCTGCAAAGGGGGCATCAACGCTTTGCACGGCGTCCCATTTGTCGGCCTGGCCTTCAAAGAGGCTGCTGCTGTGGTTAAAGGTGAGTCTCTCTCCTTTGCTTGGTGTCAGAAAAAAAATGTATGCATGCATGGGCTCTTTTGGGGGCTGTTTTTAAGATAATGAATCTGCATTATAAACTACCGATTAGTTTCCGTGCTAGGGCCACCTGCTAAGATTCTGTAGGTTCCTTTTGCACCGTTATGCATTTTCTTGCGCGCCTGATTATTCTATTGAACTTTACCGGAATACGCGACTCGTGGTCCCGGTGACTGCAGCACGTGGATGCTGGCTGCATTAACCGTGTGTCCGTCACACACACGCTTCAGGGGCTGTTTCCGATCGACCCTGATATGACTGCGTTTCCCCACACGCTGAACTGTTGCCATGGTTTTTCCAAGACAATTAAACAGAGGTGAAAATTAGAGTGCTCTGGCCCTTTAACGATGCAATATTTATGTGTCTGCCATTTAGGGCTGGATTATGGTTACATGGTACTCGTGATATTTTTGGCAGCCTTTTTTACATTTTAAGGGAAATGGATAAGTGTAGCTTATTATTTTAAAAACTCAGCTGGCTGGATGGTATTGCGTAACGTGCCCTGGTGAGGTCCTGCTTCTGCTGCAGGGAGACTGGTGATTTTAGGATGATGTCGCAGAGCCCTGGGATCAGGGGATGCAAGGGCGACGTCCGTTTTCTGATAAACAGCCTAAATAGGAAGCCCCCCACAGCCGATTTAAAAAAGCACAAAACCATTGACCCCCTTACTGAAATTGAAAGGGAAGCATTTTGCTTTTCTTTTAATTTCTTCTGGCGTTTCAGATTCTAGGATTTAATCTCCTAAGCGTATGCATGACATCTGCCTATGAGAATTGTTTTAAACTGAATTACCTTGCAGAGCCTCTGCACATATGGAAAAATTAGTTGCAGCGAATGCTCTCAGTATCCTCTCCCTGTGATATTTTGTATTTTAAGTTTGTGCGTGTGTAGGTAGGAGGGTGTTATTCTCAGTGACCTGCATGAATACGTGCATATCACAGGGAATTTAATCATATTTAATAATATTTCATATTTAATATTTATTTTTCACCAAAGCTTTAAAATTTTGCGTGCCTTTACATTTTGACGGTACAATGTAGATAATTCGAGGGAACTACAATGCGGCTCTGTTGTATGTTTAGGTAGGTTTGCTGGCGGAAAGCAGTCTCTCCGTACACGCAGGGGTGGTCTAGGTTTTGTCCTGCCTTGGGGAAGGGTAGGGCTGCTTAATCTCTGCAACGTGGAGGAGCCGGTGACACCGACGGCCGCGCCGAGTAAATACTCGCCCCGGGCGAAGCCGCACGGAGCCCCGTAACAAGCAGCGGGACACGCGATCGCGGTCTCATTTTTCCCTAGATACGCCATGAGCGCGGCTGTCTGCTCCCCCTGCCCTAAAAGACGCCAAAGTCCGCTTGTGTTTGTGGAAACACGAGTCGTGGATGCGCTGTATCTCAGTGGAACTTAATTTTATTTTACAAGCAAATTAATGAAATGCTTCTTCTCTTTGCGAACTGAAAATGTGTATTAGTTTAGTTGTAATTCTTCTAGCAGTATATAGATAAATTGGAGCAGGTCGTTTGTAGCTTAATGGTGTGACACGTGTGAATACTTACTCTGATGACACACCTAAACTGTAGGATCCTTATATATATATATATATAAATCGTCATTGTACTGGAGGGGACTGAGAAAACAATTTTTATGAAGTCAGATGTTCAATCCTAATGCAGGCTTTTGCATGGGTAGCTGGTTTGTTCACTGGGACCTGAACTGGGGCTCTGTGAAACATCTCTGTGGCCTTGTTACCAGCTGACTGCGGATGTTTTTTTCCGGATGCATCCTGAGCCTCCTGGATTGAGGTCACAGCAGGCCGGCGGTAGATGGACGGAGCCCGTAAAGTAAATACGCCTGTCCACCGTGGGGAATCCTCGCCACCTTCCCACACGTAAGACGTTTTTAATGTGTAGCATCCATTTTGAGAGTGTGCTGGACGGCTCGGGGCCGGGGGGGTTGCCGAGGTGTGAGTGCCGGGCTGTTCCGAGAATGACCTGGCAGCGGTGGCCGGCAAAGAATGCAATAACCTGCATAAATAATTTAGGCCCGCGGTCGGAATGTCAACAGACAGAACAGCGTCTCCACGGTGGCGTTCCGTTCCGGCCCGGCCGGATTCCGCCTTTCGCTCAGGCAACCGACATTCCGACTCTCGCCCCTGGAATCCTAAAAATCCTGCCTGCGACGCCCCAAGTCTTGTTTCCGCCTCTGAAAACGGCTAAATGAAAATAAGAGAAATTGCTAGCTGAATGCTGTCAGTTTTGCACCTATCGAGTACACACCACGGGGAGATGCGCTTAGGCGGGGTGGTCTGTGTTTTCGTTTTCTGGTGGTGGGGGTGTGTGTGTGGGGTGGGGGGGCCTCTTTCCGGACGCTCCTGAAGTTCTCTGTCGCATTGCTATGTGACTGCAGCTTGTTCTCGTTCAGACCCGAGGGCCCGTCCCCTCCTGTACTCCTCCTGCTTGTCTTGGGCCTCCTCGACAGGAGCTTCATGTGTGACAGATGGTTCACCCTCGGCACCTGCCACTCCAGAGATGGCTTATGCCTGGACTCGCCAGAACCTCTCAGAGCACAGTAATGGCTGCCCACCATCTGCTATAGCAACACCACAGGAGCTGGTATTTGTCCTTCATTCAGAGGGGTGGGGTGCACTTAAAGGCTGCCTTTCCACAACCGAGATATTCTTTGGCT
>JAODLC010000001.1:45601858-45623122 GCA_026781145.1 Hippopotamyrus pictus
GTTATATATGTGTTACATTGTGGGGACAGAAAACCTGTTATTTTGATGCGATGGGGAATATTGTGTTGGTTCACACAAGGGGAAACTGAATTTTATAAACATCGATAACTGCAATCATCCATCCATCCATCCATCCATCCATCCATTTTCCGTAACCACTTTTCCTATTCAGGGTTCTGGGCAGTCTGGATCCTATCTTGGAGATTATGCAAGGCAGGGAACAACCCAGGATGGGGTGTCAATCCATTACAGGGCACCATCACCTGTGAAGAATGAAAAAGAGGCTGGAAGAGGAAACACAGATGCCAGAAGATAAGAAGAAAAACTCTCGGAGAAGAGCTGGCTGTTGTCCTCGATCTGACAGGCAGCACGAAGACAGGGAACCTGCCATTTTACACCATCAAAACCAGTCAAAGAACCACTGTGGCAAAAAACAAGTAAAGGCACATAAACCAAGGAGCCGCCGTTTGGATATTGCGTCAGTTCCCATTTTTTTCATTGGTGTCTATCTCAGACGAGGAAAATCAATTATGCTTTAATGAGCCTTCCAATTAGCCCAGGAGCATTGTGTTAAATATAACCCTTTTTGTCATGATCCAATAAGAGGCAGGCTTCCATTTGACCCTGTCAGCTGGGCAGGATGATAAACCCATTTGTTATATTCCACCAAGGGACACGCTCGGTAAAGACGGATAGAGAGGCAGCTGTGCCCAGTACGGTGGACCTCAGGCTGGCTTGGAAGCCGACATGTGTGGTGGAACACAAGACAAAGCCACGAGTGATAGCAGCCAGGGCTAAGGTGGTTCTTCGAGGCTGTGCTATAAGACCGTCGTGGCACCGGTTGACAATCATAGGGACCCCGAGCGTCAGGGATTAGGAGTTATGAATCAACCAAGAGATCTAACTCAGCAGATCACACCTGCAGCCACAGTAATGGACCAGGAAACATTCCTAGCAGAACACGGTTCACTGGCCGTCCACTGCTGGTCCCTATTAGCATTATCCTCTAACAACACCAGCACCCCTCTAATTACTTCCATGCATCTTTGAAGTTCCGCTCCCCCCACAGCCCCAGTGTGCTTGGCACATACCTCAGGAGGCCATGGGGTTCGCAGGGATTAGCTGCAAACTCTCACCTTCCAGGTGTTTGTAGCCCAACCAAAACTGAACCGACACCAGCAAGCAGGAACAAGATTCACTGCTGATTGTATTCACTTCAGGGGCTACCAGAAATGTTAGGTGACGGGCTACTGGAAAGGTCACCTTGAAAGTAACCTGGGGGGGTCCCCTTGAATGTCACGTGCAGACTCTTTCTGAAGGATCAGCTCTTCCTACTTCATCCAGACACCAACCACATGGGCCAGATGGCAGTGGCTTGCAAAATGAGGACAATCTCATTAAGTCTGAGTAATGAAGCACAGTCAGGCTTATCCGGAGAGAAATGGCAAAAGGTTTGCTTTGAATCAGTTTTAATTAGAAGAGAAGAAGCTGCCCTTTGACAGAGGCAGGCATTGTGTAATGGACATTGTCGCATGATGGTGTGAGACATTGACCTTCAGGATCACCCCCACCATGTGCCCGTTGAGCCAAAACATTCTTCCTGTTTGCCTTGGAAAAGTACAAGCTGCTCGGAACATGCAGCTGGTCAAGGTGACTTTGAAGGACATACCTGTGCGTAAGGTGAACATCTCAGCTGGATGCCTGTGGACGTTCTGTGAATCCATGAGTGCGTGACCGTCTGCAGTGTGGTGTACCTGCTGGCTGCTCTCCTGTGAACGTCTGACTACTCCAGTCATAGAAGATCACTATGAAAAAACTGAGATTAGCTATAACTATACCTGGGGGGGGGAGGGGGGTGTTGAAAAGACCGTTCTAACAACCAGCCGATGCCCCCACAGACAGAAAACCCATGAAAAGTGAGAGCAGCAGCCATGTGCATGTGTGTGTGTGTCACCTTGTATGTGAACCAGTCCTTCATAAACAAAAAATGCAAGGTGAATGCTATCAGGTGCTACCCATTAGCCATGCCACTTCATGCTCCTTTACCACTCCCCCGCACCTCTCCCTATGCCTGTCCCGGGGGGGAGGGTTACAGACACTGAGCAAGGGATAAGAGGCAGTAGAACCAGACAGTGTTGGCCAGAGAGACAATGAACTGCCTGTATATTGAGGGGGTGAATCAGGGGCCCAAAGCTGCCAGACTGTAGGAGGCAGCACTGACCAGTGGGGGACAGTGCAGGGGGCAGCAAAATTTGATCCCTGACTCTCAGGAACGGTATGCTCCAGCAATCCAAAGATGCAAAGCTACCCGAGAAAGACTGGGGAGAAAGTACCTGTGTGTATCTTTGTGTTCCTGATTATGCTGAATGACTAAGAAGTACTTCAACTATAAAATTATTACATCCACATGAACAGGAATTGGAGAGGAACAGCTCAAAATGTATTTAGATGTTTAAGTGTGAGGTGCTGGGATTCAGAGGAAGGGTTGATGCAACGCAGAAGGCCTAATTAGTCAGGCTCCGCCCCTAATCACTGCAGAAATCCTAAGCCCCGCCCCCAGGCCACACCCCCAAACCCTTCAGACTCTTTCGCTCCCGTGCTGTTTCAATGGAGATTCCTATGATTTCATTGCTGCACAGCCATGGTCTACCTCAGCATGCAGAACCCTTTCTAAGAGGCCTTCAACATGAATTGCTGCTAAATGTGTGAGGAAAGCAAAGTAAAAGACTCACGGGAGGGCTGCTAGAGATATAATCACTGAGCCCTCAGTCCAGACCTCTTCTATTATGGTACAAATTATTTGGAATCACTGTAAGTGATACCCCCCTTATTGGGCTGTCTGCCATACCCCCCCCCCCCGTCTTCCTTCTGGCTATTCAGTCCACCAACTTAAGAGGAAGATGAGAAAGTGCTAGTCATGCATGTTCATGAAACACTCATGGGTGATGATGATGATGATTATTATTATTATTATCATTGTAACCCTTTTTTTTAGTCCCCTAATTACTAAGTAATTACCAGGTACATATATGGTAAATTATAATATATTATTGGTTAATTACCACAGGTAATAATTAGGTAAACACAGAGAAACTACAGCAGAAAAACGTAGCCAAATCTCTACTATTACCCTTTAACTCTGGCAATACCATGGAAACAGACAAGGTTTCCTTTTACAGTGCAGTGTCAGCTTACCTGCTGAGGACATTGTCATTTTGTACTTAGTAACGTTGCAAAACATACGTTGCACAAGTTTGTGTTGACTGCATGGAAAAGGGAAAAACCTATTACAAAATATATGGTAAGATCCAGGTAATACCATGAAAACAGACAAGGCTTCCTTTTACAGTACAGTGTCAGCTGGTACTAAGGGTGGTGCTGAGGGTGGCACTGAGGGTGGCACTGAGGGTGGCCCTGAGGGTGGCACTAAGGGTGGTGCTGAAGGTGGCACTAAGGATGGTGCTGAGGGTGGCCCTGAGAGTGGCACTGAGGGTGGTCCTAAGGGTGGCCCGGAGGGTGGCCCTAAGGGTGGCACTGAGGGTGTCACTGAGGGTGGCACTAAGGGTGGCCCTGAAGGTGGCACTGAGGGTGGCCCTGAGGGTGTCACTGAGAGTGGCACTGAGGGTGGCCCTGAGGGTGTCACTGAGGGTGGTCCTGAGGGTGTGCTCACGCTAGGACGGTTTCGGCTGTGTAACGGGACTGGGTGATCATTTGTAATTACTTTAAAGGTCACTATAACTGGAGTTCCTCCCTCACGCAAACGAGGTATATTTGTCAGGCACAGTAATATGGACACTCAGTATGACATCATGGGACAGCCAGCAGGTAGAGCGGGAAGGTGAGGGAGGGTCACATGACAAACATGACAATATGATTCCTACCCCATGTGCCGATACTGACCTTCTGTGGAGAGGCGTGTTTATTTATGTGTGGGTTTGGATGGGAATACATGCCGCCCCACCCCATTTTGAGACAGCAATGAATGTCAGGGCCTATTAGGGTCAATATGTTGGGCCTGTGGAATTAAACCCCACAGAACTTCGTGGGGGGAGCCCAGATCAGGGGGCAGAGTCACATGACAAATAGTCCCTAAATGTCACGGTTCAGGGCAGGATATTGTGGAAAAGACTCCCGGGGTGTAATGAGAGCCTCATGCGTATCAGCATAGCGAGCCCCGCCCCCTCCGCCCAGCCAGGCAGGTGATCCATCAGTGTGCGACGGAGCGGAAAACCCCGCCCACGCGTTGCCATGACAATGTGGGTGTGGCCTGACCCCAAGAGACTGACATAGGGGAAATGTGCTTTGGTGTCCCACTGACGCTGGTTTGAATGTGCCCTTTTATCCGATCAGACTGGAAGTGAAAGTTTAACTGGGGGTGGGGGCACTGGCGGAGGGGGTAGAAGGGGCCACAGCAGGCATGGCTGCTTTTAGAAAATGTCAGCGTCAGGCGTGCACTGCGAGGCAGACGTGGGGGACGTGACTGACCCCACCCCTCCCAGCACCCTAGCCCCCCTCGCTCCCTGCCGTGACCTTTGCCATGGAATCCTGGTGGCCGGCCGCAGAAAGGCGCTTCAAAGTCACTGAAGTTAAAGATCTGGGTGCGGGGTCCCCCTGCATGCGGTGTGGGGCGGGGGACCCCCAATACTGTGCCGTGACACGCGTGTGTGTGTTCAGTGCGTGTGAGAGAGAGCACGTGGCCCCTGGGGAATGACAGACTCAGTGCCGGTTGGGTTTTAAGGTTGAAACTGGAAAAACCTTCCGAGATTCAGAAGGAGGTTGTGGATTGGTGGACATCAGTCACAAACAAATGTGCTTTAATGCACGGCCTTACCCAGGCCATGTGACAGCTGGCTGGGTCAGATTGACGGCCATTTCTGGAGGGTGCGACTAGACCGCATGTCACCCTGGCGGGGGCAGGGTCACTTACCGGGATTTCCTCATGTGTTGAGTACGGCAAAGCGCTGTACCAGTGCATGCTCACCGACCTGACCTGACCTCACCTAGGCTGAAGGCCAGGGATCTCCTCTAAAAAGGATTGTCCTGTATTTTTGGGTCAGCCACCCCACTTCCTCGCCGACAGCTGAAGTAGCCCAAGGGCCACTGACTATGGTGGCAAACCAGCTCGGCCACCTACCTTTGTTTTTGTTTTGGTTTTAATGGACACCCCCCGAGAAACACGGGAATCCCAAACAAACATCATGTGGGCCCAGCTTGGGGCTATCTGCTAGCAGGAGATGAGCAAATTGAGAGCCCGCTTTCGTTTCGAGCGAAAACGAAAGCGTCGGGTTTGCGGAGGCCGGAAACCCGATAGGGATCATTAACCTGCTGGCATCGGACCCCAGGTGAGCTGCGATACCGTAAGAGTGGGACCGCAGGATGCGACGTAGCAAGACAAACAGAGGCCTCAGGCACGGAGGAGCTACAGTGAGGTCAGGCAATGACCCGCGGTAGGAAAGTCTGATTCACTTTACTGCATGGCTGCAGTCAGGGTTAGACCCGGGATCAGTGGTGTGGATTCAGTATCTCAGTATCAGTTTGTCCTCCATTGTCCCAAACAGGTTCTTATCCTGTGCCCCCCCCCCCCCCCCCCCCACCAAGGGAGGGACACCCTGCAGCCTGGCAGACTGAGAAATCAATACTTTCATTTCAGCGCTGTCTCTGTTCTCAATTAAAGATGAAGCAGAGGTCCCTCGAAGCCGTCTATCAGTCAGTCTGAGCCGTCAATGCCGGCTCACCACTGAGCGTCGCGCTCGCAGGAAAGCGATCCATCTCTCAATAATCCGAAACAAAACTCTGCAGCTCGCACCTGTATTACACACACACCAACTGTAATGAACCGCATTGTACACTGTAACAGCACTTCAGTAGTAACTCTGATACACCCCCCCACACACACTGTGTTACCAAAGGTTACCAAAACAAGCAGCCTGGCCAAGAGTCCAGGCGGACACTGTCTCTAGTCAATCTTAAAAAGCCAGGTGAACCTGCATGGTTTCCATGGCAGCCGCTGCCTGTACACCCCGGCCATCTCTCTCACGAAAGCTCATTACTTCTAACCTCTCTGTGGCAATCAAGTGTCGGCCCACGCACCTCTATGTCTGTGAGCGCGCTCAAATCGGCGACCCCGGCGCGGCGGCCATCAGGGAACGATCGTTCTGTGCGAGTATAGGAATATTCTAGGAAACACTAGCCAGCAATGGAGTGTAGACATGTGGCACAACTTCCTGTAAAGAAAGGGAATAATCAAGCAGACTAGGAGGGATTTACTCAGAGCTCGTAATTAGATTTAGCTGCTAGTACAGTAACTACAGTAAAAGGGGTGAAATAGGGACATGGACCTGGTGTCATTCTGCTTGTGTCCTACACTGATGGTGTTATTTTTACTCTGAGACCGCCATTGCCTCATATCTCCAGACCTGCTGGTTTGAAACTCCAGGACCCAGAGATATGGAAGAGAGGGGGGGGGGGGGGGGGGGGGGGGGGGTACAAAATTTAGGCTTACTGGAAATCTTACTGTAGCATCACAGTACATTTTGAGGGCCATAATTCCAGCCCATTCCCTTGAATTTTAATGCAAGACTTCTCACCCTGGACCAAATCATGCTAACCCTAAGCCTAACCCTAACATAAACCACCAAAAACACAGAGGTCAATCACAGCCAGCGGACAGGACAAGATAATTACATTTCAGCTAAGAGCGGAGACCTGCTAGCAGCAGGATGAGGGTGGACACCTCAAGGCCTGGAGGAGCTCCAACAGTGGCCTGCAGACGAAGAATGAAAGTCTCCATTAACTGACCTTGGATCATGTGCACCTACTGCTGGAGTAATATGGCCACCAATTTGGCGTAACCCGAAAAAAGTTATCAAAGCCTTTAAAAGTGTAATAATGAAACTTCCAGACATTGCTTCAAAATTTTTCCACAATAAAAACAACATTTAATTCATGCCACAAAATCAACTAACGGGTTTGTCCCTTGCAGAGTGTTGAAACGCTGTCAGCACGCAACCAGAGATGCAAATAAGTGGGAAAAAGTAGCGGGTGACGAGGACCTGGGGACAGAAAGGCTTTTTGAGCTGCCGCTCGGGGAATCATTTGTTGGTGGAAACTGGCACCTCTGACATGCTGAAAGGGCTGAGGTGCTAACGATGAAAGGGGTGAAGCCGTAAATTAAACCTTATAACCGGGAAGCAAAACAAACTCATCAGCAGCAGAAAAACACATGAGTCACATGGGCAAGAAATGAGAACTAAAGGAATTAGAGCAAGACTGGTCCAGAAGACAAACACGGTGTACCACTGTGGAGACAAATAAATCCTTTAAATGATTTACACCATTGGGCAGTGTGTATAGTGTAGTACATCACACTAACAGAGCCATATTACAGAGACCCTGTCTTTTCAAATGGACATTTTTGAATATTGAGTACAACCATTATTCCGAATGTGCTCTGAAAGCAAATGAATCCCATTACTTCTTTCCAGGGTGCTGATCATTAAATATTGTGCATTTTATACTCTTTTATCTTTTTAAATTAAAATGCTTAAAATTCTATTCTGTATGAGAATGTATTATTTAGGAGGATACGGTATTCAGTTTTGACTAACAGAGTTGTACTCACTAGGGACACACAATAGCAAGGGCGTAACTTTGGCTGGAACATTGAGGGGGTTGAGGTCTCCACCCATTACGGGGGAAACATGATTACTGGGGGGGTTATATTGGCTGAATCTGATTAGACCCCCCTGGAAATTATGCCCCTGCACAATAGTATTCTCATTTTAGACTTACAGTACATAAAGTATCAGGAAATGAATTGAAAGGATGCTTTATTTGCACAAGTACATTGGAATTCTTTTTTGCATCTCTGATCTTGCTCTCCATTGAGACGTACGCAGTTGAGAATGAACTTGGTCTGAGTGTAAGATCAGCCATTTATCCAGTACCCTTAGAGCATTTTGGGGGGGGGGGTGGTTAAGGGCCTTGTTAGGGGCCCAACAGATATGTGGCTATTCTGCTTAGGATGGGATTTGAACCAGTGACCTACCACCAAGGCACATGCCGCCACCAATGTACTCGTCGTGGACACACTTTGCAGGACCCTCTATCCAGGTCGTGACTGTAAGCGCAGTACTCTGCAGGTAGCCTTCTAACCAATGTTGGGTTCTTCCTCTGCCATAATGGTTGCCATCAAGGCAGGCCATTGATCTTGTCTCCATACTGTAGCCATTTCCCGCTGGCTCTGTAATGTCGCTGTTCAGGGCACCATATGAATTGGTCTCTCTGTCCAATACCTATTTAAAACCTTCCCTATAGACCACCCACCAGCAAAAAAAAATGCAACACAAGAACATCCACGAAAAATTAAACCCTCGCTGCATAAAACACATTCATCGAAGGACATAGTGTCAATTAAAATGACTATTACTTGAAGCACATGGTATTATTTTTATATAATGGTGCGGCTTTATTGCATAATAAAAGCCAAAAAATGATGACTGATCATCTCATCTTCTTCAAGCGGTGATGGTGCAGGGATCACAAGAGAGGGCATTACGAGTGACACAAATAAGCAAGGCTTTGACTGTCCGTGCACATTTAGGCAGTGAACTTGAGGTTTAAAAAGTATAGAGGAGGAAGTCATATAATCCAAAGAGCACAGAGGAAATGGTTATGAACAGATAAAACGGTAAATCTAATTGCCTGCAGTACCCTTGAGTCTTCCCCTGCACCGGATGGTATGCAGGCTTTTAAATAATGCATTAAAAAGATTTATGCATGGAGCGATGACATGGCAGGCTTGGAGGCTAGGATCGCTAAACAGTCCCGCTGATACGTCTCTGGAGCACAAGTTAGTCCTTGGGTCTAAATGCAGCATTTGGGGAACGTTTATGTTGTGTTTTTTATTGCAGTAAGCATGTTTTTGAACACAAGGTGCTGCATTAAACGATCTAGGGGACAAATTAGCAAAGCTATATTGTCCTTAGTCATCACTCAAATTTAATAAAGAGAGACCCGGGTTTTCATTGTATGATCTTTTAGCCTGCGTTACAGTATCTGATTGTGTGTAATGTGATCTCTTTTTCCCCAAATCCTCCAATTAAACTTGTAGAGGTAATTGCCTTTGAAGCACATCTGGTCTCATGTGGTCTGTTGCACAGGTACTCATAGTGATTTCCCCAACCCAGGGGGAGGACAGTACTGGTGTTCTGAATGAACCAGAGTACTGAGTGCAGCTCATTCACTGCAGCAGCCTCTGTTGGCGGACAGGTCTGCACGCTCTGCACCATGCTGGAAGCTTCTATGCCGGAGGAGGCAGGCCAACATTCAGACTGCTATGTCTCTCCTGCGGAAACACGGTCTGCGTGGTTGTGGTCCTTGACAATGCCCTTTTGTGACCTGTATCTCCACCTGGAGGTCTCAACCTTTATTGGCCAACTTCCACAGGCTATACAAGGACCCTGATCACGGAGCAAAGAGGTGTTGTTGGTGTCTGAGACTCGCTCTGCCGAGTCATATTCTGAATGAACGTAGAGACTCTCCGTACTGAGGCATGACCTGGAAGAATGTAGAGACTCGCCATGTGGAGGCATGACCAGAGAGTGTTGTTATATGAGATTAGGGCCAGTCTTTTATATCAGGAAAAATAATTTTTGGAACATTAGGCAGTCAGACACCACACACACACACACACACACACAGACAATCATGTATGTATTCATATTTTTGTCGGGACCGTCATTCATTTTTATGGGAAAAACTCTAATCCCAACATGACAACCTTAAGCCCCACCCAGCCCTAACCTTAACCTTAAGTAACCAAACATAATACAAGACTTTTGGCATTTTTAGGTTTTTTGATTGCATTCACCTTCCCCTTTGGCAAATGAAAACACAGTTCCCACAATGTCAAAATAACAGGTTTTTATCATCTTAATATGTATATCCCCACCCCACACACACACACACACACACACACCTACACACTGCTTTTCATAGGACCTGAGGTGGTGAGGCTGTTCAATTTGGGGGGGGGGGTATTCCCTGAAGACACAGCAGGTGCCACTGCTATGGGTAATCTAGCCCCACCCTCTCAACCAGAGCATTCTTCCCTTCTGGCAGGGTTGTATGCATACATAACCCCCCAGTTACAATCCCTATGCAACCTCATCTGCTTTGCATCTACAGCTCCCTGTGACTTCCTTGAAATGTCACAGAAACCATTGCAGGCATCTGCGCATAGAGCCCATTCTGTGGGTTTATGAGAGGGGAATCCCGCAGCAAAACAGTAATCATACAGAATAGAGGCTTCTAAACATCCTCCTTCCAACTGCTCATTCACTACTAGCCTATGGACAGCCTGAGGCCTGTCACACCACGTCCAAGGCAGGGGACGCCCTGGGTGTTCTGCTTGTCCATAGCAGGGCTTCTTGTAGACATTAAAAGGTGAAAGCATGCACACTGGTCTGACCTGAGGCAGAGGGCCAACTACAGACAGGCTCCAACAAAGGCACCCCAACCGTCAAAGTTCCAGGATTTCCCAGAATCCCCTGGCCTCAGCTTCCCCTTATTTCTGCTCTCTCATTGGTCAGCCAGTAGAATGCCCTGACACCAGCTGTGTGGGATAGCCTCATCCATTATCCTATTTTTTATGGTCACCAAGTCAACAGGGAGCTTGCATTCAGAACAGACCCTGTGCGTCGAGCCCTGAATGTTTCTACCCCCAGCTGGATGCACGTCTGCAGCTTTTCATTGTTCTGTCTGGGAGATTCTACTGAACCCCCCACCCCCCCCAACAGGAGCGCAGCGGGCAAACTCTCAACCCTTATGTATATTTTGGAAACCCGACTGTTGCACGATATTACGCTTTACAGTCCGAAAGTAAAAGAGACCAAAAACGGCACAAAGAATCGAGTCTTTGTGCTGTGATGTGGGGATTGAACTACTTTCTGAATCTAATTTGCATGGAACAAACTCCGGTCTCTTTTGTTCAAGTGGGAAAGGAGCGGCGGTCCATGAGGGACCTCGACTTTGACGGCCACTTGCCGCAGTCTGTAAGGCCGTGGTCCATAAGGCCGCAGTCTGTGCCACATCCAAATGCTTGTTCTTTCAGATCAGAGTGCCTCCATGTTTACTAGTCACTCCCGTACCATCCAATGCTCCTGCACCTTGCGTTGACTTTCTTGGTCCCTATTTCTGGGCCGGTAATGGATGTCTCCCACATACACATTCCCTGTGTGCCTGGTGCTGGTTTGAGGGGTAAGAACAGGGAGTGAGCTGTTTAAGCACACGCATGCAGGTTCACCCGGGCTCACGAGAAGAAGCATGCAAATTTACATGCAGGCTTCACTTCTGGTTCCTATGCTTTCCCGTTGCAGGACCTACGCAACAGAAAACTGTGCAGCATGACTCCACCTCCCTTATTGTGCTGTAGACTCACCTGCCTTGTTTTGCGTATAACACTGGCTTCAGATGAATAAACAGCGTTTCAGGTAATCCATTGCTGATGGCGGTTGTATCCTTCATTGTGGGCTCTGCTAGTAAGTTCTTTCCTTTAACTGATATGTTTAGCTTGGTGGTGTCAGATAGCATGGATACAGAACAGCGACGGCCCTGGTGTGACGTCGGGGCACAGGAACTCCACAAATAACGGCCTGCTGTTTCTATTGGCTGCTCTAGATGTAGTATGACAGTGACACAAAGAACTGGCTTCTGAGATTAGGAGATGTCCTGCTGCATCCACAGAATACCTGCTCAAAAGACCAGTTTAACTAACAGCAGCGCCAAACTAAAGCCCAAAAGTCCATAGAAGCTTTGTGACTCATCCATCGAGACCATTTCTGATGTGGGGAAAATAAAGCTACTCCAGTAAGAAAGACTTGACACATGGAGGCGCATTTCACATGCTGTCCAAGTCTCACAGTCCAATGACCCCCATCCTCCCATCCCTGCTCCGTATTAGACAAAGCTCTGAAGTACTGGGGTATCCATAGTGAAACATTGCTCAGTGGTTCTGGAACCCAACATGTGGGAGATGACTGAGCCCTAGCCATGGAGAAGCATCTGCTCACCAGAAGGATGGCGTGTGGCCCATAGCCCTGACACAGGGGCATTGTGGGATGCTTGTGGGCTATTTGGAGGACTGTGGCTGCAGGCTTGATCAATGTGAACCGCAGAATAAACACACGTAATGTGCACATACCTCCTCAAAAATACACGCATATCAAAACATCCTGAGGGAAAGCCAGCCCCCAAGACACACAGCTTCTTCTCCGTCAACCACAAGCATTAGAGATATTGAGGAAAAGGCCCCTCTGGGTAAACCTCAGAAGGGCTTCTCAGATGAATGGCTTGCTTGTATCCTGAATAAAGGGAGCCTACTATAGCAGGCCTGTGGGTCTGTGTTTAACCTCTCTGCCCAACGCTACCCCCATTATCTGCAGGGTGGATGACTGAGATGGAGGAAGAATTTTTGACTCATCTCCTCTAGACTGCTCCTCTTTTCCCAACCCTGTGGGTAACCTTATCCCTGAGAAGTCCCTCTCGTTCACAGTGCTGCAGATGCAAACCCCTCTGTGCAGAACGTCATCATTTACACGAACCCCTGACTATGTACAACACCCTTAACCGGATCCTCTATAAATAAGTTATCTCACGTTACACAACTAGGATAACGGAGTGATTTAATGATCTCGTTTGGAGGGGCCGCTGCTGTCTCTGTATTTCCCTTGATTTCCCCTGTGAACGTCCCCCCAGCACCCCCCACCCCCAATCTTACTGCATCTTCTCTGAGGACCCTAGCCCCACCCCCATCCCTCAATGGCCCCCGCTGGAGGTGTGTCTTACAGCTGAAATATCTTCCAAAACAGTAATGCCAGCACATTGTCACTGTGTAAGTGAGCCCTACAAGACGTCTGTGGAGAACACCAGTACTAAATCCATGAATGATTCAGGAGCCCTCGTGCCTTCTCACAGTGTATGGACTCTAGGACACCCCCAACTGCTGTGCATTGTTCAACATGGTTATACTGCCAAGGAGAAAATGTATAGTAAAGATCTGCATTGGGCAGAACTGGCCTTCCGATTTCTACAAGTGATAGAGACAGTGGTGCAGCAATTTCCAGTGTTGGCAGTAACACGTTACAAAGTAACAAAGTAACGCATTACTATAATTCCGCTACTTTAGTAACGTTAGTAACGAGTAATGTAACAAGTAATGTAACAATAGGGTTGTCTGGGTATGTATGCATTAATACAATAATAAAATAATTGAATAATAAATAAAATAATTTATAACTTCCCCTACTAATTAATTACTTTAATATGCTGTAATTGGTAAATAATTGAATTACTTTTGAATGAAGTAACTAGTAACTGTAACTAATGACTTTAACTAGTAACTGTAACTTTCAGTACTTTGCACTATGATGGCTGTTACTGACCTTACCACGAGCACTTTCTGGTGATGTGTCTTCTACAATGAGGTGTAATTAGGTGTGTAATTAGTTTCTATAGAAAACTATGAAAATATGGGTGCATCAATGAGTATTGATTCCTTTATATGGAGGCGACACTCCGGGGCCAATCACGCTCTTGTTACGGACTGTTTGGAGACCCTGGCTCTCTGCTGCTGTCCACTTTGGTTCAGTATACAAGGTCCAGCTGGGCTCTGTTGCTCAATGTGTGTGCAGTCTCGGTCCCCAGAGAGTGGTCACAGATGTTTCTAAATCAGGGACTCCTGAATCCGGACCAATTCTCCAAATTCATATTGGTAAACAAATTTCATACTGCGGCATTGTGGGTAAAGGAGTTGATTGTCCATCTCTCAGAACAGAACCGTGCTGAGGAGTCACACTAGATGCATTAAAAGGTCCAAAAGTATGTTCAGAAAGGCAGAGAAAGCCATTTGCAAAGGCAATCTCTTCGTACAGTTACCTGGAGTATGCCTGCGCAGACGTGATAAAACACCCACGGTGTGGTTCTGTAGGACTCATGCATATTTCTGTCCCCAGGAAGTGCTGTTCAGCCTGGACTCCTGGCACAGTCTGACTGATGGGGCTGTAATCAGACGATTTGCATATGCAGAGCACGGCACGCGACGGCTGGCAAACGTTGGCCTTTTGACGTTCATTTGCATGAAAGGCCCCCCTCTCTGCCGGATCCTGGACGCGGCGTTCACACACTTCCAGGGAATGAGATTAACTGTATCAATGACCAGCTGTGTGCTTTCAATCTCTGGTCCCTGAAGCACACCCAGATACCTTTACATATACTGCTTGTTAAATACAAATTTTCATACACAGTACTCAGTAATATACCTGCGATGGTTTGCTCCCTGTCCTGGGTTATTCCCTACATTGCACCTGCTTTTTCCGGAATAGATTCCGTGTTGCCGGGACCCTGAATAGGACAAGTGGGTATGAAAAATGAATGAATTAATAAATATCGAGTAGTATTATTATTCAGTAATACTGAGTAATGTTACACAGGTAGCGCTCTACTTACTTAAAACTGACTTAGTAAATCCGGAAATGTGCAAAAAATACCCATATGGAGTCTGTAGAAGTGATAATGCAAAAAGAACGTACAGCTGTAAGTAAATTTATACCTAATCTTTTAATTTATTTGTATAGTAATACATTTGTAATGTATTACTGGTGTATTTTTGGCTTATTTGTTTTATGCTACCAGGTGTCTTGAATGTTGTGTTACGTATGATTTTATGGAATAGACAACTAAGCCAAGTACCTCCCTGTAGTCTTTACATTGGATCTACATTCTTGTTCATTCTGTGTATACTGAGAATTACAGGGTTTGTACCCTGCATGCAACTGGTCTGCACATATCTAATTCATGTATGGAAATCAAGTCCCTTTGCCATGTGACATCTGGAGATAAATAAATCAGCCTTAATCACACTGGAACTCTCTGGGTTTGAAAACATTCAACAGACCTGTTTCCATAAGTCTGCTCCCGTCACGGGGATCTGTCTGATTCGATGTAAAGGGTCACCCCCTTTCTCCTAGCCGGAGATCATCTGGGTTTGTGACATGTCACATGACCCCTCTGGTTAACCAGAGAAAAACATACCTGGTATTATCTGGTTAGTACCAGCCCTGTCCATAGTTATCAAACATCTATATACTTCTATTAATTTGGAAGAAGGACACAGTATTTTCCCCATTAGAACAGGCCTGGGAATTTGGGAAAGGTTTCCATGGAAACCTGCTGTCTTCGGAGATCTATATGATGATTATCTTTTAATAGATTTGTAATGGAATAATATCCAATTTCAAAACTCATCCCGTAATGTTTAAAAGCAAATAGACTTAAATAACAGAGGGGCTGGATCCCCCCCTCCCATCCTGTGCTTTACAGCCAGAGCCAACACACAAAGACACCCCCCACACAAGCCAGTGCAGCTGAGGTCAAAGGTCACATGCACAGGACGCTACGTGTTCTGTGTGGAGCATGTGGGCGAATCGCAAAGGACAGCTGCACCCAGAGCAGGGGCGACGTGTCCTCTCCACACAGCTGTTATGTAAGTGACTTTTAAACGAGGCAGCAAGATGTTTACAGCTGCAGTGTGGCAACCCCTGACCTGCCCTAATAACGCTGAGGAGACAGAAAAGACCATCAGCAATACAGTCAGCCATGTAGTCTTACCCCCCCCACACACACACACACACAGAGTCATGTAATCATATCATTTTTCATTTTGGGAACCGCTCATTCATTGCTATGGGAAAACTATGCTAATGCTAACTATGACAACCTTAACCCCTACCCTGCCCTAACCCTAACCCTAACCCTAACCATAAGTAACCAAAAAAATACAAGAGTTTTTGCATTTTTAGTTTTTTCATTGCACTCACGGATTTTTATAAAATAGAGTTTTCCCATTTGGGGACCAGGAAACTGGTAAGGTAAGGTAAGGTATACCTGGACACACACACACAGACCAGTACTCATATCTGTGTGAGGACCATCTATTCATTTCTATGGGCAGAGCTCTATTCCCATCAATAACGACCTTAACCCATAACCCTGACAGGTAAGTCCTACCACCAACCAGCCTTTCCTAGGAAGCACCGTTCACAAAATCAATGCGCTTCTATAGTCTTAGCGTGATAACGGCAAAATCAGCGTACATAGGCCAAACACTCAGCCAGCCAGGCAGGTCCTCAGGGCAAACACTAAGGGTCCTCAGGGCAAACACTAAGGGTCCTCAGGGCAAACACTAAGGGTCCTCAGGGCAAACATTAAGGGTCCTCAGGGCAAACACTAAGGGTCCTCAGGGCAACCAGGAAGATGATACTTCTCGCTGTTCAACCGCATATACGAGTTTGTGTGGGTATACAGCTGCACGTTACTAAAACATTCCAGATGAACTTTATTTTATTCCTGGTCAGGTGGGATTTGGTCTTTTCCTACCAAAGTTTGGTAGATTATTAGACTAAATTCACAAAGTGAGACTACAAACTGTGACGCCTCCAGGAAAACAACACCAGCTTCGACATCATTACATTATTTAGTATTTTATCAGAGGCCACAGGCTTGAATGCCCTGAGCAGGTGTCAGGGGTTACCTTCACTACCACATGCTTTACTCGCTGGTCCAGGATCAGCGGTGCGAGTGAGAGGCGCTGCAGAGGAGTGGTACGACACTTTCAGCATTCTGATCCCAGTCGAGAGAGATGCACACACACGGCATAGACTTCGTGACGGAGTTGTGCTTTATTGCTGTACAGGTCTCTATAAAATTCTGGGAACAAGGTACATAATGAGACATTCCTTCTCTCACAAACACAGTTATATTATATGGAACTTAAAAGGTCCGATTTACAAAATAGTAAAAAGATGAGCCAAACACGCTGGGCGGTGACGAGCACGGGGTCGCCACGGTCAAGACGCACCCTTCTTCACCGCTATGACACAAATAAATACGTTGTCCTGGAGACATCAGCTTGAGAGAGGGGAGGGCACCATGAATACTATTCCTGGGGCCTGTCCGGCCCATGGCACAGCATCTCCAGCAGGGGGCGACGGTGATCGTTACGCTTATGAAAAACTCAACGTAGGTGATCTTACAAGGGTCTGGGAAAGCTCGTCATTGAAGCTCATGCATTTAAAAAGCTGCAGAGAGAAAGCTGTCTTTTAGCAAGGTCAACTTTTTTTTTTCGGTTTTCAGCGAAATGATAAATATATTTAAAAAGCCACAATACTACAAGAGGGGCGGCCTTGAACTTGTGCTGTGCCCTCTGCTTTTACCAGACGACATGGTCACATTATCCTTCCCGAGTCTTAATCTTCATAATCAAACCAGGCTGATCCTAGGTCAGTGTACAGGATGTCAACCAACTGCTCTGTCATGACCCTGGGCCAGCAGTCCGGTTGCACACAGCTGAATCTGTGTCTGTATCTGCGATTCGCTCTGTATTAATAAGCAAACACGGGGACCGCGTTCGTCTTACATCTCAGGTGAGCGAGGTGCTTCGTAAAAGCATCACGCAGCTGCATTGTTCATTTCCATATCTCCGCTTTTCTCTGTCCACCGATACCTACCACGGAGCAGCGGCGAAACCTTGAGTCTAGCACTAAAAGAAGCCATTTCCGGCTGTCTCGTTCGGGTCGCGGAAAACTTCACTCGCGTTAAACGAATTCGCTGCTCCGTGAAATGCCTTTTCGCTTCTTCAGCTAACATCGATGCCTTTTGCAGTCGGGTACTTTTAAAGGAATTCCCATCGTTAGCAAGAGGCTACCACGCCTGGGTCCTGCACACCAGGGTCCAGTACTGTCAGGGTATTGGCTGTGCTTTGAAAATGTTCAATACAGCCACTACGGTCAACACCCAGTATCTCAGAGTTCTGGAAAGGTCCCTTTCCATCCCATATTAATCACCATTCACTAGGTAGCCATGGTACCCACATAAACATGGCCCGTTCTTTATTTGTGTGAGCTGCAGGCTTTCAGCCTTTCTCACCCTGCGGATGGACAGAATTTTTATTTGGCTACAGGGTTCGATTTGTACATTTGCTCATCTCACATCTGCAGAGGCTCAGAGTGAGTGTGAAACTGAGAGCAACAGCCTTGTGTGTGTGTGTGTGTTTGTGCCATTTTCTCTTCAAGTCTTCGTGTTCTGTTTGTGTGGGATGTCCTAACATCCAGTTGCTCCTGGACACTTGTGAAGGATGATAATTGGCTGGCTTAGGGCATGAGAGAATTGGGGCGGGGGGGGGGCAGGTTGTCATCTATTCAGACACGGGTAAAGTATGATGCGTCAGTACAGATTACCATGGACACCGGTCGGGTGACTAGTCTGCCTGATGCTTACAAACTCATTAAAGCTGGTCACTAAGATTTGGCTGACGCTGAAATGCGGTCACTAGTGCGTAACGGATCTGTGTCTGTGGATTGGCTGGATTTCCCTGAATACCCGGCCCACGCTGCAGGATGAGAGAAAGCACCTGGAAAAACGAGGAGGATCGTATCACCTGAAAAGTCAACGACAAGCCAGCGCGCCGAGGTCAGCACAGTGGTCTGGATGTAAACCGCGGAGACGGGAGCCCCCGATGTGTCACGCGAGAGCGACCAGCACCAGTGGGGTTCGGGATTCGCCGGATGGCGCCCCCCCAGTGAGTCACGGGGAACCGAGAGCGTCTGCAGGACTGGAATTCCCCAGTCTACCCACCACATACTTTTACATCGCTGTTGCCCCAGAGAAATCATTCATCTGCCTCTAGGGGCAATAGGAAAGCGTCCGGCTGCACTAGACCTGCCCCACTACCTGCAGCAGTATTACTACTGCTGGGAGGACAGTGAAGAGATGAAGTGAGAAGAGCACAGTGCCAGAATCCGACAGGATGGCTATGGAAAGGCTTTCTTCACCGAAGTGGGGGCGCTGACGCAGGGTGGGGGCGGGGCTGAGGTCGCGGCGAGGTCGGACAACGACCCCGCCCCGCGGAGGCAGCGACGCTCTTCGCACAGCTTCCGGCGCCATGCCAACAGCTTCTGCAGGGCGGCGTGCTCATCCCGTGATATCCGCAGCTTCTGGATCACCTATGAGCAGAAGGTCAGAGGTCAGGGGTCAGGGGTCTGGCAGAGGGCAAGGCACTGCACTCCTGGGCATCTCCCTGACCTTTTCCTTTTGTAAGTCACACGTGTCGGCCTGTTTGATTGTGCTCCTGTCCTATTACTCTAATAATCTAAATCTTCCACAGCACAGACCCACTAAGACAGGCAGGATTTCACTTTATCTGCATAATCTTCCCCTTTCCTCCTTATATAGCTCCACTAACCTGCCCTGCTGCCTCTAATTTACTCCCAACCTCCCCGGAAGTAATCTGTACTGCTAATGGGGGGAGGGACGGACGGGTCTAATTAAATCATTTTAATAACTCCTCCATGCATCTCCTCATGTTTTATTCATGATATCAATTAAGCCAGGAAACGCATAACAAATCAATGGAGCCACATGAATGCAGATCAGTACACACAGACAGGCACAGACTGAAAGACATAGACCGATATACACTGACAAAGCCAGACAGACACAGACCAGAACACACTGACAGACACAGACTGCCAGACACAGACCGACAGACACTGACAGTTACAAACTGACAGACGCAGATGATATACACTGACAGACACAGATTGAAGCAGACTGACAGACAAAGTCCGACACCGACTGACAGACATAGACTGACGGACACTGAAAGACACAGACTGATATATACTGACAGATACAGACCAACACAGACTGACAGACACAAACGATATATGCTGACACAGACTGACACACACTAATAGACGCAGATGATATACGCTGACAGACACAGACTGATACATACTGACAGACAGTGGCAAACTGTTGACCAGTGACATTGTGCCTTTCAGTGTTCCATGCTCTCCAAGCATGCAGACGTACATTTGCGTTATATATTTTCCCCTCTGCTACATCTCCTTGGTGTTATATTCTTACTCTTATCCTTCCCCATCACAAGCTGTCATTCGTGACCCCTCAGTTGGCTCTTTGCCCCCTCCCCCATCTTTCTCCATGTCACTCTGTCCTCTCCTCTTCTCCAGCCTGGAAGGATCACTATTCTATGTACCGCCACCCACCAATGAGCTTTGCTGTCTAGTGTTGTGATGTGCATGATAAGATCTGACAATCCACCAATCACACGTGGGGTAGCTCCTTCCTGTAGGTGCCAGGCTGCGTTTTGGCCCATTCGCCCCTAAAGCGCAGGCTTGTATGTGCTGGCATGTTCGACCAGTCCTGGCCTGGCACACACGCTCAGTCTGATCTCTCATCTGTAAACACTGAACACTGAGAGATGACCAGCTGTCCATCAGCCCTCGCTTGCCATCAACCACGGAATCGATTTAAATGGAGCTCTGCTCTGATTAATCTTGTAGTAGTGGTGTTGGTGGGGGGGGGGGGGGGGGGATAGCATTGATGATGTATGTAAGGGGAACCCAGAAAATCTGGAGGACGACAACGACACACAAACAAATGAATCGAACTAGAGACTAAAAACATTGGCATGATGGCAGAGTATTAACGCAACTGCAACTACAGCTACATGTGGGGAACAACAGAAGTGTAAAACAAGTCTCTGTCAGTGTTAGTTGTTTCTAAAAATCTCTGCATGTGAAAAAAAATGCAGTTTGTCCATATTTCTGCAGGCAGCAGCCTAGGGGACAGTTTGATAACCGGATGGTAATTTAATAATTTGAATACAATGATCTATTTATTGGGAAGGATGAAAGAAGCCAAATTAAATATTGGGGCTTACATATCCTCCCCTGTCCCGCACGGTTCCTACGCCCTTGAATGTCAGAGACAAAAGGTCAGCGCTACAAAAATATGAATATGTCAAGAAAAAAAAAGCAATACAATATGCTTTGCTTTATTCAGCGGACGCTTCAGCTAAAAGGACAGACATTTCCTTTTTTTATTGGAGAAAGCAGAGTCAGACAGTCTGACCTGGGGATTTAAAACAGCAACGTTCTTTTAACAGTCATAGCATCCCGACCTGCTAAGCCATCAGTGGGCAACTTAATAACAGTGAGCTAAGTTAAATCAGCCTAAAAACAGTGAGCTAAGTTAAATCAGCCTAAAAACAGTGAGCTAGGTTAAATTAGCCTAAAAACAGTGAGCTAGGTTAAATCAGCCTAAAAACAGTGAGCTAAGTTAAATCAGCCTAAAAACAGTGAGCTAAGTTAAATCAGCCTAAAAACAGTGAGCTAGGTTAAATCA
>JAODLC010000001.1:45632193-45646311 GCA_026781145.1 Hippopotamyrus pictus
GTGTGGCCCGACTGTCTCGGGGGGGAAGGGGAAGTGGGAGGGGGTCCTATAGGATGGCATGAAAGGAGGTGGGGGGGGGGGGGGTGGCGTCAGCGGGGGTGTAGACTTGTCAGGCACGAAGACTGACAGGCTGGGGGTCGAATCGGCTCTCTGCCGGGGGTACTGGGGGGAGAGGGGACCGCCTGCTTCACCCTGGCCCCCGTAACCTAGGCCTGGCTCCATCACTGGAAGTTTCTTCACCTCCAATGGCGTCAGGGGCGACTCATCCGAGGCAGGTGAACAGGTGACCGGAGATGGTGGGAAAACCAACAGGGGGGGGCGATGGGGCAGCAGGTTAGGGAAGGGAGGGGGGATGTCGCAGGGGCCATCCTTGCCGGGTGGCCACCCCCCCAGGCCAGGGGAGACGCAGAGTTCTGCTGACATCAGCCTTTTACCCTCTAGAGGATGGGGCGGGTTGGATCCTTCAAGCTTAACCAGCGGAGCCTCTGACTGAAGCGCTCCTTCCTCAGGCAGGAAGTACTTCATCTCCTCATAGACTGCCTCACCCTGCTCGGGGCTCTCCACCTCAACCAGGCTGGTGTTGCCAGGGTGGCCCACCATCTCCATGTAGACATCATCCTCCTGGGAACGGTAGAGGCTGAGGACGCTGCCGCGGGGCCCGTCAGCAGACGCCACTCGCTGGATGGGCCCGAGGCAGTGCCCCCCCCGGCAGGACAGCTTGACCTCCATGGGCCGGGTGGCAGAGATCTCCTCGTAGGAGCCTGTGAGCTTGGTGTAAGGGCTCCGTTTGGGTTTTGGGGGTGGGATCTTCTTCATGGTGCTGTAGTCATCGCTATGTGGCCGTGGCTTTGACAGAGCTACAGAGAAATGGAGAAACACAACAGAAAATGTCAGACTTACTCAGACTGCAGCCCTTCTACATGGCTGAAAGGACAACCGTGGAGATCCTGGGGGAATTGGTGACATCGGAACAGAAGCTCTTGAAAAAGTAAGCAGGTAAACAGAGGCTTAGAGGTCAGCGGAGACCTCCAGCAGGAACTTACCATCAGCTTCGGCGTCCTTCACTGCCATGGAGAGACAGGCGCTGACAGCTTCATAGGAGGCACTCAGGCGTGTGTTGGGATCCCTTTTCGGCTTGGGGGGAGGCTGTTTCCGTGGCGACGACAGACAGCCCCCGACCCCTCCTTCTTCCGTGCCGGCTAGCAGCTGGGAGGGGTGTTTTACCAACAGTCCGGTGGAAAGTACCAAGTCCGTGGTCAGGGGGGAGGACATGGAGCTGGAGCGGAAATGTTTGAGAGGACGGTCCCCCACACAGACGGTGCCGTCTGCGACCTTCCCGGCCTTTTCCGGGGCCCTGTTCAAATGAAACATCCACCTGCATCATTCAAAGCAAAAACTATCAATGTGCTCGTGTCTCAACTCCACAGGTAACATTCAGCAATTGACTTTGCAGCAAATCGTCAATGACGCAAACATTTTACTCAAAATATTAATTGTTTAATCACTTAAGTCACTCCTTAGATCTCCCTCAGATTTAATCTCATTCTCTTTATCTAGTACCATCATCTGTTGTTATGGGTGTGGGGTCAAAGCAAAGATCTTCAGCAGCTGAAGAAAACTCTGATCTAACATCCAATCATGCCCCTCAGACCCTGACAGACTAATGACAGCTTATTACTGTTGCGCTGTGATTGACATCCCTCTCCTACACCCCCAATCAGGACCTTCCTATCCTGGGGGCAGAAAGAGCAGAGCTAGCAGATGTCCCACCTAGATGGGGGACGGGGGTAGGGTTAAACTCCGTGGGTAATTCGTCTTTTCACCCCAGTGTGTAATTACGTTCCCGAAAGCCGGCCAGCTCACAGCTGTCCCGTCCGGAGCGGCGCTACCGCTAATTAACATGTTTTAAATAGACCAAACAATAAAAAGATGACATGCATTATCTGCAGCATGCAGATGACGTGTCTCCTAGTTTAATCCCCGATGCGGGATAGGGGCGCCGTCCCTCGCAAAGGCACAAACACGGGCTCTGTGTGCAAACACTGAGAAATAGGGACGGACCCAGGATTGCACCGAGCGGCACGCCGATGGGCTCGGGACACACATGTGGCTTTGTGACGTGGGGGGTAAGCAGAGGTGACACCCCAATGGAGGTACAGAGTGATGCTTTCACCAGGAGACACTGACATGGCAGAAAAAGCATCCTGAAAGCAGCGGACAGGAGAATGACAGCCCGGAGTTGCCGTAGGGTCATGAGTGTTTCCCTGACACTGGAAGGTGCTGTGATCAGACAAACATCTCTAACCACATGTCCTAACCCTCCCAAAGCAGGACATCCAGGCAATTATTGAGGGGATGAGCTGTATTGCCAGTAACAATGTACAAACACACTGCAGCCCTGCCGTGGGAAGACTTTATTTTCCATGTGACATGTAGTGTGTTAATGCACAAAGCCTTCACTGGCTTACTGCAGCCCCAGGCAGTGAAACCTGCAAACGTGCAGTCAGCTGTTGTTTCCTAGGGTCCAGGCTGAGGCCGATGCCCTCGGTGACCATTTAAGAGCCCCTCCCCCATACAAACACACCATGGGCTCCAGCACCACAGCTCCCCCCTCACTCTGGGTCTGCTCACCTCTTGGGTGGTTCCTCCTCCCTCCCCAGTGGCTCCGGCCTCTCGGGCAGGTGGATGGAGCTGAGGTGTCCTCGCCGATGGTCATTGTGACGGGCGATATCAGAGGCGTTCTGGATGACCAGGCTGTGATAGGCTTTTAGGCCCAGGTCCTCAACACCCTGCAGGAAGTTCTCCACCTGGCCTATCTGGTGCTCCCGCTGCTGCTTCCGGGCTCGAACCATGAGTCGAAGATGCCTCCTGGCCAACCAGCCGCGCACCACTGCAGCAAACACACATGGTATGTATGAGGCTGTTCCTGCCTTCATCCATCAGACCCTACAGTGGCGTCCTGAGGCACTTTCACAGAACACCACACACCACACTTCACTGGATGCATATACGAACTGTTCCCATAAAACACAGTCTCAGGTACACCTTGCACTTTATTTTAATTTTTATTACTATAAAAAATAAAAGTAAAAAACTCTTACTATGTGCAATACTGTTACTTGACTGCCACCTTAAACCACTAACAATTGTACTGATGCTCACGCTTGTCACTTTATTTCATGTGTAAGAACATTGTCTTACTTCTCTATACTATATTGACTTGTTCATTCTCGTCAATCACATTTCATTGCAAGGTTGACCCTGTGCTAACTTGCATATGAGAAATAAACAAATATACTAAAATAAACTAAACTGAACAGTTCTTCTGCTGTACAACCCAATCTGAAATAATATTCATTTCATGTTTCCCTGACATTCTTTGCATAGTAACTGTTTATTGTTGTTTGTTATTTATTACTGTGCCTATTATTGTCTAAATGCCTTTGTACTGACTAACTTTAACATTGTGTATTGTGTATCTATAAAAACAGAGACCCCATAACACATGGACACATAATCACTCCTAAATACAAATGTGCAAAAAATTAATGCAATTAATACTGCATCATATGTACTTTTTCCAGTGACATACCACTGGTGTCGACATGATCTCCTCAAAACGGCCAAATTGTGTGACCTTGCATAAAATAGCCATTTCAAAGGTGGCGCACCTTTCTGACAGATGATGACCTTTCTGTTGAGCTGATGGCAGCGGTCACTGAGATGGTCTGCCTGCCAGTACCTCAGGAACACCTTGGTGTGACCCATCTGGAGGAGTCATGCAGGGAGAGAGCAGTTTAAGCAAGGAGGACGACGGCAACATGCGAACATGCATGAACGCCGCGGTTATGGGCACTAAGACCCTATTCGCTGCTTCGGGACTGACCTTGGAATCAATCTACTGTCTCAAAAGTGTTCAAGCCAAAAAGACCAATTTATCATGTTTTAGCGAAATTGGGTAATATTGTTATTATCTATAATCCAAATAATTTTTTTTTTTTTTTTGCACAGGGCATGTCAAAGAGGCTCGGAAAAGGCTTGCGTTTCTGTAGCTTCTCCCTTCGTTCCCCTCGCCTTCCACCTTAATCTTGATTATCTCATTCACTCCGGCATACTGGCAGCAGATTAGTTGAAAGCCAAAGCCCGAATTATGCTACTGGACCTTTCAATTCTCAATAATCCTTTTGGAGAGGATGGGGGGGGGGCAGTGCTTTGACAGAGGGGGAGTGGCTGTTGACCCAGCGGGGGATTAAGGGTCTAGAGTTGAGGAAAAGTTATCCTCACAGCGGGACTCTGATGTTCGAAACTGCTTTCCCTTCCACTGCTAGCTTCCCTGCTGGAGATGTGACATATGGCTCGGAAGTTCTCCTTATTAGTGAAGCAGCTGCTATGTGTTCAGGCATCGGGCAGGCGGGCGAGTGGGGGGGGGGGTCACTGATTTGGACTCTGATACACATACAACTGTGGCAGGAGCTTGGGGGTGTCAGAAGGACCGGTAAAGGAGCTTCTGTGTGTTAAAGGAGCTGTGTGACGTACGAAATGAGTGATAAACATTGTGCAATTAGCGGCGAGGGCTGGGATGGCCTGTCGCGGCTCCTTTCAGCACGGAAACAAAGCAGGGGCCGATTGGCGCCGGCCAAACAGCCGGGGGCATTTGGGGGGGAACCCTGCCAGGGAAAGGACCCCAAGAGGCTGCTGCTACTTCACTCCTATGACACGACTAGCCTTCCTGTTTGGTAAGATAACACCGAGAGCTGGTTATCGGCAAGCGGCAACCCGCAAGAAGACTACGCCTGACAGCGAGAGGACACCCCCGCTGAGAGGACACCCACGCTGATGTGCCTTTTCTCATCGGGGGATTACAGCTCTTTAACATTTTAATCAAGGCTACTCCCCCCAATTGTCCTAGTTGGTTCTGTCCAAGCATATCATTAGCAGTAAGAGATGCAGAGCAGTACTTCCTGTGCCAAATACAAACACTCCAGAGAGACCTACATCCCTAAACACAGACGCATCAGCAAGACCTGTATCCCGTATCAAGTTCTGTCCAGCTTCCTAGGCCTGGCAATAACGACACCAGTGCCATGCATAGTGAGAGCGGAAGGCAAGTCAAGCTTGATGCACACCCCTCTGACATAACCAGAGGGGTGTGCATGTGACCCCAGCTGTTAAAGGTACAGGCACTGGACAAGTACACGTACAAGCGTCCAGATTTCAGTGAACTTCCACGACTATGAGAAACAGAATTACTGTGTAGCAGAAGGTCCGTTCCCCCAAATAATCTTTCACGAGGCCAGAGGGCTTATTGGTCAGGTGCACAAGGATAAAAAATCTCAGAATGGAATCCGACTCACGAGGTGAAATCACCAAATCCGCGGAGAGATAAAATTTCCAGAGTGAACCATACAACCCTGCGCCAAACCTGCATTCAGTTGACCCTCTTACATAGTCCTTGAGCTTCAGATACGAAGGACCACTCAATACCTTCAGAGGTGGGCAATTCAGGTCCAGAGAGTAAAAGTCCAGACCTAGATTTTGTTTCAACCAACCACTTGAGTTTAGAGTCATAGTCACAGAGTACTCAACTGATTGGTTGAAACAAAATCCCGGCCTGGATTTTTACTCTCTGGACCCGAACCACCTACCTCTATATATCTATAGGGTTTGGAGGGGAGGGAGATACACATAAGTTCTCTTCTGCTGCCCTGTTAAGTCCTCAGTTTAAGTAGCAGACATCTCACATCCCGTGGTATGCTGCATTACCTGCAGATTAAGACTGCCAACTGAAATAGCCTCAAAGATCCTTAAGAGAAAAGGTCAAGGGTCACTCGCCTGCCATCCCTGCAGCTTGCAGTGCTGCAGAATGTGGCGGCATTTGTCTTCGATGGACAGCTCCCCGTCCCCCAGGATAGCATCTGCCAGATCCTTGTATCTGTCAGGAAACAGGAAACAGGTCATCGATTAAAGAGCGTCATCGAGCCAGGCGTGCTGCAGTGCAAATAAAAAATGAGACCATTTGTGAAGGTGCACGTTTCGTCACTGGCTCCCAGGTGAGCACTTCAGATTCAAACATCTGCACGCCAGGGGCCAAACGAATGTGGAGTGTGCAACTGGCACGAGCAGCGAGTTCCAGGACTCTGGAGACTGTAAGCAACGGAGCAGCGGATACCTTGTTATCTGTACTGCTGACACAACACAGCTCTGACACCGGACCCAAGACTCATACGATTTGGAACTCAAAGGTCAGAGAGTTAAGGAGGCCCTGTAAACACCTGCTCCTGTGGGTGTCACCTAAGGTCACTAAGCTCAGACACGTGCCTTTTGGCATGAGCCAGAGCGGAGAGGAGGCTACGGCAAGAGCTGTCCTTCCTTAGCGCTTGCATATGCACTCTTCGTACAAAGCTTTGCATGCCGACGTGCCAGTGAAATGGTCTCCGGAAATATCAGTCGACGATGCGTATTTCAGATATGCATGTCTGCATATGACGTGATGCATTTTCACTCTCTTTTCATTGGAACCCTGACCACCATTCAAAGAAAATATATCATCGATGTCCAATGCAAACCATGTAAGCCCATTTTTTGATGATTGTGACTTTTTACTAAGGATGGAGTATGGCTATTCTCCTCTGTCTACGGATAATGTCTGACAAAATGTGTTATATGAAGTCATTTAACTAGTTTTTATGTTTGTACAAATTAACATTTCTATTCGTGATGGTCGTTTGTATGGTTTGTGTCAAATCGCTAATTTTAACAACTAGATAGTTAGCTACCTAATGTCATTATTAATTGATAATATAATACGAGATTAGTTTGTGTTTTGCAGACACTGACTGATCTGCCTCACTGATAACAATCCACATAAGTCCATTTAAAACATTAAACTGTTCACTGACGGCTGTGCAAAGACGGAAAACTGGAGATAAATATTTTTCATTGGATGGTGATGATATATTATATTGTACTGAATACCAAATGATTTCTTTGGGGACGCTGCACACTGGTGAAGGGCAGTGATTAGGAGAGCTGCTCTCCCAACCAATTTACTGGATTTTCTGATTTTACTGAATTTTCTGGACCCTCTGTCACATGATGCCGTCTTAGGGCATTTTGACAGCAGTAGCAGAAAGGCAGCATCAGCCCAGAGAGAGGTTTATGCTTTTAATGGTCATAAAGAGTGCTTCTCTCTCCTCACTACGATAATGAAACGTGACTAAATCACCACGTAGCCCCCAGGTGCTTATAAAACCAGATAAAACTGGCACTGAGTGTGAATATGTGAAGACCCATGAGGATCGGGCCACTTGATCTTAATGAAGCGGGGGCAGGCAGGCGGCCCTGCTGGCGGTGGGGGGCGAGTAAAGGGCCAAGTCGAGGGCAGAGCCGTCCGCTCGCTTATCGTTAATAACCATCGGCTGTCCCGTTCCCGTGACACATCGTAGTGCTGTAGCGCTGAGGTTAGCGCAGAACATCACGCAAAGCCTGCTCATTACAGCTCGGGACAGAATACACGGCGTGTGTATGGGTAATTAAATTGCAATTACATAATTACAAATGCACAGTCGTGTAGAAACTGAGCTTAAAATATTGTCTTGCTTTGCTTTAATTAGCATGTCCTGATGAATGCCACGTACAGTAGGTGCATGAACTCACCATGATCTTATTTTCTTTGTAACAAGAATATGAAGATCCTTCTGCAGAATGGTCACATCAACATATAAATAAACAATTACGGCATATAGAGAATTAAACAACAAAAAAGAAAAACATCAATGTGAGCAAAAGTAAATGATTCGGTTCTAACATATGAAAGAATGAAGGCATTGTTTTGTTACAACACGGGGAGGATTTATAAGGGTGTCCTCTTCTGTACACCAAAACTGTACACTGCGTGTAAAGCAGACCACACAGACCCCCACGCGACGCCCACGCGTGACCCACACCAGCTTCCCCAAACGGTACCTCTGGGACTCTCTCTTTTGCATTACACCACCCCCAGGAAAATAGGCTTTGTTTCACAACGAGGCTATTCATGCTAAAGTAAACACAGGACTTAATCCGGGCCAGAGCGAACCACAGGACCGAAAACATTACCAGTCACGTGACCCATCAGACCCATTTCAGTCCCATTTCCAGCCATCTAAGCCGTTTGGTTTCCTAATAAATCCCTCAGTTTTAAACATCCTGTCTGCTGTGTGTCATTTCAAGGCAGGAGACTGGAGGTGGAAGATGTCCGTATATATAGGGAGTAGTTAATGAAGGAATGACTTGACACGCCACATCACAGAGTGGGGAGGACGGGTCTGTGCCTCCATCAGCAAGAGACAGCTGTTTCCGATTTCATCTCCCTCCCATTTCCCAAAGCAAGGAATTTACGACAGCATCTTCAGTCACCGCCCCCAGAGTGTCAGCCTCCGCGACCAAGCCAGCACCCAATCAATCCCAAGACCAGCCATCAAGCCCCCAACTCGACTACAGATCTCTCCGGAATATATATGGTGACGATGAAAGGCGGTTAAACCATACAGGCGTATGTGGCATGGCCGATGTTTCTGTGATTTGCAGAAGAGGTGATGTTTCATGTCAGCCAGCCGGAGCTGAATGGAGAGCCTGAAGTCTGAGCCCACCGTGAGGCTCGGTGAGACGTTAGCATGGCGGAATTTGGGCCACGGCGAGGAGATGAGCAAAGTTTACTTTTCACACCGTGGCCTCATTGTCGCATGTCTTCATAATCTGTCTACATCGCCGTTTCCCAACCTGGTCCTCAGGGACCAATAGAAGGTCCATGTTTTTGTTCCGACCCATGCAAGCAAAAACGTGGACTGTCTGTGGGTCCCCGAGGACCAGATTGAGAAACACTGGTCTAGATTGTTAACAAAAGAGCCCCCATCTATCAGATTAATTACTGCAGGGTGGGAGATGAAGTATGAGGGAACGGAGAGGTGTGAAGACCCAGCCTGGTGAACTCAGATCCACCAGATGGCAATCGATGGGTATTCAGAAGAAAGCAGCCATACTTTCTCTGGGACATTTGGAGTCTTCTGCTCTCTTCCAGAAATGGGGGGAGAGCCATGGGTGGGGTGAGTTCCATTTACATTCATTTATTTATTTAGCAGATGCCTTGATCCAGAGCGACACACAATCGCGAGAGCGGGGTCAGCCAGTCCCCGGAGCAGCTGAAGAACAAATTTATAAAACTCACTCAGTCCATGAGATACATTGGAAAGGCTTTTTCTTGGATTACACGAGTGAGTTTTGCTTCCTGATACTGTAGCATATGAAGAGGAAGCCTGGCTTTAGGTCATAGGAGGCTTCACCACAAAAACGACAATGTACTGAGCATGGTCTGCAAATTTGCTCTTCGATTCAGGGTAAGGGCCTTACAATGGCAAAATCACTCTGCCATCCTAGGGATTCAAGCCAGCACCTTCCGGTCAATGGGATAGTATCCTAACCCGCCCAGCCATACGTCACCCAGAAGAGGGTCCCTCACAGAAGCTGAGGTATGTCTTTGGTCGGTCCCCACATTTTAGGTCATAGCGACCAGCCAGACAAAAAAAGACATGTGATTCCTGACGGTTTCAACACTGCCTCCATGAAGTCATGCAGGCGTGGAATGAACTGCAGTTCAGTTTGATATGTAGTCAGCCTGCAAAAGGCCCTTACTCCATGTGTGCTTAAGCAGGACTGGCAGCAGCCGTTCTCACTGCACTTTCGGAATGTATGGAGTATGGATCTACGCCGTGGAATAATTTTTTCACGTAGAAGGCGGAGCTCACCGAGTCAGGAAGCTAGGGAAGGGCAACCGGACCGGGTATCCGTAGTGGATGGTTCGGACCATGTCCAGAACTCCCACGTATTGCAGCTGCGTAGACACATGGTGGCTGTCGAAGGAGTTGGGCTGCCTGGTGCCGTTGGGTCTGACACACTGAATAAAATGAGGCGTGGATCCCTGCAGTTTGCTGATAATCTCAGAGAGTGAGTTCTGAGGCAAAAGAAACAAAGCAAGCAAACAAACCATGGTGAAACACGTTTCCTAGCAAACTGCTTTCATTGACAGTATATAAAGAAACAGCTGCCCCACCAAATACAGTATATAAAGAAACATGAGTTAAATAGAGTTCCTGCAGCACATCCAGGAAGGCATAGAAACACAGATGCACAGATGGAGTATTTAAAAATGCAGTGAGTTTAAACATCTGACTGATGATGTCACTGTCATATTCCGATGATGTCACCATCTTAATCTGATGCCACCATCCCAATCAGAGCAGCCATTGGGACACAGTCACTGGGTCTATAGTGATAGACGTGTAATTGATTGTAGACATTTATTCAATACTGCCGTGCTTACAGAACAGACTGCAAACCTGAGATATATTAGGAAGACCAGCATCAAACTTCAATAATCTTTAAAGGAAAATAATCAATGACAATTAGTGACATCAGGTCAAGAAGTTTGTTAACTCCATAAAGAAATACATCCTGTGGTTGAGTTTATTCTTGCTGCTTGTGCTTATTTATATATGTATCCTGAGGATATTTATAGCCAAACAACTATACAAGTGGGTCTTGTAATTATGGACTTTCAGGAACCTTCCCACAGACAGGCCGGATCTGGCCTAATCTGGCTTGATCTGGCTGGTGGTGGTCAATGTGCTTTGGATGAAGTCGCCTTGTGTTTGGGATGATATGGTCACACAGAGCAGGCCGATGTCCCCGCAGGAAGATCATGCATCACGTGAGACCCTCTGTCTCACTACTGCCCCGAGAACACAGAATTGCATGTGTCAAAGTCGTGTTTATTACCCTGGCTGAAAATTAACCCCTCAATGAGAGCAAAGTATTGTGAGAACCCACCCCCTTTTAGTGCTATTTTAAGTGGCACTGGGGGTGCGTTATTTTATGCTACCTGTATATAGTGGGTATGACAATAAAGCCCACTTCCCGTGGCTTGAAACAGAAACAGCACCAACAAAAAACACTTCACATTAGTCACTCGTCTGTTAGCCCCAGTTATCACAGTCTGGGAGGAATCTCAGAAAGAGGCTAAGGCGGACAGCCCCCCGCCAATCAGACATGCTCTCACCCTGAGCTCGGCTGCCACGGTGACGGGCCCGCCCCTCTCAGACCGCTGCAAGAAGGAGAACGAGGTCCCTCCTTTTTTCTTTAAAAGCTGCAAAGAGAAAAGAGAGAAGTGTCAGTAATGGGCGTCACGTCCCAGTCAGAATCAGATTCAAGTTTATTTGGGCAAGTATGTTCAGACATACCAGGATTTTACCTCCAGTATTCAGAGGCTCACATGTATACAGTGAACACAAACATAGTTAAGACAAGACAATGGTCACATACAATCCCATTGATATATACAATGTGTATGTCCATCCATCTATGCTTTCATTTTCTATTGTCCTACGCAGGGTTGCGGGGGTCTGGAGCCAATCTCAGAAACAATGGGTACAAGGTGGGGAATAACCCAGGACGGGGCGCCAAGCCCAAAACTTGAACCCTGGTCTCCAGACCAGTGCTAATCACTGGAGCCCGGTGCAGCATCACAAAGGGGACGTGTTGTTCATAAATGTATAAAAAGTGCTGGAGATCCTGTCAGTGCAAGGCCTGCTGGAATAAATACAGTGTGCGCAGACATACAGTAAGTACAGTGGTGAAGGGATTCGCTGGAACTCTGCACTGGTTTCACAGGAAGACCAAAAGCCCTGGAGAGGAAAAGGCGATGGCCCGTGACTCTGTAAACGCCAGGCCGGCTAGACATAGGGGCTTTCGATGCACACGCGCACAGAGGGATCCACGTGCCAGGGGTGGCGACAGGCCGCAAACGTGCCAGGCAGCTGGCGGCATTTCAGCTGTAACTGCAACAAGGGCCTTGACAGATACGGCTGATAGCTGCAGATAAGATAAGCTGAACGTTTGGCCATGAAATTCATCAGAAGCCGGATCGAGCTCGGACATGGAATCCTTCGGTGTTCACGCAGCGACCTGACACGGTATTCCGTCATGTCAAACAACCACCTACTGTGCCGTAAACATTCCATCATATGAAATGGTAGAAAATGTGACTGTACGTGATGGGACTGTAACCAGTTGGCCCAGCTGTTAAACAAGCCGCCATTGCCCAAAACTCCTACTGCGAGACACAGCACCTTACTGACTTCCGGATACTTCTTTGGTTCCCAGGCTGGGCAGGGCTGTGTCACCCTTTGGAGCAGCAGGGCAGATTTGGGTCCCAGCGCCTTCAGACGCGGCTGCGGCGGTACCAGCGAGCCCGTCTGCGTCACTTTGCTCTGGAATGCTTGATGGATGACCACGTTCTCGCTGGCTGTGTGGGGGAAAGGGGTTTGGGGGGGGGGGTAGGAGGAAGAGGGACGTATTTACAGGGATAAACAATCGGTCCAGATAGTGGGCGACGCCGAGCCCGGTTCACAATGGCTTCATTGAGGTACGGAGGCCTGCCTGAATCACAGGACCTGAAAGCAGCCTCTCTACAGGCTGGTAATTGACGCACAAATAAGGGGCACTAGTGTGGATGCCGATGAATTGGCTGGCATAACGAAAACAAACGCAGGCCTCGGCGCTCATTAAACCCAGCACTGGGAGTGATTGTCCCCCCAGAAGTGGTTGGGCGAAGTGTTTAAACACCTCTTAATGTGACCATTCACCTGGAAAAAAGAAGCATTGTGTATTTGGGGGGTGTGGATGGAGTGTAGATTGATCTGGGCTGGGGAGTTTGGCGTCCTGGACTCTCAGACACTTTCCTGGAGCTTCGACACAATGAGTCACGAATCTGGCCCAAATCTACAACGTTGCCTCACTGCTAAGTTAATGCTTCGGAACAACCCTGGGCTAAGATCTGGGAATGAACAGACCTGCACTTTCAATATTCTACCAACCACCCCAAAGCTCACCGGAACAGCAGAGGTTCACATGAAGACCACAACACAGTACTGTCCTGTTACGTCGTTTCTGAAGATTTATGTAAGTTTCTTTGCATATAAAAATTTTGCATTTAATCAAGTACCTAGACTCCATGATCCCTGAGAGATTCACACTAAATTAGCAAGACTGCTTAACAACACAGGGGGTGTTATTAATGCGATGATCAGAGCGTGTTCTTCTCGACTCAAACTGAGCATAACATCAAGCACGAAAAGATCAATGGGGTACTCTCTCAAAAATACTCACAAAATAAAGTATTTCATAGAAACTGTATACTGACTGTCCCTGACTTACAACCTGTGTGAAAAAATTTAAGCTATTTTTTATTAACTTAGAAAAAAAAAATTAAAAAGCAAATGTATGCAAAAGTAAATTTCAGTCGTCTGTAAGCCCGACCGCTACACTAACCGTACAATAGCTGCTGTGAGAAACTACTGTATGTATGGCAGTGTGACCATCCCAGGATCTCTCACCCTGATTCCCACACCTAAATGTCAGTGCGATTATCCTCCCATTCTGACGTAGGGCCATTTTGACGTACGACCTGTTTGCCGGAACATAAACCAGTCTTAGGTTGGGGACAGTCTGTACTAAATTACACCCTAAATTTCTGGAGAATGTTCGGTTCCAGCAAAAACCCAAACATGAGGGCCGAGGGTAGCTCTGGCTTACATTTCATTACGAAGAGGATGTTCTGGGGTAGGGTGTCCTTATTTTTCTTCAGTGATCCGGTGAGGTCATAGGTCACCTGCCAACCAGATAAAGCACAAACAAGTCACACCCCTCGCACCTGTCGGGCAGTTGTCCGCTTGGTCTGCGAGCACGGCTGGGGAGGCGTACGACCCTCAACGGAGAGCGAGAGGCAAAATGGAGCCTCCACGGCCATTCCCAGAATTCCCCAAAACAGCTGCCGGCTGTTTCGCTTTACAGTCTGTGACGATTAGGGGGCAGCAGACAAAGCACAGGTCAGCGGCCGTCCTCAGTCGGGGTCGACGCTCTTGGCACACGGGCGTCCCAGAACACCACGCTTCTCGTAAAGCGTACGGGAGACAAAACACATGGCAGGTAGACAAACACTGTCTATGGAAGGCATCAGGCAGAAAAAGATAAGGCTGGTGAACGGCAGGGCTCCCTCGCTGGGGGGGGGGGGGGGGGGGGGGGGGG
>JAODLC010000001.1:45646411-45662395 GCA_026781145.1 Hippopotamyrus pictus
AAAACTGCATGATCGTTGGTGGCAAGAGATACGGGATTGCAAAAGGGGGGCACTGTCAAGTGTCCTCAGGCAGCCCACCCCCCCATATCCCTGCCTTTAATAAATAAAATCACTTATTTTCCATTTGCACAAGCACAGGTACATCTCCAAAGCTGGGGGGTCACAGCGCAGGGTCAGCCAACGTGCGGCACCCCTGCTGGGGGTTAAGGACCCTGCTCAAGGGCCCACAGTCACGTGACTGTTCTGCCAAGGCTTGATCATCCGAGCAACAAGATCAGTAGATGTGCAAATCAGTGAAGAAATCCAGGTTTCAGCTGGCACCTGTTGTTCCGGAAGAGTCTGCTCTGTCCTCCTTCCCTGGGCACAGTCTGCGTCATGATACCAGCTCCTCCATGCTTATACCTTCTCCATGCCTTACAGCTCCTCACCTTGCCTGCATAGTGGGCGACCGAGAAGGATGGCCCCTGGTCCTTGGGGGGAGGGTTGCCATTTCCATCCTTGGCACAATAGAAGATGCCATTGGCATTTGCCGTGAGCAGCTGGCTCTGTAGCGTCTTGTAGAGGTTCTGCTCAGATGGACGCAGTGCCTGGTTCTCCTCGTCAAGAACTGCAAGCAGGCCCTGAGGCTTCTGGGAAAGGAGACGTGTGACATATTTGTTGCTGGAACCACAGAAAAACTCTATACGCTCTTAAACATCTTTTTACATCCGTTATTATTGCTTAGGTGATTACAGCTGGGCACCTGGAAGAAGAAATCCAGAACACCAGCGTTGTTGCCTGGGCAGGATGTTTCCATGGCGACGCCCTCCTGTAAACATTCTGCCTGCTCTTGATGGAACAGCAGATCCATGACGTACCGGTGGATCTTCTCATTGGTCATGTTGATGCAGAGCTGCAGAAAGGGTATACACATATCCATGCAAAGGAATCAGGAAGAACATTTGACTCTTCTCCTAGGACTGTTAAGGTGAGATTCAGGGTGCAAAAGCATAGCTGATCCTCTGCACTAAAACCTTTAGAATCAAGTCATAAAATACAGCCTCCAAACTGCCACTCTGAAATACAAACACACATACGACTGACTATAATAACCTGTTAAGTATAAAAGATAAAAGTACTTTTCGATAAAATATAAATCCTGTGCAATTAGGCTTTGGTAACATAGATCTAAGTGTCCCTGGGTGCCTGGTGGATTGCAACCTCAGGATCACGATTACCCAGAATGCTCTGCATCAGCAGGAGCAGCTGAGGAGCCGCTATTAGTGGCTGTAGTTGGGATGTGACCCTGTATCACTGCCATGGGACATCAATAAGATCGTTTCAGCTCCTCCCCCCAATAGCGTTACCCTCCAGGGCTGTGGGGGAGACACAGACAGCGTGTGTGTGTGGGGGGGGGGGGCTGTAATTGCTCTTTAATTAAGAACATAGTGTCAGGGACTGGAAAGGAAACATGGCCCTCCTCCCTTATTTGTTTAAAAAACTCATTTTGAAAAACAGCACGTCCGCGACATTAAACCCCCTCTCCACTCTCCCCCCCCACCCCCCCCCGTGGGGTTGAGCACACATAGCTGGGGAGTCACCATAACTCATGCCTGCCACAACTGCCATTTATTTAAAAATTCTCCATGCGGGTTACAAATTCTTAAAAATATCTGGAAAAGAAATCCGAGTGGGACATAACTTTACTTTACTCACAATAAAAGATGCTTGTTCGTCTCCTGTGGTGACTGTAGCTGAGACTCATAAACGAATGAGGTGAATCTTTAGGGGGCGCAAACACTGTATGTCCTAGTACGTCATCTCCATCTTACCAGCATACAAGTGCTCCAGCTTAAGGACCCAGATAGAAAACCGGTTCTCCGCAAAATGCCGCATGATCTGGCTCTCTCGTAGACGCACACAGATCCACAGGAGCTGCTTCAGCTATTAGGGCCGCCAGCGTAAGATGAGTGCAAACATGAAAGGCTCACCCAGCAATTTTCAGTGATGACTTTTAAATTGCTTCGCTCCTGCCCTTACGATCCCACCTCGTGTTTTAATGAGATTGCTGATGTGATTAGCGTGCTGTAATTCACGACGGGCTAATCTGAAATAGACAATAATGTTATAGAATGTATAAGGAGGCTCATTTTCCTTGTTTGGGTCAATTACCCACAAGGAGACGCGCTGATTGACTCTTGGATGTTCCTAATAGTCAAGGGTGGAAACTGGAACCTGCCATCATATTCTGCTCTTGGGCGAGAGCAGGGCAGCAATGCCTGAAGGCAAAGTACATAATAACCATAATCCTCAAGAGAGCAGGCCAGCAATCCTAAGAAGGAGAACAGACCCACTGCCCTCACAGGGAGAGCAGACCCACAATCCTCAGGGTGAGAGCAGACCCACAATCCTCAAGGGGGATCAGACCCACGATTCTCAAGGGGAGAGCAGACCCACAATCCTCAGGGTGAGAGCAGACCCACAATCCTCAAGGGGGATCAGACCCACAATCCTCATGGGGGAGCAGACCCACAATCCTCAGGGTGAGAGCAGACCCACAATCCTCAAGGGGGATCAGACCCACAATCGTCATGGGGAAGCAGACCCACAATCCTCAGGGTGAGAGCAGACCCACAATCCTGAGGGGGGAACAGCCTTGCCTAGCTGTGGTGTTTCTCAATATGCGTACTTGACCGTACTTGTGTTCTCAACTTCCCGTGTTACGTTATCTTCCATTGCCAAAGATCAGCTCCAATACTAAGACCAGAAGTACAAACGATGGTAAAAATGTCACTCTTGCCCTGCCTTAAATAACAGGGATATATCGGTTGCATATTTGCCAAACGAGACCAGTCCCATGATTCATTGTGCCCCAAATTCGTTCTTGGGAGGAAAGTTAGCAATAGCGGTCGTACCAAGACCATAATTACGATCTTCGCGTTCTTGGTATTGAGAAACACCCATTGTGTCATGCCACTTTTTATTCACTTCACACACACCATCGGAAGATACACAACCACTGCCACATCTCAGTAAATTTCCAACTTTATGTGCCGACGTTCCGCCGCTTACGGTGGGGTTTTGTTCTGATGAAGCCATCGTAAGTTGAAAATACCCAAAGTCAAATATGAATACGATAAATGATATGATATGATAAATCACAGAAAAAAACAGCGTTCACTACGTTACTAAACACTGTTTCTATGAGATATTTACTATTGTGATAGCTACTGAGACCGGAGGCATTTCTGAGTGGAAGCTGCGATCTCCTGGAATCAGAACAAAGTACCAGCGCGGGAACAGATCGAAATTCAAAGTTGGGTACTGAACATGCATCACTATCGGACCATTGTGAAGTCGAAATACTGTAAGTCGGACCATCGCAAAGCGGGGAGCGTCTGTATTTTTACTGGTTAAATCGCTCTCACTGTGCAACCGCCGTTAAAAGGCCCATAACCATGACTGAACTCTGCTTACGACTACGACTACAGATGGGAGGCGAAGGGGTTCACGTGATATTCTCACTCCGGAGCATGGTCAGACCCCCAGCGAGGCTAAGGGGGTTAGTGCTGGAGGATTGGCACGGCCCCGACATTTACCAAAAGCCAGAGTGCAAAGACTCCCCTCCTGATGTTGGGAATAACAGAAAAAAAATGGATGGAACAGAAACAGGAACAGTGAAGCGGAACCTCCCGGGGAACATCTTCAGGGTTCTGCCTTGTGTCAGAGTTCTCCCCGCATCACTTATCCAGTCATTTTTGTGCGTTTTGGGGCCAGTCAGCAATAGCAGTAAAGAAGGACGACAGTAGGGCCCTTTTATGTGATGAGAAGATGCACCTGCCCAGCCTCCCCATGCAAGCCTTGCTCTCCTCCTCCACTGTGAGCTTCTGGTAATTTGGCTCTTTTCTCTACTGTTCTGCTGGGGGAGGGGGGGCTGCTTATGGGATGACTAACAATGAAGCCATTCAGAGGCAAAGGCAGTTTGGCTTAAGGACTTTCCATTGTGTCTTGCCTGCAAGTCAACTGAGGTAACGGTAACCCAACCCAGAATCCACACGTGGAGACTTCACGAAAATACCTTGATAAACAACACCTGGAAAATTCTGTATCATAGCAACAATTACTAGATCCACTCTTAGGCCCAACTACAGCAGGACTAACAAAATACCCCATTCAGTAATAGCAGGAGCTCTGCACTTCATCCCACAGATGTCAGAACATGGAGGGTTCCTAATGTTCCTTTAGAGTTCTCTTGATGGAATTTTGTGAGGTTGCAGAGCTCAGCTGTGGAAGAAATCAGTGCCCCAGTCATTGTCGTCCCTGCGCTGAGGCTAACCACAAAGATAATGTCTTCATTCCCAGCTGGATATAAACAGCCGTTAAAGCCACATCAAGCTTCCCTCGAAGGCAGGGCACTCCTCTTAAAACACAATTACATGCTTTGTCGCAAAAGGCTACGGGTTGACGTCTTCTTAGAAACACAAATGCACGCTTTGCTCTGACGGGTGACGGTTAAACATCTTCAACAGTTATGGGGCGCATGTGTTTATGTGGTGGTGAGGTGTAATTAAAATAGACAGCTCTTTAAAAAAAAAAATAAAAATTGTAACAGGACACAGTGCTGGATTTCTGAAAACCAGTGACCTCTATTTAAAAGCTGTTTCTGGATGATGTGGTGACCCTTCCAGGAATGACTGAATGATCTGTAATGAATGATTCTCCAATCCTGACATCACTATGATATTGTGGCTGCTGGTTCGAATGCAGTACGACTGAATTCTGGTCACCTAAATGGTACCATGATCCTTTGAAGACCTCCAGAAGAAAAACCAGGCCTATATTTAGCTGGACAAGGGACCTTTCTGAAGGAGAAGCAGACGTGAATGCTTGTGGACCAGATGGTAATGTCTTCTGATAGCAGCAGTCCATAACTGGAAGTCTTCTCAGAGGATGCTGGACTGACTGTAACCAACGTTGCTAGCAATTTCCGGCCATATTGTGCAAACACCAGCCAGATATGCAACAAGCAACAGAGGTAAGGCTCAATGTTGGCTTGCATCATGCGAACCTCCAGAACCATGGAAATCTATTTCCCAAAGACGCATGGCTCCGGAATCACTATAGATAATGAACCTTGAAGGAAGCTTTGCTGTACCTGCTCAAAGCCGTTATCACGCGATTCCTCGAATCCGAAGATGTCCAGGACTCCAATCTCCAATGCGGCATGCCTTTGGAAGAAAGACAGGGAGCAGAGTTTATGATGTGAGTCCTTAAGATGCTCGCTGTCTACAATATTTAATATATCAATAATTTATAGAAATAAGCATATTTATATTATTTGATCCTTAATGACCCCTGAGGGATAACTTAAATTGTAGTGCATCATTTAAATCAAGTCAGTCAGTTATCAAATCCTCTGCGTTTTCAGTAAAGCTTGTTGCACTGTTAAGCAAACCAGACTTTTGTCTAATACCTTCATTTACAAAATACAGTCACACCATTCAGCTCATTCATGGTATTGACCAGCCTAAAATTACACAAAAAAAATTCTCTGACAGTAAGCTGAGGTCCCAGGCTTCCTCTTTTGCAGCCGAAGCGACTGTTTAATAATTCGGCTCTTAAAGAGAGTTGTTCTCTTCATATCCACCTCGCGGTCAGCTATAGGTGTCTGGAGATTGCCTGTGCAATATTCATGTCACCCTCCACTGAGCTCAGTTAGTTCACACCTCCGTAATCCAGGAGAATATTAACTGTTCTTTGTGCTGAGATAATATGACTCGGGGCATCGTTCGCTAAATTTGTTAATATATTAGAAAGTTCCAGAAGATTGCCAGGGGCCTTAGACGCATGAATGCAAGTTAGCTGGCCAGCCATTTGGAAGTGGGCTGTAATGCAATAAACAGAACCATGTGTCCGTTTGCGTGTGCACATGCGTCACGTTCCTCCTGGGTTCCGTGTTTCTTTCCCCCTGTGAGTGTTTTTCACGAGCTCTGACTGACTGGCTCTCTTTGTTGATATGGTCACGTCTGCTGAGCAGTGTGCGCTGAGGGGCATGTGACCACAACACTGGAGCCTGTGTACTGATATCGGCACGCGCGCCTTCACCGATTCCGTCTGTCCCAGGGACATGGGTCACTGAGGAACAGGCAGGTTCTGGAAGTGCACCGTGGAGACGGTGGAGTGTGTCGTATGGTGGAATGTTCCAGAGCACATTCTGCGCAAGTCGGCCCACCGGTCACGACGTCACTGTGCAGGCCGGCTCTGCGAGACGCTCAGCCAATATTTGACGGGTAGCTCAAGCTTGCTGAAGTCACATCCATTCTGTCTCTCTCCAATTCAGGCACGGGAGCTATTCAGAAACTCCAAAATAAACAATGTGCTATGACTAATTGTGAGGCGTGACATCATTTAGCAACATTACTGTGCTATGCTGGCATCAGCTGTCGTTTATTGGAAAATGTATGACTTGCCTAAATTACACAGGTTAATAAATTACATCGGCACATTTTCAAAGTGCTGTAGTCAGTTCCTGACTTTCATTGCTGAGGATGTTACAGGTGACCTAGGGGGAATATAAAACATTGCCTACCCCCCCCCCCCACCTGTCATTGAACTCACCCTGAGCTTTCCTCCTGGCCATTCAGGTAGCAGTTGATATTGTTGACCAGGTAGCCAAAGAGACGGCCATATAGGGACTTGGCGAGGAGATCTCTGTTGTGATTGGACATCTCCACTGTGCGTTGCCGTGTGATGACATCACCTGATGAAAATGGTTACAGTGAGGGAGCAGTCAAACCACGCACATGCTCCTGGTCAGCCTGATAAACGGACGGCCAAAACCCAGATCATACTCGTAAAACGTGAAAAGTTTTCATAGCAGAAGCAGAAAGTGTTCTCACGCATCAAATGCATTTCTTACATCAGACAATGTTCATGTCCGACTGATCAAAGTCCTCCATGGTTCTGTGTCCAGCACTCAAACTGAGGTTCATGGGGGGGCTCACCTTTGAAAAATTGCACGTCTGATGTAAGGGCGGAGCCTAAATCCTCAGGACAGACCTGCAGCATACTTGACACTGCAGAAAACAGACACTGAAATCAGCTGACACCCAGTGCTGCATGTGAGCAGAATTCTCCTTTACTACTTTGTTTGTCATATAGTAAATGGGCACTAAAACAATGGAGCTTGCTGGAAGAAATTACAGTCACTTCCTTCCAGTGACATCATCACTGATTGCATCACGTAACCCTGACAACGCCCTCCCTCTCTGAGCTGGGTGGCCGCGCGTGACGTCGCCTGTTTACAGGCCGGCTGGAAAATGCCTGCGTCATTACATAACAGGACAAATTCATATTCCGCCTCTGCCAACTCGGAGAGCAGCGGCGTGAGAGCTTAGCCAAGCCACTCAAAACAAAATATGAGGGAGAGAGTGAAACAAAAATGCAGATTGTGGCCGAACACGTGTCTGCCTGCCATGCGGATCGTGCAGAATGGAGAGATGATGGAGCCAGAGGCGCAACGTAAATATGTGACGTGCTTCTCCCCGCCATAGTGGGGGGGGCCCTCCCCCGGGGCCACAGCAAGAGGCATCACACCGCCCCCCCCGACCTGTTTCCAGCAGCTGCAAATCAGCCACGATCGCTGCCTCGCTGTCCGTCAGCGCAGTGAAGCACAGGTCTCCCAGGTGAAGTATGGCAGCCAGGATCACAAACAAGTTCTCCACCTCCTGGACAGGGAAGGACAGGCCATGCAGAGAATCAGGGGCCATCGTCACACCAGCAGCTGTGTGAGTCTGCCCCCTACTGGTCGCGGCAGCAAACAACAACAACATAAGTACATACTGATGCCAAAAGCAGGCCTAACACACTGAAACTTTATAAACAACAATGATATAAAAGGCCTCTTAAATTAATTTTTTAGGTATGCTTAGAAATCATAGACCGATAATCCTCGCTTTACGATGGTTTGATGGTGGCATCTACACAGTTACGCTTACGGTCTCAGTAGTGATTATGAGTGTAAACATCTCAGACAGTGTTTAGTAATGTATCATACAACAATTTTCTGTGTGATTTATCATATTTATATATCACATCATTTATCATGTATTTTCAACTTACAATTGGTTCATTGTAATGTACCTTAGGTTGAGTAGTATCTGTACGGCATGAAAGCGAGTAAATGATGAGTCCAGCAACGTGTATTTGTGATTTAATGCTGATTTGTCAAACTTGGATCGTGTACCACTAGGAGGTTCACAAAGGCCTCTGGAAGCCTATGAGGCACTAGAGGAACGAGGCCAGCCCACACCATCTCCGAGCACGCAGGAGTGCGTCTTTGGGCCTGAGCGTGTGCCAGCTGGGTGTATGTTTACAGCAGCGGCGTAATAGTGGCTCTCTCCTCCATACCACGCCGTGGAAGCCCAACGCCCTCAGGGCCTGCTTCAGGACGCTCAGCCTTTCCCTGCCCTGTACGCTGGCAGGAACCGCCGGCCTCTCCGCCGAGCCTCCCTGCCTCAGGTACCTGCAGGGGGACACATGGCGTCTCACGTCTAACTGCTTTACACCACCTGACGTCTCACTCGGCAGCCTGAGGCTTCCACTTTCACTCGGAAGAAACAAGGGACACGCATGAGGGGTCGAGGAGTTTCTCAATACTGGACAATCCTGTAATATATGGGATGATCCTGTAATATACAGAACAATCCTGTAACATATGGGACAGATGACAACCCTACTGTAGCCCCAGTTCTTTCCGGGGTCAATCTCAGCAGCCAGGGCAGCTGAAAACAAGATTTCTGGGGTGCGGTTTGGGGCCAGAGTCGCTGTTTGTCGGGAGCCGTGTTTGATGTGTCACTAACACAAACAGGATGCGTTTCGGCCCGTGAGCGACAGTAAACCCCGACCTCTCAACTCTGAAAAGTCTTCTAACAAACGTTGATTAGGGTCATTTCTGTTTCCTCAGTTTGATTCAGTGGCTGGTGTCTCTGATGGCAGGCAGACATGGGAGACGTGCTCCTGCCAGTTACCCACCTGTGTGTCAGGATGTTGCTCAGATGTAAGGTGCTCTTCTCTTCTGCTGACATGCCTTCAGCCATTAAGTAGAAGATGCAGAAGTTCTGCTGTTGAGGCTCCGAGGAGACAAGGCGCGACTTCTCCAGGGCGTATGTGTAAACTTGGGCTTAACACACACACACACACACACACACAAAACTAATTAAATATATACACATCACAGCATGTAAAACCTCTGTTTAGAACCATAACACAATTCAGCATTGTCTTGCTTTTTTGAGGGTTATCTTGCTTTTTTATCTAGCCACAAAAACGTTACACTTAAATCTACTGCAGTCAGACTATAACCCATATTCGATTTAGTCTATTGTAATTCAAAATCGATAGCGAAGTGTTTTAACGCGGTTTATCTTAGTGTGGTTCTGGTACCCTCTAGTGGTAATGCTAAGAATATGACGACGAATTGGGTTATGTGTATTTTATCTTGTTGGTGGCGTAGTTTTAATATTTTCAAAATATTCATTTAATTTTCAAAATATTATTAAAATGTTTAAAGATTACATTTCGATTAAGAAATTACCTCTAATTAAACTCTTCTTTTTTTCACAGTATTGCAAGGAAAGAAACTTCATAAATCGACTTGAGTTGCTATTCATTCGCGTTTTTGCATGACCGAAAGCTTCCAGGATGCAGTTCACCTGAAACGAAAATGAGTCATAAAAATACTTGCACCATGTTTTGTTTCACTACATTAACGACAATGAGGATCTCTCTATTGCAGTGACAGCGTTTCACCACCAGAGGACAGTAATACACAGAAAACGCATAATGCATCACGATGTCCTTCCCTGTCTATGTAAGTCACCGCGTATTCCCACAAATGAGCATTTAAGCCTCTGTGGTTCTATGTCTTTGTTTATGAGGAGGCAGAGCTTCGGGCTGGGGCACCTACAGGGGCCCAACTTTCACCACAGCAAAGCCCAGACTTACATGCTTCATCCTGGGCTCCAGGGAAAAGCCTTTGGGGCCAGAGCGAACCGCCAGGTGCCTCACGATGTGCTTGCAGGCCTCAGTCTTCCCTGAGCCGCTCTCCCCACTGTGGACAGACGGATTGGCTGACAGTAAGGGACTTGCAGGATCTCTGATGTCATAAATGCACCCCCCCCCCTCCTCAGTAACGTTTTCCTTAGAAGATTCCTGCTTCTTGCACCGAGTTGCCTGAAGTCTAAAAAGGACCTGAGCACGCGAGTCCCTGAAGAGCCGCACCAGTGGCCGCGATTGACTGTGATAAATGGACCAGAGGAGCGATAAATGAACCGCCGCACAGAACCCAGCCAGTGCCACGGCAACCGCCGCCCGCTGAAGTGAGGAGGACGGGGGTGGGCCGTCTCAGCCAGCACTGGGGGGCGGGGGGGGTCATTTGTTCTCCGCACGGAACTTACAGTCTCTCAAGGTCGGGATTTGTTTGGGAAGCCGGGACCTGACATCAGCTTAATTCCGATTCATCAATAAGAACACACCGCTGGATGGCAGGTTAGTGCAAAGTAAACATGCTGACGGACGTACTTTTCAGCCCCTGTGGTGAACGTTGGGGATTAGCGCTAAGCACACTGAGAACAGCCTGCAATTAAGCTGCCGGAACTTCTCGAGTGTCTGCTGAATATGGAGGAGCGGGTGGATCCGGGCTCCTAGAGAACGGGCTTTTCCACTGCACCCTGGTGGGATTACTAACGGATGCTGATTTGGGGACAAAGGGAGTCCCGCTCCGAATGTCCCACTGCGGAATACTCCGTCCACACAAACCGCGTTTCCATAAACGGATGATTACGAAAATTACAGAAGGGTAAATTCATTGGTAAATGTGGCGCCCCTTGTGGTGGGTGATGGGAGTTCCCACCTGAGGATGAAGCACTGCCGCTGATTCTCTTGCAGCATCATGTGATAGGCCCTCTCGGCCGAGGAGAAGATGTGGGGGGGCAGCGACGAGCAGAGACGCCCGCTGGAACTCAGGTACAGTTGGCTTACCTGGATCACGGGGGGGGGCGTAGGGGAAAATGAAAGAGGGAGGGAGAGAGATGAGAAAGCTTGTTATATGAGGCTATTGTAGTAAAAGTACAAGATGAGAGGCTTCTCTGCAGCTGAATCATTGACCTGCGGGGGCAGCACTGAGCTGGAAAAAAGCTGGAGGGGACTCACACTAGTGGATTTTGGGGGAAGTGCTTACTATACCTCTACTGTAAACCACCTTTACCCAGCCTAGGGTGGAGAGCCCAAGGGCAGCCGGCAGTGTGACCAAACCCGACAGCAGGGGGCAGCAGATACCACAACCTCCTTAAATACTGGCAGTGAAGCCCCCTCCCCCCTTTGTGTCTACTTAATGGATATGATTTACTGTATACTTCATAAGCAGGACCTGAATTATTCATCAACATATCCAGTCTGAGCATTTACAGTAGCTTCCTGTACCTTTCAATAACTCAGAGGGTGTTTTTTGCTTTGAAAAAACATGTATATTTTTTTAGATCTTACACTCACCAATCGGGAGTAAATGGGGAGATCCTTGTTCGGGTTAATGAGCAGAAGAATGTGCCCGATGTATGTCTGAAAGAGGAAAAGAACAAACAAGCAGCCAAAGTCAAAAGGAGGGAAAGAGTCATGAGCCATCCCATAAACAGGAAAGAGAGCTTATTCTAATGTTTTCTTTTCCTTTTTCTTTCACATACACTGACTCTGTTGGCCAAACCCCTCAAAGGTGGACCAATCAATGGCACCCTAGTGGTCAAACGTGGAAGTGCACGCTGCCTCGCAAAAGAGGTTCTACTAAAAAGGTGCTGTGAATCGGGGCACAGGTCGGACAGAAGGTGCGTTTCTGCTACACACACTGGTCCAAAAAACACAGAGGGGTGTGACAGCAGTGACATGCCTGTCCACACGGCCCCTCGGCCCTCCAGGAGTGCTGCAGCATTATGGGAAATGGCCCACAGCATTATTAGGCTGTATTCTGGACCCCAGTGTGAATAAGCTTTGATGGGATTTTCTGCATCTAAGAACTCAGCTGTTATTCTCATACAGAGCACATTACATATTGATGACAGGGCGAACAATAAGAGCCCCACAGTCTCCGTTCCTGTAAAATCACACTGGGGGAGTCAAGATGGACCCATAATACAGCCAGGGTCTGACTGCCATTGATTATTACATGCATTCACAGTCACACACACCAGATGGGGGCAGGACATCACATTTAGAGAGAATGGTGTAACTGATGACTGGTCACCAACAACATAGGAGAGATAGTTTGATATTGGGGGGAGACACAACTGAATAACTTAATGGTCTATTTTTTTTTTTTGGGGGGTGGGGGGACGACAAATGAAGCCAAATTAAATACTTGGGGGCACACCCCCTCCCATCCATCCTGGTTCCTGCACCCCTGCCAAACACTCACGTAGATCTGGTCGTTGCCGAACCGCTTCTGCATCTCGTAGAGCAGGCTGCTGTCTGTCAGGTCACTGAGAGAGGCCAGATCATCACTGGGTGCTGGAGGAACCAGCTTCACCTGAACGCAGGAGCAGCAGAGAGATCTAAGCACGGCGAGGAACTGCCTGGTTCAATCACTCAGGCGACACCTAAGCATCAAGCCCCTGACACCACGAGCCAGAGCCGCGGTACTCTGCTCCAGTCTCGAGGCCACATATGAATGCATTCGTTCTTGTCACGCACTCGGGTAAATTTTAACTCGGTCTTGGGTATTTCTTAATATGCATACTTGACTATATTTGTGTTCACGCAGTCAGTTGTAAAGCAAGCATATAGACAGGTACCTAGGCTAATGATAGCAAACTCAGCTTGTCAAGATGCGATAAGTAAGTGACCAGCCAATATTTGTTCACATGGCAATCTAACGGTAGCCAAGGTCTAAAATTCTCATTCCTACGTATTGCACACCTTGGCTTCCAGAAGGATACGGGTAGGGGATGTTCAGCTTCCCTGGTGACATTTAAAGGTTTTAGGGGAGACTGATAACAGCTGATGAACAAGGACCGTTTAGTCTTGGGTAGTATCTAATTTTTCAAAGCATTTATATGTATTATTTTTTCAATATTTATAGATTATTTAAAATAAATGTGAAATTTGAGTTATTTGTTTAGTTATTGGTTTATGGATTTTGAATTCTGACATAGTGTACATCTGAATTTGTTTTTCTGGACTCAGACTAGACTACCGATCTTCGGAAATGGATGCAGTATGGACTCAGACTCCATTTGTCACAGATACGGTCTTGAGCTGGACTCAACTAAGGTGGACTCGAGCACAACGCTGCTGCCAGTTCCTGCAACTGGAAAGTGTGTGGCTATCTGAGTTAGGAACATGAGGCATTCACACACAGACACAGAGACACACACACACAGACACACACACACACACACACGCACACACACACACACACACACACACACGCACACACACGCACACAGGACACGTTGCTTCTCTAGTCACACTTCAGGTCTCTCTCTGCTAATGCTGTCACTGCACACCCTTGGAATCTGATTCTCCTCAAGAGTTGCATAACTAGCCTGGCAGAGGCCTTCATTCACATCACAGCCTTGTTAATAAGATGTCGCTCAAGATGTGGTGACCAGAAATGTCGCACCTCCTGACGAGTCCTGATATTTAGCTACTTTGAATGTTAATTGGCTGCCTTCTACATCCATTCGGCTTTCGGAAATAAGATATGGCCATTTCTTTACGCTTCATTTACCTTGACTCAGTCCATCGACAGTGATCAGACTGTACATCGCCATGGCCACCTTGGGGCAGTGTATGGCGCAGTAGGTTAGGATGCCATGTGGTAATCAGCAGGTTGCAAGCTCAAAACTCAGCGTTTGTAATGTCATTTCATCATTGGACTCCAGGGATTAACTGACCCAGTTTTCTAAAATGAGCATCATTTTGGATAAAGCATCTGCTAGATAAATAAATGCAACCCACCACATTGATGTTATGTTGCCTAGATACCCTGCCCATGTATGGTATGTTGCCTAGATACCCTGCCCATGTATAGTATGTTGCCTAGATACAATGCCCAAGTATGGTATTTCACTGTTGCTCGGGTGACTCCTTTGACTGCTGGGTTGTAGAGACGCCAAACTCACCTGCTCGAGTTTCCCCGCACCCGAGGGGAAGTGGCCATCGAGTCCGTTCTCCTGGGCCGGCGGCGGGGTCATAGCCCCCGGCACGTCCCGGAACATGACATCCTTCTCGAAGAGACTGTCCCGCTTAGAGATGGGGAGGGCCAGGGGCTTCCTGATACGGGGTCGACGGCAAGTCGTGAGAGTCACCGAGTTTGGAACACTCAACACGCAAAAAAGGGTGACTGACGGCAAAATTCATTCAGGCAGACATCAAATGAATGATGATCAAACTATAAGATGGTAAAGTAGCAGAACCAGAGTAGACAGCCACCACTGTCGGCATGCATCACTGACATGCAGCCATCTTTTGCACGTAATAACAAACCGTACAGTTTCCTGACGGCTGTGAATACGTCCTGGACTGCCTCCTTGTCGTCCTCCTCTGCCACCAGAGGAGGCGCTGAAGGGTCCCTTAGCCGCTCTTCCCAGCAGGCCTCAGCCCTGAGGAGCATGTCGGCGATGTGGTCGGAGGCTGCCACATCTGCAAACCAGGACAGGGACAGCTCAGCCTGCGCCTGTAGGCTCCCACTACCGTTATTGTTCTCAGATGGTAAATATATGCACGTCTTTTTGAGCTGGGCTAGCGCCACAGCGAGACAGCTGTCGCTAACGGACAGCTAGCACGTTGCGCGGCGCGTCGTCTGCGTGCCACCTGGACGCTGCCAGGGCGGAGGTGAGGGGCTGTAGTGAGTCTCATCGAGACGACACAGGAGCTACCGCATTCAGATGGAATTAATAAATACAGAAACGGCCAGGCTGGTCCAGTGCTGACAGTGATGTATGACTAGTTAGCTGGCAGGAGCACAGAGAAACATTATAGCAGACATATAAGATTTTGAATTCAGCATCTGCTGCTGTCGATGCCCTGTGAGTTACTCACACAACACCCCCTACTGGGCTGAAAGTGAAATTAAATGCCGAATATGAGGTCACGGTTTGAACGGGCTCTGAAATTCCTGCTCCGGAATCAGCATGACGGAAATCAATAGAACCTGTCTTGTGTTATAGTGTGGGATCCAGTGCCAGTCAACGTACTGGGAGACATGGATTATCTAAAGGAAAAAAAATGGCATATTCTATATATTATTACTTGGTAGTTTCGCAACTCGCGATATATTAATGCATTCCTGATAACTCGGAACCTAAAAATTTCCAACCTCCTACATAAAAAAGTACTATACAGCAGTTGAATTGAATGGATTCGAAATGCAAATTTGCACAAGCGAATGCTAATTCTGCTAGCATTTGATGCTAACACAAGACAGTGATTGTCACATGCGCGCTAGTGCAAATTAGCGCACAGTAAAAAAATGCACACGCCATATCATGATGTACACCGTGTGAACAAAGAACAAGCGTCACTGTCGCTCTCCAAAGCCAGTAACACCTTCACCGAGCTGACCCTTCTGCAGTGGAAAACCGACGTCAGCTGGAGCCGCACTGTAACTAGGCCCTGTCCGCGGCACGGTTCCTGTATGCCAGTGGAAAACCGACGTCAGCTGGAGCCGCACTGTAACTAGGCCCTGTCTGCGGCACGGTTCCTGTATGCTAGTGGAAAAGCACCTTTTGTGATCACTTTTATCAACATGGCAAAGTCTGTAACATGTGGTATGAACACAAATCTGTTGTACATGTTCAGTGTCAGTAAAGATTCTATGAACCTACAGTTTTACTGCGGTATAAGCAAGGTGTCTGTGGCACGGCAATGGTACCAACCCCCAGTGTTGGGCATTTCAGGTTCAGAAGCTACAAATCCAGACCAGGATTTTGTTTTTACCAACCAGTTCAGCATAAG
>JAODLC010000001.1:45677926-45696684 GCA_026781145.1 Hippopotamyrus pictus
GTGCTCTGTCACATGGACGTAAAGCTGCACAATATCTCAACAGTGTACACCAGAACAAACAGAGCGAAAGTGCACCGCGATGCTCTCTCCGAGAAATCGAACAATGGAGATCGAGGGACAGGGAAGGAGGAGTGAATGGAGAAAAGATGGAGAACGAAGTCACTCCATCTGTGCTCCAATGAGGCCTCCAGGGAGGTGGCCCATCGTGGAAGAGGAACGCGGGCAGACTGGCACCCATGCTGACCCAGGGACGGGGCTTGGAGCGGATCTGTACCAACCGCCATTGAGTACTGCCAACCGTGATAGATGTGGGGGGAGGAGGGGTGTAATTAGTGCCAAGATTGTCAACGGATTTCCAACATGAAATTGAGCATGGCTGTTATTTGTTTATCTCAGAGCACAGACTTGCAGATAAAAATACCCAGATCCAGGATATTAATGCGTCTGATGAAGAGAGGATGATGGAAAGCTCAGTGTTATCCAGCGAGGCTCATTCGTCATTTCTGTCCACACAGGCTGAGGGAAAACGAGCCCCTTTTAATCCAGTTATTTGTGTGGCAGTTATGATTGAATGTCTATTTCCTGTTTTGGGGACCTGTTTCTTATCAAGTCTTAATGTAATTACCCTGCCCTGTAATACTGAATGTCTAAAAAAGAAAAAAACTTTACATCTGCCTGCTGTCTGTAGCTGCAGGAGGCATGAAGCCTGAAAGAGCCTGATCTCAGACCTGTCACTCGTCCAGGGAGAAACGCTTCATCTGACTATCTGTAGGATCCACACCCAGACTCACAGAGCTTAAATTTATTTAAGAAAAATGTTTTTAAATATGTTTTATATGCTATATTATAATAATAATAATAATAATAATAATAATAATAATTATTATTATTATTATTATTATTATTAATAATAGTGATCCATCAGCTCACACTACTTGGGCTCCTAATGACTACGACGATGATGATGATGATATTAGGACGTTTTTTTTTACTGAAGAGCGCTTTACTCAGCATGTGCTTCAATGACTTCTGAAAGGCTTATGAATGTCTGCTGGTCCAGGAGCAACTAGCTGTTTTGTTGTGAGCAAACGGCTGGCATAAACCCCCACAGTCATCACTCTGGCTGCGGAGACCACACATCGGTCTGTGTTATGACTCCACAGACAATGACAGATGTCCCTCAGACTCCCCGTGGCTCAGGGCTAGCAGATCGCGGCCATCCAGACATTTTCTCATGTTAGCCATTATGCATGGTGCAGATGCTCTTATTGAAGCATTCATAAAGCAAGTTTGGGGGGGTAATTTTTCATTCTGTTGGCCGTCGCATGAAAGAGACGGCAAAACAACCTTTGAAGACACATATATGGTGTTGCCGTGGTGACGGGATGCTGTGGGAGAGCAGTGCATCCAGGCAGACTGGTCATGGAGATGCCAGCATAGCACAGAGTGAGATCCAGCCAGGGATTCTGTCACACCCATTTCTCAGCCACCAGTTGAGGAGGCAAGTCCCCAATGTGACAACATCCTTCTGATTGGTATGACCGTCACTTAACAGAAACGAGGATGAAGATAGTTCTGGTGCATTTCTGTTGTGCTTGAGACAGCAAGGTAGAGGAAGCAGACCTGATCTGCTCCGTTCATGCATCACACTGTCTGTTTCTCTGCCATTCTTCCTTCTCCCTCTCCAAAGAGATCAGGTGTCAACTGCTTCCTACATGAGTCCACTGGGAACTTGCGGCTCTTTCAGTAGCAAGACGTTATATCACCGAATGAAGGCGCTACAGGTACAAACCTGTTACTATGGAGCAACATGGTGTATTGTCAGAGCTAACAATCAAGGGAGGAATCACAAAAATTGGCAGGAAAGTACAGACATGAGGAAGATGAACAGGACAAGGATCTGTCTATGCAGAAAGAATTATGGGTACTTATCTTATTTGAGAGCCTCTGTGAGTCAATGTAGCCAAAAGATGAGAAAGCCTGGTACCGACTGACCGTGTTGAACTGGTATATAGGGCTAGCAGAAGCTAAGATCCGGCTATTGGCTAGCAGGAGCTAACAGCCTGCTAAGGAATAGCAAAGTCTAAGGGCTGTTAGGGGCTAAGGGCTTGCTTAGTCTAAGGACTATCAGGGGCTAAAAACTAGCCGAGGATAAGGGATAGCTATGGGCTATCAGGGGCCAAGAGCTAGCGAGAACTGAGAGATGGCTAAGGGCTATCAAAGGCTGAAGGCTAGCTGAGGCCAAGGGCCAGCTAAGGGCTATCAGGGGCTAAGAGTTAGCCAGAGCTAAGAGATGGCTAAGGGCTATCAAGGGCTGAAGGCTAGCTGAGGCCAAGGGCCAGCTAAGGGCTATCAGGGGCTGCACCCATGCCTGAAAAGTCAGCCATCTCAAAAACATGCTGGCCATAGATATTAGTGCGCAGTCTGTCCTGGATAAAACCATGAAATGAATGTAGAGGCAGTTCCAAATCCACATCATTTACGTATTTATTCTATTCATATATCTAAATTGAATTTAATTCTTGGGAGACACAGACTGCAGAAATAAAAAATACCCCAGCGGTTGTAGCAATAATATGAAACATAGGACCGACTTCTTCAGAATCTTAAACAGAAGATATCTTTGCTTAGCCTCAGTCAACAACACTGTAATTAAAGGTTTTTGGCTGCTCTAAGAAGTTAGTATGTTATGCATGGAAAATGCATGTGTCCCTTCCTTTGTCTGAAGTTTGTATTTTAATACTGTGGCTACATAAGGTCCAGATCATATATGGAAAAGCTCCATCCATCCATCCATCCATCCATCCATTCATCCTTTTATTAATTTTCTGTAACTGCTTTTCCTATTCAGGGTTGCAGAATCCGGAGTCAATCCTAGAGGCTATGGATGAAAGGCAGGGAACAACCCAGGATGGGCCGCTAACCTATCGCAGTCTCTTCTACTACTGAATAGCATATTCAACCTTGAATAAAACACCCATGCAAATAAAAGCACTTACAATCAAGTTGCATTGTAAGTAATTTTAAATAAACGCATCAGCAACAAAATCAAACTCTAGAAACATAAAGGCATATAAAAAATAATGCCTCTGCAGATTATAATAATAAAAGATCATAATAATTGTCAACTGAAGGACAGGCATTGAGTTTTTAGGCAGCAAAACCAGAGAGCTTATTGCTGTATGGTGCATCGATTTTCCACTAACCCTACAGCTTAGCGTTTAGGTGTACTTCTGCAAACAGGATGGGCCGGCAAAGCTGGGTCCCAAGAAGGACCATCCTTTGGAGACTTCAAATCAAAGCAATCTTTAAGCTTTTGAACAAGAACCCGAAGGACAGGACAATGGCATCCACATGTCCGATGAAATTGTAGCTCTACAAAAGCCTGCACAAATCGCAGCTGTGAATTATGAGCGGCGCTTACTATGTTCTCCGCCTTTCCCCTGATGTCACGTAGGGCTAAATCAATACAATGGATAGAACTACACTTCAAAAGGATTCCCTAACCTCCATTTTGCCTTTTACTTAATGTTCCTTATCCACTGGTACCGTGCATTTGGGGCTAATGTGCAAATTCCACTCAAAAAAGTGGATCATTATAGTGTCCACGCAATCTCCATGGTTACGGTCAATTTGCCTATGACACTCTCTCCAAATAATGCATGGTTTGTACATGGGGCACAAGCCAATGTAGAACATTCGTGTAGAAGCCCATACCCTTCCTTCTTCCTATTACTCTAGGAAGTCCTTGTCTAGGATTGCACTTGATCATGGGACTGAATGAGGTCTGTGTTACGTCTCTCTGAAAGGGAGGTAGCCCCATGTGTCACTCAGACTGAGCAGCGAGCTCTGTTTGGGTCTTGAGCTCATCTTCAAGCACAAGGCGCCGCCCCTGACTTGGCTTGGTGTCTTGTTGAGTTGCTATTTTTTTTTCTGATTCGTCTACGATTTTACACATTTGTTTGCCAGCATCTTGTCTCCAGGTTTTGATTAACTGGCATCTCGTTTCTGGGTTTGTGGTCTTTGTTGGCTGGAGTTCCTGGTTCCTCTAGTTCTCTATATTACTATGCTTAATTGCCGAATATATACACGATGTGGAAGATCAAGTTAATGCTTTATATTAAATTATTAATATCCCCCTAATTATTCTAAGTTGTGTTTTAAAAATGCACAATCCATGAGAGTTACAGCTTAACTTACAATAACCTATGCAATGTTAAGATTAATTCATTTGTAGCTGTAATATTTCCTCCAGTCCTATAGGGGGAAGCAGGTTTGCATGGTCATGGATGCCCCTTGACCTTTCTGACCTGGAAGCGCTGCTACATAAACAGCCTGGACGCAGAGTTTGGTTCTCAGTCTCGTCTGTTACTAGGGTCAAGTCTGAAGCCTTAGTTTGGCCAAATGCCTGTTTCATTGCCTCTTTGAATGTTCCTTGGTTCCTTATCCCTGGCTTCTTGACCTTCTCTTTTTACTGCCTGTTCTGTTACTTGAGCTTCTCACACCCTGTCTGCAGAGCATATTGTGATTAAATCCTGTTGGCTGTCCAGCACCTTGAGACTCGAATGATGGGCAGAACATCTCGCCTGCAGAATCCCAGCAGCTCAACTGGGGGGCCCATGCTGGTCTAGAGTAATAGTAACCAGCCCAATCAAGCAGAGAGCTTGGTTGACACGTTATCCTTCACATGCTGGAGTCCACATTTCCAGAACTAAAAACCACTGCTCTAAATAACCTTGCCTAACTTACCGACATGTAAATGGAAACTAATAGGTCAAATTCACACAAATGATGTTCAGTCACTTAGAACAAACTACTTCCCTTACATATCAAACGTAAATGCCCCTCCTTCATAATAATAGCACAATTTACTAAAGTATTTACAGTACCAGGCCACAGTTTAAACTCAATAAAAAGTAATTGCCAATGCATAAGACTGAACAGGGTTGTTCACAATTTGCAACAAGGAGGCTGAATCAGACCCATCGAATTTATGAATACAACTTTTAAAATATTAATGGACATAGAGTCACGATCTCCTCCTCTTCAGGCCTGTTTATCCACCTTGGCTAGCCTCTGGTTAATCCCTTGGGGTCCGTCGAAAACCACGGCTCAGAGATCCCCTCTCCGGGATGGATGGAGCCCAGGCCTGGTCTGGTGTTGCCTGGCTGAGGCCGTAGTGTCCTGTGTTAGCCGTGTGGCATCTTTGCGTGCCCTCTGCTACCACAGTGATTATGACCTTGTTCTGCAGGGTCACACAGCACACGCACGGGGGTAGAGCTATTAATACACGCATCCGTGAGTCACATAGTTGTTTGCTTACTATTTTGAAAAAAAAAGTTTAAATTTCTATAAAGGGAACCGTTGAACCTGTTCCAGCGATCAGCATGGTAGTGCCGCGAAAGGTTGTGCCCAGGTTGGAGGAGAGCATTATGGGAACTCAGCAGGATCTTAAGTGGAATGGTAATTGTGGCCTGAAGCTGGATAAAGCCAGGCATATGGCATTATTACCGCCATCACCGCCGCCCTTCAAGTAACCTTCAGGATGAGGAGATTCGGCGTTCAGAAGTGTCACAGTGGGTGATGAGCGGGTGCAGGTGCGTTTCTGCTAGGGCACAGATACAGTGTGAGTCGGGCGCGTTGTTAGCAGAGACTGAGATCTCCAACATCCAGAGGGCATCAGAATGAGTGCGGTTGGTTTGTTTTCCACCCCCAAATCAGTGTGAGCTCTGCACAAGTGCCTTGAAAGCGGCGGGACTTGTCAGATTCCACATGTGCCAAACGCAGCCTGTAGGCAAGAGATATATATAACATCAAGGCTGAGAAGCCCGACACTGCTAGAAATCAATGGGGTGGCAGGTGTTATCATACTTACATCCAAGGTGCTGGTGAAAAAGAAAGAAATGGAATTCATCTTTCTTTATACTGGGAAACTTCACAAAGAGAAGACGCAAAATTAAAAATAGACATCCATATGGCCAAAAAAAAAAATAAATGCATTTTCTTCAGTAGAAATTTGGTCTGATAATCTGCCTCGTGATGACTGGTAACAATGCTGCTTTGACGAGACGTGGCTGTGATCTCCTGGGGTGACCTGACAGCTTTCTCATCCCAGTGTCTCCCACTACAGCACATATTATAATTAGCACAAAAAGCCGCACTCGCTCTCAAACCAATTCTTAAGCGGAGTATAAATGAAAGACTCTTTAAAAGGCACATTGTGAATTATGTGGAATATCTTGATTAAAATAATGTGAGGTGCTGAGAAAAGACAAGCCATCACCGAAAATTCCCCATGATTCCCTGCTCCCTGTCTAGTGTACTATCCATCTCCTTTGGTGTGGAATACTTATAGCTTCCTCTGTCTTTTAAAGGGATTAAACACTCTGTGGCTGGTAAAATTCCCGACAAGCTCCTTTAACCCTCTGGGGATATTTCAGGCATGAGTCCAGGCTCTTTTCCTGGCATTCAGCTTCCATTATGTGGAGAAGAGCATCCAGAATATTAGCTCCCACTTCAGGAGGTGACGCCAGAACCCAGCTAATAGATACAGACCTATCATCTGTCTGCGAGAACTACGGCGACAACATCTACATATACATAACTGCTAATATGAACCCAATGGGTTAGGTGAAGCCCTAGAGGAGGCTGGCTGTTCACATGGCAAGTGTTCATATACGTAAAGGAACAGCCTAACACAATGGGCAGACCAAAGTCACCCAACAAACCTGCACAGAGGACAAACGCCGGGGCAGCGGGAGTCCACCCACGCAAGGCTGGGGACACAAAAGGTCCTAGAAGTGTGAGATGACAGCACTGTCCCCCAGGTCGCCGAGCTGGCACACGCCACATTACAGAATAATGAATAAAAAGATGCAAGAATACTGGAAAAATAGACACAATCCTTATGATCCCATCCATGTTGAGTTAGTTTTGAACCAATACAATCTTCATCACTTAAAAAGAGTTAATAATGTGATTTAACGAGGCTAGTCCAGCTTTATAAATTATTCTCCTGTCTGTATATTTAGAATAATGTATATCTTCTATGAATTAAAATATTAATTGAAATAATTGAAATAACAATCAATACTTGTAATCATGATTGCAAGCTTTGATAGATGACAAAAAATGTGAAATGAATAAGTCCCAACTAGGATTTGGGGAGGGGGGACAAATTCCATACCAGCTCTACTACCAGAGGTATCTAAACCACACTGGACAGGGTGGAGGACAGCTGGGTCACACTGCTGTTCTGCTTCCTTCCTCTGAGGCCACCAGTACTGACGTGGTTAGCACTCAACGATAGCCAGGTGGTTGCAAGTTCTGATTGGATTCCAGCTGGGCCAAGACTCTACCAGGAGATCCATGATCACACCGGCTGGGTCTGGAGACCGTTTAGTGAGTCGTCAGGGTGACTGGGGAGGGGCGAACGAGCAGCACGACGGACCCTCACGGCTGCTGGGGCAGCTGACAGCTATGCAGATGGACAGCTGGGGATGTGGTTGGGGGGGGGGGGGTGTCACCTGTTCTGGTATTAATGAGAACTGGCTCGAGCCGTCTGTGGATAACTGGCACCCGTCTCTCGGTTGACACAGCAAGGACCAGCCTCGGCCAACATATGATAGGTAGGGTTCCAGAGACGCGTTGAGTCCAGCGAATGGCCCCTCCAGTAAAATGAAAGCAGAAGGAATAGCCTTTCACCTCCATCTCTCCAGAGACTTCAGAAAATAGTTTTGTTTGCTCAACAGAGCCGGCACGTGAGAGAGCTGACGGAATGGATCGCCCCGTGGGTGAGCTCTTCCGCTACGTTGCACATCCCCCCTCCCTCTGCTGATACATCCGATTTCCTCACACGTGCTCCTCGCTCACAGTGCCACTTCCTGACTCCAGCACAATCAGGGTGAAGAATAAACCGATAGCAACTGCGACTCTGTAAATTAATTTTCCCAGTGTCCGGGTCGCCGATCCTTTTCTCCTCCGAGTTTACCGCACAGTATTTATTAGCGTATACAAAGCCTGGTACGTAGCATTAAATTTAATATCTGTTTATCAGGCTACACACGAAGCAACGAAGGGTCAAATTAGCGACACCTTCATCTCGACGGCAAATTTTTACGTCCGGTCCCTTAGTCGTCTCGCCAGCTGCTTCCCGAGAATGAGCTCAGTGGGATGCTGAGTGAATAAGGAGCACATGAGGACGCGTCCTGGTGAAACGCAGGTGGGAAAAAAATGGCCAGAGCCCCAAGTGGACCTGCTCCTGTTAGCGCTGGAGGACATTTGATTTATGTCCCAGCGAGGAGACCCCTCAGCAGCTCGAAAGTCCCCTGCCGAGAGGCGGGGGGGTCGGTGACTGAGTCTGTGGTTACTTCATCCTCTACTGATACTGCATACGGCGTGGAGAATGCACGATCACTTCCAGATGGAGAGTGACATTGCCTAAGCCCGTACTCATACCCCCGTTGTAAAGTTGCACAAAAGTAGGTCAAAGCTGTGAGGTAGACAGACACAGCTCCACGATTTTAAGAAATCTGCTGTTGCTTTACCTTCAATAGATCCATTAAGATGAGGTGAAAATCTACCCGCCTATTAACGCTTGAGAACTAGAATTGCTAGCCCCTATTGTGTGACATAATAGGCCTTTGAATTAGGAGATCATTTCAGACAAGGAGAAAGAATCTTCAAAAGGACCCTCGACGTGTTGTTTATTGAGAGATACAAAACCTCAATGCAATGGAGTCATCTGGTTCAATATCATGACCTGAAGATTCCAAAAACACCAAGGAAACCAGCTTGGTGAAGACCCCCGCCCAGCCGGCTCACCTTCCTTGTCGTCATGGCGCACGATGGCATCCTGGATTATGTCAGAGGTTCCAAAGCGCACCTTGGGTCTCCTCCTGCTTGGGGGTCGGGCCCGAGGCTTCGCCTGCCTCTGCAGGTCCCTCTCGCGCTCGCAGTAGGCACGGACCTGGTCACAGCGCATGCGGCGCACCAGACGAAGGCGCTGGCCGAGAGGCAGCGACTCCAGCAGGCACTGGTCGATCTCCATGGCACGTGAGCGAAAGACGTTACATAGCTGGAAGCAGCCTGCCCAGGGAAAGGGAGAAAGTGGAAATGTGTGTGCATGAGAGCGAGAGAGAGAAAGAGTGCAGAGAGCACTGGGTCAACCGTGGATGTATCGGATACACTCTAAGTAGGGTAAAAATGTTAGAAAAGTATGTCTAGGGGACCTAAGAAGGAGGATCTACCAATAATAGCATTTTGATAGTGAAAATAGAGACCGCTTTGCATAAAATGCAGAGAGTCTGCATGAGGCCATCCTGAGAACCTAGGATCAGGTCCTGAGGACTGCTGCTCCAACACTGTGATGATACCTTACTTCCATCAGCAAGCCAGTGAGTTAAAGCCTGGATGAAGTGCACCTCATTCGAAAGCTAACACGTGAATAAAAGAAATGAGTCTGTAAAATCGGTACTAGAAACAAATATAGTCACACGGTCATTTGTAGTCATTATGGATCCTCAGAGAGTGGAATGACGCAGCTCAGAATATTACGGTATGATCTGCACTAGAGCAGATATATTTAAATTATAATTACAATAATTCTAGTGGCCACTATAACATTGATGCATAAGCATCTTATTTCTGTACACCTTTGCTTATTTACTGGGCAAGATTATGTTGTAATCAAGATGGAATCTCACCAAGAGATGTGAAAACAGATTAGTTACATGCTTCTGCAGTATCACACACAACCAGAATGAAATCGCAATCAATAACTGAATTTCTCAATGGATTAAAAAAAAAATATATTGTCATTCAAAAATGCTCGTGCAAAATCAAATTAGCACCTACTCAACATTTTTGCAAAGAAACTTGTTTCAGAAGTAACTGGCTGAGTGCATACCAAACCATTATCAAAATAACCCCCTTGTAGTCACACAACAAAACCCACGCAAGTACTGTATGGCGTCCATTAAGAATCTGAGGAAAAAAAATGAACTGACCTTGATATGTTCCTCCATTACCCTTTTACAAAAAAAGCAACTAATGTATTGGCAGACAGTGAAATAGCTGGCGCTTGGGTAAATCCTTAGTTTTGAATAAAATTACAGTATTTTAAGAATTGGGTTTTCCTTCTGGAAATTTCCTAGAACTTTAACCAATGATGACAAGCTTTGAAATCCCATCTATTTCCCGGTCGGCCTTTCGGTGTGGCTCTCTTCCAAGCCGACAAGAAAATTGAGGCAATTTGTCCCCCTCCTGGTCTTCAAACATATGCTGAATACATTTCCATGACTGAAAGCCACATATTAATTCTATTTGAACCTGTCATCTTCGGACATTTCAGAAGTTCAAAATACAGAGAGAATTATCAACATGTTTCAACACCCCTGCATGTCACCACTGCCAAGAACAGAGACTCCCAGAACCTTTACCCACAATCCTTTCATCATACCATGATGTTCAACCACTAAATATGATTATTAATGTGACACCTTCATCTGCACCCTCTACCTTTGAGTGGAGGAGCAGGGTGGCCATGGAGCGGCCAGCTTCCTGTTGAAGCGGTACCTACTCCCTCGTTCTCCTTGATGTGACTTTTGCAGGTCACCAGTCCCCTCGGGTCTCACCCTGTGCCGAAACCTGGACTTGAGTCTGGGATGGGAGAGATGCCAGCTTTCAGGGAGCACAAGTGCCAGGAATGGGACGGCTGGTACAGAGCAGCTTTTCTCAGGCAGTAGACCTAGACCTCATAGGCTAACATAGAAAGGACTTAGAGTGTGACCCATGAATTAGGAACCTCCCAGTACCTTCCACTGACTGAATGTGACATAGCAGTCTCAAACTCAATGGCAAAACCCAAGGGAACTATCCCTCTTGAGGCTTATAGCATGGTGGAAAGGGTCCATTCTTGAGAGGTCATGAATGTTGCTGGGTCCCCAGAGCTACCCTGGAAAATGGGAATCGATTTGTGAGGACTCAGTTTATGATTCTGCAGGGTCTCATTGCAAGCTCGCTACATACAAAACTGACAGCAAATAACCAGCTAAGACTAATGAACGGTCGGCTCCTGTCAATTGAGAAAATTTGTGCCGGAACATACAGGCACAACTGGAGATAACGGTTGACATACAGCCCAATCTGAGAGCTCAGTTTCACCAGCTAGCTTCAATGCTGATTCAACATGCTCGATCAGCCAAAACAGCACCAATGGGGACCAACCATGTTCGACGGTGCCGGACGCGACCGACGCAACAGTCAGTCATCGACTCTCATCAACAGCTTAACAGCTTTCGATGGCCAAATGCCTGGTGTGTTCCAGGCTTAAGTCATGTGACAGGCCTCTGTTTTCAGGAGCCTAGTCATGTGACCTGTGACTGACATATGCAGGAAGGCTGCCAAACCTCCTACAGCTCCAGATACCCCAATAGCCCTCTGTGAAATGCTCCCGCCTGCAGAGTGGCTGGTTAATACCCCAATACAGACCACACAGGATTCTCACTCAAATAACAGACCACAATAGACACTCGGTATATGGTCCTCCTCATTCTCTATGACCTTGTGACAGGGATCCGAAACAGACAAATCGTGTTATCTGCTCTCGATTGACTGTCCTGACAGAGTCAACATTCCATGCCGCCATCTCTATGGCCATCTTCAAAGGATCCGGGGGAGGGGGGATCAATCTGTCAGGGGCAAATTTGCCAGCTCTTGTCCACATTAATCAGATCCTGCTTTGATAGGGTTTTTGTTCACTGGGCCATCACATCACAGGTGGATTTTGGCCTGTTGTAGCTCATCAGAATCCATTGTTCAAGACTCCATGGCACAAAGAACTGACCTGTAGCAACGTGGCTAGGAATAACTTAAATCTCACAGTAACCAATCACAGACACACACATGTCAGGTAAACACATCTTTATGGGGACCGCTCATTCATTTCTATGGGAAAAATGCTAACGCTAACTATGACAACCTTAACCCCTACCCAGCCCTAACCATAACCGTAAGTAACCGTAAGTAACCGTAAGTAACCAAGCAAAAAGAGTTTTGGCATTTTTACTTTTTTCATTGCACTCACAGATTTTATTAAAACTGAGTTTTCCCATAAGGGACACAAAAATGGGTATTCATCACGTTTTGGGGACATTGTGTCCCCATGAGGTAAGGTATACCCGCTCACACACACACACATACACACACACACACTCTTTGAAAGATGAAAGATGATTGGCTAAACGACCCCTTCACTACCCTCATTCCAACCACTGCCTCTGACAAAATTAAAAATGTCAGTAGACCTCACTGCTCATATACCCACAAACCCAAGCCATTCCAGAGGGGCTCCAAGGCTCAGAAGCGTCACCTGGAATGAAGGTGCACTGTCCTGCTCCGCTAAGTGTCACCGACAGAACCATGACACCAGCTTAGAAAAACAGCAGCCCGTTTGTCCCCATAGACACATGGCATCTCAGAGGCTCCGAAGTGTAACGACATGACTCAGAGCATCAGCAGGGCAATAGGACTCCATTATGTGTCAGTGTTCATGTGCTCAGATGCTGGCGTGCTTCCAGAGGCAGAGGTTGCGGGTTCACACCCCATGTGTGTGTGCGGTCGCCCATGCGGCAACTCCTGCCAGCGTGCCGGACACAAGCTCAGCAGCTCACACAGCCCTCATCTCTGCCACGCCCCTCTGGAATAGACCCCGCCCACATTACACACATTACAGTACCCAAACCCACACTGACTCTGCTTCTGTGCTGCTCCCACAGCTCCGGAGAGATCAAAAAAGGGAGAGAGAGAGAGAGAGAGAGCGCGAGAGAGAGAGAGAGGAAGGTGGAAAAGAGAGACGTCTTTGTCCCTCGGTCCTGTAGATCAGCTGTCGGATTTTAGTCGTCATTAAATACTTTCTGTGTTCAGCTGATCGACATGCCAATGGAAGGGGTGGGCTCCTGTCCTCTGCATTTGCCATGGCTGATTACTGACACTGGCAGAACGTAACGCCGCGTCCATTTAAGGCAGAGGCTCTGAGACCAATCACAGAACACATCTGCAGATACATTTTCCTTCACCCGCCAAAGCTGTTCATACCCACACTGATACTACACTTTGGAGACATGACCTCTGACCTTACTATCTCTCAGGCCATAGCTTGTCCCTACTGCTCATGTCTGTCTGGCCAGGTACACCCCCCGTATTCCACACAGGTCTCACTTTCACTGCAGCCCCCCCCCCCCAGGTCTCACCCTTGCATATTTCTGCATCCAGCTTTGGTTTCCCACTACATCGAGGGAGGCGTGTCTATCTGCTACCCCCAGAGTTCAAATTGTATCCCTCTTTCTATGACAAAAATGGAAATAAATTCATTAAATCACTTAATCCCCCCCCCAATGCCACGGACAGCGCTCGCCTGCTCCCTCACTTTTCCCCTCTTCCTGTCAGCCACCATCGCGATATGGAGCCTCTTCAGAGACCGGCTCCGTATCTGCCCCCCCCGCTGTCGAGGTCCCCCGGCCCCCCAGACGGATCACGCTCCGGCCCCGCAGTGCCCCGGGGACCCAACTTCTCACGGCTCTGCGGCGAGCTGATGCACGCTGGCGCTCACACACGAGCGTGCCCGCGCGCATGCGGCGCTACTCCAGGACCGTCCGCCGACGCGCTAAATCCGACGCACTTCGGTATAGACGCTGCCGCTACGATAATCCCAGTTCTCTGCAGATAAAAGGAGCACGAGACGGCAGCATGCAGCACAAGGGAACACGCCGGCGAGACAGAGGAGAGACACACGCCCACATGCATACTGATGCCACACAGGTAAGCATGCTGAGGCTCTCCGGTCGCTACTTACAGCATTTGATAAAATGGTATTGGGACATTTTTGCAGCCGCAGGTTCCAGCCGGTCCATGCGCGGCACTAGTCAGCTGCGTGGCTGGGCAGCTCAGCGGTTTGCCCGCGCTCGCATTATTCACAGAGGCTCACCGGCAGCCCGGCTCCCCCCAGCCCTCGTAGCCCTCTACTCCACCAGCCCCCAAAGCAGACGGCCGTCACGCCCGCGTCTCCGACCATGACCGGCGCACGTGCCGCCGCGGCCACGCTGATTGGCGGGCGCTGGCCACACCCACCATCCCACATCCTCAGCCCGCCTCTCCGCTGGCGAGCCTGCAGAGCGGGGGATTTAATTGGTGCTTCCCTTCTGCCACACCGGCAAAGAGAGAGAGAGAGAGAGAGAGAGAGCGAAAGAGAGACTGCGAGAGAAGGAGTGAGAGAGAGAGAGAAAGAATGGGGGAGGGAGACTGTGAGAGAGGGAGAGAGTGAACAAGAGACAGTGAGAGAGAGGAAGAGAGACAGAAGTGAGCTACTGCAGTGCGGCTAGCCTTGATAACGGGGCTACGTTTCGGCAAAATCTGCAAAGGTTTACCCTGTAGCATGCTCACTCTTCCTGGGCATCACCACCGCGGCTGTGCCGAGGCATCTGGGTAAAGACGGGCTCGCATATGCATGCCTGTGCCCGCAGGGGTTTATCAAGAGGAGCGTTCAGGACCCCCTGTGACTTCAGCGGACAGACGTGCAGCCAGAGCGGTCGCGTCGGCTTGCTGAGTTTTCACAGGCGGTTTCGCAGCCGAACACGTGCAGAGACCGGCTCCGCTGCTGCGGCTTTTTACCATTCCCCACCCCCCAGGTGCCCCTGCTCCAACGTACGTCACACACCTGAGGTTGGGGGGTGGGGGTTTGCAGCAAGGCAGGGAGCTGCTGGGAAAAAAAAAATCCCATAATCTGTATTCAGGTCATACCTGTAAACCCTAAGCAGTCCTCAGCCACAGTGGGATGAATTTCCCAGGAAATGCAGAGGGCAGCATGATCCCTGCAGCTCAGCATTTTGGAGAATCGAGCATTAGGTGTTCGGAGGAGTTAGTGTTGGATGTCCAGCGAGCAGATGCCTACACCGCAGGTAGAGCGGGACAGACATACAGTAAAGCCGTCCTTCTCCACACCTCCAGCCAGGACCCTGAGAGAAAAGGTCAAACCACTGAGCCAGTAGCGGCCAATCGCCACTCGGGGAGGGCGGGGCCCTGTCAGCCAGCCAGGCGCATGCTACCTGAAGGACGTCCGTGTGTCAGTCCCGGAAAGGGATGGGAAGTCACCCACCCATAAGGTCTGAGCTCAGGCCCAGCAGCAGAAACTCCCATATAGCATTAGATTTAAAGAGTGAGGCTTTCCGCTGTGACTGTGCTCCTCTTCTCGCCTTGCCATCTGCTGTCACCACCCCTGCGCTTGAATTTAACGCGAGTTTCCAGAAGGTGGTAGCGAGCAACCAACACCAGACATGGAAGGAGAACACAGAGGGATTTAGTCAGCAGATTCAGAGACAAAAGTTTATCATCGTAAGCAGCAACCTGCTTCTTTTATATCTCTTACTAGTCTGTCATGGCCATGAATAGCTGGAGATTCCAGGATGAAATGTCACCTCGGCCCCCCCCGCCTTGGTAGATTTCACCTGTTGTGGTGGGGGGGGGGGGGATCCCTTTCGGTAGACTTTGAGGGTTGGGGCTCCCCATAAGCTGCTGCCCCCCCCCCCACCCCCCGTATCTGCCTGGGTATCCATGGCCTTCCGACGCCCTGTGTAGCCGGGGCCATGTTGTTCTGGACAACGTGAAGAAGGACCTTGCAGCCTGAATAGAGTTTTGAGGAAAGCTCTCTCAGTAGGACTGAATCTGTCCCTGGAAGCGACAGCGTAAGGAAGGTGTCCAAACCGCTCCATTCTGCAAAATGAAGCCCGGTTTCTCCACACCAGCTAGGTACATCTGAGGTGCACCTTCTGCCATGGGCTCAACTCCCCAAAACGCTGAAGACCTTAGATGCTTCTCCGTACCACTCGTCTGGTCACTGTTTTTGCTCTCCAAATCTCCCAGGAGACACTAATTCAACTCTTTGCGACCCATCACTGTACTATTACACCCGCCCTAAATCATGCACTTCTTTTAAGTTTACCTCATTTTTATCTTCTGAATTGTACAATGCACTGTGCCATTGCTTAGTTTGTCTTGGGGAAAGTATTGCACTGTGATTATATATTGTTTGCAATCCCACTGGACAATAAATAATTATCCCTAGGGGCTGGGGAGTGACTCAATGGCCTAAATCTCTGTGGCTGTGATCAGAAGATCACTGGTTTGAGTCCTGGCCTCAGCAGAACAGTCACATGTCTGTGGGCCCTTGAGCAAGGCCCTTAACCCCCAGCTCCGGGGGCACAGCCTATAGGCAGATCCGTCGCTGTCACCCCCCAGGCTATGGAGAGCATGGTGGGGAAGGCAAAGAGAAGAATTCCAATGTGCCTGGACAAAGATCAATGACTTATCATCAGTGTTCATCCTTCTTTAATCGCAATTGGGTCCACAGTGACCATAGCAACAGCAAAGGTTTCCTACATGAAACATGATGCTGTTGCTTTAACTGTGAAGTTTGATGTTGTTGTCATAGTGAACACACATAGGTAAGTCTTTCTACATTGAAATAAATATTGACTCCAAAAGTAACACTGACCAGCATGACCTTGTTTGTGGCCAAAATAAATCTTGAACGGATAATCTTATTATGGGTTTCTTTCAGCTGAGGGATATGGTGACCCTGAGGGGTTTTTTGTCCAAAATCCCATAATGCAGCTGCTCTCTTATCTGGAGATACAGTATGTGAGCATAGACGTGAAGCCAATCTGCTTTAAGAAACTGAAACTATAGTCTCACATCACTGACCTTTTGAGTTCTTTCCAGTTGAATCAGGGGGCCGGCTGGTCCTCCCTGACAGGTGTTTTCCAGACAAAATCTCCATTTAGAATGGCACATTAGAAAGTAAAATGTCACTGTGCTGTGGGGGTAGTCTTCATTTTGCTGGGTGCACCATCGAGATGAAATGCAGCAATGATCTAGCCAGACAACTGACCTTTCTGCCCAGTGAGAGTAGCCCTAGTTTCTGGCACTTTACTGGACCCCCCACCAACCGAAGAAGACAGGCAAAGCCACAGAACCATGAACCATAAGATGCAATCGCTGTGTGGATTAATTAAGCTCTAGTTTAGCAATGTTAATACAATGAATTGTCTTTGTACACATCTTACCCAGCATTCATTGCTCCTGCTCTGTGCTGTACTAAGCGGGGGCCCAACATGACAAACTTTCTTGGGGCCACAACTGCATCACTGCAGATGGTGGCTACAAGCTAAAGATTAACAATAGCATAAGAGGAGTCAATTTTGGGAGTTTTCCCCATCATTTGCTAAGTCATTTAGTTGTATTACTTCTGCCCGTTGCATAAAGAAATCAGCAGCATGCAAAGGCTTCCTCTTCTCCACATCCTACTGGAAAACAGCTCACTCACCCCCTGCTCATTTAATGCTAATGGATTTTTAGTAATAAAATAATAATTAACACCACAGAGGCTGTGAGCAGTTAGTCCGTAATTAGGGAGCACAAGGTCAAGGGTTTGCTTATAGTGTTTTTTTCAGCTCTTCCTTGGTACCCCACACAGCCTGAGTGGTTTTGACACATTTCACTAGCATTTGTGGGAGGAAAACACAGGAGTCCATTTCAGAATCAAAGCTCCATGCCCCCACAAAGAAGAAGAATTGCATCAGAGGGCTTAACCTACATTTCCCTCCTCAAAGAACTCAAATAAGCAATAACAATCGTAACCGTTCCACAGGAAGCAAAACAGAGTCCCCTCTGGAGGACAGACTGAGTAATGCAACTTAAAGGCACGACGCTTTGCTAATTCACGCTAAAACCCTGTGCCCTCACTCAGGATGAGCATATTAAAGTGCACTTGATTTTCCAGGTTGACTGTTGCCTTCCACAAACAAAGGAACAGTCTCAAAAAAACATCATTACGAGCACAATAATGCATGAAGGTCAGTTGCCTTAACAAAACACCTTGCAGTATTTGACTAAGTGACGACTCATAGAAGGTGCGTCATCTCAGATCCCACAAGCATAGCGCTGTGAAGTGGTCACCTTCAGCCCAGGGTCAGCTGACTACCTGCTACGGAAAGACACATCACTTCTTTTTCTCGACAGCGCTTCAAAAAATACTCACAGAAATGCAGCATACTACCTAATGACACAGAGTACCGCAGTGCATTTGGTGACAAGTTTAATTAAGGAGAGCGTAGTATCGGAGATCAACGGCTTTGGAAATATTCCTGCTGGCGTAGGCACCTGTAATCAAAACACAGTTCATGGACAAGCTCACAGGAAACGTGCCAGGATTCTTAAATCTTGCGTCTTTCCCTAAACATGTCCGCTCCCCGTAATATCTGCTTCCCTGTTTGACACTGCGGGAGGCTACGATGAGAAGGCTCAGCCACTAGGACCTAAAACCCTCAAGCGTAAAAATATTTGACACGTGAGAAGCAGCCCATAATGGAGACAGACGTGTGATGCGTGAAGCGGGAGCCGTAGATATGAAGCAGGGTGGCCCTGGCACCGAGCTCACAGACACGGGACGTCGCGCTGGCATTGTACGAGCACAGCTCTGTGAAAAGTGCCCGTCGCGGAAGAAAAAAGCCTTTTTTGTGCCTAAGTACCCAACAGCCGTTGCTCTGTTCTCTTCCTCCGGTGGATCAGCGGCAGAGCGGGCCATCTGCACCGTCCCACGAGGGGATGCTGTCCTGCAGCAGGAGTTGAAGGATTTTGCACTAATTTAGCTCATTAGCTGCTATTGCCGGCGAGTGTGGGGGGGGGGGCGGAGGGTAGGGGGGGTA
>JAODLC010000001.1:45699136-45720479 GCA_026781145.1 Hippopotamyrus pictus
CAACCCTGCTGCGTGGCGGGAGGGGGGGGGGTGTTTGGGGTTTTGGGGGGGTGTGAGTCGGTTGGTGGGTTATGTGTCAGCCCCTCGGCTTCGCGTTCATCACTCCCACCAAAGGCCATCCCGCCCCCAGAAGGCCAGACTCATGGAAGGCCCCAGTGCCTGCCAGTTTCCAGGGCAGTACAGACAGACAGGTTCGGCATCACTCAGGAGCAAGAGATGATAAGAAAGAGAGAGAGAGAGAGAGAGAGAGAGAGAGGGAGAGAGGGAACGTGCCTAAGGAACAGATGCAGCCGTGGCAACGCCCCTGACAATGACAAAGGGGTGGACCACCCAACCATCACTGGACAGCTACACAAAGCGTCCCCTGGAAAGCACCGCCCCCCCCCCCAGCCCTGTAATGAATCCTTAATGCCACTGGCCCCGTTACTGCATCAGAATGCAGCCGGTGATAGCACCCAAATTGACCTTGGTGAGGTATCACCAGCCCACCCTCCACTGGAGGAGAACTGCTTTCACGCACATTTTCTACACACTGTGGCCTGCAGGAATCACACTGTGCAAAACTGCAGCATCTGCGTGCGCAGCACTGTGTTAGAATTCAGCAGCAGTCGACACAGAAGCTCGTCAGCCCCCCCTGGGGTCATCTTTACTGTAATTATAATTATACTGTCTGCGCAACTTCATCATCATTAAAAGAGGCCATCTGGTTTCTATGGTACCTGAACATCTAAGGGAAGTATTATGGGATCTCTCCTTTAAATACAGCTAAATAAAATGGAGGGGCTCTGGACACATGATGTCACTGATTGCTTTGTTGGTCTGGATCGTGACTCACCTCTGAAGTGGTCTCCATTCCTTAAACAGACACTCAAGTCTATTTCACAGCCTCTTTTTCATGTTTTGTTGGACCTTTGCAGCGCTGATGGGCTGTGAGTGTTTTCACACATAAATCTATGTTTACATCTACGCCCGTGTTTATGTCTGTCAGCTGCAGAGAGTTCAGCTTTACGCAGCCCTTTGAAAGCTACGGAGTACGTGCGAGATTTCCACGTCATATTCCTGGGCGTTGTTGTCGTAGGACGGAGCATGGCAGAGGTAGGCATATGAGTGGCATGAGCAGGCTGTATTAGCCAGTGTCATTTAAAGCTCAGATTTAAAGAAAAGCTTGAGTGGCCCCTGTAGCTCGACATGCAAAGGTTATGGGTTCAAATCCCAGGGAACACACACAAATTATAACCCTTCGCTTTACTGGATAAAGGATCGCCAGATGAATTAGTAAAACTGCTGAAGCCCGATGTGGACCACAGGCCGTTCCGACAAAACGGGGCCATCATGTGGTGTAAAAAAGAAGCACAGAGGGGGGAGCGAGCATAGGGCCCTCTGGCTAGAGGCCTGAGCACCTCTCAGGCAGTTTGGCAGATCAGCTTCAAAGCCCATCTTTAGCTCTGAGAGTCCTTCTGAAGCACAGAACTCTGGGGAGAAAAACCCGGCATATAGATTAATGGGTTTCTGCTGTTGACAGATCATGAGAACGTCCCTGGAGAACCACCGCAGGAGAGCTTCCTGCTGAAAGGCTCTTGTTGCCCTTGATCTTGCCCTCACGAGCAGATCTTAAGAATGGGTGAGGACCACACGAGACTGTATTATTTGTGAAGCTGATTAAGTAGACAGTAAGCACTGCAGAAAGCAGTGGAGAAGGCACTGCAGAAAGCAGTGGATAGTATTTACAAGAGTCAAACCCAACAAACATTATTTTGCTTTGGCCCAGCTAAACAAATAGGCTGTTAAAACATATTTCTGAACAGGTACATGGTGTGACATCCTCACGAGATCTCTGATGAAGTCAAGGAGTGTATCTACCGCTTTAAGGAACGAGGAAGCAAAGTGAGATGTGAAGATGTCATTCACAAATGGGAGCTTCTGAAGAGGCCTGGACCCATGAGTCATCCAGGTCATGCCTGGAATGCAGTGGCATCTGTGTGGTGCTCTCCTTCAGCACCTGGCCAATCCCAGCATGCAACGCTTCCTGCAGCAATCTCCTCCAGCCCCATGTTGCTCAGCTGTCTTTGGGTTGCAATGTAGGATCCCCAAATCCCCATGCCTTCCAAACACGTTTATGCTCTTTGCTCATAGTGCTAAGGATTTGTAATATAACTAAAAGTCATCTATGGACCTCTGGTTGGATCACTGGTGGAAAATAAACAAAATGAATTGTATCACAAGTTCCATCATTGTACCCATGACCTCCGAGGCAATACAGACTCAGCTCCTCATGTCGATTCCAGGACTCCAAACAAGATCCACATGACCTGAACCCTCAGCCCGAAATGGACACCAGGGATGCCGGTGCCCCCAAAACTGGAAGACCTGACTGGTCCACACACAGACCCTGACCCCATCGCCCTCGGCGACACTGCGTCCAATTATAGCACAAGAAGCTGTGTATCACATGACACAAGCAGACGAAGGAGAATCTCTCCAGGACTGGCAGACGCTTCTCCACGGTTCTCCCGCACACAAGGTCTCCAGACTTTCACAGTTACAAGCTCTTATTTTCATTTTGTCTCATAGCCATCAAGCGACAGATGCACTTGTTTGTCAGGTAGGTCAAACCAAACAGCCATAAGCCCTCTCCTTATGAGACAACATACTACACTGGACAACAGTCTTAGGCAGTCAAAGGAAATATTTAAGGCTATTTATCAGAGTAATATGTGTACATTTGCTCAGAACAAAAACACCGTTTAACATTAGAATGCTTGCAAATTAACAGTAACACATTGAAATTAACATGAATTTGTAACTATTCTCCAAAACAGTACAGATATCTTGTTGGATGGTTAGAACGACAGTGATTCAGCTCCAAAACCTCTCCTCAGAGACACCTCAGTCAATCCATGTATTCATAAAATTTCACTACTAGCTCACTTAATTACTTAATCAATCAATTTATCAATCAATTGATTAAGTTAAAAAACATTCCATGAAATACTGATTACCCATACAAGGTGTGTTAGCAGCTGAGTCAAAAACTATGTGCGTGTATTGGGTGGTTGCTGCAAATACTGGGGTGATATTAGGAGAGGTTTTGAAATGGCTGACACACATCACATTCACACCAGCCCGATCCTTCAAAATGATTCTCATCGACTGCCTAAGACCTTTGCACAGTACTGTAGGTGTTGCATGCTGAAATGTGTGCAGCTGGGATTCAACTTACAAGTGACTTGGAGGAAAAGTCAATAATAGTTCCTCTCTCATGTCCCATTCTGGTTCATCCCGCGACCCTGTTCTGTCATGCGGCTTCTGGTTGTGGGACGCGGGAGGCCACCTGAGCTTGTGGCGAAAGGGATCTATTTCTGTAGACAGAGTGGTGGCCAAACAGGAAGTACAGCTGGGGCAGAATAGCTAAGCTCCCAAAACTACGGTGAGTTTAAGACGCTTGACTTAATTAATGAAACGCTGCTTCCTAAAGGTCACAGAAGGGATATAAGTCCATCACAGGGCACTATAAACACACCCAGGGAAACTAAATAACTTAAATAGCAGGTCTTTGGACTGTTGTGTTGCCCACACACACAGAGGGATAACATGCAATGTTACGTACACGAAGTCAGTCCCGCAGGTGTGAGGCCACAGCGCCACCTTCTGGGCAACAGCATCCAGCGGTGGGCGTCGCTAACTGGCGGCTCGCGGACTGGCGGAGCCCCGCCCACCACTGCCTACGTCACCCCATGTGAACGACACAAAGGAGAGCTGGTTTGCTGCACGCGGACACCCTGCCGTGAGCCAATGTCCTGCGGCGGAGCTACCCGCGTTCCGGTAGCTATAACCAGAAGGTTCCAGGACATCAGTAGCTTCTCGGGACCTATTATCCGGGAGGGCGGGGGGCTGCTTCTGCTCAATCCTCTCTCTTCCCTTCCCCTGATCGCTCACAGATGGGGAAGCGGCTCCCTCCCAACACTCTCCGCTACCCTGACAGCCCCATCCATCTCAGATCCTGTTGGGGGACGTTAGTCGGACTGTTTCGAGCACCGACCTGGGAGCTGTCGGTCATGGCGACAGTCCTGACGGGCGGCGTGTCTGCGCACACGCTAGCGGCGCACAAACGAGCCAACATCCGACAAGAAGGCGTGACCGACACTTACGTTTGAGTCAACCCAGACGTGTACCCACAGTCCCATTCACTGCACTAAGGCTCCCTATTCTTTCAATTTGAACTTGGCTGCAAGGAGAGAGCAAGCCAGTCTAACGCAGCCCGGCACAGTGTGTTCAAATGATTAACACTGGATTATTGTGGCCGGCTGCTGGGGGAAGCTGGGAGCACTAGGCAGAGGTGGGAATAGGCATCTCTGAAGGATCTGCTAAGAAAAGTCCTCCTCATTGTGGTCCCTCTGCCAGCTATGCCATCCAAAAGGCAAGCTGGCAGATGGGTGTGGATTAGCTGTGGGTACTCCAGACTCCAGCAAACATTCTGGGGGGGGGGGGGTGTGTTCAAGGGAGGGAGCTGCAGCTACTCGGAGGATCCCCCTAAAACCGGGCCGACCTAGCAGATCGGGGGTTCTCCACTAGCATCGACGGCAGGATTCAAAAGGCTCCATCTGCCCAAACAGTGCCCCCCACATCTAGGCCGAGCCATCTGGGGGGGTTCTAAAGCAGAATCGGGTTTGAAATTCATGCATACAAGCTGTGCCAAATGGCATGTCCAGTTTTGGCTTATGACAGGCATTTTAAACATTAACAGCCAAAACAGCAAAAATCCACAGGCGTATGAGAGGCCTAAAATCACCAAGCCTGCCCCTGTGTTTTTCTAAACAGTGAACATGCTCAGGATGAATCATTTCTAAATGTCACACGACCTATCACTTAAAAATTACACATCGTAACCCCGGGGTGCCCGATTCTCCCATTGACAAAAATATTTCCACGAACAGACAAATAAAAACAAATAAAGGCTTTTCCGGAATGCCGACTCATATGCTGGCCTAGCTAAGGCCCAACTGTAAAACATCACATACCTGGCTGTGATGTCACCCATCCAGGTGGAACTTCTCCCGGACGAGATGCCTGTCATCGGCCACGGGGACCCACCTCCAGCGAGGAGAGGCCCGCTAGCTCACCACCGTGCTGAGACGCCCACCCCCCCGCATAGATAGCAGTCCTCATCCGCTCCCATAGGCAGACCCTCCAAGGCCAGCCTCACTGCCTAAGAGAGGGAGGAGCAAAGCAAGATAGAGAGGGGGAGAGAGAGAGTGAGGTGGAGCAAATGGGAGTAGGGAGGAGTCAGCAAACCAAGAAGACAGTCCCCGGTCTCTAATTACAGCTGTTTAGCAGAAAGGCTAGGAACTGGTGAGACTGGCAAGGCCACTGTTCGGAGAGGCAGAGTCAAGATTCAGGAGTGTATTTGTCATATGCGCAGTAAACAGTCAGTTCCGCAACGCAATGAAAACCTTACTCTACATGTCCATAACACAAAACACAAAACACAGACTTGAAGTACGGATTAAAGAGCAAAAATGAATTAGGTTGCCTGTGCCATATCAGGGTGAGTTTCAGTATCAGACATGAGCGGAATCATCCCCGTTCTGCAGCGCCTCAGTACTCAGAGGCAGGAATGGGCGGAGTTATGCTTGTATTTACCGCTGAGGACACTGAGGTCATGTCCTGGGTATTTTTCCTGGATTTTTTTTTTTCTAACTATCTTTTGTCACTGAGGGTTATTTCTCAAAACGATTATTGCTACTCTCAGAAACAGGTAAAAATTCATAACTTACACTGTAGTCTTAAAAAAAATTCTCGGGGGAACATGCCCTCCCCTAGGAAGGACAACTACTCCTGACCTCAGTATTTTAAAAATCCTGGGCGGAGTTGTCCTCATACTCAAACAGAGGTGGATAGTGGTACACCCTAATGCTGGGGGAAGATTAATAACATGTGGAGACTGGATACTGACGTACCGGAGAGCACAAGTGTTCAGGCATCGGCGGCACGTTACAGAAAGGGTACAGGCACAACACACACAGAAAGGGTACAGGCACAACACACATACAGTAGAAAGGGTACAGGCACAACACGCACAGGAAAATTGCCCTCCCTCTCCCATTCTAAAGATGGTCTCTTCCGGCTCGCATCAGCATGGTCAGACCTCATCAGCATGACAAAGGCAGAGCGGCTGACCCCAAGGGGCCCCGTTCCACGCTTACGCAGAGCCGCCGCAGACAAAGGCCGGCCCCCGGGGACCACCAGAATGCTCCCGGTGGGAAAACAGAGGGCATAGTATTAAGGGGGAATCGTGCGGAAGTAACGGGGCCAGGGGTCCCCAGGGGGGGCGGGGGGAGACGCGATCTTGTACGAGCTACAACAAACACCGCGGGCGCCGGTGACCGCACGCCATGTAAGGCAAGGAGAGCTGAAGTCAGGGTCTGTATGGGAAACCGCTCAGCAGCAGGAAGACCTTGGACTAGGGAGTGTCTGGAGAGCACAAGTCCACAGCGGCGCTGCGGGCCCTACAAGCCGCGTGGATCCTCTTACTACGGCATCCGCGTGCTGGATCGGCGGCGTCGTGACCTAAATTTACAGAGGAACCCAAACGGCAGCTTTATCTGTGGTGCTAAAACAGGAATGTGTGTCTGGGTGTCGGCGCTCAGGCTGGGGTATTAGGTGCGCAGGCTTCTTAGCACGAGTGGCTTGCTCCTCCAGACGGCGAAGTCTGCCGCTGAATTCACACCGGGGAAGAGGCTCGCTTACTGTATGGGCGAGATATTACGACAGCTATGAAGGGTGATCTTAGCCAATTTTAATGCGCCGTGACTGTGCCAGACGTGGTTGATTCCAACATCTCAGAGACAGGCACCCTCCTGGAATCTTCTCCCACACTACAGTGTCTGGAGTTTACATAAAATGGTGCAATAAACAAAAAAAAACGTCCGGTCGGCAGCAGTTCTGTGGGTGAAAACACCCTCTTAAGACAGGGGTAAATGGGCAGACTGGGTAACAGGTAACAGGAAAACTACAGGTGCAATACTAGCCAGGTGTGTACACACACACACACACACAGGTTTGTAATTATATCTTTGCAATTATATCTAACCTTAACCACAAGTAACCAAACAAAATACGAGACTTATGGCATTTTTAGTTTTTTTGATTGCAGTCACAGATTTTTATAAAATTGAACTTCCCCTTGTGGGAACCAAAATAATGGTCCCCACCATGTCAAAATAACAGGTTTTTATCATAATGTGGGGACAGTTGGTGCCCCAACATAATATAACCATACCGCCCCACAAACAAACAAAGGAAAAAATATATACTGTCATATACTGAGTATATATATACTTATACTGTATATATTGTTTACACTTTAATTGCTATTTTTCAATACTGTATTAGTTCTGGTGCTGCTTTTTAAAAATTACTACTTTATTGTTATTTCATCTTATTTTTTGTTATATATTTATGCTTCTATAACTGAGTATGGAAGTGGTAACTCAATCTTGTTGTACTTATTCAATGACAAAGATGTTCATTCCTTTATTCATTCACTCATTCATTCATTCAAAAGCACTAGATCATAATATCTAGGTCTGATTAATCTCTGAATGTGGCAAACAGGGTCATATCGAAATGTAACTACATTCCCCTAAACAGGCCTTTGAGAAGCCAGCAGCATCCAGAGAATTGTGTCTCCAACTTGGCATGAAAGCCCCGGTAAATGTGGATCCACTTTTCTGAGAATGACTCTCTCCTTGTGAGGCCTGGAAGTCAAACACAAACACATTGGTACAGAAACACATGAATAATTGACGGCCAGCTGCAATCATTCTGCTGCAGATTGCAAGTGAACATTTGAAACAAATCAATACAAAAACACCCGGTATGCAGCAATTATTTTCCGAGAAATGGTCTGTCATTTGTTTTCATAGGCATCTGATATATTATTATGTTTCATAAATAAAATCGTACTTTTATGCACCATTTGCAAGCACAAGTATACATGAATTTTTAGTTTCCACATATCTTGCTCTCCGGTGACACCTGGGGTCAGGGAACAGGGTCACCCATTTATCTTGCTCCCGAGGGGCAGTTTTTGGGGTTAAGGACCTTGTTCACAGGCCCAATAATGATGACTCTGCCAGCCATGGGATTTGAACCAGCAACCTTCCGGACGTTAAATAGACTCCTAATTAGCTGGACCGGATATTCGGAAAGTCGATCCTGGAAAAGCCTTAGACAGGCAACATGCGCTGTGGTGGAGAAAAGGGTGGTTTTTTATATTTTACTGATATTTTACTGTACAAGAGGTTTAGCCAGTAAAAGACTGTTTCACAGGTAGGTCAAACCAAACAAACTTAAACTGGCACCTTTTGAGACAACATACAGTACTGCGCAAAAGTCTGGTGTTTCAGAATAAATCCATATACTCTGGCTTTTTCCTTCTTATTTCGAATAATTTTCATAAACAAGCAAATATGCCTAACCAAGAGATATGGTGTAAATGTTAGCACAATTAGTAGCATGGACTGAAATATCAGAATGCATTGCTGATAAAATAATAAAGGAATCAACTGCACAGTCCAAACAAGTTTCTACAATACAGTGTAGGCTGTGATGTAGGCTATTATTCCAAACCAAATGCTAGGCACTACTGCTAAACATCCACACATCTACCCCATTAAGCGTAGAACAGTTACCAATTAGGCAAATGCTCCGGTCAAGCAGTACCATTGGGGAGCCCTGACGTAGTATGTATGGAGTTTATGATGCGTATGAAAATATCGGACAAACCAGAGTTCAAAAACGGAGCGTTTCTTGATCCACCTAAGAACATGCAATGCAGGCGGTCAGTTGAAGCACATCAGGGGTGGGGAACCTGTTCCATGGAGGGCCAGTGTGGGTGGGGCTTTTTATGATGGCCTCTCAGTCAGCCAATCACAGTGGGTCCCCGGGACTGGAGTTAAGAACCACTGCATCTCTGTCTGTCGGCTTAGGATTACGAGGACACACTACATCCTTTGCTCATTTTAATTGAAAGAATTATTTATATATTTGACCAGTCATTTAGCTTAATTGATTCTCCCGCTAGGCATGTTGATAAGGCAGATCACCTGAATCCTGCCTAATTGTAAAATACTTTTTATATAATTATAAGAATTATTCACATGCATTTTGGATTGTAATATTTACTTACAAATGTAGAATTCTTGTCTGTATGTTACATGTTCAACCTTTTAAAACCGCACTGTTGCGTTTGACCATGTACTGTAGAGGTGTGTGACTTACTATAGTGAAAAATGCAGTTAAGGGTCATTTACATGTGATCACCCATGTTTTGGTGTTTTTCCACCCAAAATGTATATCTAGTCTAAAGTTCACTTAAACCCGGCAGCTAATTGCTTTTTTGACTTAAGTACATGGGAGAATCGACCCCTATGTGCAGATATACACCTTCAATGTCATTCAAGATAAGGGCTGGTAGCTCACGTGAGCTACATAAAAATATTCCCTTATTTTTGCACTGATTATTGCTTAAGTTGATTCCATTACAGGCATGAACTCCTGTAAACACATCCATTTTCTGAAATCACTTGTCCTATTCAAGGTTGTGGGGGCCCAGAGCCTAAGGGAGCAAGGCAGGGAACAGCCCAGGATGGGGTGCCAACCCATCACAGGGCACAAAGCAGGGAACAACCCAGGATGGGGTACCAACCCATCACAGGGCACAAAGCAGGGAACAACCCAGGATGGGGCACCAACCCAACACAGGGCACAAAGCAGGGAACAACCCAGGGTGGGGTACCAACCCATCACAGGGCACGCTCACACACCAGTCACTCACACACACACACACACACACACCTTATGGGCACTTTGGTAACTCCAATCAGCCTCAGCACGTTTTTGGACTGTGGGGGGAAACCGGAGTACCTGGGGGAAGCCCCATGATGACACGGGGAGAAGATGGAAACTCCACACATATGGAACTCCAACATAGACTCAAACCCGGGTACCCGAGGGGTGACAGGACAGTGCTAACCACGGCACCACCGTGCCACCCTGTTCCTCTAACCACATGCAAGTGATATATTGAAACCCGTTAATAGAGAAATGTTAACGCTCCCTTTAATTGAATAGGGAGTTCCAGTTCTAGCTGGAACTTGAACTTGTTACCTCTCGATCATTTATCTGGCCCTCAAACCCAGCGCTGAACCTCCACAGGGACAGCATGCTGCTCCTCCGGAAGCTGACGCCTCCAGCACTGTTATGCAGGTCATGTGACCCTGTGTAAAGCAGCGGAGCAACACCGCTGCAATCCGCCTGCGACTATCTGGCCCACATTCCCCGGAAAGGCTCCCAGCCGGCCACGGCGGGCTTACATGGGGGAGAGCGGGAATGGAGGCAGGATGCTTGGCTGCAATCCAGCTCAGGTTCACCTTTAGCCTGCCGCCATTAATCAGCATCTGCCCAAGAATAGGGGAATATGGATGAGGGAGAGAAATTACCAGAGATGTGGGGGAGACAAGACACAAAGACGGATTGAAGGAAGGGACTGCAAAACTGAGTCAGGTACAGCAACTTTCTGTGGTGCATGCTGGGTAATACAGGAGCAAAAATCTGTGCTTTGAGACAAATATTTTGCATCCCCAAACCTCAAATAAAATTTATTGCTTTGTACAAAACCGCTCACAGTTTTCTCATGTCCTTGATTGTATACCACAGGAATTTGCATCTTCAGATGTAACATAACAAATGAATTTTTAATTACCTATTAACCGTCACATTTAGGCATGTCTTTTAAACATTTACGTGTCAGCTGCAACCAAGGGGAACATTAAACACAAAGATGAAAGATTAAAATTATAATGAAAATGAATATTGTAATGGATCATTTTAATAAATTCATAAATTCATCCTTATCTGTGTCTACTAGGAATCACTAACCGATTGGTTTCTGTGTAACAAGTAAATCACTGCTCACACTGCCTGTTAAACTGCCTCACTCGATCTAGAACTAAACAAGGGAATGACATCAGATGGTTACCATGGTAGAGCACAAGGGTATTTTTTAGAGCACGGAACAGCACGCTGCCGTAGACCCTTCCGAGGCAGCAGGCATGAGCACATGTAGATGAAGCCTCAGTCTGTTCACCCCTCAAAGCCGTTTCAGAGTTCATGTCCCCCAAATTCCAACCCAATCCACTTCTCTCACACACAGACTTCATGGTGCAGTGCCAGTGTTCGCCCTGCCTGGGTTGCCCGCCGTGACTGGGCTCAGAGCCCACGTATGAAACCGGGGTACCGGAAAATGGAACCGGGAAGTCCAACAGAATTGGCAACCTGGAAAATGTTGGAGTTATGCTCGAGTCGTGGGATATGGAAACAGTCAAACTCTGTTCCCACGAGGAGTGAGGAAAAACGTGAATGAGAGGCTAAAATTCCATTTTTGCTTTCCAGTCATACGGAAACTGATTTTTATCCAAAACAGCAGTAAGTTCATTTTCAAAGGGGGCAAAGCAGTAGATGGGATATCTGTATAATAAAAGCTGTTTGTGATGTACAACAGCAACTGGGCTGACAGCCAGTCTCTACAACAGCAATGCATGTCATTACTCTTTCTGCTTATGCATCTAACCCAGCGTTTCCCAACCCGCTCCTTGGGGACCCAGAGACGGTCCACGTTTTTGCTCCCTCCCAGCTCCCTGTCAGTTTGTCCACATTTTTGAGCAAAAACGTGGACTGTGTACGGGTCCCTGAGGACCGGATTGGGAAACACTGATCGGAACCGTTATTGTCTATCTGATGCCCCAACCATCACTTTAATATAATTTAATATTTTTAATTTCAGATCCCCGAGTTGATAGCTTTGTAACACAGCATCAGCATGCAGGCATGCAGCAGAACAAAAGGATGGCCAAAAACAAAGCAAAATGGCAGATAAAGATCTGAAGCACACTGGACTGCAGCCAGAAAGCGGGTTTGCACTCTGACAAGCTGTGAGGATGAGCTAGAGTCATGACCAGAATGGAAACCTGAAAAGGAACTTCCTGTGTGCACTTTACTGAGCAGGCTGGAGAGCTGACAAGGCTGCACCTCCCTGTATCTCACAGTAACCTTTTAAGTGCATGTTTGGAGATGTGGTAGGAGAAAATGCTGCCTTAACCATGGTAACAGGAAGTGAATTCCAGCCAGGCTAAAAGACATGCAGAGGTATTAGCGATGTAACAAAAAAATCAGGACGAGCCTGAGGGTGGCCGGATGCCAGCTGAGAGCCTTGGGGGTGGGGCAATCATGGTGCTTACTGGTGCTTTCACGGAGGACCGCTGCCCTTATGAATGCTGGGCACCAGTTCACACAGATGGAGGGCTGCAGCTGTACTAGCACAACAGAAAAGTGCGTGAGGTTAGAACGTGGAGATAGCATGTAGGTATAGCGTGTGGGTGTAGCAAGTGGGGTGGGTATAGCATGTAGGTATAGCATGTGGGTGTAGCAAGTGAGGTGGGTATAGCATGTAGGTATAGCATGTGGGTGTAGCAAGTGGGGTGGGTATAGCATGTACTGTAGGTATACTTTTGGGTGTAGTGTGTGAGGACAGCATGTGGATATAGCAGGTCAGCATAACGTAAGGATAATGTATGAGGACTGCAAGTGAGATTAGCATGTGGAGTTTGCATGTGATAATAGTATGTGTGGTGCACATAGGAGGGTAGCATGTGACAATAGCATGTGGGGACAGCATGTGATGACAGCGTGAGGATAACGTGTGAGGGTTCTGCTGCTGAGAACGTTTGACGAATCTACAGTTTTGATCTTATTATTTCCTCTGCACTGACACATATATCTGCTGTGTTCATTACTGTTAAGAATATAAATAAAAGTACAACAAAGAAAGAAGATGCGCAGAAACATTCTGACCGTGGAGGACAGATAAGATTAAAATCTCAAGCCAGTCATTTCCACTCTGCCCTGATCTGCCAGTGATACCAGTTAACAAACTGCTGCTTATATAAACTAGCTGCTTGCACATCCTGGGGCTCAGCCTCGCTGCTCTCTCTCTCATTCTGGCGTCAAGCCGGTTGTTTCCTGGTTCTGACGCTCTCTTGCCGTGCTCCTGGGCATTGTTTCTTGCCCCCCCCCCCCTTGCGTACTCCACACCTGGGTTCCACGCCTGCCTGTTTCCTCTGACGACATCTTGGTGGCCATCCAGAAACATGAGGTTCCCCCAACGCGGCAAGCACAGTTACTATAGGTGGAAGACGCCGCTCGCAGTGGCCAGGGCACAGCTGGCAGTGCCTCATGCCAGACCCGAATGGCATCAACATCGTCTTTTAACCGCATCAGTATAACTCTATTGTATTTCACAATAGAAGGCAAGGAATTCATTTGCCGTTTTAAAACAAGATAATTCGTCTCACATGCAGCTCTGCAACAGTTCAGCCCTTAATTAGTGAACCACTGGATCCATCTGTTTCTGTTTTGGTATCTCTTATTAAACCGTGTGCTTACAAACAGTACGGATCAGGACATGACTACATGTCGCACACGAGCCGGGTCACAAAAACAATGCGGCTTCAGTGTAGGGGCCGTATCAGAGTTTTAGACTCTTTTGTACACTGAGACCACATTGGGATCCACAATGCGTTTGACCCCCATCAGATCCTCAAAACCATTTCTGACATTGGTGTATCTCTCAAAGAGGGGTGTGGTGCAGCGGGCTAGGCCTCTGTGTCTGTGATCACAAGGTTGCTGGTTCAAGCTTGGCCTTGGTAGAATAGTCACATGTCTGTAGGCCTATGATGCCAAGCTTGTTCCCACCTGTATGGAAACACAATGGAGAAAAGAATGGTTTTCCCACAAAGATTATAATATCGAATATTGTGTTATATTGCACATACAATATTATGTGTGTATGCTTAATCACCACTGTGAAAATGTGTTTTTTTATACCTTACTAATTGGAGGTGCTAACAGATCCCTGTTGCTCTGTAAACTGGGACAGACGCCTCGAGAGCCGATGGGGGGACGGTGGGACGGTGCCATCTCTGCTAGTGTATGAAACTCCCTACTGGGTCCCACGCTCCTGGACTCAGTACCGCTGAACTTTGAAACGTGAGCTAAGGATCACGCTGAGGCTCCGGAGACTTGGACGTGCCGATCAGGAACAAGATAGCCGGGCGCGACTTCCAGAACCGTGTGGCGAGCTGCACAATTAGCCGCTCTCTGCAAATCCCGTAACTGAGGGGTCACGCTCCCGGCCCTGGAGTCTCTCATTACCGTCGCCATGTCGGGGTCACTGCTTCCAGTGCTGTCACTGTGCATCGGGATCACTGCTTCCAGTGCTGTCACTGTACATCGGGATCACTCCTTCCAGTGCTGTCACTGTACATAGCCGCTCCTCGGTTAGCGAGCATTTGCAAATCTCACGGTAATAAAAAAATATATATCACGTTCCGACAAATGCGTACATTTACAACCAAATTTTGTACGCCCGAGTGACAGAGCATGCCGGGGTGAGAGAGACCTTTGAAGCAGAACGTATGAAATGTTGTTGAAAATGAACAAAAAAAGAATCTGAGTATGAAAGCCTGAAGTAGTTGGAAGTGCAGTCATACGCCCAGTGTCACGCCCAGCTCCGTACGATTCTCATGTGTGCCACGCCCACCTCGTTACCCCGTGTTTTTACCTGATTGTTCTCGCCTGTGCCTGGTTAGTTTGCTCTGTCTTTTGTATTTAGTCCTTGTCAGAGTCAGTCTTCCCCAGACTTGTCATTGTAGTGTTGCCCCATGTTTGCCCGTCCTGTGAGTTTCTGCCTTCGAATAAACCCCGTTTCCCCGACCATCCGGCTATGTGCGCCTGCTTACCCGCTCGCTCACCCGCTGAATGTAACACCCAGGGTACCGTGATTTTCACGAAACGGGACTTGGTTGCTAAAGGAGTGCTGGTTATATGGGTCATGCGAGTCCATCAGATGTGTTTATGCTATTAGGTGTGCATACAAGGTCTTAAGACATACATTTATCAAGGTACTGTACTTTATTACGCCGTGGTCTTGTGAAATACTGACTAGTTCACACCACTCTCTCCGTAAGGGAGTTAGGTGTCACACATTTTTAGCTCTAATTTACTTAGATCCTGAACTATGCTATGTTTCCTGTGAATTTGTCAAAAACAATGGCTAAATTATATAGCTTCACAGGCCGTAACTGCTTATAAACCATATTTGTAATATATAATATTAATCACTGATTAGTCGATCAAGTTGTAGCTAACTACGCTTTGCTGTTTAGACGTTTTTTTTATTATTATTATTTATTTTATGTTGAAAATAACAAGGCCTTCGGACAGACAGCATCTCAAAACTGCAAGTGCCGCAATAGTCAGCATGAACCACCCCACCCTGTACATTAAAATCCCCAAACATCTTTACAGACAGATATTCTCAGGCTGTTCTCACAGATATGGCCAACACACAGTGAAGTGACAGTTACAACAATGAAAGTGACATTTTGGTAGATGACTGGCTTGGCAGCTGCAGTCACTCACCTCTATGTCACCTTGTTTCAGTGTTCAGATCAAGTGTTTCATCTCTTTCACGGGGCTTGGGTAAAAGCGCCCCCTACAGGCAACTTTCTGCTCAAATTGCAGAGAATTGAGGCTGTGAAACCCATATGGGTAAGATGACTGCGCACTGGCAGTCACTGCCTTCCCATAAGTCACTGTTTTATCCACTGGATCCAAGCAGGGAGTAGCAGAAAGACTACAATTATCACCATAAATTTCAAAGGCTCATTTCTCTCCCATTAAGAGTATCTAGGGTACATTTCGTTTTTATGTGTCAATATTAATATTCATTAGCAATTAGCCATTCTTTGTCATACAGCAGGATCTCATTGTTTTAAATACATAACCCAAATAAAATAATTTGGGGGAAATGGGCTTAGGAAGGAAAAAACATGGTAAAGTACAGCCTGTCTGGTTTCTTTCCTCATTTTGTTAATTTCTGCTCATAGCTCTAAGTGAACATAGCTAGAAAGTGTAAGTCAAACATATTATTAATTTCAGGACATATCTAGAGGATTTGGCATAGAGAGAGCAGTTTTGGCCATAATACAGATCACCATTTTAAATACTAGTAGCTTCTCCCTGTCCACTGCTAGCTAGTCCAGTGTGGGCCGCTCTTTCTGACATTACATACTGCCGCATCCTCTTTGAACTGACCGGACCACAGCTCCATCTAGTGGTGGAAAAGAAATGAACATGAATACATCTGGTAAAACATTAAAATGCATCAGCTACCGTAACTTTGGTATAAATACCCACAAATGAACGTATCTGTCAAGCTCTAAACAGAAGGAAAGGTTAACAAGATGCATACAAACGCAACAAACTATCCACCTGCAGCTACAATATAACGTCAATAGCATGTCGCTTTCGAAGGTGGCTTTCATTTACAATGCTTCTTCTATAGTACATTGTCACCATAAGAAGAAACTGAGTGACAGCAGTTGAGGACCAATGTTAGTTAAATTCAGCAGACAGAGCAATAAAGCAGAGCATTTATGCTTGTTCTCAGGTCGCTCTGTGGTCTCCAGCCTTGTGACATCAGTTAAGAGTCAACCCAGCAGGATCAAAATGCAACCAATATACAAAAATAATGATTCAGGTTGAATCCACTCAGTTTTATCAGGACTAGATGATAAAGATCAATGTGAAGAAGATGTGCTGCTCAGTTCATAACCATGGCATCCTCCATCACTACAAAAACATCCCACGTCACAGAAGCCCGATGATTCCAAAGAAGGTGTCCTCTCCAGAGAGAGAGATGTTTGCAGTCTGGCGAGGGACCAACAGCTCCACCCGGTCCCCGGTCTCCAGCTTCACTACTCCTGGGGAGACACAACCAGAGGAGTAAATTATGGTGCCTCATTTGCTCCCTAGACCCAGTGTTGCCTAAGCATGACTAACCAGGGCACCAGGAGCCATTGAGCAAAACCCTTAACCTCCAAATGCTCCTAGGGACTGTTTGACCCAGGTTTCCCAAAAACGTACGCTATTTTGGGGCAAAAATAATGGTGAAATAACTTAAATCAAAATGTTAGAAAAAGACCCCCAGTTATAATGGATTAGAAAATGGGTAGCTTGGTGGCAGTGAGTTTTATTAGTCATACTGGGAGAAGCGGATTCCATAATAGTGGAAGGGTGACTTGGTTGATGGGAACATACCTGCCGTGTAACAGGTGTTGTAGGGATGGTCTATGTTCATGTTCTGGATGCAGCGAAATAAAGGGATTTTCTGTGGGCTGTTTCCAACGATTTCTTGCTTTATTTGGTTGATGACATGGCCCATCGCAAAGATCTTATCCATGTAATAAACCTGGCAGAAACATAAGGCTTTATCTATCTCCAGCTTACATAATGAAAAAGTAATAAAAGGCAACTGCATAATTATAATGACATATTTGTCATTATATGTCAGATTTTTAAGTACATGATGGAAAAAAAAAAGATTATTGGATACTATCAAGAACCAAGCATCCTGTCTTCTTCACATTGATGTTTAACATCTAGTTCAGTTAAAATTGAGTGCAGATCCAAACTGAATCACTAGCTTTCTGTGGTGTTTTTGGTCCTGCTGGGTTGACGTGTAACTGATGTCACAAGCCAAGAGACCACAGAGTGACCTGAACTTACCGAGCTGGTTATTATTTAATTAAGTGTCTAGCCAATGCTTTTATCAAAACATGTTGCAGCTTAATTAATTTATAGACCCAGATTTTTCCAGCAGAAATGTGGGTGTTTGTGACTTCCAAAGGCAAAAAGGAACCGGAAACAGATCACAGTTCAGTGTCTTTAATCATTATAATAAAAGATGTAGGTTAGTAGAACAAGTAATCTATAATAAAATATCCTTTTTGTTGGGTTACTGAATAGGGGCTTCTATTTTTCTATGTCCCTCCATGTCTTTTATGGATCTTTGCACTTTGTGGGTCTGGCCCATAGATTTTATACTGCATAATACAGGTGGGTCAAAGGAATATCAGCGTCACCCTAGAGGTGAAGTGGGAGAGCCAGAGCACTGAAGTGTTAAGCTAAACCCAAGCCAGGAGTAGTTAGCAGAACTGAGGTGCAGACTGAAGGGAACTTACAGTTATCTGCTGGTGCATATGACAGAATGACAACCTTGAACCCCGTTGTGACGAGTCCCTTTAGAGACTGTAAATATGAATATAAATCCACTTCTTTTTCACTGTTAGATTTGCACTGTTGGTTTGAGCTAAATGTAGCTCTGTAGGGGGTTAGCATGTGTGCAGAAACAATGAAGAGGAGCCTACCTGGCTGTAGACGAGGTAGAGCCCCCCCTCTGTTACCAGGATGGTGTTTTTGTCCTCCAGCAAGGTGTCTCCCCTCCTCAGGCCAACTAGCCATGGAATAGCGGTATATGTGCTGTCTGAAATGTGTGGGCACACAATGAACGCCTTCCCACAAGCTCAACACAGCACAGAGAAGACACACCTCATCTCTAAGCAGACAACCCTATATTATGTGTGTGTGTGTGTGTGTGTGTGTGTATACATATACAGGGGTTGGACAATGATACCAAAACACTGGCCAACATAGTGCTTGAGGTTTCATGCCTATAATCGGACAGCCTGGTGGTCAGTCTTCACTGATTTGCACATCACTGATTTGCACATCACTGATTTGCACATTCCATCAGTAAGAGCAAAGTGTGAAAGCCGAATTAGCAGCTGTACATAAAGTACTGCAGTCCACACAATATAATGAGAGATGTGCCAGAGTTCGAAAGAGGACAAATTGTCGGCGCGCGTCTCACAGGCGCATCTGTAACCAGGACAGCAAGTCTTTGTGGTGTATCGAGAGCCACGGTATCCAGGGTAACGCCAGCCTAGCGCCACGAAGGACCAACCACATCCAACAGGAGTAACTGTGGACGCACGAGGACGCCGTCTAAAAGGGATGCCTGGGCACTAACCCAGATTGTATCCAAAAAAACCACAAAACCACAAAACCACAGCTGCCCAACTCATCGCAGAATTGAATGCGCACATCGACTCCTGATTCCAACAAGGCTGTTCATCAGGAGCTCCACAGAGTCAATATTCATGATCGGGCTGCTATAGCCAAACCTTTGGTCACCTGTGCCAATGCCAAACGTTAGTTTCAATGGTGCCAATAGCGCAAATTTTGAGCTGTGGACAATGTGAAACGTATTGTTCTCTGATTCAATTCAATTCAATTTTATTTGTGTAGAGCATTTTCATATTACACTGTCTCAAAACGCTTTACATTATCTGCACCCAAAGTCCCCAGTGAGCAAGCCAGAGGCGACAGCGGCAAGGAAAAACTCCCTAGAAGGAAGAAACCTTAGGAGGAGCCAGACTCAGAGGGGGAGCCCATCCTCCAGGGGGCAGCAGTGGAAGTCAAATGAGGTAGATGGTAAAGTCCAATTCACACTGTCCATATTTTAAGATTTGAGTCTCAAAGCGGGGGGCAGCCAGGTGATGGCAGGCAGACTCTGGCGCTGCTTCTGATGGCAGGATGGACAGTGATACAGCAGCAGGGCGTACAGGAGAGACCTTAGAGGCAGAAGGGCGAGCAATGTAGGTGAGTGCAATATGTAAGCTCCAGCAGATATGTCTATGGGAGTATAAGAAGGAGAGAGGGGCAGATGGGAACGCATGGGGGGTCCCTGAAACGTCAGCACTCCAATTCCGCGGGGGGGTGTGAAGCTAGAGTGACAGACTGACAGGTCAGTTCATCCAAAGCCTATGGCACCGATCCCCACCCAGCTCTACACCTCACACTATAGGTCTGACTGGGAGTGAGCAGTTAGCTAGAGCTAGAACTAGACTATAAGCTAGACTGAACAATAAGCTAAACTAAAACAAGTTAGATCTAGTTACACCAACAGACACACAGCCACAGTCAGAAGCCATAAGCAAATCATTCATTCTGATTAAAGCTGTTTCTGTGCTATGGTTTGGTTAACAGCCAGACTGATATTTATTAGCATTATTTCTCTGTAGGAAAGAAGACAGCTGATGAACATCTTTTTCATGTTGTCATGAGTCCGCCTTCGCTTTCTTGCATACAATCGGGAGAGTTACGTGTGGAGAAGGGAAGAAGAGGCATACCACCTGGACAGAGTGCAGCGTGGGGTGGATCAGTGATGGTTTGGGCTGCAATATCAAGGCATTCATGAGGCCTACTACTCACCAGGCATGAATATTATTGAGCCACTTTAGAATGTTTTGGAGTTGCGAGTCATGAAACGTTTTACTCCACCAGCATCACACAGTGACCTGGCCACTGATCTACAAGAGGAATGGCTCAAAATCCCTCTGGCCTCTGTGCAGAACCTGCATCAGTCATTCCCAAGACAAATTGATGCTGTATTGGTAACAAACCAAGTGCGTCAGTTTCATTACCCAACCCCTGTATGTGGGACCTCCTTAAGGGGAGATGGAAAAGCGTCCCAGGAGGCCATCTCATGTAATTGGCATGGAGGAGAAGGTAGAGTCAGCCAGTCCCTGGGGCAACTGGAGTTACGGGCCTTGCTCAAGGGCTCAGTAGTCGCATCACTCTGCTGACTACAGAATTTGAACTGACAATGTTCTGGGTCCCAACCGACAGGGCCGCCCTCGAAGAAATTCATATTTTTTTGTTTAATACTTTTTTAGTCGGTGCATAATTCCATATATATTCTTTTATAGTTTCTTTACAATTATTTTAAAATGTAGAAAATGGTATAAATAAACCTTCGTATGCATAGGTCTACACACACACACACACACACAGCACTGTGCAAAAGTCGTAGGCAGTCAAAGAAAACGATGTTTAGATGATCTAAGATCAGCTTGCTTGAGTTTTGTGACAAATTAAGTTAATTAAGCTGGTGGTGAAATCTTACAAATAAATGGAACGGCTGGGGTTTGGGAACTGGTGTGGTGTTCACCTAGCCGTCCATAGATATCACCTAGTATTTGAAGAACAGAAGAAATTCTTCATAGTTCCTCTTTTGTCACTGTTCTTTCGCATATGTTCTAATATTACGTTGTGTTTTTTAATTAAATATACAATTACTAACCAGATAAAAAGCCTAAAACTAATAACTGCCTAATACTTGCACAGTATTGTATATCATTCATTCATTCATTTTCCAACCCGCTTTATCCTATTGGGTCGCGGGGGGGTCCGGAGCCTATCCCGGAAGCAATGGGCACGAGGCAGGGAACAACCCTGGACGAGGGGCCAGCCCATCACAGGGCACACTCACACACTGTTACCATTCACTCACACATGCACACCTACGGGCAATTTATTA
>JAODLC010000001.1:45720579-45749569 GCA_026781145.1 Hippopotamyrus pictus
ACACACATGTAACCCAGGCGGAGACTCGAACCCGGGTCCCAGAGGTGTGAGGCAACAGTGCTAACCACTGCACCACCGTGTCACCCCCTATTGTATATTAATGCTTCTCATTAAAGGTCACTTTGCTATGTGTTCCCATAATGCACTGGGGTTTGTTTTAATACATGATTGCCACTTAAAGCTTTACTTGTCTCTTGAATCATCTACACTTAGGTATTCTACAGTACATTACACTGATTACTGGAAAGATGGTGAGTAAGATATTTCCCCCAGTCTTTAAAATCAGGTGGTTACCTTTTTGAGTGACGCTTCTCTGGCTATCTGCTATCATCTGCAAACAAGGCTGAAACACTGGGGAGGGAAAAGGACTCCGGTCAGAATAGAATAAAGAAATATCATGACTCCCATCATGGTATCTACAGAAACAATTCCACACAAACCTCACTGTCCGTTCTCAGAATTTCCCTGTTGGCTGGCACTGCACAACAAGGGAGTTGTAAAGGGGGGGAAGTTGGGATGATTCCAGGGGCCCCAAAAATTTGGAATATAATTTCATTGGTTTGCAGTGGGGGGCCAACATGATAAGCTCTCATGGGATCATAAATCTCTAGCAGCACCCTTGCTGCACAGTCAAATTAAGAACCTCTCGCATGGTGACAGTCAAACTGAGAAAATGACACAACTTTCCATTGGTACAATATGAAACTGAGCAAATACTTTCTGATGTGTTGTTTGGGGGTGGTTTGTCAGCACTGACCACTCAGGGCCTGCAGATTCGAATCCAACATCCAGCTCTGCATGATCTCTGCATGGAACATTTCTTGACAATCATTCATACCAGGTAGTTCCTGCCATCACACTTCTCCCATTTCCTCCCACACGCTCCTCTGTTGACTATATAATTTCCAGTGGTACAGTAAGCCTGTTACTAATGCAGACCAATATTCTATCAGCAAGCCAACCTCAAACAGGAAACGCAGACATGGCTCAGACACATTTCACACTAGAAAGCCCAACACCCACAATATTCACACTACAAAAATATTCTTACATCGACAAAAAAAAAAAATGAGCAACCAAGTTTCAAGTCAGGTGGAAACTTTGACTGTTTGCTCTTGTACTGGCATTTTAATTGCAAACAATACCTTTAAAAACACAACATTGCCTGTAGACAACAACAAGCCTCCTTCCTTAGACATTCCTAGACAGCGATGGTTAGTGGGGTCCTCAGCCACTCCCTGGACCAGCCACGCATTTACCTGGTTTCTCCAAGACTATCCTCGTGCCCCGCTCCTTTGTCTTTGGTGTTTCCATAGTGGGCCTTGCTTCATGCGGACTGGGGGAGTGCTGCGGACCACAGTTGAAGAAGTTTATTTCCAGACTGCACAAGAGGCAAAGAAGCACGTTCAGGTGTCAGGATATCATTTGGAAAATGGTTCGGTTTTGAGTTTAATCCTAAGTCCTCTCAAACATACTAGAGAAGAGAATTGAGGAATTATTTGGGTACAAAAGTATCGCTACCCTGCTAGTGAAATAAATGGTTTTAGGTTTGGCTTTGAGGTGTTTATTTTCAGTAAACAGCTACAAAAACTGCAAAGCACAGTCATCCTCCCTAAAGTCTCTCCACAGTGGTATAAATTCAAGCAAAGCAAAAGAGGACTAAGCCTGAGTTGAATCTGTGGTGGATGAGAACCAACAGGAAGTGGTGACCTACCCACTGTCCATCCCTTAACATCTCGGCGTTTCCTGCCTGCTGCTGGTGGCTGTTCTTTTCCCAGGACAAATGGGAGCGCAGAACAGTCACCTCAGCCTTCAGGGTCAAGGTGTAGTAGAGTGAGATGGCAGCCAGAAAGAAAGATGCGAAGGCTGCCAGACCCATGGCCAAAGCTGTCCGGGAGATGCCCCCCTGCCGTGACTCTGTGCCCCCCGGGGCCACATCGTAATCAGGATTTGTAAGCATGGGGACCAGAGCTCACCCTGCGTGCTGCTGTCGAGATGAATAGCCGTGAGGAAGAGAAAACTTCTCTCGATTCTGCATATATAGCGTGCGGAGCTGCACACTTCCTGTCTGACTGTTCAGCAAATTGCGTATGCGCATTGATCATCCAATTTTTTAATTTGGATGGAATGATCTAAATATCATACCTCAGCCCGAGATCAGAGACTGCAAATGTGCGAAAGATCAGGCAGTTGCTACAAATACAGGACATTCACTTTTAGGCTAAAACACAGTATCTCACTGCTGCTCCTGATGATGGTTACTGGTTGTTCTATGTAAATATGCACTCTTCATGATTAAATAATGCATATAAAACATGTCAAAATAAACAGCTGAAAACAAACGAATCAGCATGTTCAAAGATTTTAAATAGAAAAAAAAATAAATATTGGCCTGAAATACTCATTAATGTTGCAGTAATTATTTAAATGGTAGTCATCCTCTAGCACCATCGTGAAAGATAAATGTCAGTGATCAGTGTCCCAAGTGCTGCCATTAATTTGAGCTGTGAATCGCACAGGTTTTGCTCTATATTAGTCCTTTCAACTCTATCTATTTTCGCAGTTTTCTATCCCTTTGATTTTAAGCTTACTTCTTGGAATGTACATGACTTTGCTACATATGTGGTATGTTTTATCTTTTCAACACTTTCGGTGCTACTCAATTATGTCATAATTTAATGTGTAAATCCCGAGTCTTGATATCCTTTTTATGAGAAAAAAAACTACACATGCATATTGAAGTTTCTCAGTTTTTAGTCTCATCTAACGTGAAAATTTGCAGGCACTACAACAATAATCTTATAAATGTTTAGATTAGAGTGTCTATGATATGGGAATGCAGGGGTTTCATTGGGGACCTTTCCCTGTAGCTGCTTAGTATTGTGAAGGAATATATGGTTAGTGCCAGGTGTAAATGAATATCTTTGTTTATTCGTCTTCTTGGTTACTTGTTGAAGTTATCTGATAGAAATTTATTAACTTCATAACGTCTGAATGAAACTGAAATGGAAAAGTATTGCTTAGTTTTTGATCCACTGCATAAACCCAAACATAACAGAAAGTTTTAGAATCTAATGCTGAATGATTATTGCCATCGTCTTTCCGCCTACATATGCGGATTGGTGAAATTTGAAAATGAAACTTTTAGTTGGCATTTTAACCTCAAACTAACCAACGCTGCAGCACGTCATTGTGTTTACATGTAGGAGGTGTTCCAATTACACAATGGGTGCACTCTATTTCCTCTATTTTGACGGAGCTCCACATGAAACGTATATACAGTACATATACTTCCGTGAATAAATATTAGGAAAACATCAAGTGATTGTCTTACTAATAAATATAATGCTGCGTTTTGTTGTTATTTCTAGTATAACTCCGGTCAATATTTGAGTGTTAACCCCTTATTTATAGGATAATTCACAAATTATGAAATGTATATTTTTCCCCTGAAGGGTAGCGCGTGGATCATTGCGGAACCGTATATGCGTTCTGCTTACCGTCTAATGTGAATTATATCGATGTTTGATGGATTATCAGGGGTGAGTTTAGGCGGAAAATGTTTAAAATATATGCCTCATTTCGCACAGGATTACTCTGAAATAGTTTGGCGCACAACGTTGCAACTTGACCGACCGGATCGAGTAAGGTCTCTCGATTCCAACAATATGTGATTCATGTCCACGCGTTATACCTGTTCAAAGTAAAGAGCTCAAGATTAATGGGTGCGACAATCAACACATTTTCCGTTTATCGGGTTCTAACGGTCAATGCGACCCAATACCGGAGCGTAGGGTGAAATGACCGTGCGTAATGGAACATGACAGTACTGCTTCACGCTTGTCAAAACAAAGGTGTCAAAGGTGTTAAAATAAACAAGCACAACAAATTGTAATTATCTCAATCAATAAATCAAATTAATAAATCATTCGTGTCGCGCACTGAAGAGCATTTCAAACATAAGCAATTGCTATTTTTCCATAGTTTCAAAATGTTACTTTATTTTGTTAGTATGGCACACACAGTGTCGCACAAAGGAACATAAAGCGTGTAACCATCGATTTACGTATTTCCGCGTTCACCGGAAATAGGCTGCGTAATATTTGCTGACATCAGCTTACGTAAATATAACGGCTTTGTCCGAATTCAGCAACTGCGTTCTTCGAGGGACGCGGTCTGTATAGCCTCCGCATAGCCTTTGTAGGCTGAATCCTTCGAAGGTTCGCGCAATGAATCTTGGGATCTCGGCATCGAAATAGCCATCGAATTGGGACAGCCTTGTCGCGCCGCTGTGACGTATCGGACTTCGACTCGAAGTGTATCATTTCGCAGTGGTGTGTACTGAGTGTTAAATCTAAACAGTATTTTATGGTGCCATTTATGAATTGACATCATAGCAGGAACAGGCATATATGTATATCCGCCATTCAAATAGTTATCAATTTTGTAGTATACTCCACATAGTTGTCAAAATACACAAGAAACACGGAAAAGAAAAACGGCTTTTAAAATAAGATTTTGTCCTTTAAAAATTTCAATGCTTAAACCCGGCTTCTGTGCCTTTTTAAAGAAATAAATATTTCTTAGACGTAAGAATCGTAGAGATATGCATATCTTTTCTCACTTGAGAAGAAATCGCTCTTTTTTGCTTTTCTGTGAACACTACTAATTTACGTTACGAATAGAAAATATTCTGACCTGGAATAAACGTCGAAGTGTGTGTACTCGCATTTTAAATGATTTATGCTAGTCCGTCTGCATCTTCGCTTTTTCGTATTAACAGGGCTATCCTTCGAAATGTAGGAGGCGGTCATTTATAGTTTCTGTCCCTTATTGTAGGTGTAATAAATTAGGGAACGACCTATGAGGAATAGGGTAATAGCATTTAAGCTTCAAATATGAGGACATCTAGTCCTGCCTTCCCCCCCAGTTTTTGTCTTTAAGGCGAACAGTGAGTAACATGTAGTGCTGAAATCTCTGAAACATTTACAACACTAGCAGCTGACAGAAGGTATTGCATTTGAGAGGAACTTTATACCAAACATAGGTTGGTGATTAGAACTGGTTTTATTTGCTGGCATCGCTCCTGTTGTAGTGTAATGTTCTGGTCATTCAACCTGGTTGTGGACATTACAGAGAAGTCCCCTGTCACTTGTGTGTGTGAATCAGTAAATATATATTCATCACAAATAAATCCAGCCAAACCAAATTGCTCTGAGAAATCTCTGAAAGGACATGAACGATTCCTGACTTTCTTGTAGCTGGTAGCCTTTGTGGCCACCTAAGTGAGTATATGTTTCAAAATATAAGATTTTGCAGTTTCCTTCCAATGACAACCTCTTGGGGGCGCACAATGACTATAAGCTACCAAGCTGGCACTCAGGCATCACTATCACTTATCTGAGGTTGATAAATGTCTGGTTCATGTGGGGCTCCCCCAGCATGGAGGTCACATTGTTTGACATCACCTTACACCAGTGCTTCCCAATCCAGTCCTCGGGGACAGGCAGACAGTCCACGTTTTAGCTCCTGGTAGAGAGCTGGAAGGGAAAATGTGGACTGTTTAGCAAGGAGCTGGGATGGGTCAAAAACGTGGACCGTCTGTGGGTCCCTGAGGACTGGGCTGGGAAACAATGTCTTACACTAAACTTTAAGCTGCTTTTTTGTGCTTGTGGCTGGAATGCTGTGCTATTTATTGTCGTATAAGCCTAAATTTCTAGATTACAGATCTGTATCACACACCAGCTGCATATGGAGACAAACATAGTGTTCCATCACACTGACGTTTTGTCCATTCTGCTGACTCACACGCCACGTTAGGCACAAAGGCATTGAGGTCGGATTCAATACATTTAGAGTGAAAGCAGTGTAGGTCGGGCAAGTAACGTCAGCAGGCCCTCACATGGGTTCATTTAGCAATGGTGTCACATGCACTCGATTTTCTCTAGACAAGAAGGCTAATTGGATTAACAAATGAATCAATAAATCAAACCTGATTTAATGTCCAAAACAAAGCAAGGGGCAGCACAGACTTGTGGGAAGACATGGATACCATGGATTACAATTAACCAGTGGTGCGGCACTTTGCTTTGGAAGTGAAATAGCAGCATTATAGTCGAAGGAAAGAGGCCACAAACTAAATTAAAACATTAGCATGAAATACAACCGGTGACAGAGAACCCTAAATGTAATCATTGTGGCACACCTCGAGGGATCGGGGTTCCCTGGGGTGGCGGACTTGAGGTGAGGGGTAGCTATCCTTGGTGGGAGACACTGTGGCAAGGAAGGAGGAGGAGCCTCGTGTCAGAGAGGTGGCTACCCCGAGAGATCCGGGAGGATGAAAAATGACAGTATACACAGGAATGGGGAAGGCCAAGTGGGAAGTGGGATTCAGACAGACAGAGAGGGCCCTTCACTGTGCGACAGAGCTACCGGAGAGGCAAGCAAATGTATGACTCTGCACAGTGACCGTGCCGTTTCAGTGTAGAGGTGTACCGGTGAGCTGCGTCCGACCAGGTGTCAAACGCGTCACTGTGCACAGTGACCGTGCCGTTTCAGTGTAGAGGTGTACTGGGGAGCTGTGTCCGACCAGGTGTCAAACGTGTCACTGTGCACAGTGACCGTGCTGTTTCAGTGTAGTGGTGTACCGGTGAGCTGTGTCCGACCAGGTGTCAAACCGTGCCGTTTCACTGTATTATTTCTTAACCCAGAGCACTTATCAGGGACAGTAATGCAGCTATCTGGTCAGATTACACTATGACACAGAACTATAGTATATATATTTATATTTATAATTAGTAAGATACTGCCACTACTAAATTATTTAAAAGGAAATCTGAGCTTTTTATACATTTGGGGTTCAGATAAAAATATGTTTACTTAAGTTTTGTTTTGAGTTTTCAGAGGTCAGTATTTTACTCTTCAAGATTAATAAGACAGACCCTTAAAAGCTGACTGGCTTGGGTGTAAATAGTAACCCAGTCCCTCGTGTGCTTGTGTGTGCACTGGAGCCTGTTTGAGCAAGAGTAGCAATTCCTCTGGGTGCATGAGAGAGAGAGCGAGAGAGAGAGGCATACTGTACTGAGCCCCCCATGAATTCTCAGCAGGGGGAGGGGATGATGGCTCAGTACAGTACGGCCCAAACTGTGTCTGACGCACCGATCTGGCAACCCGGTGGCTTCCGCTGCATCGCCCTCACACTCTTGTTAAACACGCTCACAGAGAAACCTTTTGTATCAGTACCGTGACGTCCGTCATCCATGACCTGCGGGTCTATTAATAAATAGGTAGATCAACGAGATACAGGAGATGCAGGAGATACAGGAAATGCAGGAGATACAGTAGATGCAGGAGATGCAGGGGATGCAGTAGATGCAGGAGATACAGGTATCATTTGTCATCCATATCTTTTTCTGTCCATCATTATGCAAATATTATGCAGACAAGTAGTGGACACAGGAGCAGGGGCGGGGGGTGATGCTGGCTGATTGGCTGGGATTTGGCCGGGGCTGCAGCTATTTAGGACCCTCCCCCTGTGCAGAGTCGACACACATGCTCAAATAAAGGGTACATTTCCCTTGCAAATGAACATGCCTTTCAGCTCCTGCACCAATCAGTATCTGTCAGTCCCTTAAAGTAAGGAAATGGCGTGGGGTGACACCAGGTGTGGGGGGGGAGGGGGCGGTCCTTGGCAGGAGATAAAAGGAAGGAACTGGAAAATCCCTCGTTAATTCATTCTTGCTACAGGAATGAAACACACCATAGCAGGAGCAGCAAGACAGCCGCTGCTTGCTGTTCTGCTTGTGTCATGAGCCGTGGCCTAGTAAACGTCTACTGAATTTTTAATAAATGTTATTTTTAAACAAGGTTGCGTCTATTTTTTATTTTATATTGTCCTCCTTGTACCCCCCCTCAGGTGTATTATATATTATGACATCATTATGCACAATTTAAACAAACATCTTCTCAAGTAACACATCATCTTTCCTTCTGAGAGGTGTGAGGACACAGTACTGACCACTGTGCCACCCAACAAGACCAGTAAACACCAATAAAGGTTTGTTTGCCATTAACCGGATCAGGACTACAGAGTAGCAGTAGGATGTTTTCATACTGAAGTTTTTGATCTCGGGCTTTCCGAGGGCTTGTCAGACCTTGTCATTTTTTATAGCGGTGCCTGTATTTGATGGACGTGCGGGGATCTGTTTTTCCCGCTTCGAAGAACGTGTTTTTGAAAAGTGTGGCTTATGAATAAGATCCAGTGAGTGGAACGCCGAGGCTGTCCAAGTCACCCAAGAGGCAGAGTTCCAGGATAATGTTCACATTAACATTAGAGGCACACGGACGATTATAGGAGACCAATCAGCACACAGCAAGAACCTGCAGCTTAAGTGAGATCTAGGTCCTTTTAATTGAAATAGTAGTTAAATCCTGTCCAAGCTCAAAGTCTTCTCCCTGACAGGGATTATTGGTCACTCTGTTGTAGCTTCTTTTTTTTTTTTTACCTCAGGCAGCTTAACTGGTGAACAAATTGGCCCCTCCCAGTCTAAGACTGGATCTCCTAAAAGGACTAACTTTCCCCCTCACAGTACTGGCATCATAAGAGTGAAACCAAAATCTGCATTTCTCTTTATTCAATTTCTTTGCCCATTTGCAGAATTTTGTTCTTTAAACTATATCCTTAACTGCATGTTTCTCTCTAATGTCTTATGTTCATGTCTCAGTGCGCCATGTTTAAGGGTTGTACATACACTATATGGACGAAAGTATTGGGACACACCTCTTAATCGCTGAATTTGGGTGTTTCATTCAGACCCCGTGCCACAAGTATATAAAATCAAGCACCTTGTCATGCAGTCAGGTTTACAAACATTGTAAAAGAACGGGTCGTTCTGAAGAGCTCCGTGAATTGAAGCGTGGTGCTGTCACAGGATGCCACCTTTGCAATAAGTCAGTTTGTTAAATTTCATCCCTTCTATATATTCCACGACCAAAAGTACGTGGTATTATTGCAAAGTGGAAGCGTATCGGAGCAACAGAACGCCAACGCTCCATTGATTCAATAACTGCAGAGTTCCAATCTTCCTCTGGCATTAACCGCAGCACAAAGACTGTGTGGCAGGAGCTTCATGGAATGGGCTTCCATGGCTGAGCAGCAGCATGACTGCGCCCCAGTGCACAAACCAAGGGCCATAAAGACATGGTTGGGGGAGTTTGGTGTGGAAGAACTTGACTGGCCCACACAGAGCCCTGACCTCAACCTCACCAAACACATTTGGGATCAATTAGAATTGAGATTGCGAGCCAGGGCTTCTCATCCAACATCAGTGCCTGACCTCACAAATTCTCTTCTGGATGAATAGGCAAAAATTCCCACAGACGCACTTCAAAATCTTGTGGACAGCCTTCCCAGAAAAGTGGCAGCTGTTATATTTGCAAAGGGAGGGGAACTACTTATGCCTATGGATTTAGAATTAATAGGATGTCATAAAAGTTCCCGTAGGTGTAATGGCCAGGTGATCCAATGCTTTTATCCGTGAAATATATTTATATTCTATTCATTACTGTTTCTTGGCACTAAGACCAACAAGATCAAAATTTCAGGTCATATAGCTGAAGATAACAATTTACATATTTAGATTTTTTTCGATGAAGATAGAGAATCATTCCAATTCTTGGTTATTCATGCACATCCCTGTACCTTAAGCTTGTGGGAAGATGGATGGCTGAATAAAATGTAAGAAGTTTATTGTAAATTTTGGAGATTTTATGTTGTGCTGTTTTCTGTAAGACTAGGTACCGTGATGGGATGGTCAATTCAAATTTATTTTTATGGGCAAATGCACCAGACCTCTTGGGTTGTAAGTACTGCATAGACTGCTTAGTGGGAAGAGAAAATTCCTCTTGGGGCTTGTAAAATGGCTGAATGAAGCTATCATGTATAAGGGGTGTAATTCTTTCTTGGTTCCAGGACCTGAAAATGATGGGTGTACTGTGAATTTTTATATCTGGGTTTTTCCAGATAGTGGATAATGTCTAGGGGTTTGTTTTATGTTCACTGAAGAATTACATGGCATTTTATAATATTCTAAGGCTCTGACCTTGTCACCAATGAAAAATCAGCCTGGGAGTAATTCACAGATGAGAATAATTGAAACACACTGAAAATAAACAGAATGCAAAATACAGTATATTCACAAATTTCGGCAATGGATGGTCCCCTTGTTTTTCTTGGTTCTTGGATAACCTGTAATTTAATTTGTGAGGGTATGCTTTTCCAGTAAAAGTTGTTTCTCTGTCTGTGGATATGAACAAATCTGTTTTGGGGATCAAGAGAATCACAGATAATCAGTGAGGTAACATTATGACTGTTAATACTTATTAGTGAGATCAGGGGGTTTCTCTAGAGACTGCGATCTTTTGTGATGAAGAACTGGTAGGCTTAAGTGATTAAGTCTAAAGACATGTTCTATGTCATACAGAAATTGTATGTTAAAGTATTTAATGGAGGTGGTTGACCATTTAAAGGGTAAGTTGTTTAACACTAAAATAATCAAGGGTAATCCTTTTACTTCTGTAGCTTTTTCTTTATATCCAGAGTTATTTCCACTATTGATACAATATTAGTACAAGGATGACTTACAGTAGGCATAATATATATAGTGTCAAAAGTCTGGACACACCTACTGAAAATCATTCGTTTTTCAAAAAGATGACGACCCTATGCAGACCTCAAGGTTATGTGTGTAATGTATTATCTTACAGTACACACATAACCCCTCCCCCCCATAACCCAGTTGAAAGAAAGCCAAGAGTCTGCGATGGCATAAGAGGGGGCTATGTTGAACACTACTCTTCGTCATTGCAGTGGTTGTTATGTGTCACTTCGTTCCCACAAGGCTACATAGCTAATTTGTAATAGCAAAAAAACAATTATGAATGAATGTTCTGAGTTTCAGTGTTTTATTTGACAAAATGTTCAGTGAAATGCTCAGTTGCTGAGCTGCAATACTGTGAAACAGGGGACATAGGTACAAAGAGACAAAACATTAACCATTAAGCAGTATTAAGTATCCACAAGTAATGTGAAATTTCCAGTAAATTGACAGGTGATGTGCAGAAACTCTAAGTAAAATAAGTCAGTAATTACATATGTAGGCTGTAGATATATAGTTACGTAGGCTGTTGGAATGTTGGTCACGCTTAAGTCCTAGACACCACCCCTATTAAGGATCCAATTCATCTGTGGAAAGAAGCTCTTCCTCAGCCGTTCTGTGCTGGCCTACAGGCAGAGGTTGTGTTTGCACGATTTCAGCACAGAGAAAAGGCCATTGCTGGGGTGCCCTTAGACCTACTCTGTTTGATATAGATGTTCTGGAGGCTGGGCAGCCTCTGTCTGATTGGCCGTTCAGCTGAGCGCACAACCCTCAGTAGAGCCTTGAAATCCTGCCTGGATGTCATCACTTGCCTTGCCTTGCTCTGTCTTATAGGTCAGTATAAATGGTTTGGATAGAATTTTAAGTGTTATTACAGTGACCTTGGGCAGTGTGTCAATGGTGCTAATCCATTTGATGAAATCCTCACCAGATTCTAGACATTCCAAGGCTGTTAATAAGAATGTCAGGGTAAAAAGCCCATGTGTGTTGTTCTGTGGATGTACACTATCAGTGAAGCCTACCTAATATGGAACTGTCTTTGTCTTACCTAGGGCTGTGTTCATCTTAGGAGTGGTGAAAGGAGATTTCAGAAGGTTCTGTAGAACTTTGTTAGTAACCCATCCAAGGGAATGGGCGTGAGGGCAAGTCATTTTTGTATTTCATTGGGTGAGAGTGGGAGATCATCCATCTTCTTCTCATCACTGTGAGGGCTGCTGTCAGGTCTAAAAGGGGACTTATTACATTGTGGCTATTTGTGGTCAGATATAGAAAACAACCATTATTCTCTAGCTGCTAGAACAGCCTAACATTTGAATGGCCAGTGAGGTTTGGATTCAGCACAGTTACACACCTAAACACAGGCTAACACAGTTAGGCTCGGCTGCCCGATTATTCTGGGAACACTCAACTGCTATTTCCAATTTACCGTGATTTACCGTGATCACCTGGTGGCAGACAGAGAGGCAAAGATGGTCATGTATTACTGGGTTGGTGACAGTGAAGAGCTAGAGATGGCTGTATATTATCAGACTGGTAGTAGACAGTGGGCAGAAAGAGAGTCATTTATTACTGGGTTGGTGATGGCAGAGAGGCTAACATGACTGTACGTTATTAGGTTAGTAACTGCAGACAGGTAGAGATGCCTGTATATTACCAGGTTAGTCATATATTACCAGCTGAGGCAATTGAACCAGCAGCCCCTATAATATTTCTACTTAACGGTTCAAGACCCACGGTGCCTAAGATTTAAAGACTGTAGTATGCATGCATGAGTATTTTGTGCTTAGTGTAATATAAAAGTGAGAGTGTTCAGATAGGAAATACCCATCAGTGTATCATTTAATATAAATGAAATAGACCACGTGTAGGTGTTCTCTGTTATGGTTTGGCTTCAGGCCTAAAGATTAACCCTAAAACAATGTTCAAACAAACTCAAAAGGCATCTGCCGGACCCAGATGAGCCCCAGAGTCGCACGCCTGGATCGTCACGCAGCTAGGCCGTGCATTTCCGAGTCCGACCGTCTTTGAGGAGACCCCTGCCAGATGAGAAGTGCGCACATGTGCTTTTCACGTGGTTCTGTGTCAGATAACGCCTTGGCAACGTGACACAGCTGGAACCGGAAGCCTCGGTGGCGCCCCCTACAGGATGATGTTGAACACACCACCTCCGCCGCATGTGCTGCGCTGGCTGTGGGCCTAATGTGTTTCCAGACGCCAGCAGCGCTGTCACATACTCACATGGGGGCACTTGAGCGGTCCTTATAGCACGTGACGGCGCATAGAGACAGAGAGTACAGCCGTGCTTTCAGAAGAGGAGGAAACACAGGAGAAATCGACAGGGAGGGAAGAGCCAGTGGTCCAGGCGTAGACTCGTGAATCTGAAAGTTCAAAACTATTTAAAGAGGTTTTACGCACCAAGACAAAAGGCAAATGAGAAATAAAATAGTAATGAAATATAAAATACAAGGATAGCAAACATTTCAGGGTGAGATTATAGACTTTACCTCCCCTGCAGACAGCTAGGATTGAGATGGGCTGTGTTGACATGCTGCAAGCAATTTAGAGACATCAATTCACCCAGATGACAATTTCTGGATTTTGGCCGGAGCTGGAGACCCAGAAGATACCCAGAGGACATGGAGGAGATGCAAACCTCCGACTCAGGAGGAGTGAGATGACAGTGCTGAGTCACCACGCTGTTTGGAGCAAGCGCTCAGAATGTCACTGTTAGGGTTTATAATATGATTACAGCTGTTTGACAGCAAGAAAACAAAGGTATCGTCGTGGAGATGAGAAGCTCGCAAGTTAAAATCTAGTCTTGGATTTCAATTCCAAAATTTGGGTTGCTATTCCAAAATCAGAAAAGTGAAAAGTTAGATGCAAGGGGGAAAATCCAGAATTGCAAAATGAGAAATAAAGGCAAAGGTCATACAAGGCTTAGACCTTAACTGAAGATACCGATGAGGGCTAATTTGGACTCCTCAGTTCTCTGCCTTTGTCACATCAGTGTTTCAGGGTGATGTAGGTACGTTCAGAGGTTGGCCTCCAATGATTCTGCCTCAGACCAGATCGGAGACATGTGCTCTCCTCTCAGTTCGCTCAAATCCGAGAAACTCTCAATTGATTGCTTTGCTTTTCTGTCTGTCGTGGGGAAAGACTCGCACGTGTGGGCATCCCACTGTCCATTGGCAGGGTGACGAGAGGCGAGCAGACAATGTCCTCCCCAAGTATTGACTGGCACTCTGCTGCCATCAGCCCCCTTCTTCCTGGGGGACAATCTATCTTGGGGGGGGGGGCACTTGATGCATCACCGGGGCGAATACAAGTCAGCAGTAATGAAAGTGTCTGCCCGCTCTGGGTGGCAGCTCTGCTCACACTTTGGGCCAGATTACATTACTTACAAGCCACTCCCCCGTTAAACGCTCCATCTGCCCTCGCGCCCTTCCTGCATCCTGCCACAGCTGTGCTACCATGTGGCGCTGGGCCATCCTCAGCCAATGGGAGGTGAGCCTCGATAAACCATGAAAACCTAATAAGACCCTGGATCCCGTTGGAGCTTCCTCCGGCTGTGGATGCTTCTCCTCCATCTATGCATTGCATAAAACATTGATGAAGCATTACATGAAGCCAGGTCCATCCTGTAAAATAAGAGTTGGACCTCTCAGTGGTACCCTGATATAGTTTACCACAGAATACTAATGGGGCGTTTTGGCTTCTGAATGTAATAGCTTCAGATGCACCTGTTTTCGCATTAATCTGCAGACAGAAGGTAGTTCGTCCACTGCCTGCTGACCTGCGCTCAGCGAAAAGCTGTTATTCACAGTGCGGCCGTCTCTCTGACGACTGCTGCCAATGGCAGTGTTGTATGTGCTGCATCCCTGACTTTATAAACCGCGCGGTTCACTGAGATGTGTTGTTATAAGGGAGGGTCTGGATTTGACAGGAAGAAAAATATTTCACGTGTGATTGTAGCAGTACAGCGACAGGCCCCCATCTAGGTGGCCCCACAGGGCCTGCATCTCTGCTCATTTATTAACACCTCGCTGGCTGGTTCACGCAGCCGCCCGCTGCAGCCTGTCACTGCCCGTGAATTCAGCCTCACCCCAAAAACCCATTTATCTGTCCAGCTAAGGCCGGACCGCAGACACAGAGGCCATTTATCACTCCCGACCTTTTCCCAAACTTTACTCTCTTCGGGACTGTGTATTTACAGAATGTCTGTCCGAATGCCAGAGTAGAAATTTGTTTAGCGAACCGATGAGGTCATGCTGTCGACTTGTGTGACTAACAGATAAAAAAAAAAAAATGAGAAAAAAAAAAACTTCACTATAAGTAAAAAAAAGCCCTTTGTGGCACCTGTAAGAAAAAAACAAAAAGCGATTGTTATATGTCGTTCAGAGCTGGCGTGCCCAGCACACTGAAAGTGACAGTATTTCATTCCTATTACTACCTTGTGCTAAATAAACATTTTCAATGTGAGAAGAGGCAGTGAGAGGCCTTAAAATCATTAAATGAGGGGTAGGGACATGTTCCCTTTCGCTCTGGTGAGAATATCACATACAAAAATACACCAGTGTATACAGACATTACTCCAAACTGCCAATTTGCAACCTGCTCTATAAACGTCTTCACAAGTTCGAGTCGCCTTCGTTATTTGAAAATTCGCTTCCATTTTCAGCAGTGTCTCCCTCTGTGACGCTCTGCCTCTCCTTCCTGAGTTGGACTTGGGCGTTAACCCTAACGCTAACCCTCCTCACAGCCGCTGTGTGGCGCCTTAAGTCACTTCTAGAGGATATCACAAATTCAGTTCTAACTAGTTAGAATTAAAATTCTCAATATCATAAATTCAGCTGTAACCTGTCATACACTGTATTTGAGATCAGTAATTTGAATTACAATGCATGTTATTCATATCGGAAATTACGTTTGAATTTGTCAAATGACAATTCTTCATATCAGAAATTAAATTTAAAGTAGCTGAATATCCAATCTCTGATATCAGGAATTCATTGTAAATCTATTTTAATTACTAGTTACTGAATTCCTGATAATTAGTTAACTGAATTTCTGATACCAGAAACAGGTTTTTTAACTAATTAAAAAGGAGTTATAACTGGGTGGCTTGGTCCCCCCCCCCCCCCCCCGTCACAGCCGGATCGCTGTCCGTGGTGCTGAACCTCTCTTTATCTGTAGTCATATCTGAATCTCCCTCCTCTCCATGACAGATAGTCCTGTGGTATTTCTTCACCTTCTCCTTTCATACAATCTGCTCTTTCTGTTCATCACGCGCCACGAACGCATTGCTTTAGCGCGAGATCAGCGATTCACTGTTAATCGCCGAAGTCTAGCATTTCGCAGCCTGTGTGAGGTGAACATTCCAGGCGGCGGCTCCCAGTGCGCCTGGCAGACTATTCGTGGTGCTGCTGTAGCGTCCCGAGAACCATCTGGTTCCGCAAAGCCCTTCTCTAGGCCGGCCAGCTCCAGAGATGAGGGCCAAGGGAACCATCCAGGTGAAGTGGAACGGGAAGTGGCGTGCAAACCGTCTGGTCTCGCTTCACAGCAGGCACCTGGAACACTATACGTGATTCTAGTCCATTTCAATGAGCTGCTTGAGCAATGCACTAAAGTGTTAACAGGGTTCCCCGTTCTGAAAAAGACAAGGTCTCCTACAACTTGGCAAATGTGGTCTTCATTATATTACAAACATCTCAGGTGAGTAATGTCGTGTACTACCTGTACTGAATCCACAAAGTAAGGCACCATTGATTCACCAAAGGACCATAACTGGCTTCAAAGACACTCTACTTTTCCCATCATCCTCTGCACCTTCTCTGTTTTCTCTCCCTTTTCTCATCTTCAGCGGACTGAACATCAGCACCTGGCTCTGAAGCGCTGGTGCACGGTGCTATTTCCCTACGCCTTCTCTGGAGTAGGGGGCTTTGGTGAGGGGTCCGGGCCGATATCCAGGCCTCTCTGTGGGGAGGAGGCTCAGCTGGGACTGACAGGATGAAGGCCTGGAGCTCATGGAGTTCGGTCCTTCTGCTGTTTACACGGAGGCTTCTCCAGGTGGCCAGGCTTTGCGTACGTGGCCAGCGAAGGCGTCGCTGACTGGGAACGGGTAGCGGAAGAGGGAGAACCAGGCAAAGGCTCATCCCACACGTGCCAAGCCGGAACGCCCATCTTTTGGGAATCAAAACCACGACCATTTGTGATAACTTCCACACCGAGATTGAACGGTTCATAGAAAGCTATAATTCCATCAATTCTCCCTGTATTTATCTGCCCCATGATCCACAGGAAACAATTTAAGGAAAATCCATCCATCCACACATCTATCCATCCATCCATGCATCCATCCATTTATCCACCAATCTCTCCATCCATCCATGCATCATCCGATTCCTGATCCTGGTGAGGGATGCGAGCATTTAAGGAATATTCATTAAAAATAACATAGTAAATAATAAGTGATATTAGGTCACATACGCAACTATTCTGCATTTGTTACTTGTCAAGCACAGCCTGGCATTTAAACCCGTTAGCTCCTTGACAGCTCCTTATTTGTGAGGTATGATCTGCCTTGTACCTCACTTTGGACAAGTCAACTGCTAAATAAATAACTGTAAGTGTAATGCAAATATACCCCCCACACAGAGATCCATTCATTTCTATGGGGAAAACTCTAATCCCAACATAACGACCTTAACCCCTACCCGGCCCTAACCCTAACCATAAGTAACCAAACCAAATACGAGATTCTTGGCATTTTTAGTTTTTCGATTGCAGTAACATATTTTTTTTTATAAAAATAGTTTCCCTTCCCCTTCTTTACCAAAAAAGTGGCTTTTATCACATTGTGGGGACATTTGGTCTTGTTATCATGCTCTTTTCTGTCATGACGTCTGTCTGCAGAGGTTGAGGACTGGAGAGGAAGAACAGCCTCCTTGACTGGAGCTGGGAATCTAGAGCGACGTGTCAACCAGCACCATCAAAAACACAAATTCAATTCATCCATGGAATGGCAGCTGAGCACAGGCCAGCTGACTCCACTTACTGCCCCCGTTTAAACCTATTATTACCCTTTGATCGGCCCAGATTCAATTCTGGCGAACACCTCCTGGGCTCACATACACATGCTTTCATGAACAAAGGCCTTTACTGCTGTACACTTTCATAAACATACACTTTTATGCTAAATGGGTAACCTCAGTGCTAAACTCTTTCCTCAAATAGGTTCTGGGCCAGCTGTTACTGCCATGCTGCTGAAATTCGCTAGACTTTATCAAGCCCTGTACGGCTGTTCAGCTGTCAGCACATGACAGAGCCTGACAGGCTTGAGCTATTGGACTTAAGATGCAGGTACATCCATCCCATGGCTACAAAGCTCACCGTTTGGTCAGCTGACAGCCTGCGTACTGGACCAGTGCAACCTTTAACTGACATACACAATTCCTGGCGACTGGAAACAGTACCTCAGCAACAGTAAGCCACAGAACTTAGTAATGAAAATTGTTTCATAGTAACGTCCATGTTGGTGCATGTCAAAATGTGTCTTGGACCTTCTCCCTGTGACTGCTAGACCTCAGCTACCTCATCTGGATGCCTGTAAGTCATTTTAACCCTTCCCCCAGTGGGGGGATGTTTCATATGCCTTTAGCACTGGCAGAGCCAGCCAGCTGCGCATAGAGGGCAGAATGTACTCCGGAACGCAGAATGAGTCCAGCCTGTACTTGCAAAATAATCCCTTTTCCTGTAGACCTGGAAACCAGATTTAAACGCCTGTATTCATGAAAGACTTACTCCACCAACACGTGGAGGAAAAAGGTGGGATTCGTAAGCAAAAAAGCAAAGTGCTGTAACTGAGTATTTTATGTAAATAAAGTTATGATGGAAATGAGGCTCTGTTTTATCTCGTGAAAAATATCTTAGACCAACACTGCTCAGTTAGGATGATGTACACTACCATTTACCTAACAACTACTCATTCCTGTGGACAGTCATCAAACTTTCAAGCCCTTGTACTGTTTCTGTGTCAGTGTAGTTGCTGCGTTTTGCCTTTGTAGGGCAGTACAGTGGATCACGGAAGTGCAGCGCACACTGTACTGACGTATTCAATTACTAGATGAACCCAACGCAAATAACTTCAGTCTTATTACTAATGTTTCTGTGCCAAATGATACATGTTAATTAAACAGGCTCTAGATGAGTCTGTACTGTGATATACAGTGTATGGTCATAGCACATTCTCAGTACTGCGTACTAATGAAGGCTGGTCAGTTTTCTGCAGTTCAACCTGGCCGACATTAGCAGGTTCTGCATGCTCCGTTCTGGGATATCTGGCCGTCAGAGGTGGAAATTTCAGGTCCAGAAAGTACAAATCCAGACCAGGATTTTGTTTCAACCAACCAGCTGAGTACTCTGTGACTGTGACTCTTTATGCTCAACTGGTTGGTTGAAACTAAATCACGGTCTGGGTTTGTACTTTCTGGACCTGAAATTTCCACCTCTGCTGGCCGTGTCTTAAATGAGGCCACCACACAACGATCTGCCTGCATGGGTTTGCAGTCATTTTTGCAGTAGTTGGATATGACTTTGCACAAGAAATCCTACTCACAAACTACCCATCCATCCATCCATCCATCCATCCATCTTTTAACCACTTATCCTAGTCTGGGTTATACCTGGAGCCTATCCCAGGCCACACTGAGCACAAGGCTGGGACACAGCCTGAGATGACCACAATGTAACCACAGTGTCCAACTGCACATGTCTGTGGGAAGTAGAGCTGTGGTAGGAGACGGGGAGAACATGCAATTTCCAAACGCAGCCAAGAAACTGCCCACTGGGCCACAGTGCAAACGCCTGACGGAAACAAGCTCGCTGTCCTTCCCACACAGGGTAAAAAGTCAGGTCCGATTATGTGCACAATGGATGCAGGCACCGAGATTCACTGTCTGGAGAAGATCGACAGAAACGGCGATTATACTACAGGGTGAGTCAATACCAACAGTAAGTGAGCCTGCCGTTGTGTGAGTAAGTGGCCATGGGTCAGCTGTCCTGTTCTCCCAGCAGGCAGAGACACACCAGGCTGTTAATTAAAAGCCTCTTGTGGCCAAAGAGATCCCATATGCTGTTGATTAGCCACCTCTCAGGTGTCAAGGGAGGGAGGGGCCGGGCAGGACCATGGGCAACAACAGGGTCCATATGGCTGGGATGGGGGGGGGGGGAGCAGGGCCACGCCTCCAGAGGACACCTGTCCAGGTGCACAGCTGCCAAAACAGCCCCTCCTCAGGCCGGCGTGACAGGAAATGGGGTGTGGCCACCAGGAAAAAGCGTGTGCCGTGATTGGCCGCCAGCTTAGCACCTTTTATGACTTTTCAGGGTCACCGTGGAAATGTGCACACGGCTCAGCACCGGGCATTTCACAAGTCTGACTGGGGTCTGCGGGGTCCATTAGTCATCTCTGGGGAATTCTTGGAGGGGGGGTGGCTTGTTATAATTAGGTTCCACCAGACACATGTTCTGCTGTGACATTGCTATGCAGAATTTAAACCGTACCTGTAACTCTGCCATTAAGGCATCACCTGTGTCCCCTTCCGCTTTAAATCCTGCTCTTTTCCGCCCTTACTGCTGGTTTGTGAAGATGCACCGTTCCTCTCTGCGGACCCAGAAAACCAGCGAAACCCAGGTGACAGCAGGCACATCCGCAGACACCGAGATGGTCTTGCCAAGAGCCAGACGGGACACAGAGCTGTACCTGCAGCTAAATTAATCTGCCTCCTGATCACGTTACTCTAATTAAAATATACCAGGTCACATCCTGGCCAAAGGATCTTCTGACTCTTGGATAGATGATGGTGAGAAAACAAATGCCTAGGAAGTGTTTTATCAAGCCCTACGTTTTTTTTTTTCTGCTTGTCTATTTTTAAAAGCCTGTTTAAAAGTTCATTATTTTGCAACTAAGGCTCATTTGTAGTGACGACACCCTGAAAGTATTACCAAGGGTATAGCTGTGTACTAAATCTGGGTACATGATCAGAGGCCCTAGGGTCCCTTGTCCATTTTCTTAAACGACAGTGATACCTGTACACAGAGCCGTCTCCCTGCTGCTTGCATTATTCATATTCCTATTTCTATCAAGACATGACCCGTTTATGCCACTGAAATACGGGAACACGTAGAATGACAGGCAGGGGGCGGGGTAACAAGGCTGGGTCACATGACCGAAGCTCACGCTGGGTCCCCACGCTATAAAATATAATTTCTGCTGCATGCTGCAGAGCCCATTTGCTGGTCTGGAACACCCCATTTACTGTGCCCCTGGTGACAAAACCGTCTCGACAAAGTTCCAGGCTAATACCACTGGATTTCTATTTCCATTAAAAAAAAGAAACTTAATTTAGACAGTGACCTCTCGATTTGACGCTGCCCAAAATTAATTTACACCCAAATGTATTTGTGTCAGCCACTTTAATTACAAAATGATGTTAAATCAATGGGAACGTAAATTACGTGCGATTTCAGAATCATGATATGTCAGAAACACGTTTAACACGTGTTTAAACTTGTCCCACTTTTTGATTGATGTTAATAACATTCTATAGACGTTATTTAGAACTAATTTCTTTTTTAAATTACCATTAGTGGCTCGACAGATTAAAGCAATGTGTGTACATTTTTCTTTGACTATATTTCTCCCTTCATAACACGTCTTTATAAAGTCATATTTCCCTGTGGCAGATGACACATCTAAAAGATGGAGACATGAGGCACCATTGCATTCCCACCTTTCCCGAATACATGTCATCGGATCACCTCTGTTACCAGTAGAAAATATACCAAAGTCTCCATAACATTTGAGTGAATAATCATTCTTACATATTTTGGTATATACAGTCGTGTATACAGTCGTATATATTAAATATAGATCTGCTAACTGCAGTGTTTCCCTATTCATTCTTTTAAAAAGAAACCTTCATGAGGAAAAGCTCACAAAATCTTCACACCGCGGAAATACAAAAAACGTAATGCGCCCCCCCCCCCCTAAAAACCGGGATTAAAGGACTGGAAGGCAGTGAGGGAGGACAAATGTCCCCCAGCAAGGTTAGGGGGGATATGCAAGCCTCTCGGCTCACGTTTCGGCGCATCCTGAAAACGTGCTGCGGCGCAAACAGCGGCGCAAACCGCGCAGCCCTGGGTGTCACTGCAGCCGCGGCTCCGGGCTCAGCGCAGTCCGGGTGTCCCTATGCATACAAATAAAGCGGAGGCTGAAAGGACGCAGTGGACAGAGCCGGACGCTTTTTTTTTTTATATATATAAATAATAAAAAAAAAAACATTATTCATACAATTTTATGGTTTTACGGAAATTAATATTTGCCAGCTCTAATTATGGCTCCGCGTTTCCACATTTTTCTTGTGCCTATTTATAACATTATCACGATAAATGCAACGTTTCGGGGTAATTTTACCATAATTTTATCTCATCGTTGTTTTATAAGAAAACACGTTAAACAGAATAGATTTTAGATTGGATGTTACCCGATGTCCTTTCAATATACATCCACATTAGAAACTGAACATTTGCACTCAAAAAGAGGAAACGTTCTGCGCTCTCTTCTCGGCATAAACTCACCAAAACTACTCGTCTCCACCGACAAAAGCACCGAGCTTTCCGCCAAGCCCACCACGCTTGCCATCGCCCGTTTTTACGCCGTTGTCTCTCGCAGCGTGCGTGCGGGAGCCGGTCTATCGGCGCCCATCTATATGTTTGCGTTGCGCCAGGATGGAGCGGCTCTCCGTGCCGTGGATGACGCAAATGACCCAAAAAAGTGTTTCAACACGAAGATGGCGGCAACTTAACGCAGGACCAAAGATGACTGTGGCTGCTGGGAGAGCACAGACAAGGCATTGTGCCCAGACACGGAAGAGGCAGTGCGCCGGCTGAAACCGCAAAGACCCCCGGCTTTTTATAAGAAGCGTGTCGGCGAGGAGAGGGGGGACATCGCAGCCCGGGAGAGAGCGGGGCAGGGCGGCATGCTGCTGCGGGGGACTCGCTTCTCCTCCGGAGAGCCATGGCGAGCGGGGCTATGTCAGCACATGGCTTAATCTCCCTCAATGCACTAATTGGATGGGAAGAGCGGCTCGACGCAGAGTGAAGCCGGGACCGCGTCCACCCCAGGGTTTAAGCGGAAAACGGCGCAGGACCATCGTCAAGTCAATGCATATTGGGGAGAAGGACCCCCCACGGCGGAGACGGCCAGCGCTGCGCTTTCCCAAAATATGACCAGGGGTGCTTGCATGTGTCGGCAGCAAGATGACGGCTTAAATATCTGGATCGCACCCCGGGAGGACGAGAAGCCATTCGCGGATTCGGAGAGAGCGCAGAAATGGCGCCTGTCGCTCGCATCGCTGCTGTTTTTGACTGTCCTGCTGTCTGATCACTTGTGGCTGTGCGCCGAGGCGACCCGGAGTCGGACCCCGGAGCAGGCGGCGCTCACGGACATGGGCGATCAGTCCCACGCAGACCGGCCGCCGCGCAGCCGCCACCGCAGGCACGAAAAGGCTCCCTTTTTGGGCGACTCGGCCAGGCGCTGGTGGCGCCTCGAAACTTGTCACCCAGACAGTTTCTCCAAAAACTGCTTTACTTTCGATGACGCCGAGCCCGTGTGCAGGGCGCTCTCCGAGGCTGAATTCAACCTAAGCGATTTCTACCTTTCTTTTTGTAATTCCTACTCTCTTTTGGATTTGCTTTACGGGTTTTCAAGTCCGGACGAGCTGAACTGCAGCCTGGACGCGGTGATGGGAGGCGATCTATTAAGATGCAGCCGGTGCGTACAGGCGTACCAGCGACATGACCAGCACGCTCAGGAGAAGTACGAAGAGTTTGAACTCCTGGTTCAGAGATATGAAACGGATGTATACTCAGTGAGGACATGCATGGAGGAATGCAAGGTAGGACCCAAACGGTGCATCTTTCAGGGTTTGTGAGGTGGGCTCGCATCCCTCGGTCACCATGGTAACCGATTCTCATTAGGATAAGCACAGGTAAGCCTGGGATAAACAGGAGGTGCATCTATGTCCTCTTCGTAGTTACGGCGGGTTGTGTGTTCGGATGCATCAGACGGCTACGGAGACTTCCCATGGGTCTTTGTCTGGGCCGAGAAAAACTCATTAGGAGGCAAAGCTGGTGGCAAAATTGGCCCAAAGGAGAAATGTAGTTGTTCAGAATGTTTATGTGGGGTTGGTCTGCGTGTGGGACATTCTGAGGTGGTCGAACGCAGTTCTGTGTTTGTGGGTCACTCTGATGCGTGTGCGTTCAGGTTTCCACGCAGCTGAACTCAAGACGCACATGATCGAATCTCAGTGATGTCCATACTTTCCCGTTCATGAGCTCGTCCGTGTTTGTAGGACTTAGTGACATCATCGGCTGTCCTGTTGTGATGTGCATATTGCTGTATCGCTTACACTGCATCTCCGCAGCCACCTGCCTGACTGTTGCATGACGGCTGCAGCCTTCTGAAACTCCCCTTTAAGGACGGAAAACGCAGGTGCTTCAACTGTTTAATGCATATCCATTAGTGCGGCGGAACTGGAAGACTTGCAGCAGCTAAGAATGGTGTAGAGGTCAATGCACACTTGTGCAGTGAACTGTAAGCAGGGCCCCTGCATGATGTTTGTTTGTTGCGGTTTCATCTTGTGTTTGCGGTAGGCTTGTGCGAGCTCAGCTCTGTCTTGACAGTGTTCCCACGTCACCTGTTGTGTGCGTCTCAGCAGTGGGCCCTGTATCAATCTGGCATACAGTCTGTCCTTAATTACAGAGCGCCCAGTGTCCTGCGCTTGAGAAAGACGCCGGTCGGCATGAAATCGCAACATCAACAGCGAGCAGCTGGTTGGGGGTATTGGGTTACATGTGATGTCGCATTGCCGTCACGCGGTGTCAAGGCGTCGCAGCGGTGCGGTGAAAATTGAATGTGTTTTTTCTTATTTTAGTGCAGATGGATATTACAGGATGTTACACAAGAATCAGCCAATCGGCACAAAGCCTTCTATGTGGTCCAATCAGAGAGCCTGGATAGTCCCCATCACCTTCAAGCTGAATGTGAAGGTCCATGCGGTTTCATTGTAGTGAACGTTTCCCCTTTTGGCCGTTCTCTGTGAGACCCCAAGCTTCGCGTTTGAGGCCCCTGAACACACCTGACCGTGCTCAGGGTGAAAGGACCTGTGCTCAAGCCTGCTAGGTAGAGCAAGGCATGAGTGGGATTGTGGGATTGATGAGGGGGGTGGCTTGGCTGTCACATTTAGCTTTTATAAGGACCAAGGCTTGAGGGGAGTTGCACTGGGTGTGACGGAGACATTTATCTCCGCTCTCCGTTTTTGCATCCCTCCCACCATGCTGCTCAAGAAACCTGCTTTATCGCATGCTTCACCAGTGCATGTGCATGTCAGGTGAGCATGAGTTTGCCACCCGCCTTCATTGAGGCCGAATAGTTGCCTTTGTCAACACAGGAGGTCCGTGCGTCAGGTAGCGTAATAAAATGCATCCCTTCACAGTGAGAAATTCGATGGAACGCAGGCTGTTCAACCTGCCAATCACGCATGTCACAGTGGTAATGGGGGTGGGGGGGAGGTGGGCGTAATCACGGTGTACAGTGGGGGCTGTAAATCCTGTGTCAGCCCCGAGATGCAGGTGTCTCCGGCATTCAGGGTCCCGCGTGACATCCTGTGTTTCGGAAGCCCTCGGTCAGTGAGCGTGGGAGCGTGTCTGTTTGCGGTTGTAATTATGACACTCGAAGCACTTTAACACGCTTCAGCGTGCCGGAGCCTGACGGATGCAGAGCCCGGCGTGAAAAGCGGGGCACGTTGGAACCTGTCGGCAAATCTGCAAGGGGTCTCCCCCCCCCCCACACACACACACACACACACACACACTGATGATCAAGGTGCAGGCAGCTTTTTCCATGTACCCTCCATTTTCAGATATGCAGTGGCAAGAAATAGCACCCCCCTCCCCCCAGGACCACTGTGCAATATACAACAGCACTGATGGGGGGGGGGTGGTTCACAATACTTAAAGTGCAAGACACAGAACAGTACAAAAACAGGGGGGTGGACACAGGGGTTTATGTGCGTTTATGGAGTTGGAACTAACAATAAATAAATATATAATAACAAAGGAAAGTGACCAGTGCCGGGGTGGGAGTGAGTATTCCTCAGGCTGGGGTGGGGGTTAGGTGACTTAGCGTCCTGGCCTCGGGGATGAAGCTGCTCCTGAGGCTGGCGGTGGGCCTCAGGCGCTCCCCTGTGATGATCATCCCCTCAAGCCAAGGCACGGTGGGACATCAGCGGGACCGGGGGTCCTGCCTGAGAGCGAGGCAGTCAGACCGGCGGAGACCCGGCGTTCGGCACTGACAGCGGGGTCTGACTCCCCACTGAACGGCCAAGTCGCCGTCGCCTTTTAGTTTAATGCCTCGTGAATCAATACGGATTATGTGGCGCTCTGCCCACCGGTGATCATCACAGACCCCGACTCCACGTTTTCTGTGGCGACACTCAATCCATATGCCTCACTTTATAACTAGGCGCATATTGACCTCTTTGAATCCAGTTTTGTTCAGTTGCCTATTGATCTGGTCTCTTTTTTTTGGTGGGAGCCGCTTCCCCACTGGAGTGTTCCTCCGTGCCTGTCGATCTCCGTCCGATCAGGCGTATCGATTACAGATATCCCTACTTGTATAGAAGCGGAAGACAGGGAAGCGGACGTGGAAGTGGCATACTGATATGGACATTCTGACTGGTACCAATTGTCAATATATTTTTGTATAATATCACCAATACCGATACCCGGTTAACCTCTGGGCCACATGCCAAGTGTGCTGGCGGGGTGGGGGGTGGGGGCAAGCGATGAACCTTGCTGGTGCTGATTAGCGGGATGACTTGACATGGACATTTTATTCTGTGGAAGACTCAAGATCGATCATCTGGGCTCATTTTATAATGAATTAAAAGCACGTTTCCAGCCAGCCCTTTGAAGCAGAGGTACCACCCACCCCATTATTGCAGTAGCTGTGTCTTTAGCTCTGGCGCTGCTAACTTTGTATATGGATAAAGTCTAAATAATGGTTGGCAATATCAGCCAAGACTAACACATCGGACCAAAACAGTTATCTTGACTTTTAATAAGTATTGGCTGATACTGATATGTTAACCAATATATCTTGCATCTTTAATATTCCTAGTTTTGTAGAACCAAGAGATGTCAGGCAGAGAAGGTGGAATGACACTTTGGCGTTTAGTATAAACAACCCGGATGGTGCAAAGGGGTGGAGATGAAGCGGAAGGAAGGATCCGGAGAGGTGTGTCATGTGGGACCGCAGACGTGTTCAGGCCTGGTCTTGGTAGCGACGCGCTACCTTGTCTTTCAGTTTCAGCGCTTCTGCAAGTGAGATTAGAGGTCTGGCAATATGGCCACTGGTCTTGTCATCTTCATTTAGCTTGTTTACCCAGAAGCCCAGCCTGGCTTGGTGTTGAACAGGTACTTTATGGCCTGGGAGCTTGGTCTGGCTGACCTTGCCCTTCTAGGAGGCTGCCCTCCCTTTGGCTGAGACTGAAGGGTGAGATGAAGATGCTCATGAATATACATGAAGCCTGTGGATCTGAGCATTGGTCCCTCACCATCCCTGTGTCCAGTCACTCCTGCAGTGTTCTGGAGGGATTAGGCACCATCACAGAATGACAAAACTGTGTGTCAATATGTGAGACCCAAAATGATAAATATTGTCCATGCATATAGTTGACAAGACTACTATGGTAAAATCTTGCATTTTTCATAAAGGATGTGACTCAGGCATATTCTTTTTTAAGGAATGATTTCATGAATCCAGTTAGGTTTGGCAAGTATGACCTACGCCTACACATTTCCCAGCTTCGAAAATGGCGTGTTCATCTCCACCGTTTCCGCGACAATCAGAATATCAGGAATCCGAGCCATGGAAGCCGTCCATTGGCCTCCACCAGGTTTGTGGGGGGAGAAGGAGGGATAGCCTCACCCGGCTGACTCCCAGGTCTGACTCACCCGTTTCCTGCTTATCCAGGGAGGTGTGGCCTTCTAGGCTTCCAGACCAGGCCAGAGAAAAGCCTCCCTGGGTCACCAGCAGCCAGGTCAGTATTCAAAGCCAGAGGACCTATCTGCAGAAAACACAACAGAGGGAGTCCTGCTTCATACATGCTACGCAGGACCACAGTAATGAATGCATCAGAATATCCATATCTTTGATGTATGTGGACAGAGTGCAAACTGCAGGGATGAAGACACGCTATATCCTACTTTTAGATGTAGGATTTACTGAATTTCCACTGACAGTAATACCTTTGTTTGATTTCACACGAGGAAGAAGATGAGCTTCTCTCCATAGTCCAGGAAAATCCTTCCAGGTAATTTATTAACATGTATTATGACAAGAAAGCCTGGAGATCAGGCCTCACACAGCCTGGATAAGGTCTCACTCAGCCTGGATCAGGTCTCACGCAGCCTGGATCAGGTCTCGCTCAGCCTGGATCAGATCTCATGCAACCTGTGTCAGGTTTCACGCAGCCTGGATCAGGTCTCACATTGCCTAGATTAGGTTTCACATTGCCTAGATTAGGTTTCACACAGCCTGGATCAGGTTTCACATAGCCTGGATCAGGTCTCATGCAGCCTAGATCAGGTTTCACACAGCCTGAATCAGGTTTCACGCAGCCTAGATCAGGTCTTACTCAGCCTGGATCAGGTCTCACGCAGCCTGGATCAGGTCTCACATTGCCTAGATTAGGTTCCACATTGCCTAGATTAGGTTTCACGCACCCTGGATCAGGTTTCACATAGCCTGGATCAGGTCTCATGCAGCCTGGATCAGGTCTCACGCAGCCTGTGTCAGGTTTTATGCAGCCTAGATCAGGCCTCACATTGCCTAGATCAGGTTTCACGCAGCCTGGATCAGGTTTCACACAGCCTAGATCAGGCCTCACATTGCCTAGATCAGGTTTCACACAGCCTAGATCAGGTCTCACGCAGCCTGGATCAGGTCTCACGCAGCCTGGATCAGGCCTCACACAGTCTGGATCAGGTTTCACGCAGCCTGGAGATTGGGCCTCACACAGCCTGGATGGGGTCTCACATGGGGACACATATCATCACACGGGGACACATTCACACATGAAGACATACAAGGTACAGGACCTTGGAGGATGGCAAGCCAGGAGCTGAGGGGCAGCCAAAGCAGAGCCAGAGTTTCAGTGTGAATGTCTGTGTTTGGGGGGGTGGTGTGGTGATGGGGGGGTGCATAAACTTGTGCT
>JAODLC010000001.1:45749861-45760066 GCA_026781145.1 Hippopotamyrus pictus
TGTGTGTGTGTGTGTGTGTGTGTGTGTGTGTGTGTGTGTGTGTGTGTGTGTGTGTGTGCGTGTGTGTGTGTGTGTGTCTGATGGGTGGGGGGATTCTGCATGATTGGTGACCAGATGTGTCTCCTGGTTGATATTGTCATGGCGACGGCAGCATGTATGATAAGCTCTTTCTCTCTCTCTCTCTGTCCCCCTGTTTTTCACGTCCAGCCCCCTCCCTGTGACCCTCCGTCCGTGGGTGTAAAATGATCACAGAGGCTGTTTCTTTAATTCTGAGAGGCTTCCGGATGCGGCGCCGCCCGTTATAGAGCTGATGTTGTGATAGGCCGCTGATCCGCTGCTCTTTGCTGTGCGGAGTCAACACTGAGGATTAAAACCCCGGTCACACACTGGCTGCAGATCTGATACCCTCAGCCGGCCGTCTCGTGACCCCGGTAATACGCCGGGGGCTTCCCTCGGCGATCCCCTGCTGTCCCGGCCAGATCTGGGCACAAATGCATCCGGTGTTTCCACTTCCTGTGTTTGGCAAGAGTGAGTGAATCCCAGTGAATCGAGAGAACAGCACAATTCCTCCACTGAGACACTTAAACCAATTCCTGCAAGAAGAATTACGCACTTGTTAATTGGCAGAGGAGGCTCTCTGCAGGAGTCTTTTTATGAGGACTGTCTTCCTGTTTTGTGAGTCACATGACCTCCACAGATCATGCCAGCCTCAGACAGACATAGGGCTGCATCTTTCTCAAATCTGGAGCGTCACAGGTGTCACCTGTGCCCTGTTGATGTTTTGGATTGACAAATCCCATGCACATGATCAGAGTTTGGTAATTCAGATCCAGAGAGTAAAAGTCCAGACCGGGATTTTGTTTCAACCAATCAGTTGAGTTCTCTGTGACTGTGACTCTTTATGCTCAACTGATTGGCTGAAACACAATCTTGGTCTGGACTTACTCTCTGGACCTGAGTTACCCAACTCCTGTCCACAGGATGCTACGGCCATCTCTTTTGTCTTGGACTGGCAGGGAGGCAGGGACTCGCTCTGTCTCCCATAAGCCTCCAGGGCTCTGGCTGCTTCAGATTCTGTGTAGCACGCAGATGAGACGCCAGGAACAGTCCTCGTGCATGTTTGCTCACTTTACCAGCTTCACACGTGAGTCCTCGTGCATGTTTGCTCACTTTACCAGCTTCACATGTGAGTCCTCGTGCATGTTTGCTCACTTTACCAGCTTCACACGTGGGTCCTCGTGCATGTTAGCTCACTTTACCAGCTTCACACGTGGGTCCTTGTGCATGTTAGCTCACTTTACCAGCTTCACACGTGGGTCCCCGTGCATGTTAGCTCACTTTACCAGCTTCACACGTGAGTCCTCGTGCATGTTAGCTCATTTTAGTGCCTTTAGTGAGAAGTTGCAGGGGCAGGGCTGAAATCGGAACGTGGCAGGGGAGCAGGGTGGGGGGGGGGGGGTGAAGAGAAGCAGAGGCCTCCGGGGCCTGAAATGAGGCTGCAGTGAGCTGGGTCCTCAGGGACTGCGGTCACGGGTGCCTCTGATGGATGCCTGACTCGTAATGCCGTCACGCCTGTCAGCCACGCTACGTCAGGCAGTGTGTTTTATTCACTGTTCCTGTATCCGGAGCCCTAAGCTGCTAAAGCTGACAACACACACACACATAGACACACACACACACACACACACACACACACACACTCACTCCTGTTGTTATTCGCTGTTTTATGCTCCTGATTTGATCTGACACTGAGCTTCCTGTTGAGTTATACAGCAGGAGTTATACTGTAGCAGCAAATATCCAGATGCCCCCCCCCCCCCCCAGCAGGAACTCTCCCTTCTTTACGGGTCTCTTTGTATGTAGGGCAGTTTAGCTCCTGCTCAGACAGCCTCCAGAGAACGGGAGTCATGTGACACGCCAGTGCTCCGCCTCCCAGACAGCTCTCCGCTAATGACGACGCTTCAGGCCGCCTGCACCGATTTCATTCATCTCCTACCACCCCTCCGATACCAACCTCCCCCTTAAATGCAAGATCACATGCTCCGTGTAGCTGTTTGGGTAAATACATGAACCAGATATCTTGCTCATTTCCGTATTCAAGGGACGGCAGCGTTAAAAAGTGACCGAGAGGGACCTAGTAAAAAAGCAAAGCTGGACTCAGAACCGCTATCCAGAGACTGGGAAATATCAGGAAACGTGACTTTACAGTTTCAGGCTGGAAAGACACAGGAAGGAATTGGATCACCTCAGAAGCCAGGGGCTGTTTGTCTGAGTGAGCACACAGGTGCATTGTGGGTAGGCTCAGAGTCACCATCCAGATCAGTCATCAACAAATGCGAGTTTTATGCCTGTCGTCTGTCTCTTGCTGCTGTTTCCAGGATATTTCGACTGCCTTGATGCTGGAAACAGGAAATTCAGGAGTCGTTGTCAGATGATAATTGGTCAGCGATCCCCAGAGGTTCAGGAACGTCACTTTAGCATTTATGTTTGTCAGGGGTATCTGCCACACTGCCGGAATTAGTATAAACAAATAAACGCCAAACAGGGCAAAGTCTCGTACACATACTTGTGTTTGCACTCAAGAAAGAATGCTGTCCATTCAGCTTCGCTATTTCAGCATTCATATTTCCACGAACCTCCAATTAAGATCTTCACCCGTCTCCGAAACGTCTCCGTGACTGGGCACTTAGCCGGCCTGCTATGTACCCAGCTTCCGCTCGACAGGCGGCTAATGGTGCTGGTGGGGGGGGGGGCAGGCATGGAGAGGAGCAGATAGCACACAGAGCCCTAATGAAGGAGACTGTTATCTTCTGTTTTTGTGCTTGTAAACTTCATGCTCACACACGCACAGAGTATGTGTGCCTCATTTCGGCTTGGGTGGTATTACGGTAATGTAGTATAGTGTAGTATTTTGGGTACACCGCGGTATTTTGAAATCTTGGTGACCAAATTGGCCAAGGTGGGGGGGGGGGTGGATATGTCACGGGGCACACAAGATTTCAAAGTATCTTGAAAAATACAATTGCTTTTGAAATGCTGTCAAAATGCTGTATACCATGGTATCACGTCTGGCCGGTGTGACAGTATGAAAAATTACATACTGTTCAAGCTTCACATATGCTGCTGTGTATTGTGAATTTTTCTTTTTGACATTTTCAGAGCAAGCTGGATCTTTAAGCAGGATGGTAGTCAGGAATTCAGAACTGGAACGGCCATTTTAATTAGCGTATGAATGTATGTGAATTATGAGGTTGTGTATGCTTCACTTGGTGACTGTCACTCTTATTTTTCTGGGGGGGGGGGGCGCTCATGTGATTGTGCCGGCCCCCGTGTGCCCCCTCAGCCCAGCCTGGGGATCTTGATGAATAGAAAGGAAGCTGCTTTTTCAGAATGGAGAGGTAACCTGAGACATAACAACACACTAAGCTCTCCCTCACCATGTCAGAGGCACACTAAAGAGCTGTGTGGCTCTGTATACAGTCTAGTTTGCATATTCTATGCACAGGAGTTCATCCTGACTGCCCACGTTTGTGTGAAATGCAGCAGGGAGCAGCGTGGCCAGGATGGGCAGCAGAGGAGATGCACAGGAAGGATGGGATTGCCGGTAAAGAGACCTTCACAGAGGCCTCGAATGCAGCAGACTTAAAGTCCCTCCTATCTGTAATCCTGTTTTCCTCTCCCTTCTTCATTCTCCTCTCTCCCTTCCTCATCGTCCTTTCCCTCTATCTAATCCCTCCATCATCCTCCTCTCTTCCTCTCTCCTTCCCTAATCCTCCTCTCTCTCCACCTCTCACCCCCTCATCCTCTCCTCTCCCTCCCTCGTACTCTTCTTTCCCTCCCTCTCTTTTTCTCTAATTCTCATCTTTGCCTCCCTCTCTCCTTCCCTCATTCTCCTCTCCCTCCCTCTCTCCCTCCCTCATCCTCCTTTCTCCCTCCTATCTCCTTCCCTCATCCTCCCCTCTCCCTCCCTCTCTCCTTCCCACATCCTCCTTTCTCCCTCCCTCTCTCCTTCCCACATCCTCCTTTCTCCCTTTCTCTCTCCTTCCCTCATCTTCCTCTGTCTGCCTCCCTCATCCTCCCTCCCCCCCCGCTCTTTGTCTCTTTTGCCATCCACTTTTCTTTCCTCTCTTCTCATCAAGGTCATGTTTCACAAATGTCGAAGCAAGATTCAGAGGAATGATGGTGAGTTCACCATTGGAACTGCAAAAAGTCACGTTAATATATATTAATACAATGAGCATTAATAAGATGTCAATATATGCCTCATAAAAATTCATGACACAGAACAAACGTTTGCTTTGACATGCAGAAAGTATCTGCAGCATCAGAAATAGTGTATGAACAAAGTGCAAATCTGAAATTATTTTTAAATCAGCCTTTGGCAGAAACGCAGCAGACTGTCTCCAAAATCATACTAAAATCTGTGTCAGCGGCCAGCAGCGGAGAGCAACGGCCACAGCCATGCAAAAGCAGATTAAATCACAATCACAAAATGCAGAACAACTCTCCAGATGCCAGTAGCGCTGTGATGACAGCGTGTCTCATGGTGGTGGTCCTCGTAGGGGGCGCCGGAGTGCTGTGCGAATGCCCTGTGCAGCTGGCGGCCTTGGGCCCTGTCCCAGCTTGTCACCGACTGTGCGACGGGGACCGGTGTGCCAGCGCTTCAGGTGTTAATGCGGTGAAGCTGCGTCCTGGGCAGGAAGATGTGAGATCGTCTCATTAAGATGGATCACTGGCACATGGTGAGAATTTAACCATCAGCACGGGCGAGCAGTGACACAGAGATTCAACACAGGGCACAGGCATTGACACAGAGCAATATCACAGAGATTAAATACAGGGCACAGGCAGCAATACAGTATCAACACAGTGATTTAACAGTTTCAACACAAGACACGGGTAGGGACACAGAGCATCAACACAGAGATTTAACAGTTTCAACACAGGACACGGGTAGGGACACAGAGCATCAACACAGAGATTTGACACCGAGCACTGGCACAGAGATTCAACACAGGCCATGAGCATTAATGGAGGACATTAATTAACACAGAGGGCTGGGGTGTGGGGGACAAGTCACCATGGCGACTGCATTATCAGCGAGTGTGATGTGGCCAGTGATCATGGGAACCGGAGGAAGGTGTCGGGGGGGGGGGAGGGGGGATCCTTTCACGTGTAACGTCCTTCAACACAAAACCTCATCGCATGTATGCCTGAGGTCCCACATGTTTAAAAATCCAGATCGGAGTGGGATACAGCAGATCTACTGCACCCTCTGTAGCTGGGGCAAACAAAGCGATTTCACTAACCATCAGTATAATGTACAGTGGTGATCTAACCTATATTACCAATAATACTTGATAGCGATAACAAATGTCTGTGTTACACATTTATGTATTTGCCTTACTTTTTAATTGTTATTTTAATGTGCACTCACTCTCTCTCACTTTCAAGGTGATGCAGTGCACATGAATCACTTATCAGTTTTACTACAGTGCAGTGTACAGCAGTACAATATACTCTATTAGTGTAAAGAATCTTGTATTTTTTTAGGCATTACAGGTACAGCATAGGTCCAATATACTGTATAGGGTTGTATGCAGTATGCATGATGTTTGCTTAGTGTTGAAATCTCCTAACATCCTACTAAACAGAACGTAACCCAGACATGGGCACACAATGTTATTTATTTATTTATTTGCAGCTTAGCTAAGATTATTTATCAAGATTTCAGCTTCTACATATGCATTTTCCACATAGAAATACATAATACCACAATAATGCTCACTAATAAATGACATCAGTAATAATGATGGTAATTTCTTGTCAATTTTACTGTCAGGTATAAAGGCCATTTGAAGGCCCCCGACCCTCCTAGCCTCTGAAAGCCGCTCACGGCATCCTTCCATCAGCTCTCCTCCGCTTGTGGTCTGTGGTTCGCGGTTGTTCCGGTGGTGCTAAGCCCGGCCCAGCCCATCCCACTCTCCCCGAGTGCTGTTAACTACGGCGGTAATGTCCTTGTTTACCCTGAATGGTGAGGAGCTGTCACTATGCAGTGGAAACTCACAGGGAAGTTGAAGAGCCAGTGAGATAAAGGAGACTGTGGCGATGCATGGCTGCTGTCTCATCTGTCCCACGTATGACTACATCTGACGCGTAATAAGTGTAAAATGCGTTCCACTTTTGAGAGCAGCAGCGACTGCGCCGGCGATTAGTCAGCGGGTGTGTTTCCTGAGGCATTACATCTCTTCTGTCTTATAAACAAACAGGGGATGCCTTTATGTGGGCTTTCTGTGCATGGGCTCTCGCGAAGGCCGAACCAAACACATTCTCTATAAAAGTGCTGTGTTTAGCTTTGCTCGGGGTGGGGGTGGAGGAACATACTGCAACGAGATGATTCTTTTGTTGTTTCTACATCAGAAGGAGACGGCGGCATGAAAGAGTCACGCAACACGTCAGGAAAATCGGCAAAAATAAAACGCAGGTATAAAGAGATTACCTGTCAGCAGTATGGCTGACTGACCCTGGGCTGGACTGCTGGTCATGTGACCAAGAATCCTGACACCGCTCATTTAGAAGGTGCTACTTGGAGTACAGGGGGAATCCAGAAACCTGCAATTGTAAACCGTGTGAGTCACTTTGGATAAAAAGTGTTTGGCTGACAAACGCTGTGATAATTTACAGGCTCACACTGGGGTTTCAGGGGTAATTACAGGCAGGGGAGGTGTAATGTGGAGTCTAAGCCAAGGTCTAAGCTTGATTCTGCGGTAAACAAGCGTGTCACTCTCTGTGTCCCATAACCGCTGAGCTGTGACAGTGGAACAGGCAGACTGGGTGGAGAGCTCACACCTCTACTGGTACCAGCAAGGGTCTGGTTAGCTGTCAGTCACAATGAGCGCCAGTAAGATGGTCAGCTGTCTGAAACCGCACCGTCGGGCTTCTGACGGTCCTGACAGGCCGATGTGCTGGAGGTGAAGATCCTAGCTTTGATCAAACTGGGACGCGTCTGAGGAGCGGGGCCATCTTTGGCCACTAGGGGTCGCTGTGCAAGTCAGTTGTGATTGGCATCCAATTTCTTGAGAGGCACTTTGTTGACTCATAGCTAGTCCTGGTGAGGAAGTTTTCCATAGCGTGACTTGCTTGTTAAATTCAAGCTGTTCGAATGGTTCGGGGAGCAAATTCTCAGTTAAAGTGAAAGTACTTAACTGTCATTGTTGACTTACACAACACAACAAAATGTATCCTCCGTATTTAACTCATATGTGACACGGCAGTGGGGGATTCAAACCAACAACCTTCCAATCATCAGCATATTTCCATAACCATTAGGCCACCACTGTCCCATTAAGGCCACCATAAGACCTCTTTGCACAACAGAAATAATATAAATAATTGCTCCCAAACGAAAACATAATTTGCTTGAAATATGCGAGAGTTCCTGGGAAAATGTGAAAGAAAATGACGCAGAGTAGCTTTGCACGATAGCAGGAATTGGTCCATGTGAGCCAGGCACTTCCTGTCCTGGGCGAAGGCACCCTGGGACTTCCTGCCTTTTTACCTTCCCCAGTACATCGCCCATTACACATCCTTAAGTACCGTTAGCAACAAGAATCTCACCCCGCAGACAGCCACAGTCACATTAATGGGGGCTGATCCACAGTCTCTGGAGATTTCGGTGCAGATCTCTGCCGCAAGAAGTATTTAATGCTCCGGCTATTTTTAATAGTGACACGTGGATCCTGAGCGTGATCGAGGCGCAGGTACAGGGAAGCGGGACCGAGCAGAGGAGCAGGGGAGCTGGTCGGACTTGTACATCAAATCACTCAGCTGTGAGCTCAGGTTGAACTCCTGCCTGCCCTCTCAGGAAGTGGAGGCTTGCTGATTTTGGGCCAATTCCCTCTGCAGTGGCTGATGCCCCCCAAGAATAAAGACAAGAGGGGAACCCCCCCCCCCCCCCAGGGTGAAATGGATTCAGCCCACCTTTGGAGTACTTGGTTATGGAGTGGAACTGAATGCCCTGGCTTTGAAGCCTGCTCTTTCTGAGGTGATGAAAGTCTGATGGCCTCTCCAGCTGCCTTGCCGGAACACTCCGCGCTCTACGTTCAGCCCTGTGATCATGTGGCCCGCCTGGCCAGTCCCCCCAGGCTCCTCCAGAACGAGCCCTGCTTCCTTCGTGACATGATTTCAGAATACCCATTCCCTCAGTCTGACTCTGTATTCTGGACTCTTTTTCAGGTTTTTTATTACTTACTAGTTTTTGTCTCAATTCCTCCTGCAAAATATCACTGTAGCTGTGCTCTATAACCGGCAAACCCCGATTGATTGAATCAGACCTACTAAATCTGGATTTCTGATCTTAACTCTGTGTAACAATAAAATTACGTCGATCGTCTTAGCTGACGGTCTCCTGATCTTCTGAGGTTTTAATTCCTTTCTAATAGCCATCCTTGAGCTGTGACCTCTCGCAGACCAAACACATCGTGACTCATAGTGGTGGTCTGCCTACTCGCACTGCTGCCACCTGGCCTGGGAAGGAAGGTGGTCTGGACCGGGCCCAAGGGGGCCCACATGGCCATCACACGTTGGCAGGGACGCTGACCTTCTTCTCCAAGGTCCGACTGCGGCCCGGCCGGCTGCCAGCGGACACGGCGACCGCCACGCTGCTCTTACGCTGACGATCTACCCATGCAGCCTCCGCCTGACTAACGGGATGACTAGGCTGTTAAACTCTCTGCTGCCAACGGCTCCGCTCTCCTTAAGACTCCAACACCTCTGTGGATGTGCTGGTAGAACACACTGCTCCTGCTGCTGTGTCGGCTGCTCCACGAGGGCGGGAGGGCTGACACAGACGTGTGAGGCCGCACAAACCCTGGGAACTATTTGGTGTGAAAAGTACTGCGATGGGAAGTGGTAATTAACTACCTCAGGGGCCTTCCTCAGCTCCCAGCTTTCCCAGGGGTTTTCAGGAGCTGTGGCCCGCCTCCTGTTAGCGTTTTTTTCAGTGACATCACAAACCTATTAGAGGTCTTTCATTAGAAATATCACAGTGCCGCCAGGGGTCTTTATTAGTGACATCACGATGCTGTCAGGGGTCTTGATTGTCAACATTAAAGCACTGCCATGGGTCTTTATTAGTGACATCACAGCGCTGTCAGGGCGCTTTATTAGTGATATGGCAGTGTTGTCAGGGGTCTCTGTCAGTGACATCAGAGTACTATCAGGGGTCCCTTGAGTTCCTTTGTACTTCTTGCTTGTTAGAGGAAATAAGGACTTGAAGGTGGCTGGTGTGCACTTTGTGGCCAAAACAACAATGCAGAATCAGGCTAGGGCTGGTTCCCCGCAGCCAGCCAGCCCCCCTGCTGTCCCGCACACTTCCTCCGGAGCGGCTTGACATGTGCGCTTTCAGCTGAGTAACCCAGTTGCGCGGCCTGCATTAAAAATAGACGTCTTCGATGTCGTCGCAGACGGGGAGGCGGAACCGCCGCGGACCGCTGATTGGCCGACTGGACCGATCCATCCATCATCCGGGGATCCCGGATCCACCAGAACAGCTTGGTTCCACAGTGTTCCTGATGGGTGGCATTAGCCATTAGCCGAAATGTTACCAATTTGCTGTTTTACAGCACGAGTGGGAAGTAGGCCTGCACCTGCCGGCGGGTGCGGAGGGGGTCCGGCGCCCCCCTCCGACGTCGCAGACGGTTGTTTTTGAGGCACGGAGCACATCTGACTGGCCGCGGAGACCGACTCAGGTTCAGCCGCTAAAACAAGTTCATTCATAATAGAGGCGTGGTGGCCCGGGGGGGGGGGGGCAGATGGCTGCTGGTGTTTCCTGAGAGCGGGGGAAGCCATAATTCACGGCAGAAAAAACGGCACCAGCGCAGAGCAGCGCCGGGACATGATGGCTGCGAAATGGGCAGATAATGCTCTGCTTTCAGGTGGAGGAATTATGGGATGCAGGGCCTCGTGAGCGCGCGACGGCACATTACGTCGCCGCGGAAAAGGAACGGGCGTCGGCGATAGGCTTTTAATATTTTATTGACTAATTAACTCGTGTCTGGTTTTCTGGGACCGCAAACTGTAGCTGCAGGTCTTAATTATTATTACAGCTGGCAGAGTCATCGTTTACCGGCTCCTATGCACAGACAGCAGTGTCCCGCTGCAGGCATCTGGCGTGGGGGGGGGGATTGCGGCGAGACACTGGTGGG
>JAODLC010000001.1:45777897-45792115 GCA_026781145.1 Hippopotamyrus pictus
CCTTAGTTCTGGCAGGATCTAGTAGCTTTTCCTCATAGTGCTGTCCACCTGCAATGGTGTGAAATGGCAGTGGAATGGGCTTCCCCCATGTGGCTGGGCAGATTAACAGTTTTCCAGTTGAATGACTGCCTGCTGCTGGTTCTGATGGTAATAAAGGTTTTGGGATATCTCCCAGTCATGGTCTGCAGGGTTATCCGGGGACCAAGTGAGTGCCCATCAGGCAATGGGATATTCATTTGGGTTCTGTGTCAGATCCTGTCAAGCTCTGTGGTGAAGATCGAGCAGCCGTGTGCCATCTGAGACAGAGCACTGCTGGGACACCAGACACACGCTTAATTAACAGTCGCTCATCTGCAGGACAATCAGTCATGGTGGCAGGAGGTGGGAACAGCGGGCGGCGCTGGCGCTGTCCATCAGCATGAGGACCACGCCTCTGGGATAAATCCCATACAGCGTCGCAGTATCGGGCAGGAGAATTGACCTGTCCTCATGTGAGAGCCTTGTAATTACCTCATTCTTCACTCACCGCCTTAAATACTCCAGTACACCACATGTACAGGACACTAGCAAGCTGGCAGGACCAGGAGAAGCTGAGTACCACCTAGAGGAGAGTTTGTCTGGGGTGGGATGGCCCTAGTACCAGTAAGGACCATGCAGAGACGTATCACCAAAAGGTGATGAACTTCTGAAGGAGCTATGTTATTAATACCCCTTTGCAGGCAGTAGTTTGTCTGATAATTAAGCTTGGCAACCCATAGTTTTTTCTTTAAACGTAAAGACTTGGCAGGAACAGCCCGTTGCCACAGGTTCAGAGGAAAACTGCTTTTTGTCTTGTGTCGCAGGAGGCAGAAGGCTGAAACACAGAGCCGGTCAGAAATGTTTTACCTCAGATACTCCCGACACTTAGCTTCCAGTGACGCTTACCAGACTCAACAGGGAGCCTGCAATCATTGGCACTTCTCAATGAATTCCATTTAGTCCAGGGAGAGCAAATAGATTCAAGACTTGCTTTTTTGTGAGCTGCTGAAGTAGTCATTATAGAGGTTAAAACACAGGTCACTTTGGTGCTGTACTGGGTCTCAAGTCCAGCGTTATCGTGATCGCTCCCATCTTTACTTTTTGCCAAGGTTGCTGAAGTCCTTTCTGTTCATCAACTCTGTATTCTTTTGTCATGACAAGAAGCAAAAAAACTGCCGTTTGAGGATACTGTCGCCAGAGTGAATGAGATATGTTAGCTACATATAAAAAGCTGTTTGTTATCAGTGAAGTTAGCAATCTGTCCTTCAAGCTTCATCAGGTTGCAGTAGGCGTTGACTTTCTGAGGTAAACTCTTCTCTAAAAAGAACAGATTCCGTACAGTACTTTCTCTCATTGGTTTCCTTCTGAGTTTTCTCAGGGTTCTGCTGTAGCTGTTCAGCTCTCTAGACCTGTCTGAGTCTCTTTTTTTAATAGTGAGGTTTAATCCACAGTGATGTTATTTTAATTACATCTTAATCAAACACACCCCATTTTCTGGACTTCCGCCCTATACTTTTGCTGTGCGTTTTGTGTCCGGCTGTTTCTGCTACACCCAGGTGACAATGATAACAATCGTTTACTATAGCTGATTCTTTTCGAAAGGCAATGCAGTCTCTCGTTCTTTGACAGCAGTGTATGATTCATACCCAAACAGATAAACTATTTAATTATAGCTTTGTCCTTGTGAATGGCTCTCACTGTAAGTGATTGTAAATCAAATTTCATTCCTACGCAGGGCAACTGTGACACTAATTTTGTCCTTCTAATGGATTTAGGCCCTTGAATCAAGTCAGCTGCTATTAAGCAGATTCTCTTGATTATGGATCCGGCTGTGCTCAGCTCTCCGACATTTTCCAAAAGGCATTTCCTGGTCATATTCTCCACCTGTGCCACCCGTCAGCACCCTGGAGCTGCGTATCCAGGAAATGACTCTGTGTCGCATGTTAATCGCGGCTGTTGTATCTGTCGCGGGTGTCTCACGTGTATTTTGTCATCACATTTGTGGCCTGGGTCTACGTTGTTTGTAACGTACAGAAAGTCCGCCCTCACACTCATGGCCCCTGTAGTGAGCTCCCGGTAGATCCAAGCTCTGGCGGCAAGTGTGACCTTAGGGAGGGGAACAATCTGTACGCAGGATCGACAGCCAACCCGAGGCACAGCTGCAACCCTCATTTGCATAATATTCATAGCAGAGCAACAGAAAGACTCCGTTTTACCTGGTAGCACCATTCAGGCTGAAAGGAAGCATTGTGCAGTCATAAAGTGTCTGTATCCGCCACAGCGTCAGCGAACACAACCCAGCCCGATCCTTTGAATATTGCTCTTAATCATATCTTATTAATCAGGGTTCCGATCTTCGACAAACGTGCATTAAATGCTTGTTATAAAGGTTTGCATTTAGCTGTAGCTGAAGTTAACCAGATAATGTATTGAAGCCACATGCTAAGCAGTGGTGTTGATGTACAGGCTACGATCTGTCCCCCTTCCCCTGCTAATAGCTGGCAGGACTGCTTTAATTAGGTTTAAATTCTCGGTGTAAAATTTACAGCTAATAATGTCTCATTATGGGCAGATGTAGTACTTAATGAGGTTAGCCTGACTGACACGGTCGCAGGTCTATCCGGTTTGTGCCGACCCAGGGGTTGTGGGGTCACATCCCAGGTGATAGTCTATATCCTTTATTAGAACCTTCTGAAGAAATATATTTACAGACACATTTAAATAATAAATTGTAATGATCCCCCCACCACACACACTCATTATTCTATTAGCCCATTTAGTCACTGTCCTCAACCCAACAAACACACCATGTTGATTATTCGTAGCTGAAACACACAAACATCTCTTTGCTGTGGTGGATGTCTTCCCCCAGGGTGACATGTCATCCATTCCCTGTAGCAGGTGGAGAACCATCACTCAGGACATCGGGGTCACCAAGTTGACCTTCCCCTTCGACAGGAGCTCCACAGAAAGCAGCCCCCCCACCACCACTCACAAGCGCTTAATGCATCCTCGCAGTGCAAGAACAGAAGTTTGACAACAGAATAGGGCAGTGATCTAAAGTGACTTTGGCTGGTTTGTGCTCTGTGAAAACGAGCAGAATTAAACCTGTGATTCTTTTCAAAGTCAGAGTTTGTCAGTAATCAGATTTGTTCCCATCTCAGTCCTCTGTTGACGGGCACTGCAGATGGAATCCAAAAGACCAATCAATTTGAGGAATCGCAAAAGGGGGGGAAACGCCTCAACACGAGATTACCATCCATTACTGGATGCATTGCCAGGGAGATATCGATCATGTGTGTTTGAGAGACCCGTCTGCGCTGTAGACCAGCAGACTGCCGCAGCTAACTTCACCACGCAGGAGATGCAGGGCTGGCACACCGTCAGAGATGTCCACCTTCGCCTGGTCCACTTACTCGGACCTCCACACCGCACGGGGCGACCCACCTCCCCCATCACTAAGACTGCCCAGGCGTCGTTGCATTGTGCTGAAAGCCCACAGACTTACCGTAATCCCCAAACATGATTCTTTTATTGACTCAGATCAGTCGGTTTTTATACAGACGGTGGGATGCAGGTGAACCTGCCTTTATAAGTACATTTATAAGCAAACGCAGCTGAGCTCAGTATTTGCACAGATCTGCTTCAAGCCAGTCAGCCAGAAATCCTTGGTCTTCAACCTTTTCTTTTTTTACAATGAGCTACTTATGCGCTTGAGAGCTTAATCTGGGGGGCTACCAAGTCACACTGGTATATCTCGGGGAGGGGAGACTTTTTTTGATATGGGTCCCCCCTTGGTAGTATTTTTCTGACGAGGGTGGGCGTGATGGTATCACGATTGGCTATGAATGTCCTGAAAATCGACCTGTCGATGGCGATCGACCAGTGGGTGATCGATAAACAGTTGTGTGACTGCTACATAAAAACCTCATTAAACTTCATTATACTTCATTAATATGAATGAATAAATGAACACAATTCAAGTAGGCAGACTAGATTAAATGTTGATGTGTGACAGAGTCTGTTTCAACGGGTTTTGCCTCCAAAAACATATATTTCTTTGGCCAATCAGAGCTCATAGAGAGGTTGAGGGTGGAGCATCCACAGAGCAGGGGGAAGGTGCCCTATGCGGTCCCTGTCACATTACTCATCAGTTGGTGACCCGTGGGCTGCAGATTCCTCTCAGAGAAGGGCAGGAAGGTGTTTGGTAGATGATGCCTGACTCACCGACCCTCCTGCAGCCACAAACAATTTATGACATGAGCAAAATGCCACAACAACTGTGGGATTCAACACATCACACCTGCTGTTGTCTGTCTTCTAGTCAACTCGACTTTCATTTCAGCACCTTCTACTATACATAATGTCGTGTTCAAAGTCTTAAAATACATTTGTTGAAATCGGTTTATAATTTATTATGGACATGTTGATGGAAACATGCCTTTCATATTAGAAGTCCTAAACATCATTACTGCATTCAGGTATGTTTTAATTTAATGTGATGTTTGAAAATGCATGGATCTAGACCAGGAGTGGACAATCTTATCCAGAAAGGGCCGGTGTGTGGCGGGTCTTTGCTGCAACTCCCTCATTGCATTACTAATTAGAGGACTGATTGGCTGAAGAGTCCAAGGTTTGAGCACCTGGGTTTGAGCAGCTGACCTAAAGGTTATCTCAAAGACCTGCATACACACCGGCCCTTTGTAGATATGACTGCCCACCCCTGATCTAGATGGTCTCTCAAAGAAGAACAGCAATCTTCAGAGGTTGTATGTCCTTCCCATGCTGTGTCTCTCGGAACTGCGGACCATGGTGTGGGTTCCAGAGTGGAGATGATTTCTGAGTGTAATTGCAGAGTGTTTGAGGCCCTGGGTTCATGTTCTGAACAGTGGGAGGCGGCTAAAGTGAGGGCTGAGGTTGAACATCAAAGTGAGGGTTGACCAAGGTGCATGGAGCCATTAAAGACTGCGACACGGGAGAGGGAGGTCTGCCCTCAATTATGGTGCTATTTGTCTAATTAGGGTTTTGCATGGAAATACAAAAGGGTGTGTATTCAAAAAATAAACAAAGACATCAAAAGAGCAGTGCCTTCATGTCCATAGCCTACAGTACCAATGGCAACCACCTGTTTAATATAACAAGTAACACGCAGAGAGGTTGGGAGCGAGTTATGGACGCTGCCCCGTGTGGCCACTTTTATAAACAGCATGCGTGAACGTGTCCAGCAGTTGTGTGCAGCTTGAACGCGTCATTGGTAATGCTTTTGTGGCACTGCTTGTGTTGTGCTGGTTTGGCAGACTGGCGGTCAGTCTCTCTACATGCAGTCGGGCTTTCTCACACTTCATATTACGCTTTCAGATGAAGGTCATTTCTGCCTCTCACAGCTGAACAGACTGACTTTGAAGTTGTTCTTTATAAATGTGCATTAACAACTAACATTGTGTGGCTATACAGATTTCCAGTATGTATAAATATATAAAAGCAATAAATATATTTAAGTATATGCTTATGCATGCCAATAAATAAACCATTAGTACATCCATGCTTGCCCAAATAAGCACTGACTTATATAATATATCATTTTACCCAATGCTTTAAAAAGTGTCTATTTAGTTTTTTTGGCATATGCCTTCTGTAAGTTCTCCTGGTGATACCAACGCAGCTCGTTAACAGTTTGTCCGTTTGCGGATCTGACCGCTCGATTATAACTGGAACTCGTGTCTGCAGTTTCCCTCTGCATTCGGTAAAGAGAGCACATCGAGCTGTGGCTAACGTACAGGAAACAGAGAGGGCATCTTTAAATACTCTTCATAAATAACGGAGCGCAGGCCCAGATTTCGTGTCGGCTGCAGGCCCTCCTGTTACTCCCTGAGGGTGGAGAGCAGCACAATTCCACAGGGAGAGATACTCACCCGTCGCGGGAACCAACCACATTCCTGCAATGGGTGTGACCTATTTGCCCATAATGATAATGGCCCAATTACTCTCTACACCTGTGTCGAGTGTATGATCTGTTTAATGCCTTATGTATGGGGAAAGGCCTTATATAGTCATAGCAAAACTTTTTTAGTCATGTTTTAATCATTATATGTGCTGTGTGGTTTTTTTCATCATAAAACACTAAAGAGCTGCAATGGATATGCAGCTAATGTATTTTGAACGGATTAGACAGACCCAAGCATGTCTAGTCTATTAAAAAAAAAAAACTGTAAATGTATCATGTGAAATAGTTTGACGTCAGAAACATAAATCACTGAGCCACCACCACTCACTAAATTTCCTCGTGGCAGCCCCATTATGTTGATGTTTACATGAAGGTGACCAGTCTTTTTGCAGGGTCTGCAGAGTCATGTTCACCATAAGATGTTGCGCCGGCCGTTTTCCGTAAAGGATAAATCGAGACCCAGTCTCCCCCAGATAGAATGGGCCGTTTGCTGTTTAGGGAGCATTTGGACTGACATCATTAGCATTGATATTGCTGAGGCAAATGTAGTTATGCTTGTCTGCTGGAAAACAGTGATAAGAGGGCTTGATTGGAGATGGCTGCGGACGGGGGGGGGGGGCTAAACTCCGGCACCACTTACGCCCCTGACTAGAACATACCCATGTCTCTCATGAAAGTGGCAACATCATTAAAAAACAGTGTTCACACGGCAACCGCGGGTGTGAAGCCCGTGTGATGATTGGTGGGAGGGTGCAGGGACGCCACACCGGGGCAGGGATGTCACGGTGCTTAATTCCACACGTCGAAGTCGTGGGGGGGGGGGTTCCGTGAGCGCCGAGGTGTAAAGTGCTGCTGATGTCCATGTGAAAACACCCCCTCGTTAATCTCAGATATGTCCGCTCTCTCCGGTAAATATACTGGTCCTTCAGCTGAATCACCGACACCACATACTTGACAAAAAACATCAGAGAGATACGTTTTAGGTGATTGTTTAAGTTCACTTTAAAGGCAAAGACTACCACAAGGAATAGTAGACTGCTACTTCAACATATCAGTTCACCGCTCCGATGAAGAATGTGATTTTCCAGAAACATTCCAATTTTTATTTAGGTTAGAAGACCGGATTTCTGTCTTTTGAGAAGACAAAGAGGGAAAAACAATTAAAACCGGAAATTAGAATAATTGAACTGATTGGGTTAAACTGCATGGAGAGAGTTGCTGTCCTGCTCCTGTGGGGGAGCCTGACTTTTGACATTTATCTTGTATGGCTTTTAAGGTGGTCACATGATATTCTCCTCATATCCCACAACAGATACATCCTTCAGATACACATAAAACAGATAATGCTGCTTCATGGTAGGTGGCGCTCGACAGGGTCACGGTTTGAAAGTCCTGACATTCACAGACTGACAGCTCCTGCTTTTGTAGGGCCGCTTCTCTGCATTAAAAAACCCACCCACGGAGACGACAGAATCGTCTATATTGTTTACCCGAAACGCTGCTGGGCGAACGCCAAGCATGAATACCACGGTAACACGGCTGGGGTGCGCCATGGGGCCTGGTCGGTCGCGCGTAAATAAGCGAGTGGTTTTTCGGAAATCGTGTAAGTTATTATAACGCACGCCCGACTTTACAAGACTCTGACGTCCGGCGAAATGGTGAAGTCTGCTCTTTCAGCCGAACCGTGCCGTGTCTGCCCAGTCGTAAGCGTGATTCGTTCCAGTTAACACGTGACTGCCCTTGTTTCTCTTATGATTGCATGAAGTGACTCAACCTGGGAGCAGGTCAGGACACAGGCCCAAACAGACAAAGGCCCTGTTTGAAACCCCTTACCACAGAATGGGAATAGAAGCTTTCAGGCTTTCTCTGTAGAAAGGAAGGCTTATATAAAGCATTACTGCTTTTATTTTTACATCCAGAGATGTAAACAGCAATCTAGTGGATGTGGCGGTTTTCAGAACAGTATATTGGCCTATTTCCTAACTTTGGTCCTGTGACTTCCTGTGAATGGACCTCATTATGGATTCACCGTATGGTTCTGCATTTTGAAAGCCAGGGACAGGGATTGGAAGCAGGCTGACAGGGAGAACGCCTTGCGGGGGGGGCAGAGCGCAGACTTTTCCACAAACCCCACTTTGGCTAATGTCGCATAAATATTTAAAGTTCCGGAGGAAATTGACATGATCGATGGCGGTGTGCTTTACAGTCACACAAGAGGCTGACTCGAGGCGGCCGTCTCAGACTGACAAATTATTCATTAGACGTATAATTGTATCAGTGCTATGAAATGGAAGTCACAGGAAGAGAATAAGCTAATTAATGTTGCAGAGCCAGCTAGTTGTGACTCGGGAGATAAAAATGGGGAATGTCCATTACATTATTATTAGACGACGCATCAAAGACGGCCCACACTGTGTGTGGCTCCACCCAAACGCTGAGTTACAGAGTTACCTAAGCATTTTGGCAGCCTAGAGATACAGCTGCAGTGTTACACCAGGGAACTGAACCAGCAAGCCTTTGGCTAAGAGTACAGTGTGCTTAGAATGCCCCAGTTTTACCCTGCCGGCCTAGTTAATGTAAGTAAACATGAAAATGTCTTACGCTCCTTCATAAAACTTGAATAGAGAACATATGACATCACATGACAGTGTGAATGACATCATCTGCACACCTTGTGGGGAGTTCTTGCTGCAGTGTAGATTTCATTTATCTGCTGCTTTTATTGAAAGAGACTTGGAGTAGAGGGAAGGGTTATGTGTGGGCCTTCAAATTCAAACCTGTGACCTTTGTATTGTTGGCACAATGCACTACTTGTCAAGTTACAGGAGTGTCCACTATGATGGACCACACGTTAGACATTCTCATCCATCCAGCCAGCATCTATCCACCTTTCTGAACCATATATGTATTGCAGGGAATGACTCCGGAATATTGGACCAAACAGCAAAGACTGCATCGTGACTGTGGCACGGAAAGCCTGTTTTCGGTTTTAATGTGTCTGGATTGATTGGTTAATGTCCCCGTTAATCATTCGCTACTCTGTATATTTCTGTGCTGATAACTGGGAGAGGGCGTGCGGATCGAAGGTGACACCATCCCGCCTCTCACCCACTCTGTCTTCTCTCTTGCAGACTGCCTACAAACCCTGGCTGTGTTCCCAGTACTTCCAGACGACGCAGATGCATTGCAGCAACAAGCTCCCATGCAAGCAATACTGTTTGGAGGTGCAGAAGAGGTGCCCGTTCATATTGCCAGACAATGACGACCTCATTCATGGAGGGAGCCCCAGTTTTATATGTACAGGTAAAGCCCCCCCCCGTATATGTACAGGTAAAGCTGCCCTCTCCATATGTGCACAAATAATGCCCCCCCCCCCCCCCCCTTTGCATACATACAGTTAAAGCTATGCCTTTATACTGAGATGTAAAGTAACTAAGTATAGAAACTTTGTTACTGTCCTAAAGTGTTTTTTTCTGGATTTGTACTTTTCTTGAGTTGTTGCAACTTTCACTTTGCTGCATTTAGGAGCCTAATAATGACTTTTTACATTGTACACGACCATTATTACTCACCTATAATTGCAAAATATGCTGTTGCACCCAGGGCTGCACAATTCTAGGTAAAACATGGATCAATTTTTTGATTCAAAATCGAGATTGTGGGATCACTCCTTTCCTGTCAATCGGGAGCTATAACAATAGATGTTTCTTTATTTTTATTTTGCATCGCATATTGTCTTTATATTGTTTATGAACAATCAATATGTAGAGATGCACGATATGTCAGTGAACGTACCGAAATTGCCGGCCGATATTTATGCTTTATCAACATTCAAAGTTATCAGCTCTAGGGCTACTACTGAAGTAATGATGAAGATTGCATTGGACGATCAGGCATTTTCCATAGTGGAGGTTGAGGAATTTTGTTGACTTGTTGTAAACTTACAAGAGGCCTAAAAGTACCATCCCCTGAAATGGTTATAAGTTCTTAAATCTGGCCCATAGATCAATCTTTCGTTTTCCACAGAATAAATATGTCGTTCTGCTAATCTGTGCCAGCAAGCTTGGGATGTTTCACTGCTTTTTCTGAATAAAATGAAAATATGTGACTCAGTTGACCGTGATACACTGTAGCTTTCAATGCTATGTTCAAATGTGCCTTGAGTGAATTTAAAAGGATAGGTTGCTTTTTGTAATATCAACAGATGCGAATGAATAGTAGGCCTACTTTTTAGTTGAGTACTTTCAAAACTGGCTAGTTTTTACGTTTAATTGAGTAGAATCTTACTGGATGACTTGGTGGTATCTGTACTTCAACTTTACTGTGAAATTTGAGTACTTATTCCACCACTGCAATTATATATGTACCGGTAAAGCCCCACCCATTTTATATGTACAGGTAAAGTCCCGCCTCCAGCTCTATAAGTACAGGTAAAACCCCACCTCCCGCTCTATAAGTACAGGTAAAGCCCCGCCTCCAGCTCTATACAGTAAGTACAGGTAAAGCCCCACCTCCAGTTCTGTAAGTACAGGTAAAGCCCCGCCTCCAGCTCTATAAGTACAGGTAAAGCCCCACCTCCAGCTCTATAAGTACAGGTAAAGCCCTGCCTCCAGTTCTATAAGTACAGGTAAAACCCCACCTCCAGCTCTATAAGTGCAGGTAAAGCCCTGCCTCCAGTTCTGTAAGTACAGGTAAAACCCCACCTCCAGCTCTATAAGTGCAGGTAAAGCCGAACCTCCAGTTCTATAAGTACAGGTAAAGCCCTGCCTCCAGCTCTATAAATATATGTAAAGCCCCGCCTCCAGCTCAATAAGTACAGGTAAAGGCCCGTCTCCAGCTCTATAAGTACAGGTAAAGCCTCGCCTCCAGCTCTATAAATTTATGTAAACCCCGCCTCCAGCTCTATAAATATATGTAAAGCCCCACCTCCAGCTCTATAACTATATGTAAAGCCCCGCCTCCAGCTCTATAAGTACAGATAAAGCCCCGCCTCCAGCTCTATAAGTACAGGTAAAGCCTCGCCTCCAGCTCTATAAATTTATGTAAACCCCGCCTCTAGCTCTATAAATATATGTAAAGCCCTGCCTCCACCTCAGTAAGTACAGGTAAAGCCCCGCCTTCAGCTCTATAAGTACAGGTAAAGCCTCGCCTCCAGCTCTATAAATATATGTAAAACCCCTCCTCCAACTCTATAAGTACAGGTAAAGCCCTGCCTCCAGCTCTATAAATATATGCAAAGACCCGGCTCCAACTCAATAAGTACAGGTAAAGCCCCGCCTCCAGCTCTATAAGTACAGGTAAAGCCCCGCCTCCAGCTCTGTCAGTACAGGTAAAGCCGTGCCCCTCATGGTATATTTGCAGGAAAACCTCCTTACAGTTTTACATCTATTAGCTCCTAGTAAACAGATAAACCCCAATCTAGTTTTATATGTACAGATGGAGTTAACCCCCACCCACATATAGCCCATTCCAGGTCTCTGCATGTTTTGCTGAATATCACACCGAAATGATGCTGCTCAGATTCAAAACAGGCCCCTGACTGGGGTGCCGGGACTTGGGCTTTGTTATACTGCCACCTGGTGGCTGCAACACTCACAGCTTGATGAGTAATCCCCTGCCGGTAATATTCATTAGTAGTGAATGACTGGAGAGTGGCTTCAGCTTCGGGAAGCTGACGCCGCTGACACTAATGATGTGATTAGAGCGAGGAGAGCATAAAAGAATGAGTCCCCATCAATTCCCAACCTCCTCACCCTTACTGTCACATTTCCCGTTCGTGACATGGACTCTTGTAGGTATTCAAACTGTGAGGCCCCCTAGTGGGGTATGAAGGAATTGTGGGGGAGGGGTGCAGGTTTATTTGGGGTCTCAGTATGTGTGGATATGTGGATGGGGGAGGGGAATCAGAACAGATATATCAGCCCTAGGGGGACTGTGTCAAAAAGAGGTTTGAATACCACTGCTTTAATACGTTTAATGACGCATCTGTGCTGTTCGTCCTCTCTCACTTTTCGCGCCTCCATGTTTTACCTGCCTCTAAAAGGCTGATGTTAAATTCCAGGGCTTCTAGAAACCCCTGCGTCCGGAGCAGAGACTGAGTGCTGTGACGTGCGGTGGGACTTCATGCCGGACAGGACGGGACGAGCAGGCAGGACAATCAAAAGGACTCACCCCTCCTGCCAGAACCGGGCGTCCACCTCCACGAATGGGGCATCCAGACTATACGGTGGGAGACTCAGGCTCTGCCTCCTGGTTCTGGTTCTTTTACACACCGTTGTCACGGTGACCACAGCACAGAACTCCACTGGGCTTGGGCTTGGGGGTATTACCCCTGTGGAGGAGAGTTCCACCAATGAGGAATGACTTGGGATCGCCCCCCTGCTGGGAGTGCCAGGAACCACGTGGGCCGGGATTCCCCGTTCCTGCAAGCGCTGGGGGTGTGGGAGAGGGCTCGGCGACAAGAACCCGGAACAGCAAACCGGCAGGAGACGACAGACAAATGGAGGACAAAATAAGGCCACAAAAGTGGAAACCAGACTGCTTGCACACTCTTTTATATGTCATGATTTACTGGCGGGGTTTCATTCGCACTAGATTGCTACAGAGGTTTATTCATTTTGTCTCCTCAACTTTTCATTACTGGGCCTGAAAGCAGGAAGGTCAGGCAGACGTGTCTAATCGCCGGAGACTGGACCCAGTCGTTGCTCCTTTCCTGTCAGTTGATATCGCCCGCCCAGCTGTTCACGAACATCCTGAAAACCTGGATGGTGTTGCTCAGAGACGGGTGGAGGGTGGGGGGGGGTAGGGCGTCGCTCACGGCGTCGGCATGCAGGAGTTACATGCGCAGAATGCCCCGTCCCTGCCCCCGTTCGTCTCGGCGCTGACATCACTTCCTGTTTCACCAGCAAAGCGGCCCGGTCAGTTTACGCGGCGCCAGCTGACGCCCCGTTTCTGCGAGAGTGGGAGGGGGGGGCGGTCATGGAGACGCCGGTGGAGGGAGAGGCCGTGTGTTAATCTGCCCCCGCCCCCAGCCAGCAAACCACACAGATACAGCCAAACAGAACCCAGTATTCATCAACTTTGAAACAGTTAGTATTTCTGCCATATTTGCATGTGCAAGGTCTTTTAATATAGTCCCAACTCAGTTTACCGCCTCCTGTACTCCTCCGGTATTCCTATCATGACCGACCGCCACTTAGAGTCAGAGGAAAATCGCGTAGCGTTTCTGTAAGGGCCGCCTTCAGGCACACTGCGGTACGAGAGACTCACTCCCTTTGCGTTTCCTTACCCCATTTCTTTGACTGTGTCTTGCATTAAGTAAAGGGCTTATTCGATGTTTACACACACGTACACGTTGGCACGCGCTCGGCTCACGACGCCCCCCCCCGCCGGCAGAGGCAAAGCAACGCCCAGGGGGCGGAGATTATGTTGCAAAAAAGAGGAGGGGGGTGTGGTCTACCATGGGATGGGCCGGGGGCAAAGGGGGGAAGGCACTTTAAGGGCTGTTTTTAATGTGATGGACATGCCATCATGGGGGCAGAAGGGGGAAGCGAAAGGGGGGGGGTTTAGGCGTGGGGAACGAACACGATCATGCCTCCGCAGTGTGTGTGATTCGCATGATGGGCACAGTTACAGTTATATATATATATATATATATATATATATATATATATATAAATCAGCCCTGGGAATGTTACAGCCATGAAGCCATGGAGGGCGCCCCCTTCAGTCAGGGTGAAGTCTGGCAGTTCAAACACACCGGCTTCCAGCAGGCAATAAAGCCAGAGGACCCAAACTGAGGTTCATTCCAGTGTTAACCGCTTGCCTGAGTCTGTCGTCATTAGCGATGTCCTTGCAGCCAGATTTTCTAAGCCTTACAGCCGGAGAGAGAGACTGGGGGATCGTTTCGAACGAGCGTCTCTGAAGCAATACGAGTGTGGTCACCGTTTTCTCTGACGTCAGCCTCGGTCCCATCTGGTCGGCCAGTCAGCTCACTCCATTCCCTGACATTTATTTTATCTACCTCTGTCCAACGGCGACCACGTGAGGTTGGCATCTGTCACCAGTATAGTATCTAATCATTCCTTCGATCGACTCAATCAGATTAGGAGCTCAGTTTGCAACTGTTCCACCTGCAGGGTGTCCCACGTCATGAGAAGGTCATGGGGATACTGCCCCCTATGGGGAAAAAGCTGACAACAGGGGACATTATTATTATTATTATTATTATTACTATTATTATTATTATTATTATTA
>JAODLC010000001.1:45792215-45804587 GCA_026781145.1 Hippopotamyrus pictus
TATGGGGAAAAAGCTGACAACAGGGGACATTATTATTATTATTATTATTATTACTATTATTATTATTATTATTATTATTATTATTATTTAATAGTATTATATACTTCTAAGCTTTCTTTTAATGCCTGATATAATGATACATTTGAAGAGTTTTTCTGCATTCGCCTGTTTTGTCTGTGTTCCCCTCCATTCCCTATTCCCTGTGATCTGTACTCAAAGCACAATGAGGAGCGGGGAAACGAGTCCTCGATAAATGGGAGGAGTCACAGCAGCGATGGGGGGTGGCCGGGGGGAGGCTCGCATTGCCTCCACCCGAGCGTTCGGGCACGTAATCTCATCACCGCGGACGGGAATCTGCGTCAGGCCTTTCCGTGGCGCTCCACAGATGAAGCGCTTCCAAAACGGACGGTCGGCTTTAGCGTGGCCTGCAAAACCGGTGGGACCACGGGGAAGGCAAATGGTGAATGAGCCCACCCCACCCCACCTTAAACAAACCCCCCCCCAGCATACATGGGACGGGGGGGCATCCGCGTCTGTGAGAAAAGGGAGTCTTCGCTGCCTTAAGGGAGGAAGGGAAAGCAACTTGTAAGGTAGGACAGTTTTGCCACACTTCACCCCAGACACACATCTTCTGCCTCAAGCGACCGCCACTGTCCTCAGGGGGGCGCCACAGTCACAGGTGGGTGGGGGGGAGGGGTGTTGACTATGCTGCATGCGTCACCAGTGTCCCACGCTGTGTCATCTGCACTCGGCAGTGTGTCTGCACAGTGCATCATCATATCCATCACACAGCGCCCCCGCCCTCAATAAACAGGTGTTAGGCGAGCCGCCTCACGGGCCTTCGCAGTCCAAACTACCCACCGGGCTCCTTCCGGTCCAGACCACCTCGTGGCTCTGCTGGAAACACAGCTTCTGCTAAGTCACGCTCACGCGGAACGTTTTCCTATACTCTGCGACTCCTAGCGATATCTTGTGCTAGTATAGACTTATAGTTGTGAATTTAACTAAAGAGATGCCTACTTAATGCAAAGGACTACCAAAAACCCATGTTTGCTTTTTTCTCCCTCCTCACCCGAATGCCGGTGTAAAAACAGTGGCGACCGACAGCCAATCAGCACCCGTAGCATTTCCGGTGGTTTAGCGGTTTCCAGATCGACAGACTCTTGTTGTGTGTTTTTATGATTCCTTTACGAATCCTGTGGATCTATGCAGTATCTCCTGTCTCCCATGGTTGTCATTCCGTCGGCTCTGTCCTCTCCCTCTACATCCCCCCCATTAGCCGCTCATGTGTCGAACCCGTGGACGTCCGCGTCACCTGGCTCCCGCCTGCCTCCTCACGTTTTTATCCTTTGAATAAAGGTTAAGATGTTTATGCGAGAATCCAGTGATTTAAAACCAGTAAGACATATAAAGATATTATTATTGTTATTATTATTATACTACCAGTATATTGTAATATGATAGAAGATTTAGTTCAGTAACTATCTTTAATTTTTTTACAAACTTTGATTAAATAATTTATAAACAATCACAGATCATGATCTTTTCAGAGTATAAGGATGACATCTACAGTTAAAATATGTTCTAATGGAAATAAATGCAAGGATGTTAAATAATAATCGGACTGTCTGGCGTGTTCATTTCTGTGAAGGATTTGGAAAATGTGAAACATGCACTGAAAATACGCAGGATGTGAAGGTGACTGCGATACATATTTGACCGTATGTAGCATTGACGTTTACCTGAAGCATAAAGACCATTCAGAGAAGCCCCTCCCCCTTCCAGACGAATGAGAGATTGGCTTTAATGGGCTGGGATGGAGAATGACTCTTCATGGACTCTTCACATTTAACAGAGAATTTTATTGAAGCCGCTGAATATGTAGAAGTTGCTTTTGGGGAGGATATTTCTTAAAGTGATTACTGCCTTGGGCGTATCACTGCAAATCATATCACTGCAGTCACAGACAGGAAACAGGAGGGTTCCATTTCACAGGCAGTTTGACCACTAGAGGGAACCACAACACAGTAAGCTCATATTTTCCGGGGCCATATTTTTGTGTACTGTACTGATACACACACAGAGAGACAGTACTAATAGTAAAATTTGGCATACATACAACTACTGAACCATTAGTTCAAAATAATTCCATTATTCCATTGAAACTTTTAATTCTGATTAACAAAAACTGATTAGAAAGATATTATCCAGTTAAATTAAAGCACTGTGCAGTTATGAATACGGTCTAAATTCAGTTTCACAAGACTTTTCAATAGGGTTATTTCATACTGCCACCATGTGATGAGACCAGGGTACTGCAGCTCTTGGATGTGGCCTTTTTACAATGAGCTGTACAAGGGTGATGGGGACCAGGGTACACATATGCCACTCAGACATGACAAAAAGTCCACTTGAGGAGTGTGACTGTTGAATCATGTCAACAGAGAGGCAAAGGATATGACCTCTGACACCTCGATTATGGCATCTTCCAGAAGAGCCAGATCGAGAGAGACAGCATGAAAGCTTCAGCACTGTCACATTGCCTGACAGGAACCCAGGAGACAGACGTCATGCCACAAAGTGCCACCAAACATGTCTTTTAAGCTCAGCTAAAGGGCTATTGCAAAGAGATGATGTTTACAGAACTGAATACATTAGTGGGTCAGTGTTACAATGTTACTGGGGTTGTCACTATTGCCACTGTAATTAGTGCCGGTTTAACTTAAGTGAGCCAGTGTCTCTCCATCTTCAGTAGTTCAAGACAAGCACAAATGAATCATCGTTCATTAAATGCTCACCAGGCGCCACCTATTGGGCAATGATAGGACTATTTTATATAGCTTTGGAAGAATGTTTCATCTGAGTGTACATTTGTTATTAAAACTGACACAAACACAAATAGAGGAGACCGGAGGTAGGTGTTAGACAGGCTCAGTCGCTCAATGGACTTTTATCTCATTTAAAAAAAATTTTTAAATAAAAACCGAAGAAGATGATGAAGGAAAACCAATGGGATCGGTTGAAGAAATGGCGCCTCTGAACTGGAAACGTGACAGAGCAAATGTGCGAAATTCACATCTTTGACTTAACTGGCCCCATTCAACAATTGGATCTGGTCTCCCCTAAGTACATCCATTTATGCAGAAAAGGGATTTAATTGGACAGACCGATTTCTATATCCCTGACCAAATATCTACAGTGGCTGTCTGTGTCTCAATGGCTGATTTCTATACAGTTAATCAGATCAGGCTGGTATAGGTAAATGGGAGGAAAATGACACACTGCATCGTACTGATTTCAGATCCAGGCTGTACTACGTAATTCCTGCGGGGTTCTGCCAGACATCTGACTCAAGTGACTCACTCAAAATTAATAAAAAGCCACAAATTGCTCAAGTAACATAACACATAATGGAAAGATCAGCATTCATTTGGAATCATTGTTATTACACTGTTACGCACAAAGACTTTTCAGTGGGCTCCCGTCCACAAATTTTGCAAGGGGCATTCAGAACAATGGGGCACTTTCACTCATTGGGGCTGGTATTAAGACTGACTGGTGGCTTCTCTGATGATTCTCTGTATTAACATCCAAACACAGGTGAGTTTAGTATGCAGATATCATTCAGTGTCACTGTCAGACCTTCACTGTTTGCTGAGGTTCTGCAATCTGCTGGTCACAGCTGCCCCCCCCCCGCGTTGAGAGTTAATCTCACCTCTGCCTTTTAGAAGGAAGGTGCATGAAATGGGGCTGAAAGGCCATCGAAGGACCATGAGGGGGAATCGAAGAGCAAATTTTCAAAACTCATTCGAGTTCACAGGATACCTTTTCAACCAAAAATTTGTAGGCTTAGAAAGTTTTGATAATGTAACAACATGAGGACTGTGTGACTTTTGGTTCCCAGCACTGTAACATATGATGAGGAATCCGGGCTGTAGGTGACTGGCGGCCTCGTCTCAAGAACAACAAAAAATGGACTGAGTGAGGTCTGTAAATCTGCCCCTCCGCTGGGTGTGTGTGTGTTTTGCTGTGGTATAGCCAGGCCCAGTAAGGCACACTGCCAGTGATTCCTCTCTGCTCTCAGTGAGCCAAGACCTCCAGAGTCCAGTGTCATCTTTCCCGCTCCAGGGGGTGGGAGAACGGCCCTGCAGACATCCATTACTCCACGCCGCTCCGTCCATTCCTCACCTGCCTGCGGAACAGGCTCCCCGGGCCCAGCTGGAGTTAAGGGGACAGCAGCCATTCGTCAGTGTCCACCCCCACGATTCACTGGGAGCCTGGTCGGACAGATCATGAATATCGGCCCATCTAGCGGCAAATGAGCACTCTGCATAATGACGCATCCACCAATGCAGAGAGCAGCTCTACATCCCAGAGAGTAGCTCTACATCCCAGAGAGCAGCTCTACATCCCAGGAAGCAGCTCTACATCCCAGAGAGCAGCTCTACATCCCAGGAAGCAGCCTACATCCCAGAGAGCAGCTCTACATCCCAGAGAGCAGCTCTACATCCCAGGCCTCACCGTAAAGGCAGCCTCGCCTCTCCCCTTTCAGCTCCCGTGACGCTGTACTTCCTGGCGAGTTTCTCAGAAGCAGCCGCTACCACTCTGTCGCTTGCTAGGAAGTGACAGCGCACCACAAACAGTGACTCTTCACCCACATCGTTTCCAGTGTTTTGCTCTGCAGGCAAAATTCCCGAGACAAAATTCATTCAATCAAGCCCCCCCCCCCATGATGCCACCAGCTGCTCCCTCCCACCCCCCCCGGCTTCTCCAGTTATCCCCCAAATGGTGGACCACTCTACAGGTTAGGACTTATGCCCAAAACTGAAAGTTTGAATCCCGTGGCAGGGTCATGTTACCGTTGGGCTGTTGGCCAAGGACCTCCTTTGCTCCAGTCAAGGGTTTCATCCAGTTACAGCTGATCTCTGCCTTCCTAAAACCATCTTAAAGTCATGACAATGTGATAGAAATACTGTCAGCAAGTCATCAGAATGCACCGTGCCTCTTCACATTTACCACACGCACATATTTGGCTCTTCGAATCAATTTTCTATCTCGTTCTCAGGCGTGTTAAAATTTCGCCCGATTCCGTGAAAATCCGATGGTCACCAACAGCCAATCTGCAGGATAGCAAAGCAGCTGTGTGCTGGAATCGTATACCTGTAGGAATGTCTGAGAGAGATATGCCTGTGTGCCGACTGGCTCGCCTGAGTCAGGACGCCTGTTGTGTCAGAGCGGATCTGATTTGCTCCAGCCTGTGGGTTGCTTTGAACCTGAGGGCAGGAAAGCAGCCCAATGCTGACTTTGGGACTTGCATCCAATTGCGTAAATGGGTTTCTCAATGACTGGGCGGTCCTAGATTATTAGGTCTGTGTGTGTGTGTGCGTGTACATACATAGAGCACTGGAAAAATATGAGACCACAGCGACATTTTTAGTTTCACTGACTTCTCCATTCATGGGAATGTGTCTTTGTACAGTATACATTTTTTTGCAAACTCCAGCCAGCTCCTCATTGATGAATGGCTGCTTCATTGCTTTACGGGGTCTTTAAGGACTAGCAGTCCTAACTGGCCTAGCAGTGCACTTCACACCACTTAATGTTTCCCATTCTTTTTGAAGGTGACTTAAGGTCATCCTCCAATTCATGAGGCACTGTCAGATAAGTACACGGTCATCTCTGGCATTAGAAACTCGCTTCCGCCCCTTTACCTGACTGGTTTCTGGTTGTTCCCAGTGTCTCCTGCTTCACCTTGTTCTTGTCTACTGCTGTCTCAGAAACTTTGAGCCTGGAAGCAGGCTGCCTCACAGTGTAACCTTCTGCCAGCAGAGCCAGGATTAAACCCGGATTTAACAATGCAGATTTTTTTATTTTTTTTTTATACGGAATGGTCTCTTAATTTTTTCCAGAACTATACATATTTATACTCACAGGCAGATGAAATATATAAAAGATTTTTTTTTTTTTTGCATCAGAGGTTTATATTAAAAGCATTTTGGATGATTTATGTCCATTTGCACTGTATGTATAACAGATTAACTGGACCATGACAGACGATCTTCTTTTGTTATTTTAAGTTTATATCTTAGGCAGACAATCTCAGAAATGGCTTTAGTCAACAGTCATGAAGTAAGCAAACCCTGAAAAGTTTCCCTGAATATCCATCCAACTCAGCGACTTCCTGTAACCGGGGAAATACCTCCTCCTGATTAGGTGACGGGCTGGGCTAACAGAGCTAACTGAGTTAGCTGGTCTATAGTCAGGCTGTCGCTGTCTAACATAGGGTTCCCAACAAATTGTTGCTGCGGTTATTTATTTTATGTAACGGGTTGATGGTAAAACCTAAAGTCAGCAGCGTTTAAGTAATATAAAAAAATCACGTACCGGTAAAACTGCCAGATGGAACATTTTCACGATTGAAAATGATTTTACCCAAGGCTTGTCAGCGTTTAGACTCGTTAGCTGACTATGTGATAAGCTATTAGGTTCGCTTTTTTTTTTTAGCAAACGTGAGTAGCTAAGGTACAATGTTGAGAGGCTTATAGTATAATTCAATAACAAATGTTATTTTCTCACATGTCTTATTGAAGGTATTTAGCTTGCTCCATAGCACACACAACGTATCGGAACACAAGCGGAAGTGCCACTGAACGGGTTGATGAACAAATCAGAACAACTCTTTTAAGTGAACTGAATCAAACGATCTGTAGCCCAGAAAAAGGTTAATTTCGACCAACACTAGTGAAAATATTTGTATCAAAATCTAAACTAGTAGGAGTGTGTTTCGCCACTGTTCTTCCTGACCATTATCGTAAAGCAGTTCCACACATCACCAGTAGAGGACACTGCACGCCTTTGCTTTGTGCTGTATGCGCGTGTCCAGGGATGGCTTCCTGAGTTTGTACTTAAGTGAGTTTGTACTTAAGCTTAAGGCCAGGTTTTAAGCACTATCACCACAGAACAATGCCTGGTCCTTGTCCAACAGAACATGTATTTGGATGCTTCACAGTCCCCTTGTTATTCTAGCAAATTGGATTATCTTTTATTTTCTTGAATAACAATTTTAGTCCACATGTGGCTAGTGGGTCTGCCTGTAACAAGGACTGAAGTATTTTGTCTAAAGACCTGTGGTTGTTTTCTCTGGGGACTCAGAACCCACAGGTCCCAGGTATTACATCCTGTCTGCTGCTGCAGAGACTGCCTGCCAGTAAGTGCTAATATTTCCTTCCACGTCATTCAGGACAAACACATAAGTCTATCCTGAGGTAGAGAGGCTTTTCTCCAATGCGACTCACCTTGGATCCATTTCAGGTGATGTATTCATGACAAAAGCAGGATATTTCACTGAGGTATGTTTATACAGGAGTTCCTTTATGGGAAATGAAAATTCCAACAGTTAAAAGTTCAGTCTAAAGCTGAAATCTTTGTGTGTAAGGTCTACATGACACTTTTTCCAGCAGTGGCCCCACATAATATACAACTAGCAGAAGATCTGACTTTGAACTAAGCTCCTTTTTGAACGTATCAGGCTGAATGCATAAACAACGAAGGCGTTTCCCCACCAGTGCACCAACCGGTCCCGTCTCTTCTTCGGTGGCTCTGCTCTCCTGAATGTGTTGCAGTGTTCGGCAGCTGAAACCTCACGTGAGCAGCACACACTCAGTTCTGCTTCACGTGAACAGGGGGGAGGCTGGGAACAGGACAGGTGCCAAAGTGTGAGGACGGTGCCGCTTGGTTCTGTCTCTGTTTCCCACTTTCATCATTCAACACCTGCCTCCTGGACAGGAAACTGACACTATTTATGAACATAAATCCTTTGTGAATGCAAAGCCCTCCTGCTTCACAGAATTTGTTTTGAGATTCACACAGCACTCCGTCTACAGCCTCAGTGAGCCTCCAGGGAATGCAGAAGGAGATTTCAGCTGTGTGCTCGACACTAATTAGTTCACCAGGATCTTAAGTGTCACGCGGCGTAAGACACGGACCGGGGAAACAGGCGATGGAAGGCAGGAACGGGGTTAAATGGAGGGATTTAATGGGGAAACGCAAGGGCATAAGGAAAAAAAAAAAAACCACAGAGCTACACAACAATGCAACACTACAATGACAGAACTAGGGAAACAAACTCTGACGTGGACTTAAATACAGGGAACTAATACAGACAATTGAAAACAGCTGTGGAACACTGGGAATCGACATGAGGTAAACGGGGGGGGGCGTGGCACAGGAGGATCAGCACGATCGGGGTGTGACATTAAGGGTCCTCTTAATGACACAGCACTGACTTCTTCAAACTTAAACATTACAAAGGTAAAGGATAGTGGTGCGAGGTTGCTGCAGATTAAATTCTCTTAATAATCATCTTAAAACATCTCAGAATCACCTGAATCTTGTCACCAGAGACTGAATAATTCAATGCAAATGTAACCGGCTTACAGAGGTCACTGTCAAGAGTTTCACCAACCTTAAGGTTGGATGTTTACTGAAGCAATTGAGGTTCCACTCAAGAGCCCACCTGTTGTTTATCTTTGGGGATCTCAAGCTGAAATTGTTTCAATAGTTAGTGCGTTACCTTCCGCCCCATCTACTCGTTTATGAGCAGACTGAGCGGTGATGGAATAAGCATGAGACACATGCAAGGAACTGAAAATCGAGCCGAAAACCAATGAAGTTCCCATCGGCTTGTGAAATGAAGGTGTTTGCTTTTGTTGGAAGTGTTTTATCCCATCTGTTGTGGCTTGTTAGTCAGAGTCTCTGTGAGATTCATGACTAAAAAGGAAAGGAGACATATGAATATTCCGGGCTCATATCTACTGCTGAGTGAGAAACAAGGCGTGCGTTTGTCCGTGATAATCAAGGTTAAATAGTCTTGTAATTTGAGCATGTTTGGAATACCAGGCAGTAATCTGGCAATCTGTGAGTCTCTCTTCCAATCTCACTCTCTCTCCTCTCTTCTTTTCGTAGCCTCGTGCTGAAACGGTTCCCAGTCCTTAAGTGGTTCTCAGAGCCTGACTGGAATGTTTAAATAAAACAGTCAATGGAATATATTGAAGCTGCTTTCCGTTACATAACTCCGGATTTGTTCGAGTTTTTGAGGTATTTGGTGGCTGCCGTATCCGGGCATTGGACACAACATCATCCCCTGTCCATTATTAAGGCAAAACTTGCTGTATTTTGAATTGATAGCACAATAAAATAGCTCCCAGTCGTGCTTGCTAGGTGTGAAGTACATCACCTCCATGACAAGATCCTTCTGAAACTGATCACGACACTACGACTCCTTGTTGCTGAAGACTGCCAAACTAGCGCTGACAGTTCACACTGGCCGCTGTTTCCATCCTGCCTAATTCTGGCTGGCTAGCAGTACCACTGAACCAAACTGCAGTTTCTGTGTAAGCCAGAGAGAAAGCAGTGGTACAAAGAGATTTAGTATATTTCACACCTCAGGCATGGATACCTGTACACTAGGGTTTTCCACTGCAGTGCTGCCTGAATTTCTGACTTTCTGTTCTAATTTCCTTGCTTTCTGCAGGTGCCTGGGGGCTGTTTTCTGCTGTCACATCTCTATCCAAAGGACCCAGCTCTCCCCTGAACATTACTCACAAGCCTGCGTGAAAGAATCGGAACAAGTCCGGGCTCCATCCCCTGCTACAATGTTCATTATCGGATGTCATAATTGCAAATTCGATTAGTACGCTTTGGCGTCGCCTGTTCTGTTAAAAGGCATCAGTTTGAAATATCGCCCGCACATTTCATTACCAGCCTGGCAATGCGTCAGATGGAGAGAGCAAAATTTAATTTAATTTTATTGTAGAATCATTGCTTTCATATTGCCGAGGTACTGCTCTACGATCGTTCCGACAGAGGGCTTGTTTAAGGGCACCGAGCATCGCAGGTGATGTGGTAAATAGTAAAGGCTTCGATGTCTGAAATAAGAGCTGCTCTACGAATACACCAAATTTTTTGCCCTAACGGCGGTGGGAGGGGGGGTGGTGGGTGGTATCAAGCAACCCAGTCCTTCAGTATTGAGCCACTGTGGTCATTGACTTCTAACATAATGCCTGCTGTTTCATATTGCAGCCAGCACCCTTTAAAAGTGTGATAAGCAGTTAATAGGCTAAATATAGTATGATTATACAAGCAAATTAAGCCAAGTAACCCTGCGATGTATAAAGCATATCTCCTTCAGTTGTTTATTACAGTTAGTTATTAGGAATTCAGTGTGAATGGGAGTTCTTCCATCCATGAATCAGAAATCCCGCTACCTCTTATTGACAGGCACCTGTTGTAATTCAGTTTGATTTAGTTTGAATCAAAATCACTTTTTCATTCAATTTGCATGGCATGAGTTGAAATGATTTGAATCATGCAGTCATTCATTCAGTCATACGTTCATCTTCCATAATGGGCTCTGGAACCTGTCCTGGAAACAAAGAGTGTATGGCGGGGAAGAGCCCAAGATGGGGCATCAACCCAATGCAGGGTGGGCACACACACACACACACACACAAACATATACACGCACGCACATACACACACACGCACATACACACACACAGACACACACGCACACACATACACACACACAAACATATACACACACACGCACATACACACAGACACAAACCCACACACAAACATACACACACACACACACACACACACACACACATATACGCACACACACATACACACAAACAGGTTTGTAATTATATCTTTGTGAAGACTTTCCATTAATTTCTAAGGAGAAAACTCTAATCCCAACATGACAACCCTAACTCCAACCCAGCCCTAATCATAACCACAAGTAACCAAAGAGAATACGAGGCATTGTTACATTTTTGATTGCATTCACAGATCTTTGCGGGGACCTGAAAAATTATCCTCACAATGTCAAAAAAAAAAAAAATGTATTACATTGTGGGGGACATTTGGTCCCCACGAGGTAATATAAACCTAATCCACACACACACACACACACACCATTCACACATGCAAACCTATCAGCAATTTGGTAACTCCAATTGATCGCAGCGTGTTTTTGGACTTGGGGGGGGGGAATCCAGAGGAAACCCCAGGATGACACGGGGAGAACATGCAAACTCTACACATATAAATTTTATTTTATTTCATTTTGTTTTTTAACACACAAAATTATTTGAAGAATGCAAAATTTGATACATGTATTACCGGAATGCAGCTCCCATGCAGGATGTGACTCCCCTCTGAGGTCAAGGGGGAGTAAAAGAGCAAAGGTACGCAGGCGGGGGGGGGGGGGGGACAGGCTCCAGGTCCACGGGCTCCTGGTGTCACATGTGATAAAATGCACATTGTTCTACATTCAGCCCCCAGAGGAGTCGCTCACCAGCCCGATACTTCATGCTGATGGAGGGGGGGGTTTGAAAGTGAGGAGCTTTGCCTTCATTTCCACCAGACACCAATACTAGTCTGTGAATCGTCTGGACTCAGTGAAATCCCTGCCAAGTGCTTTATGATGAATACATATGAATACTGATTCTGTTGAGTCAGTGCTAACAGAATTAAAAAAATAGTGGAAATGCAGTGAAAAAATGTTGCTGATGTGAGAGGCAGGGGTGGCGTTGGTGGTGCAGTGATTAGTCCTGCCATTACTCCATGTGTGTGGAGTTTGCATGTTCTCTCCGTGTCATCGTGGGGCTTCCCCCAGGCACAAGGGGTTTCCCCCCCACAGTTCAAAAACATGCTGAGGTTAATTGGGGTTACCAGATTGCCCATAGATGTGTGTGTGTGTGTGTGTGTGTGTGTGTGTGTGTGCCCTGCATTGGGTTGGTGCCCCATTCTGGGTCGTTCCCTGCCTTCATTCCCTGCTGGGATTGGCTGCTTTCCTGAATAGGATAATTGATTACAGAAAATGGATGGATGCATGATGGGAAATGGATTAGTGGTTTTCCTTCAGCTACCAGGATTTGCAGTCCAGCTCCGTCTCTGTGGGGGCCTGGTTTCACCCTCCCAGATAGACTTTTTCCATTTGGACAGCAGATGGTGTGGAAGTTTCCAGAAGTCAGGTGCGGAAAGAGTCATGTAACTCGCTTGAGACAAGAAAACAAAAATATTGCAGTTCCATATTTTAATATACCCCCCGTAACCCATACGGCCATTACATATTGAAGAGTTGCTCTCTGGTCCAGAGGCAGAGTTTGGGCAGTTCTGAACATCAGAGGAGCTTAGTGAAAGCTGGCGAGGCATTTAAATAATTCATGAGACCCCCCCCATTCCCGCTTCTCCCGCCCCCGCCTCAGCCATTCCATCTCAGGCTGCAGTATTTGCCGTTTCTCACTGAAGTAAATGCGCTCTGATCGCCCCAGACTGGGTTCTGCCTATTCAAAGGTCAGC
>JAODLC010000001.1:45809002-45822757 GCA_026781145.1 Hippopotamyrus pictus
CCCCCACCTGCCGCCATATGTGAGGACTAATCTCTCTCTGTGGTGCGGGTCAGTGTTCAGGTGTCGCCACCCCCCCCCCCAGAATCAGGCCATACAAACAATTTAACAGTTGAAGTCAGGGCTGATCCCCTTGCTCAGCATGAAGAGACAGAAACAGACATTCATATATGGCAATTAAAATAAAAACAACATCGCAATTCCCAAACACAAGAGGCTAATTGGTTTTTCATCCCAGCTGTTGCCTGGGGAATTTCTGGCTCATAAATATGCCCCCCACGCCCCATACGACCACCCTATGCCTCGCCAGCCTTCATTGCGGATGTTGCCGGCTATTTTTACAAACATTGACTGAGATCTCGGGTAAGTCTGTTAGTAGCTAATTACTTCAGCTTTGTCTTGGGGGCCAAGCAGCAAATATGCAAAATGTGGACCGAGCTGTAGAAATCAATTAGGGTAGTAAGTGTGAGGTAAATAGAACGGTAAATAAGGACACACAATCTCTCTCTCTCTCTCTCTCTCTCTCTCTCTCTATCACACACACACACACACACGTCATGTACACACACACATACACATGTCATGTACACACGCCACACATATTTAATAGCGGATGAGTGGCCTCCGTGACCATGTCTAACAGAGACACAATGGGAATGGACATTAGGTGTATGCACAATGGACTGTAGGCTTGTAGACCGCAGATACAGACACAGAGTTTCTGTAATGTTATACAGAGAGATTACACAGATACACAGAGAGACTGCTGCCGGTCACATAACACACTCGAGGTATCAGAATCATAACCTTTGTTGCCACACAGCCAAGGCCGGTGGAAATTTTTGATGGCACAGCATCCTGCTGTTAGAGACACCATGACAACAGACAACTAACAATTAGGGCATAAACAGACAGAAGGAAAAAAACGACAGTGGGCAGTAAGTGCAACGTATGTGATAAATACAGTCTGCAGGGTCAGAGGTGGAAAGTTCAGCTTCAGAAAGTTCAAAGTGTAGTGCATAGCAGGTGACTCTATATTCAACTGGTTGGTGAAACAAAACCTTGGTCTGGATTTGAACTTTCTGGACCTGATCTTCCTTCCTCTGTGTATGGTACACAACAAGATGTAAACTATGCACGCCTTAACCAAGATCTTAAGATGAGTAGCCAGTGATGATAGATGATTTTATGCTTAAAAATGTTCTTCTTCACATTGAACCGTGTTCTGTTTCGGCCCTCTCTTTCCTAGATCTCCATCTCCAGGTGGTGAGGAGCATCGAGGAACCTCCCTCTGGCACGCCTCGAACCGGGAACCAGGGTTCAGCTACATCTGTCTCCACACTGTCACGGCCACTCAGATCCCGTCTCCCACTCCTCACCGTGAGTCGTGCTTGCATCGGACCAGAGGGCAGCGTTCAGCTCCGTTTGCAGGTGTAATCTGTCCATGGTGTTTGCTCTTCAGGGGTTTTGTGTGGACCTTGCAGATGGTGAGAGGAGCCACCCTCACTGCCCTTGCTGACCCGGCCTGTCGTGGATGAAGTCCCATCATGTAGGGCCGATTATTTAGCTGTGTTTTACTTTACGCCAGACACACACGCACACGTGTGTGCTGACGTGAACGATGGGTCCTTCCTTTACTTCAATAAATAAGAAAAACAAAAAAAGTTGTGAAGAAACAGGTTGAGGGCTTTTCTATGGTAGATTGAACATCCATCTAACCTGCTTATCGTGGTGAGGGTCATGGGGGACCCTGAGTCTATACGGCAATTTTAATGTATTCTGGTCCAGGAGGATGGAATTCGAGTCCGCTGATTAATGATTTGCTGGAAGGTTTGAAGCATGAACTTGAAGTCTCAGATGCAGAGAGAAATGCGTGTAATGCATATTAAAGTGGGTTGGGTTGAAACATATCGTGTGGTCACATGGTTTTCAGGGCTGTTGACTGAACTGCAGGTGAAGCTTTTGAAAGAGGCACTGTTTCCTGCTCACTGAAGCACAGTCATACAACGAATTGACATCATCCTATGTCGCGTTCATGACATACCTTCTGGAACAGTCAAACTGGAAGATGGTGTTTAAAACCATCGAAAAAGTCCACATCCATCACCTCCCACTTCTTTGTGGTGTGAATCAGCATCTCTGGTGCTAACTAATGTGAGTTTAATGGTCTGTTACCTGCCGTCTGAGCACAGAGTGGTCACGTTAGTCAAGGGTGAATAACTCTATGCGTTCTTAAACTGAAAGTCCCACTTCTGCCTATATAACATTCAGGAAAGAGGCAGAATAGCAGCATGAGACAGCAGTTAATGAACCACATAAAGGCTTGCTCTCCCAGAGTGGACCCTATGTCTATAGCCATCCATAAAAGTGCCTGAATCGCTTCATGGAAAAAAAAAAAAAAAAAAAAAAATACTTAAAACGGCAAGTTTTAAAACTGTAATTTCGCCTGATTTTGCCTGACCAGCCAAATTAAAATTCCAGTAATAATTTGAAAGTAAATTAGAAATGTATACTGTAAATCATGACAATGTATGTCCCTGCTGTGATTACAAGCTGCCAGTGTGTCCTGCTACGATGTCATCCAGTACAAGGACGCAATCCAGCAAGTTGATTCATTCCTCACCTTCTGCAATAACCTGACATGTATCTAATATAAATGTTTCCCCTGTTTGAGGAGGGATCGCTCTTATCACCTGTGTCATACTGTATGCTCCACAATAATGAAAACTTTATAAGTACAACAGCAATGATAAGCCTATAGTTAGTTGGCATAGTAATCTGTAGTGTTATTGTGACGGATTTACGGAAACATCTTAAGACGATGGTGCTTTTTCTCTTATTGCAAAGATAAAAACAATCACAGCTGAAGGAAATGGATAATGCAGGAGGGGAAAAAATACTCAGTCACTACTGGAAGATTCCTTTATCTCCTTTGTTTCTGTTCCTTCACCTCTTACGGTCCAAGTTAGACGCATTCATCTACCAACATCTCACTGCTTTTTAAAATGTGCTGCTAATGACCTTCGAACGTCACGCAACCCTGATATGATGTAGGGGCAGATTTGATTTGTCACAGACTGCCACAGAAGGTTCCGGAAGTTTTCATCATAATGATCGCATGAAAGCCAGAAAGGTCAAATAAACAGTTTTATCTTAAATGTGCCATAACAACAAACAGTGACCATGAAAGGAAGAGCCAGAATAATTAAATACTGTCTGCTTCTCTCTTTACGGAAGGCCCTCCTTTTATACATCCTTTTTAGCTTCATATGATTCACCTGCTCTTAAATCATGAGAGATTTCTAACAGTATTCATGGCACGTTCACCTCAGAGACCAACCTCAGGCTCTCTTCATGCTTAGGGGTCAGGGAACCATTCCTGAGAATATTAATAGAACCAAACTAGCTAAATTAAAATTAATTCACAATATCAAGATCGCCAGCTTCGTACAGATAGATAGTTTTGGGTACAGGTGGCTTGTAGCAGTTGAGGTAAAGGACAGCTCAAACTGCGATTATATTTTACTCATCTTTTTACTGTACATTACTGCCTGCTTTGAAAGATAATCACACGTCTGTGCGCTTACAAATCTTATTATGTGTTAAGAAAAACGAACAGTCCAAATTGAATATTTACAATCGCTGCTTCACAAGGTGGTGAGCTATACCATACTGACTATCGCGTTGATGGAAATGTTCACATCAATGGAGCATTATCTTATTGCACATGAATGTAAATTGATGCATTTGTTTCATACAGCATTACATCAGCCTGCACAGAAGGAAACATAGTTTTGTCTTGCAGGCAGTTGTGAGGAAATCATTACAGACTCCAGGTTAGTGGTCATTGTCCAGACTCTTTCATTGACACACAGTAGCAACAAAATAAAATATTAAGGATAATTTACACCTAATGAGGCTGATGGGAGTGTAATAGGGACTAGTGTAGCTTGGGGTGAAGCTGATCCTGTGGAACGGCCTGTGTTCAAAGCAAGATGAAAGGGACAGAGGGCTGAACAGGGGGCATCTGTGAGAGGATTAAAATCAGATAAGGATCAGGCCAAGGTGCTCATTTCTCCTTACAGCTTCCAGACAGACGCAGGAGGTTGCTATGCTGCAGACCGCGAAGCTGCACCCACACACCGTGCCTCAAGGCCCGGTGGCGAGTTCATGTTGAGCGTCTTCAGAAATTGATGCCATGTTTGGCATTGACGTGCACCTCTGGGTTACTTGTAATGGGGAGGGGGATTCCTAAATATCCTGGGAATTACCCCTAGGTGCTCGGTTTCATCTACAACAAGGCTGTAAATTACAGGGCTTAAGGTTATTTGAGATTGAAAATTCATTTAATCATTCCCCCCCCCCCCCCCGCCTCATGTGAGATCAACCCACCCCCCCCCCCCTCACATGTAAGGACATTAACACACTGTGGAATTACTAAAAAACCACACCACACCATCCATTCATGCTAAATTGAATCCACATGATGGTTTTATTTTCTACTCCTGAGTTTTGAGGCAGTTCAGTGGTTCAATTTCACAGCCTGCTTAAAATGCTCTTCATAATGGAATGTGGTGACCTGTACTGTCTTCTGTGGTGAAATTACTTCAGACTAGTAAAAATCCCTGCAGAGTAAGACAAACTTTTGTAGTAAACCACATTGTAATTCCTGGGTATGCTTCTCAAAGGAACAGAAGCGTGAAGATTGATGCTTTCAGAAGCGTGCTGTAATTAAGAGTGACATTCCTCAGTGACTCAGTCCATTTCTGACATTCTGCTGGGGGCATTGTTATGTTTCCATCAAAAATCACTGCCGCTAATTCTTAGTTCAGAAATATATCACAACAATGTGCCTTGGGTTTCTTTCAGATGATAAAATACTTAAATACGAAGCTGATAATGTAGAAGTACTGCAATGACTCTTTCAAAGGTTCACATGAGGGTTGAGTTGACAATGTGATTTAGAGGAAGGATCAGCTGAATCCAAGCAGAAACCAAAGTGAGTAAATGCAGTTAATGCTCATCACCAGAGACCAAATATAGCAGGACTCTTCAAATCTGGACCTCGATTTCAAATCCAGGCCGTGTTTTCAGTTCTCCCAGGTAGTTAGTTTAATAATTACTGATTCTGATTGGTCAGAGGCTTCACACCTGACTGACAGGTAAAGGAAAGCTGGAAAACAGCGGTGCTCGGACCTCGAGGACCGTGATTTAAACAACCCTGAAATATAGGGTCCGACCTCTATTTTTACAGCGTGCCTGACTTGTGGCACATGTGTAATATTAATCCTGCTTTTTGTTCCGTTATATTTCCAGAATGACTCACAGGCATCACCATACTTTCAGGTCAGGCCATTTCAGCATTTTTTTGTTCCTTGATTCTTGCTGTTGAGTGAACAGTAGGCAGGAGGGAAAGAGCAGGGTAAACAATTCGCCATTAGTCTCAGATTTCCCCGACTGATCCTACCAGGTGTAATCAAGTGCACATCTACATGGACAAAACAAACAGAGGCCCGGCTCAGTCTGCCAACAGCCGCTTGTGCGTAATATTCTTCAGGGCCTGCTTCAGTGCCTGCGTCATAAATCTCACCCGTCCCTCTGAAAGGCAGGGTATCTATGTTCCTATGTTTCAAAACAGAGTTTCTCCTCAGATCAGAGCCAGTTCCTACGGTCAGGCTCCTCCAGGAAGCGCTCAACCATGATGTCACTGGATAATGGAACAGACCTGGAGAGAACATCGGATCGTGTTGTTTCGTGGAAGCCAGAATGACAGCCTTCTGCAACCTTGATTTCCTCTGCCTCCTGAAATGGGCGATGGTGTAGCTCAGCGGGTGAGGCGTCTGTGCTGGCGGCCCTGAACTCTGACCCTAAGCGTCTCTCTCTTGTTCCAGTGTTGTCCCACACCTCCAGGGTTGGGAGTTTAAATCCCACCACTTTTCTCTGCTTGTGGGATTTGCATGTTCTCACTGTGTTGCACTGTGCTTCAGAATATGGAACCCAGAAAATGGTTCAGTGACTTCTTCACAGCTGCCAGAACATGAAAATGGATTGTAGGGCAGAGCCAGTGACCCGAGGTGATTATCCAGGGTGATTGAATCAAAGAAAACATCACATCTCTCAAGGGAGGAATTATATTTTGAGTTCATTTTTCACCTAAGAACCTTTTTTTGCTTTGCAGATGCTCTTTTGCAGTGTTCCTCTGAAAATCGCGTTCTTCTGCCCAACCTTCAATACCGTAAATTCCCTGTACTCAGCTTTGATGTCACGGATGCAATTTCTGCAGAGTACCTTGTTCAAGGATACAACAGCTGTTGCTCTTCTGAGATCTCAGTGTGGGAGATCTGAGATCTGATTTCAAAAAGCAATACACTGAAGAGGCCCTCATATTTTACCAGGCCATGACAGGTTTCATCTGGTTTACATGCCATCTACAGCTCTGTAGCCAATCAAAGACTATTTCTGTGAGTTATACAGTGCTGACTTTCTCACAGGATTCATATTCACTGTCTTGGGCTTCACAGTTTCAGATTAAAAACTTACAGCATGCATCTTTCTGCCTGCCAAACGCCAAACACTTACCTTGCATCCCTGCTACGGATTCTACTGTGCATTTTTCTACGTGGGTCACTGTGATCAGATGCTGCAGCAGTAAGTGCCAGGTCAAAGAGCTGAATCCATGTCCTGCCATAACAAATAGAGTGAAGTGATCTGGAGAAGGTGATGAAAAATATACCAATATAGCACAGGGAGCCTCTACTCCAGAATGTCCTTAGTATGTTGTCTTCTAAACCCCGGACAGTCCACGTGTTCCAGCCAATCAGGAACACCGAATACCTGGTACAGGTATGCAGGGAGCTGAGAGGAAGCAAAAACGTGGACTGTCTGTGGTTCCCCGAGGACTGGGTTGGGAAACACTGTTCTAAACTACATATACCCATGAAGACCAAACTCTCTACCAGTTTTCTGTGCATTTACACACCCAAAGACACACAGGTGGAGGGAAATATTTCTGAGACTATGGTAGTAATAAACAATGGGAAACTTCTAGTTGGCTATACCTCATTGCTCATCTCGGTGGCAGTCCATGTTCTCCTCCAAGGAGTCTCCTTCACATATCTAAGACACCTTCCATGAGTGGGACAGAAAGATCTTTACCGATTTCTTTTAATGTTCATTTCATGTAGCTGAGTATACTATACTATTAATCTGGATTGGACTAGTGGTAGATCTGTACAATTAGAGTATGAATACTTCTGAAGGAAAATGACAACAAGATATATGCTGTCATATCACTGGGACTTCACCAGTTCTCTTAATGACAGTGATGGCGCTACCCTGGTAAAGTAAATCTCATCTTGTGCTGAATGACCCTTCAGTCTGTCACGCTCTGGAAGCCTGAGACAGTAAGAGGAATATAAATTTGGCTCCGCTCTCTCATAGGGTAGCATTAAACGCGGAGCTACTTTACGGCAGCTTCGTGTTCCAGCAATGCCAGGAAACCACGAGGCAAAGTGACAAGACCGCAGAACCAAGGGAAGATTAAAAAAACAGGAGGCAGAAACAGCAAAGGCATTGAACTCTAATGTGTTTAAACAAAGCTACAAAGTATCGGTGTCACGTTGCGTGAGTGACGAGCAGGAAGGGGAGGCAAGAGCAGCCAGGTTGCGAGAATAACAGGGTTTATTAAGATAACACGGACAGGGCAGGTACTCACACGGGGCATGGACAATGATGGATCTGGGGAAACACAGATACGCGGACTAAATGCACAAGACAGACTGAAGTTAACGAGCAACAGGTGAGAACAATCAGGCAAAAACACAAGGTAACGAGGTGGGCGTGGCACAGAGGAGGATCGAACGGAGCCGGGCGTGACAATCGGAGTGTCGATTTTATATTTTAAATGCACCTTCAGACCCGTCAATGTCTTACATGACGTGGAAGCCTGGCCTACAATAAATGTATGCTGACTAGAAACACAGAGAGAATTAGGCACATGGCAGGACAGAGATTTAGGGATGGCAGTCGACGTTCCTGATTGTTGCCTGTAGGGCTTGTCTGCCACTCCGTCCTGCTTTGAGTGCCGCTAATCAAGGGTTTTCTCATTGACTCCTTCACTTCTGGACCCTTTATCCGCCCGTCAGCCAGTCTCTCTGTCACTCAGGCATGGCTCAGACCGCAGAGTCCCAGATCAGCATTACCAGAAAAGCGTGGGGGAAGAGTGAGGACAGCCTTGCTCTTTAATAACCTCCTGGAGTCACGGAGATTTTTTATCATTAAGCTGTAATATTACTACATATCATTGCCGATTTCTTGCTTATCTGATGAATATTGAAGGAAAAATATCTGGTTAACAGCTTGGTGTCCTTTCATGTTACTAACTGGCACTTTGAAGGAAAGGGGACACAATTAACCCATCTGTGCCCAGGCAGTGATAGCAACCACAGACCACAGACTGCAAATCACACACCACATACCATAAACCACAGACTGAAAATCACACACCACATACCATAAACCACGGACTGCAAATCACACACCACAAACTGCAGAAAACAGCCTGCAAATCACACATCACAAACTGCAGACCGCAGCCTGCAAGTCACACACTACACACCACAAACTGCAGACCACAGACTAAATCAGACCACAAACTGCAGATCACACACTACACACCACAAGCTGCAAACCACATACTCCAAATCACACACCGCAAACTGCAAACCACAGACTGAAAATCACAGACCACAAATTGCAAAACACACACCGCACACCACAATCTGCAGACTGCAAATCACACCCTTGGGGAGTGGTTACTGAAGGTTTGGGTGGCCTGGACAGTGACAGGATGGTCAAAGTGCTGCTGTGGATGCTAATGATGGCTTTTATAATGATCATGCCTCCTGTTCATATTTGCTTTTTGCATCTGGAGCTCACTGCTCTGTGTACACTTCCGGACATCTTATGGCTAGAAGAAAATATCATCTGAGCCAAATATCAGCACCTTGCCTGAGAGGTGCCTCGGAGGCCTGGGGGAGGGGGAGTAATCATGGTCCCCATAGGTTTAAACAGCCTCCAATTTCCCAAAGTGTCAGATTGGGCTGCCTGTAATCTCTATACAAGGCGCCCCATCTGACTGTCTTCAGCTGCAATAAACCTGACTGGCTGAGTAGGTTCCATGGCTATAGTGATAGGCCCTTCTGCTTGAGGAACACAGAGCTGATTAGAGCATTCAGTCACACGGTCCCCGTAGCTCTGAGTGCGAGGCAACCTATAACGGCATGAGTCCAGCCTCAGTACTATCCAACCATTATCCAAGTCGTGACAACGGTCATTTTCACACATTGTCCTGACCATCCATCTCTATCATCTCCCCAGGCTTGCTCCGTGGAACCTCAAGCTCCTCCACATCTTCCAGACTGTAAAAAAGGCAGAATAAAAAACAACAAACATAACAAAACATTACAGTGCTAAGCAAGTCTGCTATGTGTTTATGTTCTAAATGTCTTCTCTGGAGATTCTGCTGCAAGGAAAATAGCTCTGAATTCTTTTTTATTACAGGGTCGCTGCTGCTGCTGTAACATCAAATAAGATATTTATCCGTCACCAAACTATTGCATAGCTTTGAGAATTTTCGAGTATACTTGGGCAGCACAGGGCATTGTGGGTATTCATGGCTGGAGATTGAAAGTCACTTTCTGAGGAAGGGTGCAGTCCATTTCACAGGCCCATGGACTGATGAGAAGAAGTCTTACTTTGAGAGGACAATTCAGTCACAACTAATCCAGCCTTGCGATGCTCCCATGGACTGAAGCAGCTTTGCTGGTGTCTTAACCAGCGGTATTACGCTTCATATAAACACGGTGACCTCTGACCCATCGCTCCTGAAAAAAGCTTGACTAGCTAGTGACTATATCCCTCCTTTTATTTAATAGCAGTTTAAATGAGTCAGAGTTGCTCCTCTCCTGACTGCACATAAAGAAAATTCAAAGGCCTTCATTTGGTGTTTTCACTTTTATCAATGCCAGCTTTAGTTTACTGGGATCTTCTAATTAAGGTGGAAACACTACAAGCCCTGTAACAAGCTGTGGGCAATTATTTACAAGCACTGGCCAATAGCGGTCTTCCGTCCTACATATTATGTGAGTCTGAAATTCAGTTTGTACCAAATCAGCACACCAGTTTGAATTATTTAGTGGAAGAATTCCATGCTTCATATTTCTCTATGAAAATGTTTCTTTATTATGACTCATTTGCCCAGAGAGAGCATATCTTGCATACAGTAAGCATATAACTGAGAAATGCATCACAATAGAGAGAAAAATCATTGTAAAAATCTGCCAATTAGGCGAATCAAGAATGCAAAAAGATCAAAGACCTTGCTTGTTCTATGGTGGTCGTGATCAATGTTGAACCCCCCTCCCCCCATGGTTATTTACATTAGCATTAACCACCAATTATTATTAACTGACAATGATTCAGTTAAAACAAATTTTATTTATACGGCTTCAAACAGTACTACTGTGCTGATTGACATCCCAAAGGGCCTAATCTGTTGTACTTTTGAAGATGTAGCTTAACCTTAAAAAAATATACGCAAAATGATGAAGTACCTCAATGAATGATGTAAACCGTGGGTGACTCATATCACAAAACCATCTACCTTCAAATATGTTTTTATAGACTATGAATGACTAAGGCAGGCAAGCTTATTAGTCTGAATACGTAAATGAGCTAGACCTGAGGTAATTAAGCGAGAATGAGCCGCTGAGTGGCATGTCACGTGCTGTCTTACACTCGTCACTGTGAAAGTGTGGCGCGCGAGTCACTGCTGTTGCCGTGGCAGCGATCTTCCTGCTCCAGTCTTGCCCCATTTTTCCGGTCTTCCTGTTCAGACCCTTTGGAGGCTGCATTAATGGGCCTGTAGCTGGGGCTCCTAGTCTGAGGGCCTTCTCATCTCCGTGCTGAATTTAAACCCGTCTAAATGCCTCGTCCGTGACTCACGTCGTTCCCCTGGGTCCCTCGGTGTCGTCTGTCTGGAAACATCCGCACACCCCACTGTGTTGTGTCTACCTCAGTGTTTTTCGCCGCTCAAGGTGACAAGGCTTCCCGTCTGTAAATCCCAGCATGTCAAAAATCCCCATCAATCAGGGGCACTGTGGGGACGCCACTTTGCCATCTATGATTATTATCATCTGAGTGTGTCTGATGCACTGTATCATTTGCCTAGTAATCATTACTCTCTGACACAGGGATGTAGCTCGATATTCTGGGCCCTCTGACTGCATAGAGGCCTTCAATGGTAGATTTTGGGTACAGTGCCGGGCTCCCTGAATCTGCCAGGGTATCCATGCCCCTCCGACGCCCATGTTCTGACATGCTCAGTATTGACTTTCCTTATTCTCCTGAAACCTTGCCCTGGGCCTGAGTAGGGAAAGCCCAACAAAGACCTAGGTTTTCATGCAGCAGCTATTACAAGGCTTTTTGTCGCGTTCCAGAGGAATGCAATAATAATAGCTGCAAAAATGAATTAATAATAAGGTTCAAAGTAAAACCACATATTATGAAGTACATTAACCATTCGGTGAGGTGCTTCAGAACTGTATGAATGTCTGAACTTATAGTAGATGAAATTAACAGACCCCTGCCTGATCTGCGTATTCAGAAGATATGCAGTGTGGGCCTTAGAGAGATTTAAAACGAGCAGTAACATGTTTAAGTTTATATAGTCTACATTTGCTGCTCAGCCGGTTAGAACATTGTTCCTAGAATTGGAAGGTTGTGGGTTTGAATCTTTGGGTCAGTGGAGTATCGCTGGATATCACTGGTGGGCCCTTCAGCACAGCCCCTAACCCCCAATTCCCCCATTGGATTGGCTGACCCTTCTTTCTTAACTGTACATCGCTCTGGACAAGAGAGTCACCGCTACATATATAAACGACAAAGTTCCAGTCTCGCCGTGTATATATCAGAAGTTATGTTTATGTTATTTTATACAACACAAAGAAGTCTCGTGAGGCTGTGACATGACAGATCTTTGAAGTACCATAACATGACAGAAAACAGAATATTTATAAACAGAATGAATGAAGGTACCACTGGGTTTCCTCTGAACCACAGCAATATCGGAGAGGTCAGAACTGGGCCGTAATGGACTGCACCAGGTTAACAGTCTGGACGTGACTTGTCGATTCCCAGCTAGAAATACTCACTATACGTGTCTCAAAAAAATGAGAACAGATAGTTTCCCTTTGTTCAAAATGTAATTTTTCTTAGGAAAAAGGATCAAAATTTTCTGCTATTGTTTGCATTAAATCCAACATTGTGTATTCTGTCTAAACCATCCCTTGGCTCAGTTTCAGCCTGGTGTGATTTCCATTTATTAATATTAAATATGTCCTTCAAACTTGATGTTGGTGTTTTTCTCCTCAAAAAAGGGAAACTGCATTAAAAAGCATTTGGAGATCTGCTGGTGTCAGTAGTAAACAACCATTTTAGCAATCTTTGCAAACAGCCATATATCGTCGCGCTGCAGCTTGAGAATGTTGCTACAAGGTCAACGCAGACAGCTCTCTGTTGGCGCTTCATTCTGTGGGGATTTCATGCTGAACTTTTCTACGTTACAATAAATTTAAGTGCTACCCCAGACTTTTTAAAATCTGGACCAATGGATAAGTCTTTGTTAAACTGGGGTGTTAAGATGTGCTGTAATTTGCCAAATTAAAAAAAAAAAAGTGTACTCTGGAGTGTTCTAGAACTGGAAGTCTGGATTATTAATAGTCATAGGCATGGCGTAACAGCAGGCAACACTGATTGGTCTGTGTGGCTGTCCATCACCAGGCACACTGTACGTCGGCAGACAATGCCCACAGCTGGAGGGATGCAGTAAGCAGTGAGGTCAAAGATACTACTGTACCGTACATGTATAACCACTTATAGGCTATATATACTTCCAACAGTCAGGTAAAGTCTTCTGGGGTGTGGCATGAGTAAAAGGTGTCCTGCAGTTGTGTTCTGGGCATACAGCAACTCTGGATATAGCAGACTTTGGATATAATGGACTGTTATAACCCTTGAAGTCCGTTATAACCGGATTGTACAGTATAACATTTGTACAGAGTTGAAATAAATATGAATATTCTAAGTGTGAACTTTATTTGTGGGGAAAAAAGCACAAGTAATCATACCAGGAATAATTAATTATTTAGACTGGACATTTCGATTATGTGTCATTTATGAAATAATAAAAATTATGGCCAGAGTATTCAGCTGGGAGCAGAGCACAGTGGGACAACAAGTACACGTCTGTCTCTGTCCCCGTGATCTTGGAAAACAAGGTACTGTAGCAAGACTGGCCTTGCCAAGACCACAAGGACGGTCTTTTCTTTGTATCCTTAGTATTGAGATTCACCCCATATCTGTTTTGTAGTAGAGAATGGGGTAGTGCAGAGGTGGTCTACATCAATACTGAGCGGAGGATGTAGCTTCAGGACTGTGACAGACAGATAAGTGAGAGACACTGGCCTTTTGGCTTTAATGTTCTACTGACCTAAGGAGGCTCTTTGAAGGGAACTGGTCTGATGTGCCTGTGCTTGAAATGGACGACATAATGGATCACACTTCATCCAGTTTGGCTTACTGAGTTTTATACACACTGACCGTCTCTGCATAACTTCCCATCCAAACCCATCCATCCATCCATTTTCCAAGCCGCTTATCCTACTGGGTCGCGGGGGGTCCGGAGCCTATCCCGGAAGC
>JAODLC010000001.1:45831711-45844257 GCA_026781145.1 Hippopotamyrus pictus
CAAAGTTCTGCTGGGGAACCTTGGGTCCTGGGATTCATATGGATGTTACTACCTAAGCACTGATGTACATGAGGTTCCCCCCCTTCATGGCAACAGTATTCCCCGATATTAGTGGCCTCTTTCAGCAGGATAATGCACCCTGCCTCACTGCAGACATTGTTCAGGAATGGTTCGAGAAACATGAAAAAGAGTGTTGACTTGCCTCCCAGATTCCCGAGATTTCAATGCAATCAAGCATCTGTGGGATGTGCTGGACAAACAAGTCGGATCCATGGAAGCTCCCTCTCAACTTACAGGACATAAAGGGTCTGCTGCTAACCAAAATTAGGCAGGCGGTTTTAATGTTATGGCTGATCTGTGTATTATGGCTTACCACAAAGATTTGAACCAATATATTTGCTACCATAATGCCATAGTATTTGCACCTGAAAATTATGTGTGGATGGCTTGACCTTAGTCCTTTTGGGTTTGCCGACACGAATGACTAAAACATGAGCACAACTTAATCAATTTGAGAGCCTGAGATCAATTTGTTGTTCTTTGGCCATGCTAATCTAAATTTTGAGCACAGCTTAGTGTAATTTAGTATTTTATGTATAAAATTTATGAAAAACTTTGTGACTCCTTCAGGGCTCCATATTATACAATTACTATAGCAGAATATATTCCATAGGAATGATAAATGGTATTTTGGGCTTATCTAAACTTTCTGACCCAAAACACATAAATCCATCCATCCATCCATCCGCCTTATAACCACTTATTCTTTCACTATCCCAGTCAATCCCAAGCCGCACAAGAATGAATTGGACGTCAGTCCATCACGGAAACCAAAAAGCATCCAAATCGAAACCATCAAAGATACGCTTCATGGCCATGTTTAGAAAAAAAGGAAAGAAACAGGAAAAAAGAGACAGAAATATTTATTAAATTCTGATCCTACAACAGCGGACAAGGCAGTGTAGCGAATAACAGGTAAGATTCTTCAGTTGTTTACACTGTTCAGGTATGTTTTTGGTAAAAACCGCTGACAGCACATATTACAGTAGACAAAATTTTACACTTTCCTTCTAACAGAGACACTGTGTACATAAATGATCCTACTTTTATACGGCTTTCTGGCAAACCACATGCCTGTATTATATTCCACTCCTCTGCGTCTCTCTCCATCTGTCACACACATATAGGCACTGTGAAAACACAGATGATTTGACAGGGCAGTTTACTTCAGTGTAACATACAAATGTTATTATATAAAGAGATACCCCCAGCTTACATTGCAAGAGACGACACACGTATGTTGAACCAGCCTGGACCATTATTTTTCTGCGGGGGTGGGGAGGCCAGCTAATTTAGCACGTCTCGTGTTTCTGGTAGCTTGACAAATATCATCGAACCAGGGGGTGTAATAAGAGTAAGTATAATATTACAGTGCACACAATAACCAACATCAAAAGCGCAAAACCACAAATGATGTATAAACGACAAGGCACAGGGAAGAGATAACAGATCTCACAAAGGACTACAGTACTAACATGAAAGAATATCAGATATGGCACAAGCAGCAGTGGCAATCATGTCTTTCGCCCCCCCCCCCCCCCCCCCCAAACTAACGGAGAGAAGATTCCCCCCAAAACAAACAGTTGAATCTCCTGGCATCTGCTGTAGCTGAACACGTGCAGCGTTGTGCTACCGACAAGGGTTTTGAATACTGTAAAGCGCTTTAGATAAAAGCGTCAGATAAGTCAGTTTAGACCAAGGTGGCTGGGAGCCCATCTCAGGCCAGCGTGGTACCTCGGTAACTCAAAGTCCTCGGTTACCTTCCTCTCGCAGTCCAGTCATGCCATGTTTCCACTCACAGGTGACACAAACACATGTGAGTTAGCAAATGATCACCGTTAGCTGCCACAGAAACATCCACAGATAGAACTGGTAAATTCCAAAAGTTCTGCCAGATTCAGTGCTTATTTCGCTGTTGCTAAAAGGGATGCATTTATGGGGGACTGGGAAGAGAGCAATGACTGTAAAACAGCTTTTTGTAATCTTTTTACTTTAATGATCATTGATTTACTTTCTTCTTAGATATAATAACATTAAGTATGAATAAATAATATATGTGACTGCCTGAATCCCCAACCAAACACCAGCACAAGAACAAACATTAGAGGTTAATGAGACTGACCATTGATTTGAAGTAATGTAACAAAGATCTGCCTTTCATGAATAGAGGTTCTGTTCTGCAAAGCCTGGTGAGGTTAGCAGACTTTTGGAAATTGCTTAAAATGAAGCAGCACAGACTGCGAATTTCACTAGGAATAAGACATTCTGAGGTCTTTAGGGGCACTGTTAAAGTAACAGGATAACTACTGCACTGTGTGTGTGTGTGTATGTGTGTGTGTGTGTGTGTGTGTTTGATAGCGTAAAATAGTGTCGCCACATCTGCCTTACATGGAAACTCACCAACATTACTGGGTTTTCAAAATAAGACTGAGACTACACAGTGACTGTGTGTATGTGTGTCACCGTCACACCTTGCTCTGAAATATACTCTGAAAGGTGACGTGGCATGTATTTCTATAGGGGACAATGCGGTTTTTATATGCTGGACCTGACCGACAGCCAGTTCACTGGGAGCACAGACTTCATTGACGACATTCAGTCTTTGCGGATGATTATCCAAACACCTTGGAGGCTGTTATACGGCCTCTGAATCCAAGACACGTAAATCTGCAGTGAGGAGCAAGACTGTCATGAAAAACAGGCCGCAGGCGTGTAGGAATTTGCTTTGTACACCATATAAACTCACCCAAAGCGTAAGGAAGAATCTTCATGAATGGAGACCATGGCTGGTGAGTCACAGTTGATACGGAAAAGTCCCACATGTGCCATGCAGTGCTGCCAGTTTGCATGCAGTTTACAGTTAAAAAGCACTGCGGTCACTCTGACATTATACCATGAATTAAAAGATGAAACGGACAACAGATGTTTCCTAGAAGTGACACATAAGGAGTGACATCATTGTAGCATCCTTCACCATCTGTCCATGGGCACCACTGAGCATGTGGCTGCCTGTTATGGAACTTTATGGTAGATGATGCTATGAAAAATTTTAGCACATTTCAGAGAGTAGTTTGGCTCTCTTCGTGATGAAAAGCCTGCTCCGATGTGCTGTTACCTTCAGATAAAACGCTGTGATCGTCCATCCATCTTCAAATTGCATATTCTGGTCAGGGTTGCAGGGGGACATGGAGGCTGTTCTAAGCAGGATATGAGACAAGGCAGGGGGTACACCCGGGATGGGATGCCAGTCCATCACAGGGCACTGGGCAGGGGTACACCCTGGACGGGACGCCAGTCCATCACAGGGCACGGGGCAGGGGGTACACCCTGGATGGGATGCCAGTCCATCACAGGGCACTGGGCAGGGGGTATACCCTGGATGGGATGCCAGTCCATCACAGGGCACTGGGCAGGGGTATACCATGGATATGTCATAAATCTGTCAATAATTTATTCAGTCTCTGCGGGTCTTATGTAATAAATCTGAATGCATTGTACACTGATGCTCCAAAACCAGAAGCTCCAGTAATATGAGGCATGAAGCTACGGAGGCTCTGTGGTGTCCAGCTGCAGCCCGCAACACTAGAAAACCCAGCACAAGTAAGGCCTACAACAAGGCACGCCCACTTTATAGTGATGTCACACCACAAGACACGCCCACACGACAGTACTGTCAGCACAAGTAAAGCCTACAACAAGGCACGCCCACTTTATAGTGATGTCACACCACAAGACACGCCCGCACGACAGTACTGTCAACACAAGTAAGGCCCAGAAGAAGGCACGCCCACTTTATAGTGATGTCACACCACAAGACACGCCCACACGACAGTACTGTCAGCACAAGTAACGCCTACAACAAGGCATGCCCACTTTATAGTGATGTCACACCACAAGACACGCCTACACGATAGTACTGTAAGCACAAGTAAGGTCTACAACAAGGCACGCCCACTTTATAGTAATGTCACACTACAAATTGGGAAGTTAACATCGTCTGTACTCTCAATCAATACATTAACTGAGAAAAAATGTAATGATAAATGTATTTGGCTTTAACCAGTTAGAATGTATCTAATAGAATCAAACAACAGAAAAAAATATTTTGATTAGATTTGGTTAATAAATAAGCTACATAAATATGTAATTGGTTCAGCATATATTATTGACATGATTTATAAGCCACGCCTCCTGCCACAGGCTATGTCCCTACATCTTCCGCCACCGACTTGCAATCCGCAGACAGACCCATCTCGCAGAACTGGCCTCGTCTCAGAAGCCCTGTCTCTATCATCCCTCTCTAAGCCAATCAACAGCCTCTGTTCTCTGGCTGCTCCCCTTTTGTTTAGGTCCACTGTCTTCCCTCCAAACTGTGAAACTCGTTAGCCCAAAAAAATGCCTTAATGTACACTTAAGGGGCCATTATTTCGGCATATTTTAGGACATCCAGCTGCAAAAGCAAAGCAGTGGTAATGATGTCTAAACGTGTTGCCTCATGATGGAGTTTTAGAGAGTACCCATGGCCAGCCTGGGTCTTCCCAGTGACCCTGACCAAGATAAACGGTTAGAATGGATGGATTAATGGAGGGATCTACAGAGCAATCACATAAAAGGGGCCCTCACGCCAATATAACCAAACACGGGGTAAGAACCGCAGCTATGGAAGAGACCTCATATGGCAATGGGCTATGCTTCTGGGTCACCACAAAAGTTGACCTAGTGGTGTGACCCAGAACCATCACCCACTGCCATAGGAGGTTTCTTCCATAGCTCTTACATCTTATGATGCACACAAAGCAATCCCCTGTCACTCTGGGTTAGTGCCGGTGTTGACTTTTCCCCTGGGGGACTTTACGTAGCCCATTCATGAAACCTATCGAGCAATTTTCCTCCGTGATACGAACATCGGATGTAAGTCACACGTCTGCCCTGCTGTAGTCCCCCAGCCACCTGCTTGATACCTGCTTGATAGAGGGGTGTCCCCGCTCATAAGTCACCACGGCGATTTGCTTACCTCAGCCCCAGGCGCAGGCTATAGCTACCATATTCCTTAGGGACGCCCCACTCAGGCAAAACAAAACCAAGTAGATGGGAGTGTAATCGTGAACTGCCTGTGTTTGTTGGTCAGTGAAAGTGTGAGTGTGTGGGGGGTGAATAAATAATAAATAAATAGATAAATAAATAATAAGGTGCCGTCGCTGCTGTACGGCTCCCGCTTTCATGTGAGGCGTCTACCCATCAGGGCGGCCCCACGGTGCTGACAGTGGTGTAGCTGAATTTGGAGAGTGAGGTGCCGATGGCGGTGATGTCATCGTCGGGCGGTACGGGCCGGCCCCTGCCACGGCATGGGCGGCAGCAGGTGGCGAAGGTGGCCAACAGGGCCTTGCGGAAGCGCTTGTTCATGAAGCAGTAGATGACGGGGTTGACGCAGGCCGACGTGTAGGACAGAAGGTGGATGAAGGAGATGGGCGCCCCCGACAGGGCGCGGTGCGCCGAGTGTAGGTCGAACGCCTTCCAGGTGTTCACCGAGTAGAGCGGCATCCAGCACACGAAGAACATAGCCACGATGACGATGAGCATGCGGATCACGCGCTTCTTCGCTGTCAGCCGGGCCTCCGAGGTGTTGCTGCGGGGCCTCTCCACCCTGCCGCCGGCTGCCGGGGCCAGCGCCGACATCTCCATGGTGCTGGGCCGCTTGGCCACCTGCAGGTAGCAGCCGTCGCCCTCGTCGCTGCCGGACGACACCACCACATTCAGGCCGTTCTTCTGGCCTGCGGGGACAGAAAACGGGGAAGGAGGTCTCATTAGCCTCCTGTGAACCCGGGCTGTCCGGATCTAAGGAAGTCCTCATCCTTATCCGACAGAAGCCGGATAGCAACAAGCCTCGGTAAGGCTTAGTTCCCAAGCATGAGTTCCCTAAAATAGACTCCTGAAATACACCGGTAATTCACCAAATGGCGGCTATTTGGAAACTCAATAATTCCGAGGAATTTAGAGAACCCACCAGCTTGCTACCCTATTAGTGCGTGAGGTCCTCTTTAGAGACCTCATTCCGCCTCGACAGCCATTTATCATAAATCAAAAGCCACCAGGTGTAGCTGATAGAAAAAGGATAAAGGCACGTGGAGGAGCTGTGGACATCCGGCACGAGCCCACCCACCACTGCCGGACACGGCCCTCCGCCTAAGCTCACAGAGAGAACGCGGCTCTTAACACCTCAATAAGAGCAGAACTTTGCAGGCAACATGCACCACCTTGGCCTCCAAATCACACGACTCCTGCATGTCACCGATTGTGTTTCTTTTACCACATTTACCCCGACGTTCTTGCTCATCACTGAAGCAGATGGTGAAAACGATCATCAGGATCTACCATCCTGTCCAGAGGGTTCCCAGAGAATACCATCCTGAGATCAAGGGTGGATGCATGCAAGACTTAAGGAGGAAACTGACATAGCTTATTCATGAAGGCACTTCCTTGGCACATTAAAGAACTAATGGGTGAGTCCCAATACTTAGAACGTAAAGACTGTACTTGTGGTCTTGGCAAAACCAGTCTTGCTAACTTGCCTTCCAAGAACAAACTTGAGGCACAATAAATCATACAACCGATGTATCTTTGATATTTGGGGCGCAGCAAGACCAACATCCAGGGATTTGTAACCATCCTCTGTACTTGTGTTCGGCGATGGAAGATGACATAAAACGGGTACCTGTGAACACAGGTACTGTCAAGTAGCTAGAGATTCACCCTTTGGCAAAACCTACCAGTGGACTCCTTCTTGTGCTCCAGCTCTGACTGTATGCCCCGATAGAGTTCTCTGGATATGAGTCCATAAGCAACGATCATCACCACTCCGGGGATGAAGAAGAGGATGAACAGGAGCAAGATGTACCTGAAATAAAGACACAGAATGTCAGTGTTCAACTGAATGCATAGACCTGACAACAGAATCCAGCTTCTCAACTGGGTTGTCAGAACTGCCAAAATCAATCATAGGGAAGCTTTATGAAGTGACAGCCTGTCATTTGAAGCTTCAACACACCAGTTTGAGCCATCACCGATGTTTTATTTCTGTGGAATACGTCGTGAGGTGGTGATGGTACTTTTAGCAAATGTGGAACATCAGACTAACTGCATCTTGGGCTACTATGTAGATGTGAAACCAACAGAACACAAGATAACTGCTGACTGTCTAAATAAGGAATTGCTGTGTTTTTTCAGTCCATTTTAACGGCCCCTAAAATGTTTTGCTAAAATACCTTTCGTTCCTTTTTTTATTAATTGTTTGTCTGGATGCAGATTAAAAGCAGGGCTCAGGAACAGACTTTTCTATCATCTGTTTCAGCAACAAACTACAGACCCATGAATGAATAAAAGCTACCAGTAAAAATAGGAAGAAGAAACGGAAGAATATCTTTATACGTAATTGTACCAAGATACTCAGGGTTAAACATTCTCTTTTTCCATTATCTATTGCAATAGCTAATTTTGATTAACGGCCAGGGAGTTTGTAAGCCACCATGTCTTCACATTCAAAGAAAAGGAGAAAAATTGCAAAATACAAACACTCGTTGCTATTTCCAAGCTTTTCTGTCCCTGCACTCTTTCTACAAACTATGATCACTTCGTCCAACTATGTGTAACTGAAATCTATACATAAAGTCTATGGGGAAGGAGTATTCGGAGTTCGATCAGATTTTGAGAAGGAAAGAGATCTGAAACCTCACTGAAACATTTTCCAGACCCTGTAAATCTGGGCCCTGTCTGTGTGTCTGTTCAAGGCAGGCTGTTAATCACGTCCCACTTCCCTGCAGCCTGCAGGACACCGCAATTACCACCAAACAAATGTGAAGCCGCATTTCCACCCCCACCCCGCCCAGTCTGGGGCATTCTTCTCCCTGTGCCCATCTCCCTGGGCTCTGCCAGGTGACTAATGAAGTAAGCACACTTGTCAGATGCTGTTTTTTATGAGTGGAGATAAGCTTTTTTCCCAGGGTGCATAAACAACCTAGAGTGGTCTCCCAAATCAGCTCAGTGTTCTTATAGGCTACATAAGTTCTGTGTGTCTAATCTAAGAAGCGTCATTGGTTCATCTGTGTCACATGGGCCTGGAGACTCACCATGACTGCTCCACCTGACTCCGTGGCCAACTCAGACGACACATGTGTCCTGTGGTCATGTTGGCCTTGCTGAAGGTCACCAGGCCACTGAAGATGGGGTACGGAGCCATAATGACCAGGGAGAGGATCCAGGTGGCTGCGATGACCCGGTAGGCGTGCGAGCGAGTCTGCCACGCCCGAGACTTGAGCGGGTTGCAGATGGCGCTGTACCTTTCGATCGCTATGGCGACTAGGCTGAACGTGGAGATGCTGACTGATATTCCTGCAAATGTGGCAGGTGGTAAGAACTGAGAGAAATGGCCCAAGAAAATCAAATCTAATGTACAGCAATACGTCTTCGTTGAAACATTTGCAGACTGGATATCTGAAGAGCTGTCCCAAGTTCAGCCATTTATAAACCAATACCGATTGATCTGTCCCAAAGAAGATAGTTACCAAGTCCATTTGTGACCTTGTTTTCCTCAATATTACTAAAGCACCATCATGGTTGACCTTACCAGCACCTCTAAGGATCTCACAAACCTGTACCCATCACAGAGTTTGATTAAAATTAAAGTGATTTAGTGGTGTTGACTCAGCTTGTAGGTTTCAGGAATGCCTGGCATCCAACCAAACTTCGAAGCAACCATACATCACTCCGTCAAGCTCTCACCTCTACAGAGCAGTAGGTGCATGTTCAACACTAATTGCACCAATGACTCGCAGCATATTAAACAAATTCATCATAATTACAGCAATTCCAAATTTTTACAGAACAACGAGAGCAGCGTGAAGAGGGTGTGTGTCATTCATGAACCAGCTGTTGTCTTTTTTGTCCATTATTATTGTTCTGCTAATTGCATTCTTACAACTGAGTGGCTCATTCTGAGCCTTCAAATGGAACTCATTTTTTCCAATTATTCCTGCCCTTGCACGGTTGGTAGGAATGTTTATTGTGGGCCCGGAGATTCAATTATACATTTGAACAGCGATCAGTAAATATATCTCATACTGCAAACAGAGCAAATTAGCTGAAACACTAATCGTGGTAAGAGAGTTTAACTTCAAGTCATCTTCAGTCTTCATGAGTTACGCTGTTTGATTCGCCCACCACGACATCGAGGACATTGACCCCCCCGCTCAGAGCTCAGTCTATAGAAATGAACCCTTGCCTCACAATCCCCCTCCTCACAAAACAAACCATTAATGTAACGAATAATCTGACTGCCAGAAATGGCACATGTGAACAGGCCAAGCTAATAATTTTTCATTCTATGAACGTTTAGCGAACGTTATGATTTCCCTATGGAAACATTCAAAGTGTCCAGTTTTTCTGATGTTCCCGGAACGGTAGCCCACTACCATAACCACTACTACAACTTAGACTAAGAACACAAACCGAAAAGAAGGGCATGTTAGAATAGTGGGTAACACCGTCACCTTGGACCTTAAAGGTCATGGGTTCGAGGGTGAGCAGCATCTGCAGTTTTCAACATTAATTGTGTTAAAAGGATATTCAGGTAATAATGTTACCATTCAAACATTGACAGAACCTTTGTTAAAACGTAATGTGGAAATAATAATCCATTAAAGCTGCAGTACAGACATTCCCACCAGCTTTGAGAAGATCTTTACATAATGATAGCTAAAGTTCTGGAAACGTTCCCTGGTAGCTGGGGGGGGTGGCGCTTTAATGCACCCAGGCTGAAGCCCAGGGGCCTGAAACAACCCTCAAATCTCCGCATTGACAGCTTTTATTGTCACCAACTTCCCCCACCCCCCACCTGTCGACAACTCAAAAAGCCAGGGGCCTCTGACCACGTTAACATTCCTCCGCATGTCATTCATTCTGTTCTTTTTTTTCTTTCCTTAATGACTTTCTTCCAGACCTCTCTTAGATGCCCTTTAATTTTTAAATTCAAGGAAGCTGGAAGAGTCATTATAAGGAGCTGATAAGCTCTGAAATGCCCAGGCTTTGAGAATGCATGAGCCTGTTTTAACATTTCTTTCTAGTCTGACATTGTATTTTTTTCTGTGTGAGTCATTCACCGAACATGCTAAACTATACTTGTCATCCATTTCTGAATATTTTTTTGTAAAACTTTGATCAAAGGGCCTTCGGATCAAACTGAAGAGAGTGATGTTGGTTCTCTCTCAGGAAAAGCCTTTTAAATTATTAGAGTCCATGTATTTCCAGGATGATAAAACAATTCTGTTTGTTAAGTTCTACTTGAGATTATCTCACACTGTTTAACATATTTCTGAGAGAAAATTGTGAGCCTTTTGGAACTGTGCGGATTCCTGCATTCTCTGTTCCGAGGATGTGGTATGATTTATATATCTATAAATAGTTTAAATATATTATATTATATTTAATATTATATCTGTTTAAACAGCACACAAACGACTGTGCTTCATATTTTCTTCAAACTCTATTTATCTGTTTATTTATCTATTTCTTTGTTGCACAGTCTGCTTTCATGCCAGACTTCTATACCAATTAGCACAACGTTCCCCTACCAATCAGGTGGTGACCTGTATCTCTTTGTCACTGTCTTAAAATGTCTTGCCCAAAATGTCACGTCAATATTATGTTTATATGCCTTGGTATTTATATTATATGTATTACGTCTCATTTGCACTACAACCAACAAGGACGGTATTACAGTTCAGTGCATGACTTCACACATCTTCTATATGAAGCTGATAATAAACGATACTTGATCCTTGAGTCTGTGGTGAAAACAGAGGGAATCTAAATGAGGTACCATGTGTTCCCTCCCTAGTTAATTCCCAGGAGCAATTTGCTGACGTCAAATACAATTCAGTTCAAGAAAGAGATACCAGATTAGCTTATAGGCCATGAAACTGCTACAAAACTTTTCTAAACACTTGTTGCTTCTATTGATTCAAATTCAGATACTTCAGTATGATGGATCCTCTCCTTGGAGGCCTGTTCCCAACCACAATTAGCACGAGAGTGCACCGTAAAATGCTACAGAAGCAGCCAAAAAGCCCTGAGGAGACCAGCAAGAATCTGCAGGCATCTCCTGCACTTCCTAACCACTATGTTACTCAGGTTGAAATAAGAAAAACAGAAATGGAGAAAGAATATGGTTTGTGGGGAGGTAATGTTTTGGTTGTCATTAATACAGGAATCCGGCTGATTCATTCTCTGCACGTGTGAGTTCTGTTACCTTGAATAGCTTATCATAATCAATCTATATTTAGATATTACGCAGTCCTGGATGACATAAGGCTTAGAGAGCAGAGGTCTTATACTCAAAAACCCACGGGTCACTCGCTAGGGAGTCTTCAGCTTAAGCGGATCTCTCCAGATTTATTTTTTAGCTGTAAGAGAAAAACTAAAATGATTTTTATGTGACGGGTAATGACGAGGAAATTTGTCAACTGGGGTGGGGTGGGGGGGGGGGGGGGGCGCAGTAGTGAAATTTACTCTGCTTAATGCTGGCAAATTTTACCACTGCTGATTAGCAGAATGATGTTACATTGATTTTAATTTTCTCCAGAAAACATTCAATCGATTGATTAATGATGATTAAGAAACTTGCCAAGGGCCATATAAAATCGTCTCACGGTGCAGATAAAATCATCTCTTACAGCGTCAGCCACTGGGACTAAACCAGCTAAGCAGTGGAACACTCCGCCAGTACTGGTCAGAGGGGGCATCTTACCCATAAGGTAAGCGACGATCTTGCACATAGCCGCCCCAAAGATGAAGTCCTCCAGCAAGTTAGGGATGAGCGTGAAGGGCATGCAGAAGATCGCCATCATCAGGTCACTGACCGCCAGCGACAGCAGGAAGGAGTTGGTCACCGTGCGCATGTGCTTGTTCATGATCAGCACCATGATGATGAGGAGGTTTCCGAAGACGCCCAGGAGGAAGATGAGCGTGTAGAGCAGAATTCGCACAGAGTCCATCTCTGACAGAGAGAGAAGGGGGGGGGGGGGACAGGGCAGTGAGAGGTGGATGGAGAAGAGGGAGGAGTGTTTACGCGCTTTTAACCCTGAATGAAAAAGTCCTCCGCATCATAATAAGTTTTCATGACCGTTGTTTGTGGTTCAATATCGCCTCTAAGCCATGTGGATAAGACCGCCACAGCACACCTGTCACGGCCAGAGGGGCGGGGCAGAGCAGCTGTAACACGTTACCAACTAATCGGTCCACTACTTAAAGCAGAATTCTCCCGTGATGCATTGCGAAGTATTGTTGTCTATGCACCGTACTGAGCATTCTCTTGTCTTGTGCCTGTCCCGTCCGCCCTGCCTGTCCCGTCCGCCTGCCCTGCCTGTCCCGTCCGCCCTGCCTGTCCCGTCCGCCTGCCCTGACTGTCCTGTCCGCCCTGCCTGTCCCGTCCGCCCT
>JAODLC010000001.1:45844357-45855699 GCA_026781145.1 Hippopotamyrus pictus
CCATCCGCCCGCCCTGCCTGTCCCGTCCGCCCTGCCTGTCCCGTCCGCCCTGCCTGTCCCGTCCGCCCGCCCTGCCTGTCCCGTCCGCCCTGCCTGTCCCGTCCACCCGTCCTGCCTGTCCCGTCCGCCCGCCCTGCCTGTCCCGTCCGTCCTGCCTGTCCCGTCTGCCTGCCCTGCCTGTCCCGTCTGCCCTGCCTGTCCCATCCGCCTGCCCTGCCTGTCCCGTCCGCCCTGCCTGTCCCGTCCGCCCTGCATCCTGTGCCCCGTTCTCCGGACCCGTCCTCTTCGTGCCTTCCGTCTCGTCGTCACCCCGTCTCGTTGTCACCCCGTCTTGTTGTCACCCCGTCTCATCTCTGCTTGTAGGACTGACTCCACCGGCATCCGAACCCTTGCTTCCGACCCGACCACTCTTTCTTACGACCCCTTTGGCTCTTGGTGTACCTGATTTCTTAATTAAAGTCTCCTTCTACCACATACCAGGGTTCGCCTCGTTCCTGTCTGCTTCGTCTTACAACACCTAAAAAGAATAGCAGCTCTTTGATTTTGCTTTGATTTATTAAATTAATATCACTAACACTATACTTAGAGTCTTAATATTACATTATTTCAGTAAATCAATCCACTTGCTATTCGGTATTTTTCTTGATCTTACAAAGAAAAGCAATTTGACTGAACTTCAGGCGGCCAGATTTGACACAAAGGATTTTAAATCTTACTCTAAAATAATCATGAGTTCGCTGCACACATGAAAATGTCAAACACAATAAAGACAGTCATGCATAGGAGCTACATTATACATTCATCATATTAACACATAATTAACATCCATCTCAACAGCAGAATTAACCCCAGCTAAAAAAAATGGATTTTTCTCTATTCCTGGCTACTATTACTAACACAGTTGTACATCTGCAAAGATGTTCAATCAACATCTAGTCCAGTTTCACTATACATAGTAAAAAAAATGGTTATATCAGACAGTAACATCAGAACATTCTCTTTAACTATTACAGTTTATGTTACGTACTAAAGGCCCTAAATGTTCACTGAATGACTCATATGTTTCTGGGTCAACTGCTTAAGCAATCAACACAACGTTCAGTCTCCAAATGAGCTTTAAAAGGCCTAACGCGAATGGAAGGGAAAGCTGATGAGTTCAGTGTTTAATTCAATCCACATTCCTTCAGAAGCGAATCGATAACGTGGTGTATCGAGTTGTTCTTGCTGACAAAGGATTCTTACAATCGATCAGCGCTGCGTCCATCTCTTGGTGGTTAATGGAAACAACATGATTTCACATCGTTTACTTTAAGATTCATAGAGTGAAAAACCGGCATGAACAATGAAGTTTAGTCATCCAGGACTGATATAATATATTAGGTGCTGCTTTGACTTTCAGCCTGAAAACAACATGCATCAAAATCTGACACCAAAGCAAAGTACACAGGCTGTTAGGGAAATGGATAAATTCATTACAATGTGGGCAATCAGAACTGCATTCATGATAATCAAAGAAAACATGGAATATGACTGACTATGCACTAAAACAATTTTGCTTTTGATTAGGATGTAATGTGCACTGATTTTCCATCTAATTGTTTTGAATATCCTTTGAGAGTTTTGTGCCCTGCAAAGCCTCATCTTTCAGACAGCTAATTGTCTGAAGTGGGAACCAAGTGAAGCTCCCTATTGCAGGTCTTATCAAATTCCTGTTCATTGATTCATCGAGTAACAAAATCATCCCTTCACGAATCCATATCTACAAAAAAAGGCCAATTAGAAGCTGCATTACTAATCACAATTTTATGAGTTGTGCAGTTATATACTTGGACTGGATCTAGAATTATTTCACATTTTTGTAGCTGTTCATACCTCAAGGTTGATTTTCTGCATAGTAGTACTCTTAGCTATTTTACAGTGAGGGGAGTTTAAAAGTTTACACTCCGTAATCAAAGGTCTTCTGCAGTCGACCCTGTTTCCTTCATGAGGTATCTTCTCATTTCTCTCTCTACTGGCAAACAACCGCTGTCTCCATTCTTCAGTCACTGACTATATGGTAGCCAAGAGGGTTGCACTGAAGGACCAGCCAATCCTGGGATCAAAGAACGCAGAAAGGCTTTGGTCACCCCTGTGCTTAGTGATTGTGTGCTTGCAGGTATTACAAAATAAACAGGGCTCACTGGTGGGTGTTGCACCAGGAGATAGTGTGAAATTACTTTGTTTTTAAGCTGAAATGTGACACCTCGAGGATGAAAAAATTATTTTATTTTGAAGAAGAAGTGAGGGGCTATTGAACTCAAAGCTACCATCCTGGTCTGGGATAAAAGGCTGTCTGATTCACTGTATCTCGTTTACTGATAGCTTGCATAGGCTTGAAGTAGCATTTCAAGGCTGGAACCGGACAGAGATCCATGCTTTTCTTGAGGTGGATTGTCTGCAGGCGTGTTTTACACATTTAACGGCTTAGTGATCACAAGGCCGTTAGTGAAAGAAGAGTCCCAACTGGGGTTGAATGGCACAACCAACTAAAACGGCCAGAATTGATGGAAAAAGAGTCTAACTTGCTGACATGAATGAGAAAAAAATCCCAGAGGAATTCTTTTAAATGTATTCGTTTATTCAGCATCCATACTGTGACCTCATTAGAGAAGTTCCTTGCATTTCTCACAGTACAGAAGGTCTCATTGGTGCTGGTTGGGTTTCCTTCAGGCCAATTAGGGCTCACGTCTCTCATCTCAAAGGAAGCTTCAAACAAGCCTGTACACAAACCAAGATGGTTTCACCTTTTTATGGTGTTTTCTAAGTTTGTTTTTAGAGTATAGATGAAAGGAACTTACATAGTTTTGTGTTTGTATATAGTCATGGGAAATAATGCAAAAACAAGGCTGAAACTAACTCTGGATGAATAATAAGGCTTTGGACTTTAATAACCAAAGATCCTCACTCTTGTTATCGTTGCTGACTAAATAAATCAAAGATTATCCATTAGGAAGGTATGACTGCAAATTTCTATGCTAATCCCATGATGATGATCATTAGCCTCAGCTGATAAATGACTCCACTTAGACACAGCTTGAGTGTCTCCCTCCAATCAGCCCCACAGAAAACAGGTGCTTCATAACGCTGGACGTCGTTCTCTCATCCCACACCCACCGTCCTTTACTGCTGTCTGTCACTAAAGGGGCACCACTTTGCACACGATCCCTTGACCTATGACCTAAGGGATCCAGAAGAGCAGGGCGGTCTGTCATACTGGCCGACTGGCGATAAACAGGTGGATATACGGAGAACCAGGGTCGGCATCCTGGGGGGGGGTTATCACAAAAGAAATAAGCCTGGTCTCTCCCAGGAGCGAGGCTATGGATCATACTCGCGTCCTCCCCCCAATCAACAAATTTTACCCTCATCACCCCCCCGCCTCTGTGTGCCCCAGGTCAGATTTCCTCAGCGTCGGCCGTGCAGGACAGTGACCACCTTACAGACCATCAACTGCAGGATCTCTACACACGCAAAGAAAAAAGAAAGAAAGAAAATTCACTGGTTGTACTTAATTAAAACGTTTCTATAGATATTTTGCTTATTTGTGGTGATACCACGTTGATTATTGTACATGTTCTGCTGGAGCTATCCATAAATATTTATTGTCTCAGTTCTCTCTCGCATCCTCAAAATTAGCATCTTCTGAATGCAAAAATCATTTAAGTTTCCTTTGGTCAGGCTATTCTTTACAGAAACGTCCACAGAATGGCCAGTCACTTTCCCCACTGCATGAACATTTAAAAGCAACATCACCCGCATAGCAAGACTTGGAAGGTATATATTGTTTCCCAGGAAGAGAAAGATGGCTTCTGTAATGTATTTCACACAATCCAGGCATACCCTGTGAAGAGAGTCCTGTATAAATATGTACAACAAAATAGTGTAGGATGAATTTCACCAGTTGCTGATAATAATCTCTGCTGGTAAATTTCTCCCATTCATCACCATAAGTGCTCATTGCGATGAAAGTCGGAACGACCAATAGACTTAAGTTCTTTGGTAGCTACAAAAACGGCAGTCCTTTTGGAGAAATGATCATTAAGTCGCCACTGAGACAGTTCGAGGAAAAATAGCATAAGGCTATGTTAGGAAATGTTTGGGATGCGCGTCTTTTAAGGTTTAAAAGCACCGTCCTTTGAGAACTGATACCCCCGACTTTGTGGACACGTCACTGCCCTATCGATCTTCGGAGAGCTTATCTTCATCATGTCGATTTAATTACGTGTTTTTTCACCAAATCGTTAGGCGTCAGACTGCAAATGAAGGACATTTTTCACGCGGCCCATTAGAATCTCTTTCAATCATCATGATGAAATGGGTTTGAAACTGTCAGTGCGATACAGGTCAATTAACTGGAAGGGACTGGAACACAAATGAAAGTGGGAAGCGCAATGCAACTTGCCTTAGTGGAGTGTTTATGGCAGCGAACCATAAAAATTACTCACAGGATGATGGATGGATGGATTTTATCTCAGTCAGAACTACTTGAGTATTTTCCACTATAATAAACCCAGTATTGTGATCTTACGAGCTGAGCTTATGTGATAATTAACCCTAAACACCGAGTGTGTATGTTAGATCCTGAAAGACGCAGTAGTACAACAATCATAAAGGCATCTTACATAGAAACATTTCATCTCACCCCTTTGTCTCCCTGGTTGCAGCCGTACAACAGCGGAAGCATTTCCACAGGTGGCGATATCAGCGGCGTCCGCGGTCCCGTTTTCCGTGCCGTTTCCCGATGAGTTCCTCTGCACCGCCACGCAGCCCAGCAATGCCGAGGACGCTTCGCCCAACTTCTGCAAATCCATCGCCTTTATCGGAACAAATTAATGAAGAAGCCGGTTGCACCGGTTCGGAGTAAAGTCTTTTCTTCCAGACCGATCTGCAATGCCTAAAACTTACTTTTCATGATAGTAAAACAGGTTTCACTTGCAGGTGAAGCAATTTATGTATATCCCATAATAAAAAGAGCAACAGTATGAAGTCCCAGTTTGTCCAAGCATGTACCAGTAAACTGACAGCCGCAGCAATGCTGTCCTGCCCTCGTCCTATACATAAAGGTGAGGATTGCTGGGGGGGTGACAAGGCGGCTTTATTTATGGGTGGGCGAGGATCGGAGCAGCTTAGAGGGGTGTTCCAGTGTTTTTAAATACGGACCCAAGGCAGAAATCCCAGCCAAACTGGTATATAGCGCCACCCCATGGCCGCACTGCGTCGGATTAAAAAGTGCGCGCCTTCAGTCATATCACCGCGATTTAGTATGACAAACATGCAGTGACCATGTAGCAGCCGAGGTAACGTACTTAATGCGATATATGAACATGATGTACGATGTAGGCCTATGCATGGCTCTGTAACGGTACAGGACGCTGCGGAAATCTTACAGAAACGGCTTCTGGTTGTGTAGTTAAACAGAATGGGAAACGTTTTTTTAACTTCACAAAGTTTTGGAATTTTTGTCAGGTTAATGATGTTTCTTGTACGTTAAATGATGACTGTACATGTTTACCACGGTATGGCCACGTCTGATGTTTTGTGGTAGGAATGTTCATTTTGGGGGCGCAGGGTCTGGGATCCTGCCACCTCAGGACCACTGAAGTGGGAAATGTGCTTGCTCAAGTTAAGCTCTTTTTTTTGTAAGCAAAATATGTTAATTTAATTTTAACTTTACTTAATTGTTTTGGCATTAATCCAAGTAGTAAGGAGTTTCGTTCGTTTCCCTTTTCCGTGGGTGAGAGAGAGACATTGGCCTTTTGTTAATTAGTTTGTCGATTTTCGGGTATGACAGCTTTAGTTGGAAAAACATTATTCTTGCTTGATATATTTTGTCATTTAATCTATTGTGTGTTACTAACATGATTTGCTAAGTTGGATTTGCCATAAGATTTGGTCTAATTGTGCTAGTTAGTGACAGTTTAACTGAAGTAGTCAAGTGAAATTATATAATCCAATTATATGATTTATGTTTAATCAGTTACCTCAGGACCACTGTATGGGGTAAGAGGGATGTTGCCCTTGTGCTAATTAGCTTGTCGATATTCAGTTAATTAAATATCAGATTCCCCTGCGCCACGAAGCACCGGCCGCCACAATATCAAGTCCGCTACAGTTGCATTGATTTGTAGACATCCCACCTTAGGTATATTGATTTTAGGCGGATGAGGGAGAACCGGGAGGTGGGGGGTGCTGGCTAGGCTTGGGAGGTATTACGGTAATACATACTGTGGTATATTTGGCATTTCGGGTATATCGTGGTATTTCCGTTTGTGGAGTGAGGGGCTAAGATTGTCTCGATCAGGGCGGCTCATTCCTGTTCCCGAAGATCGACCCGCTATGCCGGCGGGCGAGGACAGCAAGACGTGACCCAGCACTTCGCACTTCACCCCCGGCGGGCAACTTTATTTAGGGTACAGGCAAATACAGGACAGGAAACAGCCAGCATAAATGGGATAATGACCGGACTGGGGAACACAGAATGGGGAGGCATTAATATACCTGATTAGCTAACTAGGGGAAGGAATAAGACAGGGCAGGCCAGAGCAGATCATGACACAAATTAGGGCTGCACCTAATCTCTGCAGGGTAGGTAGATCCACAGTAAATCTGGGTTATATTATGTACAAAGGTGACCTGTTAAATGGCTAACCAGAGCAAACTCCTTACAGATTTCTTGTCACCATTAACAGCGCCTGTAATGACTTACTGGCTAAACCGTTTATACCTAACACGGTAAATGAAGATGGATATGCAGTCCCTATGTGATTCTGTAGATTGTTTTTTGTGATTGTTGTGGCCAAAAACATTTTTCTCAAAATGTGCGATGCAACAAAGTTCTGTGTGCTTTCTTTGTGGAAAACTTGCGTAAATTAGCAAAATTACGAGTGCAAGAATTCTGTAAAGTACAAGCAGTGAAGAAATACATGTAATTACTTTCCCTGAGTATTTTTTATTTAATATCACCTAATCACGCGTCAGTAATCTTTATATTGCCTAAATTCAGGAACCGTGCCCTCGGTCATCCATCCATCTATTTTATATATCCACACGGTCGCGACCACAAAGCAGGGAATAACGCAGGATGGGACGCCATTCAAACTCTCAAATTCAGTTGTGCTCACATTTCGTTTATTTTTGTGTGCCTGCCTGTAGAAAAAGTGCCACTGAGCCAGAAGCTGGCGTGAAGTGTGCAAATACTAAAGGTTTTATGGTAGTTTTCATTTATTCACTGAAATCTTTGTAATAATGCATAACATGTCTCCTCTTCCAGCTTGGTCTTATTCTGCTTGTCCTACCGCTTGTCCAAACAATGTTTCAACCAATACTATGTTGAAAATTAGGGTTTATGATCATCTATCCATCCATTTTCTATATTTGGGTCCTGCCTTGTACTTGAAGCTTCTGGAATATCATCATGTAATCCTTAATACTGCACATAGTGATATCTAATTGATGTATACATTTCTGAACCTTTATCTTTATAATAATGCATATCTTCAATTCTTATTCTTCTGTATTTTTAATAATAATTGATACTTTATTGATCCCCATGGGGAAATTCTCTTTACGCCTCCCCATCTTGCTCTTTGTAGAGTAAGTTGTCCGCGAAGGGCAGCCACCTGTAAGGGTGCCCAGGGAGCTGGGGGGTAAGGGCCTTGTTCAAGGAGCCGCAGACGTGTTAAGGGTGGGTTCGAACTGGCGACCTTCTGATTACAGGCACACAGGCTTAGCCCACTGAGAATGGACATTTAGTTACCATTCACATATTTACACAGCAAGTAATTTTTTGTGTGAATGAATAGGCTACATAGCATTTATTGCTGTATTGATCTACATTGCAACACAGTGACTTTATCATCATAGTGGGAAAGCACATCTATAGTTCTCACTCTTGTTGTGTCCTGTCAACCTAAGAATTAATTCACATCAATCAGCATTTTCAGAATATCAGGGTTCTTTCATGATTCATGTCATTTTGTTCGGCTAGCTGGAAACACGCATCTTTATCGATCAAACAATTAATCTTTATTAGGGTTGACAATTTTGATTTTAAGAAATAAGGGAGACCGACCCAACCTTTGTGAACAATAAAATTTGCTTGGGGGGGGGGGGGGTGGTTGAGTGTGCAGTCCAGCAATAAAAGACAAATTGCATCCCATGTTGGTTCAAAATGGGACACTGCTGATTTGATTTTCCAATACATGAATTTACATGGAGTACAAGGAGTAATATGTGGGATGAGTGCTAATAAAGATAAAAGAATATTAGACAATCTAAAACTGGTTACATTATTAAATACAGGTTACAAGCTCCTTACTAAAGTTTTAGCATCAAGGTTGAAATAAACAATAGATAATATCATTAACCCAATTCAATCAACTTCTGTTAAACTCATTCATCCAGACCTGCGATTTCAGGCATGAAACAGGTTCTGCAAAGTGCCTGGAAGAGTTCTTCCTATTCACTTTGTTTCTAATGAGAAATTCAAGTGTTTTGTTTTGTTTCTCAGAGTGTGGATTTATCAAGGGGAATCAGCAATGTTGATAAAAGGATATTTTACCTTGTAATTCTAATTGCCTGCATACCTGAACTGGATGGTCAAGGGCAAATTTTAGATGATCCTACACATCCCCTGTTCTCAAAGTTTGTTAGTAGTAATAGGTCTAATGTCAGAATTCTTTAGAGAGTAACCAGAACAACAAGGTATCATAAGTCATTTGTGCCAACAGCAATTAGACTGCACAACAACAGATTAAGTATTTCTGTTATACCTTAATTTTACCCTTGGCGTGTCTATTTAATTTTGTTTATTCACTTGGCTTCTCTGTATTTTTCTTATGTGTACAATGTGGTATGTTTACTGTTTGCATTGTGAGACGTGCAATGTTGACCATATGAATTTCCCCTGGGGGGACCTGGACCTTATGATTAGCTCACAAGAGGATACCTAGAGACTCCTGTGGTTTCCCGACAAAGAATCACTCACCAGGAGCAATGGCGGGTTTGTACTGGACAGTTATGTGTGGCTGAAGTCATGCATGTCCACTATGCATGTGCAAGAAAATTGACTAGGTGTTTCCAGCAGGTGGCAGCACTGAGTTTCACAAAGTAAAGGCCAACAAAAAAAAGCAAATTTTGTCATAAGAATACCGCGATAAGGAGACAATGAAAATCCTTCGAAATTCCTACTCTCCATACCATCTACCAGTGAAGTGGATTCCTTGATGAGAGTCAGTTTTAATTAAAGCATTCAATCAGCCCCCAGCAGGGAATATATTTCCTCACACGAGCACATATTCTATGAGTAGATGTAGTATTGTGAGCTAGGACTGTGTAAAACCAAAAAGATTAGTCAACACTGAGCAGTATAAGTGCTCTTGTCTTGACACATGGGCAGTGGTGGAATGTAACAAAGTATTTGTACTTCGTTACTGTACTTAAGTATACATTTTTACGTATCTGTACTTTACTTAAGTAAAAATAACAATGCATACTTTTTATGTTACTCCATTACATTTTACGGCAATTATCTGTACTTTCTACTTCACTACATTTCTACAACTTATGCCATTAGCCGATACATTTTATGCCTGGGATACAAACGTCATGCGTGTAACAACTCTTCAGCCAATAAGGGCAAAGGTGTGTCGTCACGGCGGCAGTTCCAGTTTGTGCAGCCGGGTGAGAGGTCGCAATGCATCTAATCGTCATATAAACACTAGATGTCGCATCCAGCCTCTCAGCATGCGTCAATACCGGCGCCATATTTGGACGGGGTTCCGAGCTCATTTAACCACGCTTCTTTGACGGTCAGTACCAGCAAAGATGCTGGACTTTTTGCTGAACAGGGTTGTGAAAGCAGAAATATAGGTTCTCAGTATATATTTAATCTTTGTGATCACATTGCTGAAACTCAAGATGGCATCGACGACCATCACTTCAGTTTAATTTCACTTATTTTGTCTTGCTTTGCTGTGACAAAAGTACACTCTCCAACTATTAGGGATGGGCCAATCAACATTTTTTTTTCAGTTCCGATCCGATTCCGATACAAGATCTCTTTTTACTTTGTTATAATTTATATATTGATTTTTCTAAGATAGTATATACAGATGGAAAAAAATGTATGACAAAAATATTTAATTAAGCTACTACACACACACATAACGTTTGTACGTCTTGTTTTAAGCGTTTTTGAGGCATTTGCAGTTCAATATGAATATCTACAAAACAAGGATACACAAGTGCCGAATGCTTAAAATTTTTCTCCCATTGGTGTCAGCTGTTAGACTTTGTTGCGATGGAAGCCCCTCTTGTATTACAAGAGAATTCGCAAGACAGTCCAGGTTAGCGACTCCCAAATCATCCATCGGTGTTTTTTTTGTTGGCTTTGTTAAGTGGGATTGTCTATTAAACGCTATTCCCACCCTTCGAAACTTTATTTTACAAAGATTGCAAATCCCTGTGCTACTGCATGGTTTCTGTCATCATATTATACACTCCTCGTGCCTTATACTGCGAAGGGTATGCGCATGACGTCACAGCAGGCGAAAGTCATTGTACTCACACCCACTGAGTAGCAAAATGACTCAGGGGTATGGAAGGCCATTTGGGACAACCGAACGTCTTGACACGTAAATAATGTACGTGTTAAGACGTTATATGTTTGCGTGTTAACACGTCAAAATATTACGTGTTATCACGGACGTCAAAGTAGACGTTATGTCCCAAATGGCCTTCCATACAGGGGCAGCGTTAGTGTTCGATTTGAATTCCACAAAAAACACATGTAAAATGTGAAAGAGCTGTCATGCGATTGATTGTACAAATAGATTTAACACGAAATAGGAGCTGTCTTTTTAGATATTGCCAAAAACTAAATAATTAAGTATAGGACGTGGATGATACCCGATCCGTCAAATAGGTCTGGATCAGCGCCGATACCGATCCGAATATCGGTATTTGCATTGTTCTGCATGTAGTAGGAGTGTCGTTTTTTTATTTCGAAAAATTTCTATATATATGCGCATTATATTTTGAACATAAAAGTAGGCTATGTTAACAAAAACCGCTTCGCTATCATTTTACTCGCAAGTACATGTCTGACATTTATAAGGAACCAAGACAATAAAAATCACTTCTCAAATTTGCGAACTTTGAGAGGTTGATTCTAAAAATGCAGCTAAATGGAAACGGGAACTAAACAGTGTGCTGGCAGGCTCAGGCCGACCTGATCCAGACAGTTAGGAAAGGGGAACTTATGGCGCATTGTTTTTGTGTTCTAAAACAGACTAGGCTATTTT
>JAODLC010000001.1:45864236-45879687 GCA_026781145.1 Hippopotamyrus pictus
GTATGGAAACCAACCCCCAGCCCCCAAACTTCCCCCCCTCCCCCGCCCCCCCCCCCCATACGTCGTGGTTTAATTTGAGCATCCTGTTCTTCAGTGATGTTTTCTCACCATGTATGACAATAACTTAAAAAGATACTTTAAGGTATTAGCTTGATTCTGATTTTTTTTTTCTTTTTGCAATATCTTGCAGTTCCTTCAGAATGACACATAATCACAAAAATAATCATATGGATACGTTAGTCTGTGCAGAGAGCAGCAGCAGATCTGTGTCTTAGAGCATCTCAACTTGAGGCTGTGTGACTTTCTTTTTCTTAGAATTCAGCTTAAGCCTGTGTGACATTTTCTTAGAATTCAGCATAAGAACAGGAGTGAGTGACTGTGCCTTTAAGTCCGTCCCTCCCGCCAATCAGTGCACTACTGTTGTTCCTGCTTACCTGCCTTTGGTTTCTGTTACTGACCCCCCCGAGATGGAATTGTTGAATTTTTGCTACTGGCCAGCTGGGCTTGTCCATCACCCCACATGCTTGTTCCCCCTAGTAACCAGGCTACTGTTCTGTTTTTTGTTACTAACCCTAAGTGACTCACCTCCGGCGAGTGGGCGAGCTAATTTCCAGCCCTGCTGACGCCTCTAACCTCCTTTAGCTGCCCTTATGACCATCAGCTGCAGGGTGCAGGTTCTAGAATGACTCTACAGCACTGTGCAAAAGTCTAAGGCAGTCAAAGAAAATGATGTTTAAATGATCTTCCTGTTGGTGAAAAACTATGATATTCTGTCTATCAGAGTGTCTCAGCTTAACCACATAAAACCTTCCCCTAAATTCACCCCAGTATCTGCAGTAACTATCCGATATATCCATGCATTTTTTATTAGACAAATTCCTCGGCTTGTTTGGCTAATCAATACCTCATGAAGTTATTTAACTCATTATGTTAATTAATTAATTGAGCTGGTGGTAAATTTTAACAAAAATATGAAATGATTGGCGCACCCCAGACGAAAGGTTTGGGAGCTGAAACAGAGTTTATCTAGTCATACAAAAGGCATAAGGAACTTTTTAGAGAACTAAAGCAATTCTTGCTAGTTTTTGTTGTGTTACTCTTAATTTGCATATGTTCTAATCTTTAATTGTTTTTTTGTTCTGAGCAAATATAAACTTAATACCCAGATAAATAGCTGTCAACATTTTCTTTGACTGCCTAGAACTTTTGCACAGTACTGCACATGATTGAGTTCTGATTACTGTGTTTCAGACAAATGGTTGACATTTGTTTGTTGACATTTGTTTGTGCACATACGTTTTAGCCGCCCATTTTCCATACTTGTTTGTTCTATGCAGGGTCATGGGGGCCTAGAACCCGTCCTGGAATCTACTGGGCACCAAGTCATCACAGGGCACACAGAGACACACTCACAGACAGAATTTGGTATCTCCAATTCACCTTAGCATGTTTTTGGGCTGGGGGGCTACAGGGAGACTCCACACATGTAGAGTTGAGGCGGAGATTGAAACCCTGGTCTCCAGAGGAGTGATGTAACCATGTTAGCAGCCCCACCACCTTGCTGTCCCTCGGAAACTTTCTTTGTGGTTTATTTATACTGTTGAAATAAGGTAACTGATGTTCTACGTTGAGATATATTGAAAAATGCCTCTGTCACCATGCTGAGGAATTATGTCATACTTACATTGCATTATCAAAGTCAACTTTATGAACTTTCATGAACTTTATAATATCCCAGCAGCCTTTGCTGTCCTTCCAGCGATTAGCTAAGCCATTAACTTCTCCACAATGCCCTGAGATGATGCCCACGGCAGCTCAGTTAAATAACTCAGCCCACACGTCAACCTTTGGTCAGTCAAAGTCCTTCAGGGGGACGGATAACAGGTGAGACGGGCAGGTGTAGATCCTCGTCGGACTGTGACTGTGACTGTGACTGTGAGGCAGCAGGTGAGTCTGTGCTCTTCTGCTGCAGCTTTAGCAGCGAAATACCTAAAACCGCTAACAACATGTGACAATACCGTTCTGCTTTTGTGGCATTTTTGTTGGGTTATTTTTTCACAGCAGTGACAACAGCAAAAATAACTGGTCATGCGGATCTGAGGGGAGGGTACAGGATGTATACAAGTGATTATTCATTTCAGATCCTTCAATAGCCAGCAATCAATAGCGAACGCCTTTATTCCATGAGCATTGTCCATACTGTGCGATGCAGATTATTGTTTATATACATGTGTCACAATTTCAAATGCTCACGATTTTAAAATACCTGAACGAACTTTAGAAAGGTACCAGTTTACTGAATTTTGGGTGAATGTCTTACTAGACACACGCAGATTCAGCCTCCTTGGAGCATATGCAAATCTGATTAGTGTTTTTTTTTAAGATGAAAGCTGTGACAGGCTTGTCATTAGTCAGTTCTCCATTGCAGTTAACAATTAACATTGCCACTAACGTCCAGAATGCAGATCTTGAAGTCAGACATCAGCATTTTCCTGGTAGTTTATTTTAGGGGACTGTCACCCTGTCACCCTGACGCGGTCATTTCAGGCATTGGCTTACAGCAGGGCTAGTCCTGGCTTACAGTAAAGATAAAAGTGAAGGTGTTTCTCCATCCACACAATGTTTCTAAAATCTGTTGAGGTCAAAGCCAAGGAGACACGTGCAAACGATTCAGGCTTTAAAGTCTTTATAGTTTCCATATTTCTGTCATGTTTAAATCTCTCTGTTCAATAGACCCCTTTCATCAGGTCTATCATGCAAAAACAGATGTTTTAGAAACATTTGCTCATAATATCAGTATCAGACAGGTGCCTATAAAATAATAAAGATAACCCTTAACTCACACACCTCTCCTGGTGGAGTCATTGGTACTTACCAAAGGTCGGGGACATTTCTCCGGTTTTCTATGAGATAGATTATGATGTGACCAGCAGTAGCATTAAATGCTGCTGAGCTCAGCATGGCCTACGTGTGCTTTGACAGACGTTGTGGCGTCAGGGTCAGCTGGTGAAGTCATGTTGACATGCATGGTGTTGGGGTGGCCTTCCAGATGGGCGAACACTGTAAATTATTGTTAATTGAATTGTGCTGGTTCAGGAGAACCAGGTACCTTCAGAAACCTTCCCATTTGACAGCAAAGCAGGATTACTGCATATCATTAAAGGTTATGCAGCCACTGAGAGGGTAATTGAAATTTGTGTTTTAAGCAGGCAGGGCTGAGTCAGCTATAACATTTTACACTAGGGGGCCTTCATCATGCTTTGCTAAGAGCTGCAGGTGATGGACAATGGACAAGGATCAGGGTTGTTAGTTCACAGTGTGTTGTAGTTCCCTTTATGACAAGTTCAGCTATGAAAATGGTTAAGAATTTAACCTGTTTTCGTTCACCCTCCCAGTGATATAGACATCGGCATCTATGTTAAGAACGGAGAAAGACGACATTTAAAAAAACCTAATTAATATCTCAGTCAACGAAAACTTAGAGTCTACACTTCAAAAACCCTTTAAACAACATACTTGGAAAGTTTCACATTTTTAAGTGCCTCAGATTTTTTGTAATAAGCAAAAATAAATCTACCGCGGCGGCCATATTTAGGATGCTTTGGCTGAAGGCCATTTTACTTCCAATGGGTGAATCTCTGAGTGTTAATGCTGCGTGATGCTCTGGCGGCAGAGAGATGGAAGCTTTGAAAGTGAGGGTCATCAGCCTGAACAAGCGGGAGGGCCAGAGCTTCGGCTTCTTCCTGCGGGTGGAGCAGGGCGAGGACGGTCACCTGATCCGCAACCTGGAGACGGGCAGCCCGGCCGAGCTCTCGGGCCTGAAGGACGGGGACCGCATTCTGAGGGTGAACGGGACCTTCGCGGACACGCTGGAGCATCGCCAGGTAGCTGTTCGATTACCCAATAACGATAATAGCTGTTACATAACTAATAACTAACAGCAATGCAGCACTGACTCTGGCTATATTAGAGAAATGAACCCAAAGACGTCGGCTGAGTACGTGACCTAAACCTAACCTAAACCGGCTGGGGGACCTTGTGACCCAGGTGGTCGATCTGGTGAAGAACAGCGGGATGTCCGTCACCTTTCATGTTCTGGATGAAGCCTCCTACAAGCAGGCCAAGGAGACTGGCGTTGACCTGTCCGATCCTCATCCCAGCTCTCAGTCCAGTACGGCCCAGGCACCGCCCGTTATGAATGGCGTGACCGGTTCAGCACCAAAACCCAAACTCTGTTTCCTGGTTAAAGCCAAGAATGGATATGGATTTTCTATCAAGTCCACAAAAGGTGAGATGGCAGTTATCCTCTGACTGGTAACATTCATCAAACCAGTATGGCCTGTTTAATCTCAAATAGCTATTTACTTAAGATAAGCCCATTAATTATACTCTAGTGGAGAAGTGAATCTATTCTGTATTCATATTAACATCCAAATGAGCTTAAATTAACTGCACATTAAAACTGAAGGATGAAATTAATCAAACTGTCCATGTATTGTCCAGTAAGTTACACTGTCAGGTTGGTGTGATCTGTTTTTCCTTGGATGGACTCTGGATAAATGGCTTTGGGAAACAGATAGATGGATTAAACAAGATACCTCTGAGTATGTTTTTGACGGAGTACCGACAGCTTCTCTATTGGCTATTGAACACGTTCTGAGACGGTTTCATTCTCTCCTTATACTGCTGCTGTAATTTATACTGTCTGTCTGCTTCCAGGCATGGAGGGTGTGTACATGACGGATGTGACCGCCTCTGGGGTTGCAGACAGGGCTGGGGTCAAGGTCGACGACCGCCTTCAAGAGGTCAACGGGGAAAACGTGGATGATTGCACCCATGAGGAGATCGTGGAGAAGGTTAAAACTATTTTAATCTATAAGTCAATATCATTCATAAATATAAATGACACACAAATATAGATGAATGTAAGGATTTAGTTGTAGTGTTTGCACTTATCTTGGGTTAAATTCTGGTTATGGAAGGTGGTTGGTTAGTGGTGCTAACAATGCAGCATATTTATGATGTTTCATATATATTCATGATATGAGTCTTACTGAGCTTTGAGCCATATTGAAACCTGTCCTCTATGAGTGCGAAGGCTGGTTGTTTGTGGTCAAGCCTCTCTCTGTGCCCAACCCCTTCTCCTCCAGATCAAGGTCACAGGTGATCGGATCATGTTCCTGCTTGTGGACGAGCACTCAGACAAATACTACAGGAACAGAAAGCTGAAGCCGCGGGCTGAGGACGCCACCGTGAGGCACCTCCCACACGCGCCACGCATCGCTGACATGACCAAGGGCCCCGACGGATATGGTTTCTACCTGAGGGAAGACACCAAAATGAAAGGTGTGCCTGGAAAGACGGAGAACATCCATACAGAGGGAGAACATCCATTACAGATGGAGAACATGGATACAGAGCAGCATGAACACTAGTGCCATTCCTCAACTTTAAAATAAAAATGACAAAAGTGGCTTTTGAACACATGAAGGTCAAAATAATTCAATTTAATTGCTGAATTTTGCCACAGTTGAGACCCTACCAAATATCACCATTGTCATTTCATCGTTTATTTTACCCCCAGTCATCTGCTGCCAGGGGAGATTCTAGGGTGTTTTTTAAGCGGGGGCCTTAAGAGGGGGCATAATTCAAACAGAGGGGCCAATGTTATTAGCCAATGATATGTTTTGAATCGGTGAGTGGCAGGGGAGAGGGCACTCCGGGGCCAATCAGCTTTCAGCTTGGGCCACTGGCCTTGTGGTTCCGCCCCCTGTAAATATCCCCGTCTGCTCCCCTGAATAAAACATTTCGATGTCTGTCTTCTAGGCCATTTCATTAATGACATTGAGCAAGGGAGTCCAGCTGAGAAGGCAGGGCTGAAAAACATGGACCGTCTAGTGGCGGTCAGTGGCGAGGAGGTCAACCACTTGGACCATGACGAGGTTGTGGATCGAATCCAGGGCTGTGGACTGAAATGCTCCCTGCTGGTGGTTGATGTGGAAACAGATAAAATGTACAAGATGGTGAGAAACTCTTTCAAGAATGAAGTGGTGTTCTCTGCACTGAAGCAGTTTTTGCAAACCAAGCAAGTCAAACATTAAATACTTTTCTGTAAGTGAAGAATCACATTTCTGCTCTGGCAATATTTAACCCCTCCAAAAGCACCCATTTGTCTGTTGTGCAGAATATGGGTTCCCAAACTTTTCAGACCATGACCCCCAAAAAAAACAAAATTTCATTACCAGGGACTCCAGACCCACACTCACAACCTGGTGGAGAGGGGGGGGTTGTCCCTTGGTTGATCTCTTTTCCAGTCTCGGGGGGTGGGGGTTATCACGATCAACCAGACCTTGATTAGTCACTGACACTAACATGAAGTCATTCCATAGGGAGGTGTGTCTCCTTTTCTTTACTGGAAAGAAATGAGGGGGGTGGAGCCAATCACAGGACTCGGTGCTGAGGAGCCGGCCCCAGTTCTGGACAAGGACACGCCCCCTGCACAGCAGCTGAAGCCCAAGCTCTGTAAGATGGAGAAGACCTCCAGCGGCTTCGGCTTCCACCTTAACAGCATCCAAGGGGTACCAGGCCAATACATTCAAGAGGTAGAGCGAGGAGTCACACTCCACTGATCAGACACAATCAGACTGACGTGGGACTCAAAATATCTCTCTGGTCAGAGTCAAATCAGCTGGGGGAAGTCAAAGAATGGCATTTAATTTGATGCTAGAACTCCGATCAAGGAAAACAGTTGGATGGATGGATGGATGGATGGATGGATGGATGGATGGATGGATGGATTTTCATTGATTTAATATCCAAGTACAGTAAAGCTACTCAAGCTAGGCTTGGTCTTCACCTCACTAGTATGTACATCCACACATTTCTCATGATCTACCCACCTCAGTGTGTTCATGCAATCAGTAGCAAAGACCTACATTTCTGCCACCACGTGTGAGTTTGACAGATTGTACGTCTCCCAGGTGGTGACGGGTGGGGCCGCCGACCGGGCGGGTCTGAAGAACGATGACATCGTCGTAGAGGTCAACGGCGTGAATGTAGAAGACAGCACCCATGAGGAGGCTGTGGCCTCGATTAGAGCCAGCGGTGACCGGCTAACCCTGCTGGTGGCTGAAAAGAAGGCCTACGACTACTTCAAGGCGGAGAAGATTCCCATCACCCCCCAGCTACTGGGCCAGACGCCCACGCCTCAGCCTGGACCTGCAGCCACGGCCAAACAGATTCATACCGCCAAGTCCCAGGACCCCCAAGGGAAGGAAGAAGAGAAGAATGAAGAGGAGAAGGCAGAGGAGAAGGAGGTGGTGGTTACACCAGAAGCTACCCCGCCAAGCGAGACAAAAACCCACGACAGGGTAAGAGCCTCAGGGTTGGTGACGTTCCTCCATGAGAAACCCAAGTAGATAGGCTTCCGTCCCGGGCATGTGTGTGAAAATCATCAGTTTAAGTTTACTTCCCTTTTGCTTTTATTTCTTTTTATAGACACCATCATCATCCTCTTCTTCTTCATCAGAGGAAGATGAAAGACTGTGAGGAGATTAGTCCTACTGGCCGCTTGCTGTCCATTAGTGTCGCTCCAGCTCTCACCCTGATTGGTGAGCATTTTGTGTGTCTGAGGACTTAATGTACTATAGCAGTGTGTCCCAACCCGGTCCTCTGGGACCCACAGACGATCCACGTTTTTGCTCCCTTCAGACTGTCCTGTTTCTGCTATCTACTAGGAGCTGGGTGGGAGCAAACACATGTACTGTCTGCAGGTCCCTGAGGACCGTATTGATTAACACTGTACTATAGGACAACATTGCCACTTCTGCTGGTAAACACTGTTTTTCTGTTAGCGTTTGTCTTGATTTAATCAAGCTAACTTATTACCCTGTGTGATGCAGGCTAGCTTCTGTCCGAAATATATTTACATTTATCTTAGGGTTAATAATTATGTACTTTCTTGCTATTGTTTGGTTATAAATTTTCTCATGAGTAAATGACGACTTGAAATTAAACATAAATTAAGTATTCGGCTTGTCACTGAATGTATAATGTGCATTTCTGCACCTTTTTCATTTCCTGTTTATTCCTGAAAAAATATTGGAGAATAACCTGTCACTTACCATGCTGCGAGGAAATTAAAAACCTTCTCATTAAAAACCAGCCTCTGTCATGCTCTTCATGACGTTGGGATACAAGTTAGCATCATGCCCAAGGGTGTGGGCTTGACTCGCAGTGTCTTCCTGGGAAAGTGCGTCTGTGACCTTCAGAGTGGCCTCCTGGTCCAATGGTACTCACATTTGAAGGGTTGAACTAAAGATTTTAAGGATGATTAAGAATAATCATTGGCATCAGGCAAGTTGTAAAATTACAGAACGGTACCTCCCCCCCAAAGAGGTTTGTTCCATCTTTCTCCCTCATCATTTAGGTAGGGATGCTGATCCCCCACCCAAACCTATTTCTGGTTATGGGTTGTTCTTTTTGTGAAATAGTAACACTTCACAAATTACATCTTACAGCAGTGAGTGACCTCTCAGGTACAAACCCCTGACTGAGTAGAGACTATTAGCTGTGTCAGTTAATTAGACATAAATTAATAAAGAGTTCTGTGCTATACAAGGGAGAACACAGTGTGAAATGTGGGAAAATGTGCTTCAAAGTGACATTGCTGGCTAAGATTGAGATTTTACTTCCACAAGTTTCGTTCTGAACTGCAATACATATAGACTGTAATTCATCCAACTGAACTTTTTATTAACTTAAAAAAAATGACAGCATCATGCAACTTTTCACATGATGACATCAGAAATGCCTCACAAAGGCTTTTCTCTCTCTCTCACACACACACACACACACACACTCTGACAGTGAATAAACAAAAGGTTTGAGTCTCTCCCATGTGATCACATGGTCATGTGCTTCTCTGGAGCCTGTTTGTGGGCCAGGTAGAGGAAGAGGATGCTGGAAAGAGCGCTGACGAGGAAGATGACGTCAAACCAGCGGTGGTAGAAGTTAAACTGCAGCTCGCCCAGAACCTCGGTCACTATGGTGCGGTACTCCAGGGGCATACTCATACGCATGAGCAGGACTGAGGAGACGAAGTACATGCCCTGTCAGAGAGAGACAAGGGAGAGCACTGCGTGAGCAGGGCAGAGAGACAGGGGACAGCACTGCGTGAGCAGGGCAGAGATAGACAGGGGACAGCACTGCGTGAGCAGGGCAGAGATAGACAGGGGACAGCACTGCATGAGCGGGGCAGAGATAGACAGGGGGCAGCACTGCAGGGGCAGAGATAGACAGGGGACAGCACTGCATGAGCGGAGCAGAGATAGACAGGGGGCAGCACTGCATGAGCGGGGCAGAGATAGACAGGGGACAGCACTGCATGAGCAGAGCAGAGATAGACGGGGCAGCACTGCATGAGCAGGGCAGAGATGGACAGGGGACAGCACTGCATGAGCAGAGCAGAGATAGACAGGGGGCAGCACTGCATGAGTGGGGCAGAGATAGACAGGGGACAGCACTGCATGAGCAGAGCAGAGAGTGACGGGACAGCAGTGCCTGAACTGGGCACGGAGAAACAGGACAGCACTGCATGAGCAGGGCAGAGAGAGAGATAGACAGTGGACAGAACTGCATGCATGGGGGAGAAAGAGACGGGACAGCACTGCATAAGGAGGGCAGAGAGAAAGAGAGAAAGAGAGAGACAAGATCTCAAGAAAACACAAGAACACTGAGAAAATATGGTTTCCATAATTTTTTCTTGTTTTTGTTTTTTTAATGTGTTGTTTGGCATTTTGGGGTCACTGTGCTCACATCCAGATCACATTCCCCAAGAACTCACCATGATCTGAGCCAGAACCAGGACTATGACATTGGAAGACTTGCTGCTGGAAATGGCATAGAAAAACTGTGAACGCAAGAGGATTTTTGTAAAACACAGGCCATGGATGGAAAGAGGGGTTTATGTACAACTTGCCACAACACAAAGGCTGTTTCTCACAATTAAAATGAACTTTGACAGCGATGAATCTCTAATGCTTGCTCCACTCACCTTGGTAAGCGTAATCAGGAGGCCCCTGATCGACGTCACAATGATGATGCCAACAAGAATGAAGGATATGTGCTGAGACCAAAATTTGACCTGACAGAGGGAGCAGTAAGAACAAATAATTAATAACGACCATGTCAGAATGAAAACTAAAATCCCAGCTCCTGATAAAATATTAATTTGAGACAGAAGAAAGTGTTACTCCTCCCCAGCAGTGAACTCACATCAAACTGAATACCCAGGTAGTTGACCGTGATCTCAATTCCACGTGTCACGGGATCGGTCTTGCCTACTCGATCAAAGACGATGTTGATGGTGGCCTGGAGGGACAAACAGTGCTGTAGATTACGGATCTCTGCGGACAGCAGGCCCATTCACGTGTGCCCTAACTGTGGAGTGTGAAGAAAATAACGGTAAGAGGAGATGACAGGTACATCACTGATCACGAAATCTTACAGTCCAGCAGGTGACACCCTGAGTAAGACACTAATCCTTTCAGAGTTGGGAGCTATGGGAGATTCTTACCATAAAGATTTTCCATACGCAGTAAATGGAGAAAAAGTATCCCAAGACATTGAAGTACTTTCCTTGAAATGTTTTGGAATATTCGATCCTTTCCTGGGTTAAGAGGAGACAGACATCACCTTTACTTGAGTGGTACGAAACCAAAGTTCAAAGATCACAAAAGATCAAGGAGATAAGTGTTAGACTTGAAGGAAATATTCCATAAAACTTTGTATAAATCCTTCCTCATCCTCGATGTACAGCTAATCCCTGAAAACGACGTAGCAGAGTAAAGGCTGCTTGAAACGACTCGCAAAACTCATCTTTCCCAGATTAAAAAATAGTTACTGAATAACCTGCATGGATCATTCTACGTGTAAGAAGTACAGTTCTGACACCACACATCACGGCTGTTAACAATTAACAGATACTCTTATCTCAAGGCTCAGCTGATAAAATAATCCAGAAAATGCAAAGTGGGAGCTGGACTTGCGAGTGTACTATTGATACACTGCTTTTGGACCAAGGGTGACTGAAAGACCATCTAGCTACATATAAAGAGAGAGAGAGCTGTTAAACTGTAATTTCTCTGGGTGGGAGAGTACAGCAAAGGATTAAATGATGCATAACTGTGTAGATGTTCTGTCAAGTGGCAGGTTGGGTTTCCTCTTAAGAACTGTGTAGATGAGGTTCCTGCTGAGGTCTAAGAGCTCATAGGTTATGCCAGCTCACATGTTTGACCACCTGTTTAAATTTCTTGTTTTCATCTTATTTGGCAAGCCCCTTTAGTTCGGTCTGTCACACCCCATCCATGGCTACCTTGGTGGCCTGCAGATCCACAGTCTCCAGGAAGAGCTGCCGACTGAGCTCCTCCAAGGCGTCCACTTCCTGCTGGATCAGCGACAGATCTGAAGCAGAGCCGTCAAGGCACCATAACCACAAGCAGAGGAGAGAACGTTCTGTGGGACGTGCAAAGTCTTCTCCGTCTCCGTGACCATTTACGCAGCCCTTTGCAGACGGATCCACCAGCTGCAGGTGTTGAATGCTGGTTTCTGAGAGACGGTGTGAGCGGACAGCCTGACATATGGGAAGGATACTCTCGCTGTTGGGCGGAGGGGATGTGACACTTCTGATCATTCCCCAGATGCCAGTCTGCTTGCTCTGGTCCTCCCCCCGCTGGTACATCTGTCTCCTGGTCATAGCGATTCTACAGCACAACAATCATTACACATCACTTTGCTCATATCTATTACAAATAGCAACTTTAACTTCCCCATACAAGTGCAACACTCTGCGTATCCACTCTGCGTATCCACTCTGCGTATCCACTCTGCGTATCCACTCTGCGTATCCACTCTGCGTATCCACTCTGCGTATCCAGAAACGTTCATACTTCTCTGTTCAAGCCGCGTACTTTGCACATGCGCACGTGTTGAATTTATATTTTTCGTAATGATGATCATATAAATTATTATTCTGATATTCCCTGCACATGTACCACAGCAGTCAGGTTTGTGTCCATTTCTCAATGATTTACAAATTCTGAGAGCCAGCTCACAGGGTTGCCTACTTTGGTCAGCTAGCTGGCATAAGATTTTCAATTCGAGACGAGTCTGCACACACATACATACGCGTTTACATGCATCTAACAGTTTTATAGGGTTTGCAAACCGCCCCAATGCTCGTCAAAAGCATCCACACCGTTATTTAAACTGGACGCTGCGTGGACACAAATCTGGAGCCCAACAGACTTTCGTCCGCTGAGGCGTACAATGACATCAAATGTGTCATTAGCGTTCGAGCGGACACGTCCGCTACTACGCGTGCGGAGAAGTATGAACCAGCCTTTATGATTAGTAATATTAGCATTGTGGTCTGCTTCAAAGAAATCTGGATACTTACTGTATGAGTGTCTGGGGTGAGTTTAACCTAATTTACTTAATAGGCCTTTAATCATTTGATGAAAAGCTTAAGTGTTTGAATACAATGCCACCTGCTGTTCCATTTAAGTATTACATACGACAGTATGCAAACATTTCAGATGCCCAACATACAGTTTAACTTAAACCTGATCTGATAATGAATTCTCACAGACCAATTAAAAGCAGAAAGCAGGCAGCCATATTAACACAATAACTGCAGACATAATGAGAAGTTCTGAATGTTCCCCAAACATTTCAGCCCTGTGTTAACCTGACTAGCTACTTCGGCACAGCCCAACTATGCGATGGGGAGGGGTTAGGGGAGTGTACTGAGACTTTACCGCATCTCTGTGGGTTACAAGTGTGTCTTTAATTTGCTTTGCAGCACTGTTCATCACTTTTTTCCTTAAAGGGACCATGCTCCCATTTTTGCCCTTTTGAGAAATACATTTATTTGCTTGCTCCTCAAGGCTGACTTCTCCACACCGCAAAATGAACCATTCTCCTCGCAACTGTTTGATATATGATCCTCAGGAGAGAATCGCAGAAGCTTGTGTTCACATGATGTCATTTCCCGCTCATTTGCATGTGCAAACGTGATTCTTTTTCCCGTATAGTTTGATTCAGGCAAGGCTGCAGGGAGACAAGCTCACCTCTTCTTCTTACTGACGATCATGTCCATTGTCTGCAGTAGTCTCCTCTCCAGGGCCAGGATGTCACTGTCAGTCACATTCCTATGCAAGAGGAACATGTCTCTCCATTGTAAGTGAGAGCATTCACCATGCATGCATAAACTATGAGCAAATAAAATTAATCAACATATTCAAGCCGCAGTATCACGGTTACTATGGTGTTGAGTATGACAACACAATCCTAAAAGAAGGATGGCAAAATTGCAATAACATTAATACTGGTCCCACCCCAGCAAATGGGCCAAAAGATAGTAAATGGGACAGAATGAGTAATGAAGACACACCGGAGGAAGTAGGACATATAGGTGTAAGGACAGTTCACTGCGCCAAAGCCGGACAGTAACGCCATCAGGGTCACACCAATTACACCCACACGGCTGATCAGCTGCTCAATGGACAGAATCCCTGAAGGAGAACAATGGCACTGCATTCAACCTCACTAGTCACTAAGACAGATTAACCTTAAATAACTTTAAGAAAATGTTTAAACCCCCTAAAACAACAAGAGCAACAAAACTTTCAATTTGAATTCCAGTTTGTAATTCATACAAAGGGAATTTCATTGACAAAGTTACTAAAAGATGGTGAGTATCTGTGGGTTAAGCCTATGAGGTTTTACACAACTGAAAAAAAGCACAATTTTGAGGCACAACGCGACAGGAATGTTACCGTGTTTGGGACTGAGGATGGGAAAGGGGTCTCCCAGCTTCCAGAAGAAATACATGAAAGTGAACCAGACCACACAGGCGAAAAGCAGCTTCTGCCTCTGTACTAGAGATAAGAGACACCAAAAAACAGTTCAGAAAACAGCAGCATCCATTCCCATTTCTGACTGCCCATATTTTTAAGGGAAGCGTCCCCAAAACAATCACAGTTTATATTTACAGTACGACTATTCATTATACATTTATAGCAATTTATTCAAAAGTGAATTAACAGGTTATGCAGAGCAGAAAGAGAGACTTACAAAGCCGTATGTTGCTAACCACAAAGTATCCAATGTAAAATGGGACCACGAAGATTAATACCAACAAAATGACGTACAAGTTTAGCTTCCAGTGAAAATACCTAGAACTGAAAAACAAATATCATTAGCTACATTGAATTAAATAACATTTTGTTTCATTTTAAATCTTTTTAATACACATGAGAAGTACTGGGTCTGCAAAAAATTCAATTCAGAGCAAAGTCTGAGTCTTCGATGGAACGGTTCATTAACAATTTGTGAGAATGTCAAATGAAAAGGAGCACATGTGGAGTCACTCACGTGCTGCTTAAGGCGCCGAGTATCTCAAAGATGATGAGCTCAAACATTGTGCAGGAGAACGCAAAGGTCACAGAGAAGACGACCTGCACAATATAGTGACGTACCTACAGGATGAAAGCACTGTTAACATTTACTTATAGGTTCAAGATCTCCCAAGACTGACTTCTGCTGAAATAACATTCCCCAATCCCATGTCCTAGCTATCAGTATTTTATCAATAAATTAAATCAATTAAAATAATTTGAACTTTTTTATAAAATAGATCTATTTACAGTTGAACATACTGAAGAGTATCAAACATTACTGTAAACTCCTGGACAAAATTCCTTTACCTCATAATCTTTGAACAATTGTCTCATGAAGAAAAGCCACCCGAAGCCAAAGAACAGCACCTGCGGAGTACAAACGCTGCATGTTGGACTCAGAGTGCAGCCCAAAACATCCCTCACATTTTAGACCAGACACCCACAACGAAGCTCAAAGGGGAACATTAACATGAGTCTTCACTGCCGCTGCTACTACTACAACTAATAATAATAATAATTGTAAAAACAGTAATGTCCATGAAGATGCACTGACAGATACCTGAGAGGTGACCATGATCACAGAGTCTACGAGAAATGACATACTGAACCAAAAAAAAAAAAAAACTGTGGGCGACGTAAAGATGAGTGCACAGTTCTTGATAAACGTGGTATATGTAGTTAAGTTTCTGACATGAAGCTGACCAACCGGCTGACACACGGAGCTACACGGAACCAGCGCTTACTCCACCGCAAGCCGGAAGCGCTATCTACGTCATCATTCCGAATCCTTTTTTTGAAAACAAAGACAACTTCCGTCGCACGTTGTGACGTTACCGTTTGTGTATCCTCTAACAAATTTTAAATGGCGTATCTCCAAAGAGTCAAAAATTAGTATGAAAGAAAATTTTGAATATAAAATACAAAAAGCCAATGGTATCTTGAATTGCTGGTTGCAGAGAGACGTATCAATTTTTGGAAGGATTCTTCTA
>JAODLC010000001.1:45897676-45911501 GCA_026781145.1 Hippopotamyrus pictus
AATCAAATTGCAACTTTTGAAAATTTTGATTAGCAAAACTGCTAATCAAGTTGAAAATCTTATTTGGAACCCTGCTAACCACCACACCAATGTGGCATATTTAATATGGCTGTTATGCTTAAATAACTTTGTGCCTAAATATTTTTATTTTTATTAATTTAATTTTATTTTTACTAAAGCTGGTGTAGATAAACAAGGATATGAGAATCCTGTGAACTAGCTTGACGACAGATCCTTAAACACATATTTAAGCAGTTAGACTAATGATAAAGTAGCAGATATTCACATGTCTTACCCAGGAAGTCGTGTTAGACATAAGGAAGTTGTGTCAGTGCCAGCCTAAGGTGGAAGATGTAGGGGAATTCAGGGCCAAAGCTATCAGCTGAAGCTGTTTTCTGATGGAGGGGCCAGTCACAGCTTGCTAGGTTTGTAATTGTGGTCTATTAGATTTTTATTGCAGAATGAGGTCAATATGTCCCAGGCCCATGAATTACCAACTGCAGGCTTTACCGAGCTGGATCTAAACTGGGCAGCTGAGCCAGCTAATGAGAAGCAGTGTGTTGACATACCTTTCAGCATGGTAGGCCTACCTTGCATTCCTTTGAGAAAACATTGAATGTCCGTGAAGGAACAGCATTTTGAGGATGCATTCTCAAAACAACCTATTCCGTTCAACAGCTAAGTAGCTGTAACGCTATGTGGATTATTGTAATCGGATTACAATGGTGAATGGTGTAATCTTAGAAAAGTTCACAGGTGGTCTCTACAATGTTGGAGGGAATGATTGACAGGCCAAGTTATTAGTGAATTTCAAAGCCTGCCCTTTTGACCCCCTATTCTCAGCGTTGTTTTCTGTTTAATTTATCGCCTTTAAAAATGTATATTCCCATGTAGCCACCAAGCAGCTCTCTGAAAGGTGACTTGCAGGAGGTGTCGTTTGGGTAATGACACTGAAAATAAAGGGGGGGGGGTCGTACACCACATGCATCGCTGACCTAGCTGGTAGCTGAGAAGTCATCATGGGCTAGGCTGGGATCCGCAGGTACTCATTAACCACAAGGCCATTTCGAGGAACAGGTAACACAAACGGCTCCACAAAAGTCATTTTCTGGGCAATTTAACCTTTCTGTGTGGAGGAAACGTGAAATCACTGACTCCATTGACCTTAAGTAAATCACATTCTACAGAATCCCTGTGGTCCCTCCCTGGGAGATTCAACCAAATGAAACACTTGATAACAGTGAGAGACTGAGTTTTACAGCTGGGTTACTTCATCAGGCCTCTGTCTCACTGACTTTGTGTCAATAGTATCCAACCATCACAGACTATAGAACTTGGCACAGAATGTAGTGTGTCCTTCTAGTTCCTGGTAAGAACCAAGGTCTGCTTCTCTTATAGTTTATAATGCATGGATCTAGACCTAAGCCCAAAACGTGTGTTGGGTCACATGACCAGCCACCAACAAAATGAGCTACAAACAGGTATTTATAGATGCAATATGTTGTTATGGTTGCATGCTATTGTTACATGCTGGTGAATGATTTGCAGTCAACCATGTCTTACTTAGAAGAACCTCAGGGCAGTGAGAGCCTCTCTGAGCCTGAAACAGGGTTGTGCAAAATGCATAATTTATATACAAATTGTACCCATTCCATTCATGAATCTCCTCCCTAGATTTCGCTGACTGAAATTTCTCAGCGGGTTCAAACTCATGATTTTACTACCTGGCTTTCTGCCTCATGAGTCACAAACAAATTTCGGGGGGGGGCTCAAACACATTATTTTACTATGTGGCTACATGTCAGCGCAACTCATTGTCAAATATTATTACATTTCATGGATCTAAGGCTTTATCCTTTACATTGTGGCCTAAAAATTTTCCTATTACACTGAAAATTCCCTCAACTGGTGCAGACAATGCTGCTATAGCGAGGTATTTGCAGGCTAGTTGTGCCCCCGCAAGAAAGCTGGCTTCATTTGCGACAGTCGGACGAGTCGGCATCCTCTGCTGAACATGGCTGATTCAGGTACACAGTGACATCTTGGGAAACTTTGCTGAAGGTGAGGGGTTAGTGTGACTTTCCTGAAGAGTTTGGGGACTTTCTTTGGTTGGGACATACAGTCATTATAGCCAGTGTTGAGTCTTTACTTTTTCTATGAGAGGATTCGCCATGGTACACAAAATGACAGTTAAATTATTTATATTGTAGGTGACACTTCAAATCTTGCATTTCGTTCATTCTGAGTTAAATGCCATTTGTCGTGTATGTGTTTTCAACCACAATTCAAATTCAGGAAATTAACTGAATTTGTTTATTCGTGGAAGAGGGACTCCTACCCAGTAAGAAGAGAAGTGCCTGAATTTGACTTCTAGAGTAGTGACATCACAGACAGGTGACAGGAATGATGGGATGCATGACCTGGACACAAGCGAGAGCAGCCATCCAGCATTTTCACAATGAGCTGAAAAATTACAAAAATAATTGTTGCCTGTTATAACCAACCAGCACCTACTGGGGAGAATCTGTCAGGTCAGAAAGCATTTGGAGGTTCATCATACCTGCATTGTGAGGGAGCGTCAGTTACGGTGCTACGGCCATGTGGCGCGTCTCCCCGATGGTGATCCGGCTCATGGGATCCTCACCGCTGCGGACCCGAGCGGCTGAACCAGACTGAGGGGACGCCCACGTAACACCTGGCCGCGGCAGATGGACGGCCATTTCCGGAGGGTGGGACTGTATCACATGTCGGCCTAGGGGGGTCGCCACCTGGGATCCCGTGGTGTTTTGTTGTGTGGTGGGTGCAGCAATGCACTATATCAGTGCGTGCTCCCCCACCTGACCTGACCATCCAGGTGATGCCTAAAACGAAGGGAAATGGAGCTTAACAAAGTCAGCTGGTTACTATCAAACCGATTCCTGAGAAGAGCCTCTATGTCCAATGAATGAGAAAACGAAACTTATGTGAGTTACTGTACGGAGCCTCAGACAGCACAGGCTATTGAGATGTCAGTTATTCAGAGTGTGTAACCATGCGCTCAGCTACAGAAGAATGGCCACTTTAATTTAAGCTATCACACAGATTTTCAATCAGGCCATTTTGACAATGGGCAGAAAAATTACAGACGTAATTGTTCTGTGTTATAATTGTATTCAGCTTCAGAGTCTTCTCCTGAGTGGTTGACATTCTCCTTTTTCAGCTCTTAAACTAGGATATTTGGATGTAAGAATATAAGTATGACTTTTAAATAATTAAATGTCAAGTCCTGCAAAGGCAGGACAAATGTACAGACATTGTCTTCTGTGTGCTTTGGGCCTCAAGAAAAGGACGTAAATCCTGCAGGTCACAGTGACCTGAAACATAGACGTACTAGACAATCAGAAACGAGGTCTTTGGGTCACAGATAGACTGACTTTACTTTAAATTCCCTTAAGCTTCTTTTGGCTCCCAGCGGTGCTGTTTTGATAATGGAAGGGGATGTGAGACTTTAAAGGAGCCTTCAGTCATGTTACCTCTTCTGTGCCAAAGAACCTCTGTCTCAGACAGAAGGACATTATGCCACGTTGGCTTCTGTTGTGAAGAGGTGAAGGTTGGGCTGGAGTCCAGGCAAGGTGAAGAGAGGAGAAGCTCAACAGAGGAGGGAGGGAGAGATGGGGGGGGGGGGAGACCAGAGAGATGCAAAGGGGGAGAGAAGGAGCAGAGGCCTTCTTGGTAGACTTTGGAAGTCCAGCACTGCCCTTTAAATGTCAAAGTCAGCCAGAAAAATCCAAGTGCAGTCAGCAACCATGCTGTGAAAGGACTTATTGTTTCTCTGTGTCACCTGAAATAAGCTTTACATGGACCACAGAGAAAAAAACACAAGATCCTCTCGTGACAGTCAAGACTGAGTCATTAAGAGCATAACGTTAAAAACGATTATGAAATCTGTTAAAGTGCATGTTTGGAGTTTGGGCTTCATATGTTTATTCGTGTGTGTCTTTTGAGTTCTTCCCACCATGTTGTTCTGTTCCTGGGTATGAACTGGGTCTCCCCACAGGACAGCACATGTCTAATCCGGCTACTTCTCAAGAAATGAACATCCTGGCAGTGGAAGAGAAAAAGTGCAGCTTGATTGGAGAGGCAGTGATGCATCTTCGACTAGAACCACAGTGGAGAGGACCAGCTCACCAAGAGTTGATCTGGCTGCCTAATAACTGCAGGAGAAATTCAGAAGATGGATGTGTATTTGCAAGGGGGCATAGAACTGTGATGGTCCTGTCAAATGGTTTGTCAAAATTACTGCATTGACGCCCTAGGCAACAAGCAGCTGGGATTGTGTAGGGTGATGATCACAGCCCCCACTGTACCAGGCCTGAGAATGGATCGACATTTTCCTTTCTGCTCGAGTTCACAAACTGCCGTTCCTTGTTGCCGAATTCCATATTGTGGGAGAACATGCCAAATCTTGGCGAGACAGTGGATGTGAAGACTTCATTGAGCTTTAGGAGATGTCTCTCTACATGTAACGTTTCACCTGACAGCAGCAATTTGTGCCGCAGGCCGACAGAAGCTCCTGTCTGAGAGGACAGTTTGTGATTATTCCTTCTGAACCGCGGATTCCCACTTTTTTCGTATCTTCTTCTTCTCAAAGGTGCCGTGCTTGGTGATCAAACAGAATCAGTCAGGCTCTTGCTGTGGTTGACTGCTCACATGAGCTGTGTTTTGGGGGAAGGCCTGCAGGTGTTTTTTTGTGTTTTAAAGGAGTAGGCCGTTCATTATAACAGTTCCCATTTCTTGTACACCACAGTGCCACTCCTCTGCATCTGCCAGTACATGGGGTGTGTTTGCTGTCTTCCTGTCCTCATTGGTCATTTTATCCAAGGTCGTTGAGGGCTTTAAAGATACAAAACACCAGGGAAATTGTACAACATGACTATCTGTCCTTGATAAAGAAGATGGCTGTTTAGTTTCTAGAATGAACTAACCTACCAAAGTTTAAACTGAAATATTCTGCCAGCTTTAGTTATAAATGCAATTGCATATGGTCGATTTAGAGAATACCATATCATGGCCGTAAACAGCATCCTAGCATGCAATATCAGATTTTTACCAGACTTTACCTGTTAGTGTCTTTTGTTTGTTTGTAGTTTGTTTGCCCCTCGAAAAAAATATCGCTATGGATGTACTAAAATATTCTAAAGCTTTTAAGGTGGTTTGACTAGTTTGTGTTTCTTGTTTGTTTTCACCTCACGGAGAATCTCTCCAAATCTGCTAAAATATTATAAAGCAACAACGCACAACAACAGCGTGTTTGTGGAGGCGGCCGTGTTTGTTCCGAGATGTGTAGCTTCAACAGGAGATTGGTTGGATGTGACAACATGCACCTCGGAATTTCCGACTTCGCCAACATAATCGAACGCACCATTAGCGCTGGTCCACACTTAACAGACTGAAGAATGTCCCCCTGTGATTAATAAAGTATGATGTTATTTCTTGTCTCTTATCTTGCTTGGTCTCTCCAGAGCTACACTCACCTCATTTTATAAAAGGAACCTGCAGTGGTTGAGCTCAGTGAAGTTACAAGGACAGATTGAATGCTAGGAGTGATCTTAATCTACCATCCTTAACCACGGGTCTGGTGAGGCATCCTACTCATCCACAACTACAGCAGGATGACTACAAAGACTAAAATCAAGGTGAAGGACTCTGTAATCAGGAAGTAAAACTTCAAACCCCCTTGTACTTAAACATCACCTCCAGTCCCTGGTGAACTTCTACCCCAACTCCCACTGCCCTAAACTCCATTCAATATAGATGTGGCTTCAGTACTGCTGCTACTATATTTATGAAGATCTTTTTTTAGTGTCCCATGAACACCTGCTTTTATATAATAGTCCCGCATGGCAAACTGAAAGGAAGGAAAGAGAGCCGGAAAACAGGCCGGCAACTGAACAAGCCAGACGGTAATTACAGTACGTTAAGAGTCCAAATTACTCCTAGCAGATGGCTTAGCTGCACTAGTTGTCCTAATACTCTGTGAGCATTGTAATCCCCTCGGACTTTGACGGCGTCCGCAGTCAGGGTCTTTGACGACTGTTTTTTTTTTTTCAGATGTCAAATTACCATTTAAAAAGCGTTTGAAAAGCTCATAACATAAAGCCAGACAAGCAACAGCAAGAAGAACGGACCCCGAAAGGAGGCTGTCAGTCTTCTTTTGTTTCATAGTCCCGGTTGTGAAGGACAGTTGAATCATGGCAGAATTTGTTTGGGTTTTCTATGTACGTGTCTTGATTTTGTTGCTTCGGGAGATTGCAGGGCGGGTGGGGGGGGCTAATCCTGGAGGCTGCTTTTCGGAGCCTGTTTAATAGTGACAAAAACAGCCAGTGAAGTGTGACCAAGACAAAAGTCCTGGGTCCCCAACGGGGCCGCGTGAGAAACGGCGGGGCACCTCAAGTTGCCTTTTCCTCTCTGTCGCTGATATAAATATTCAGCAATTAGCAGGGGGAAGCGGGAGATTGAAGCATATTCACCGCAGGTCAGAGTGCTACAAGCTAGCCGAGCTTTGGCACCAGCGGCCCCGAAGAGCGGCGGTGCAAGACGGAAAAAAAAACACCCAACAAAAAAATCACACTGAGGCTGTCAATTACACAGGAGTTCATTTAGATTTCAGGCAAGGCAACCCTTACATGGCGATTCCTCCATCATTCCTGCCGTCTCCATGGAAACAACCTAGTTCTGTCTGGCGCAAAGGCTGTTGCGGCAATGCTTACGGGTTGGAAATGAAACAAAAAGCTGGGGCAATACGCCAGGGATTATATCGCATTCAAGCCCACCACCCAATTCAAAAAGGGTCCAGGCATCAATGCCACACATCAGAGACCAAGTTGTGTTTTCTTTAGTGTCATTCTCTGATTGGGGGGGGGGGGGTCACATTCAACTCAGCTATAATTAATTTCCTTTTTCAGGAATCTGTATCCGGAAGAGAGATACCAGCTGGTGCAAAGAACAGGAATACGAGGAACACATGAGCTGCAATGGCGGCCACGGCCGTGTAACGGGGAGTGACAGGAACAGAGGGGGTGTGATATGGACACAGAGGTATTGTGGGAAAACATGAACAGGATAGAAACATGAGACTGTGACATAAATATGGTAATATGACATGAACCCAGAGGTGATGGAAACACGTATGGAAGTGTGAGTGAAGGTAAACACATTGATTTCTTGTGGGCATCATTGGTCTTTCAGGGAGAAAACATTGTGATCTTTGTCACCAGGGATAAAACAACAGTCCCCGAACCCCGTGTCACTAAGACATTTATGGACCCTCATTTAGACACACAAAACCATGATTACTCAGGATTCCCCCAGCCACCATGCCGGGCTAACCCAGCTTCTTAATGTTTTTTTCAGAGCTGTCATCAAAGTTTCCAGAGATCATATCTCACGTTAGGAGCGGCACAGTGCATTGTGGGAAATCTCAGCATGACCTCACCTCTGAATGTCCACCATGAAGTAATCTGTAGTTTGTGACTCAGTAACTGGCTTCACCTACTTCACTCAGCACACTTAGATGATACGCTTATCTGAAGTCAGTATATTATTAACGAAGCATACTTTTCATAAGTATATCCTTCACGATTCGATGTATCTTAAACACTATTTTGTCTTGCACCGTCCTCATATTATTAGTAGTAATCGACACGTGTGTGTATCTATTTACATGAGTGAAGTGGCTGACTGACAGAGCACATGGTTCTCAGTTTGGGTTTTCACAGAGAGGTGAGGTGAAGCTCCACTGTTATTTACAGGCCTGACACCTCTTAGGAGATCAAAAAGTCTGGTGACAGGGAAGCCCCAGCGGGGGAGGCGTGAGGGGACTGAGCTAAGAGAGGCTGCTGTCCGCCGGGTGTAAGTATCACCCAGCAGTGGGGATCCATTTAAGGAGAGAGTCTGCATCCCTGCAGCACGCCGCGGAAGGCCCGTGTGGACGCTGCTACCTGATCCAAGAAGGAGTCAGACCTCCATCTCAGACTGCTGGCTGCTTTGGCCCAGTCTTTTCACACATCAACTATATACTGCTGGGTTTCTTCCATAATTACCTCATTAATTTTGACCTTTCTCCTACTGTAGTCTAAATATTAGCATTGAATAATATTAAATAAGTAGCCAGTGGTAAAATGTGTGATTTTTAATAATCTGTTTCTCTGTTTCCATATCTCATAAATTAAAGCACCATTATGTACAAGAAATTGACATCATCTTGTTATTTCGAGTTCCTCCCCTAAGGCTGAAAACTAACAAGGTAATAAACTCACAAGCCTAGTAAGCTGAGCACTGCTAACGCAGATGCCTGTAGCTACACAGACTGTGTTTTGGGGCTACAATACACAGTCATCATGTGATGTGTCCAGGAAGTGTGGTTTGTACCCTTTAGCGACCTCGCCGTCCCAGTGGGAGATAAGGAACTACGGAACTGCCTCAGCACAAACGGCAACACATTTATCTTCTCTAGGACCAGACTGAATGAGATGCCTGTTCCCAAATGGAAGTCTTCCTGTTTTTTTCTGTATTGCTTTTCTCTGGCCTTCTGTACAGGTGCTATTCCATCTCCACCCCCATTCTGAGTTCCTCCCCCCCAGGATGCTTTTGACGGGGACACCATACAGAATCACGTGACACAGAGGCACGAGGAAAAGCTGCTGTGTAAATGTCCCGGTCCTGACGGCAGATGAGATCAAGGCAGGCACTAAAACAGGCCAATGAGAGCCCAAAATGAACCCAAAGTACTGTAGCTAGAGTTTTAAAGGAACCTGAAATGTGCCTGTAATATTGGTGGCCAGCTCTGGGCTGGTCACTGGGAAAGGAAAAAAAAACACAGGTCGAACAAATAAGTACAGCAAACAATTAACAACCAGATGAATGAAATGATCCTTTATTTGCACGGGAATTATTCTTTTTACATATCCTGTCTTGCTCTTTTGTGACATAAACACAGCTAAGAGTGAAGTCTGAGCACAGGGTCACGCCATTTATCCGGCACCCATGGGGCATTTGGGAGGCTTAATGGCCTTTGCTCAAGGGCCCAAAGGAAATGTAGCAATTCTGCCAAGGCTCGAACCGGCAACCTTCTGATCAGGGAGCTTAACCCACTGAGTCACACAGCACTCTCAGCAAACTGCTATGTTGCCTTTAATAAAGCAGCAATGAAGAAACAGACGAGTCCCAGCAGTAGCAACCAGCTTTCAGATGCTAAAAGGAAAACACAAGGTCTGGGCGCCAAACCACAGAGCTCGTTGGGAGAAGAGTTACGGGATTGGTCAAAGGGTGATGTGCTCTCCATGGTCAGATTTACACACCTAGTCAAAGGCTGATGCCAGTTTAACTACATTTCCGAAATCATGTGTTGGGAAATGTTTTGCAGATAAAGGACAAAGCTTGTTTGCCTTTCTCAGAAGTATCATTTAAACACACAATAGGGCATCGCTGCCTAATGCAGCTTGTGGAGAGCTTCCACCCTGCAGAGTTTAAGTTACAGCCCTAATTTAACACACCTGATACAGATAATCAGGCACTAAAGTTATATCTCAATATGAGAACCAGCTTAGCTTCAACGTAGCTGACTCTAACACTGAGGTGATACTGAAGTGCCTGATTATCTGTAACAGGTGTGTTAAATTAGGGCTGTACCTTAAACTCTGCAGGGTGGTAGATCTCCACGAGCAGCATTGGGCAGCCATGCCCTGGTGCACACCACTATATTTCTCATTGCAAGATTAAAATATGTAGAAGATAATGCAGAACTAACATGCTCTGTTTATCTGTACTGTTAGCCCTGATTGTGTCCCTGGGTGACGTTGTGGCTCAGCAGAAGACGCAAACTCATACTGTGTGGATGAGCCACCAAGTATCACTAATAAAAACCCCATATTCAGCTATTCAGCCATCCTTAGCAATCCACACATACACCACGGATCTGCGAATGGGTGGCTGTACTATATCTGAGTATGACCGACTACATGCAAGTCGCAGTGTCATTGGATCAAATTTCTCCTGAACGTCAGTCAAGGCAGTTGCCTAAGTATCAGGGCATAGCAGGCGGATGGCGGGACATAAATAAACAATTGTCACTTTCATCACCAGAGATTAATTATTTATAGACATGTTAAATATAGCATATTTTATCCAGAGGTGCAGCAACAGGACTGACAGGGTAGGCAACAGCCTGAGGGCCGAATTTGGATGGGCCCCTGAGGGCCGTCGATTACGTAGCATATTACATCAATAAGTCTGTTGTATTTCTACATTCTGTTTTTCACAAAAGTGAAAATCGAGGTCTTTTGTTTATTAAAAATGCTAAATCCACCCCCACCCAGCAAATTTTACTGAGTACCCCTTTTGTTAACAATTTATTAAACCTCCTCCCGCCCCCCACTGAGGGAGCCCTCCCCCACCCCTGGTTAGGACACCGTGCATCGTGAATGTGTTAACTTCGGAAAGGGATGAATTTCACCCAAAGAAATATAAAGAGGAATTTTACCCAAAAGCTCTATCCGAGCGGCACTCAAATGAACTGCGTAAAACATAAAACTCCACAGAGTTTTAGAGATAGTGATATCTCAGAGATAGTGTCACAGAATTTTCTATGGATGTGCCCTTGCTCACCTACAGGAAGCTCCAAGAAGATCAATTGAAAAAACAGGGTAATTAACCCTGATATATGATGACTGACAATAGTTCTAGGCCGCCGTCACCAGATAACTAGGGCTATTTACACTGCTATTTGTTTTGTAATCTGGATTTAGATTTGCATAAAGATCTAAATCCGGCTAAAGGTGTTTACCGTTTTCTCGAAAAAGCACCGAATTGTAGTTTGTCATAAGGAATACATGAGTAACTGGGATAGGAAACAGACACATTCATTCTCCTGGGCAGACCGCTGTTCAGATGTAGATGTGTTTTACAGAGCAGGAAGAGCGCCACCGAAACCTTGCGACGACTTGATTCACTTACACGCGCGACAGAAACTCAGCGGCATTCGGGGCACCGGGCATGCTGACAGACCATATAGCGACAGTATTTTCAATTCGGCCATGTTGCAACACATGCATAGCAATTTCATGACAGAGAGATAAAAAATAAATTAAATAAAAAGGAACACATGATGGGGTGGTGCGGGGGCGAGAAATTAGGACAGCTGCCAAATGTTTATTGCGGTCATCGGCTTATCAAAGGACGATCCCGGCTGGTGGGACCAAGGTGACAGCCTTACCAAATCACTCCACTATGAAAAAAAGACCATCCTCTGCTGCTTTCCTGTCCTCCCCCTCCCCTGGCAGCCCATCCCCCGTCAGCATTGTCTAATCCTCCACCTCCCCATCGGGCTGTATGCTGTTCTGGCGCTGGCACGGTAACTCCGCCTTCCTCCTGCACATTAATGTACTGATCGCGGACAGCCGTGCTGCCCTAACCGGCGGCACTCTGGGGCACATCAGCCCGACGTGCCCAACCTTTGCGGACTGGGACCGGTCGGGATCGGGCGGAGCGCCGCAATGACGGATCGGGTCGTTTGAGAATGAAACCGCGTTTCGCTCGCAGGTGAGCCTTTGTCCGCCCTCCCGCATGCTGCCCAAAGCATTTCACAACACCGCTTTAAATGCCGCTCAATATGGGTTTAGAGGACTTGTTATATAGGTGCGGTAATGTTTATACAACTGAATAAATGTGAAGTAACCGGGGATACTCGCGATTTCTTCTTAATTTTTCGTTGAGCCTTTAAATCGCTGTTTAGTTTTCTTTTATGTGATGTGAGCGATGTGCGGGATCAGCCATACAAAACCCGCAAACATGCGGATAAATTCCGCTCCGCTCCCCCTGTTATTCCTGGTTGCTGTTGGGAGTGCTGGTTTCGGGTCGGACTGGCTGCTGGACCTTTTATTCCCAGAACAGTGATAGGAACAGCGGCCATGCGGCTCGGCGTCGGCCGTGGGAGCCCAGAGAAGGACGCGCAGTGTGTCGCTTCCCAGCCGTCTGCCGGGTATCTTTCGGCGTACGGAGGTCAATTTCTCTGTACCAGTCGGTCTTATCTGACTGATACAGCCGGAACGTTTTGTAGTATCAGCTTAAAATGTATCAGCGTGATTCTAACAGGCTGTCTCGTTAGGGGCGAGAGGATTTAAGTGCCATCCCAGCAGATGAACACCAAAGACTGAGTTAACTTCAGCATGTGCTATACTGCTGTGTCCGTAGCTGGAAAGGGGGGCTTTGACTGGTCTAAGAACTGTGTGCAAGCCGCAGATGGTGTATCCAGGGTGTGAGGCGGGGGACTGACTCTGCGTGTCCTGGGGACAGTTTGCGGGAGGTACAGGAATGTCTCCGGCGGTGACCTTAGACTAAAGATATCCTTGTTACTCCTTATTCATTTTCGACGACAGTTAAGTCTGCTTGTTTCTCACCATCTGCGGTTTTAATTTAGAAACCTCAGCGGGGCTTATGGATGTTTGCTGGGACTGTAAGGCATGTCCGTTTGGAAGACGTATTACTGTGTACGTGCGTCTGATCTTTACTTTCAACACGATCCAGTGTACTGCAGTTTGTTTCAGTAACAATGAAAAATGAAGGCCACTCACTCACTATTGGCAAAGCCATCTTGGGGTGGTGGGTCCCGGTTTTTCTAGTAAATAATGATCATTTCTGACATGGACTGATGGCAGTCTGTTATCATACATGTCAATTTTGATCCAGTGCAGTTACCATTACTGTAAACCTCCACATAGACTAAGAGTTTTAAGCATTGTACATAAAATCTAACAATTACATTAGTATGCGAGAGTTGTATATTTGCAGCAAGGGTAAGGATTGTGAGTTTAGCTAGGTGAAACATGCTGAATGTCTTGCTGCAGTACTTCTCAATCGCCGTTAGTGCCCTGTTTTTAAATTATTGCCATTTATTTAATTTTTTTTTTTAACATTTGGTGGTTTTGAGATGGTAATTCCAGCGCTCAGCCAGCTGCTGGTGGAGGTTTTCAGCCTATCCCTGAAGGTCCGTGATTTGGCTTAACTCTCGGGGGCCGCCGATGGGAATCGGAGCAGCCTGTCAGCGTGAGGCTTACCTTTCAGTGCTGTGTGTGCGTGCTGAAGCAGGTGGCTGCTTGGGAGGTGGGTCGCCGTGTGCAGGCCACGCGCGTGACGGCCGCTCAGCCCACCCTGCTCCGCGGCAGCCTGCGTAGTGGAAGGGCATCGCACTCAGTGACGCCTTGCTCTGCTGTTCCTGGCACTGACCTGAATTTTTTTTTTTTTTTTACCTCTGTAAAAATCCAGTTTCTGGACTCCTGTTTGACTGGCAGAGAATGCTGATTGAGTGATATATGTTGTGTTGTGGTCTTATGGGAAAGTCAGCTGGAAATGCCAATAGTGTACATTCCCCGGGTAACCAGACACCTTGCTGCTAGTTGTATTTTTACATTTTTTTCCCCTTTTTTCCCACCAGTTGAAAGAAATTGCGAAACATTACAATATTTTGCCATATATTTGAAAATTCCCTGGTTGACATGTGCCCTGCCATTGGATTGGTTGGGTTTGGGTGACAGTCAAAGTAAAAAGCAGTGGTCTCCAAGCTTCTTCAAGGTGAGGGCTGCTTTTACTAAGAAGGTAATTGGGGAGCAACACGTCATTGGGTAGGGAGGCAGGGTTCGAAATAGCCGCTATCGCATCGCAGTTTGCGATGTAAAAATACCCACCTGCGAAACAATTGCCTACTTCCCGTTAAAATGATTTGCAGCCATTGCTAATCAATATCCAGTTTTAAATTTTATTAGAATTTTAATCATAAAAGTGAAAAAAATCC
>JAODLC010000001.1:45935800-45946080 GCA_026781145.1 Hippopotamyrus pictus
GATGGGGGTGAGGAGGGTTTAGATGAGAAAATGTATTGAGTAGGGGATGATAGTCATGCATTCCAGATTAAGCTGTGTTTTATTTCAGGATCTTCTGGGGGTGGGGGGTATATCTTTTAAAATGGATGTTCTTTTTTTCCTTTTCCATTTTTGCTCACATGGAGGGTTGCCAATATAAAAGCAAATTATACAAGATATACCAAGGCGAGGGGCTTTGTCCAGTGTGAGAGGTCAGTATCACTGACATACATTAGCTTCTACCTTTATAGGGATTAATCTGGCCCCTGGATTGATTTCTGGAAAGTCTGATGACAAAATCGACACTTGTTGTTGGTAAGGCTACACTGAGAAGCAATGTGAGGGGACACTGACAGGTAAGGGCAGGTAAGGGAATTAAGATGTAACTGTTTGATACACAGTGCAGTTGATTCTTTACTGAGGAACCCAAGGAAACAGAAACAGTGAGAAAACTACTGCAGGAAATGACTGTGTGTTTTGCAGTTTTCATCCCTCTCTTTTCCAGGTCTGGATTGTAACAGAAATTCATGCAATCAAAGCCATTGCATTTGAATGAGCTGCAGTGCATGCAGCACACAGAATTTCCACAATAGAAGGCACTACCCAATGCAACGGATTCTGATTATACCACTATGCAGGGGTAATATCCACTGTGAGCTTGGAACCAATCCCAGAAGGCACAAAGCAGGTCACACATTAGGTTGGAGGCCGGTACATTGGAGGGCAGTGGATACACACCCAATGGGAAGTTTAGACATGTCACTTTACCGCACCCATAGACGATTTTACCGGGAGTGGAAGGGGTGCTATTGCACCCCCTACTGGTCAGATCAAAATGCTATTTCAACATATTAAGTTCATCCATCTATTTTCATGGGTCATGGGGATATTAAGTTCAATAAAATTAAATTGTATTGCAAAGTTATACTTGAGCTACTTTGAATTATTTTTACATTTACGTATCTAGATGACTGGTTGGGCTCTCTCACCAATCACACCCAGGGAGAGAAGCTGAGAGGTGCCCGTGGTTTCCAGGTTTGAATATCAAATGCACTGAAATTAACCAAAGCAGCATTTTCATGGACTGAAGACACACAATGTGGGTGTGGCGAGCAGACCTCTAGATCAGGAGTATCTCCTACTGTGGGCTTCCTCATGGTGAAAGACCTCAGGCAGGTGTGTACATACTCACAAGTCCCAGGCTGAAGGCTGGGCAGCTGGTCTTATTCCCAGTAAACAAGAGGGCCACGTCTATACAGCTACTGGGAGACTTTTAAGGTCACAAAGGGAATGAGGCAGATATCTGGAGGTTCATAACTGAGGAGAGTAATCTCCCAGATCCAAACCTGGAAGGATGAATCGTTTGTGTACTTTTGTGCAGGCCATAGGTAGACCCTGATGAACACCATGTACGAAAATAAGGATGTTCTTAAGCATACAGGGTACCAGTGTGCCCTAGTGCAAAAGTTAACATTGGAGTTGTGTCATCTGAGGTCATGTGTTTTGTGAAGTGTGGACAAATATATCAACCAATCACTTTTCTGGACTTGGAGAAGGGATGTGACTGTGTGCCCCAGCACATGTTGAGTGAAATATTACAGAATTATGGGGACCTTGGTAGCTACTGCATGCACTTCAGCTTCTGTATCAATGCAGTAAGAGTTGTGTGCACTTCCTTGGCATGAAATCAAAGCCATTTACAGTGGGTCTTGGCCATCGAGGGTGTGTACTGTCTCCAGTCCTGTATACACTTCCACTGAAAAAAGTGTATATAACCATCCAATATTGGGGGTTAGACGTGACATCCCTACCTCCAGAGCACACTTGAGTGATTTGATGGTGCATGTGAAGCAGTGTGGATGAAAGTTGGCACCTAAAAATCTGAGGCTATGGTACTGTCTCAATAAAAAATGAGTTGTTCTTTCAGGTGGGAGAGTCCAACCTTAATGAAGAAGTTTAATGACCTTGAGATCTTGAGCATGAGTGGTTGTGAGACTGACAGAAGGACTGGTTTGGTGAATGTGGTTTTGTGGAGTTACTTTTGTTGGACTTACTTTCTGTGACAGGGCAAGGAATTCAGGGATCAAGAGGGCCCTGGAACTGGAGCTGCTGCTCCTTTTGATCAGGAGTAGTCAGATGAGCTCTTATTAAGACGCCATCTGGATAGCTCCCAGGAGAGCTGTCCTGAGTCATGTCCCACTGGGTGGAGGCACCGAGGCAGACCCAGGACACACTGGAGGGATTATATTTCACAGCTGTCATGGGAACATCTAGGGGTTCACCAGAATCCACAGAAAAAGAGGTCTGGCCTATCTGTACAGTATGCTCTCACCACACCCCTCACCAGCAGAATTAAGTGGTAGAAAAATAACGATGATGGCACTGATAAACTTTTCTATGTGAGATTATATAAGATTTTATCACATAAAGAGAACATTAGTTTACTTTAGTGTACTTTCTAAAGACTCTTATAATAATTAAAACCGTAAATAATTTTAAATATTACACAACAGATTTGATGAAATCTTTAATTGATCTTTAATTTTTAAGTGACAGTGATATATATACAAGCTGTTTTTGTGTTTTCCCTGCTTTTCTGTTATTTGATTGTTTATATTTACGACTTTCTGTTCTGGTATTTTTCGTTTCATTGTTTCTCATACTACATTCTATCTAAATTTAAGTTGTCGTGAATAAGGGTCCTGTATTTTACTGTTATTTGAAGCAAAATACTACTACTACGAATGAATAATAATAATAATTATTATTATTATTATAATCACCACCATCATCATCATCATAATTATTATTAGTAGTAGTATAATCATCATCGTCGTCGTCATCAGAAAAAACGTATACCGATATCCAATGAACGAGCCTCTGTCCGTATATCGAATGTTTCTGCAATCGACTATTGCTGTCTAGGTGAAAGTTCATTTCCCTCTCGCCAAAGTTTAAAATAAAGTTGTTATTTTATTGTATATTTTGAAAGGTCTCCGCTGCGACTTTACGCGCAACTTCAGTAATTGTACTAGTGACATAAAAGCTGCCCCGAATAAAATATTCCCGCAGATTTTCTGCTATCGCGGCAGGACGCTCAATGGATCATAAAGCGGTCGTGCGTCGCCTCCTCCCCGCGCGGAAAGGAAGCCGCGTTGAGCAAAACAGCTAAATGGTCCAGCTTTCGCTGTAACTACGACGGCGAAGCTGCTCTCGCCTGCTCGTATGTCTTCGCTGTTTTCCGGGAGGAGGATAAAAGAAGAAGCTGAATAGAAAGATGAGAATTCGGGAAACACCATTACGGCGTAGCTCGCTAAGCAGGCTGTCGGCTCGCTGAGGCCGTCTCTCTGCTTTTTGTTTTTTCATTTTAAATTTAATTTATTTTAGTGTGCATATAAAAACGGACTGACTTGGGCTCTTTCGGAGGTTTCGCTCATGAATGCCCCCGAACAGACCTGAAGCGCACCGGGAGCGGCCGGGGGTGTGAGCGGGTCTGCGAAATGCTCTAGACGGCCGTGGGACAGTTCGCCTTTGGGGGGGGGATGATGAAACGGATCTTCTGGGTGGTAACGGGATTAAACAGACGGATGATGAAGCTGCTGGTGGCCCTGGCGCTGATCGCCTACGTCGCATGTGAGTACCGCTGGCTTTTTGGTTTGGACGTGTTCGGTCGGGATGTTTTATGGGTCTAGACTGTTCACGGCCCCCTTTCCGCCCTTCTGCCTTTGGACCGGTCCACCGTTCGACGTTAAGCCCACCGGCCTACGAGTACTCGTGCATTATGTAGTTTGCATGGATTTTTCGTTATCACAGGTAGAAATTGATCGGAGGTGTTTCTCTAAAACAACGAGGTGTGCAACAGGTGTAACGGTCAGCTTCCCGCAGACCGTCCTCTCTGCGGTCACGGCGGGGTGGATCAAATCTCGCCCGTTCGGGGACCTGCCCTGGGTCCGTTTATTCCCCGATTTGCCTGTTCACTGGTGGATCTAGATGCGAGCATCTGCCATCTGCTTAGCTAAACCGACTCCAGTCAAAGGAGGACTGGAGCCGGCGAATCACCGCTGTCGTTCAGAAGGTGCCGGTTCTGGATTCTGGGCGTGAGTAATTGACATTCCTTTGCGGTTACGTAAGGCGACTTTAATTGTCCCCATTAAAGATGCTTGCAACTTGCTTTCCCGTCCTACTTTTATGTCCATGCTTATTTGTTTGTCTTCAGTTTACAGCAGCACGGATTACAGCCTCCTGTGTGTAGATAGGATATAGAAATGCCCCTGAAGATGGGCCTAAAGACTCCCGCTGGAAGTCCTGCCTGGCTTTGCTGTGAAGTCCCTGGCCTTAAGAACTGAGTGATCAGTTTAGTGTTTTACTTGCATTCTGGTTGTGGGATCATGTGCCAGTTTGAGGCTGACTTTATTATGTTGCATTAAAGGAAACTCAAGGCTTCTGTCATAGAGAATGTTTGAATCATGCTGGCCATCCACATAAATGGCTCACAGCAAAATGTTATGGTTTGTAGGTGCACTGATTTAACTGCTACCCTACAGATGTAGTTTTCTGAAGGGATGTGTAAATGGATCTCAGTATGAGTCAGTTCATCTCCAGCAGAGTAACAGTACTGCCATTAATACTTGTGCTTTCCCAGTACGAGTATGCATCTTTTGTAATCTTTTGTAATAAGGTGAAGCTGCAGAAATATTTAGGGGATCTAGAAAGTCAGCCAGGTAGGTTATTGTCCTCCGTGATTGTGTAATGAAATCCCCTGTTGATGGCTGTCTTGTATATTATTGTTGCTTAGAGGAATAATGGAGTGGCGTAAAGGATGGTCAGTAAATGGAAGGGGAGCGAAGAAAGTTGATCTGTGTTGTTCTACCAGGGGATGAACCAGCCACAAAACAAGCACTTCAGCCATTTTATTATGGAATGTTTTGTCTCCATTCCCCCTCATAGAGAAACGCACACACATTAAATCTATAATGTACGTTTGGGGCTTGTTAATAGCTTCTGGGCTTAAAGTCACAGCTGTTCAGGCCTTTCAGGTATTCAGTTGAAATTTTTATTTATTTTTTTTTAAACAGTGATTACATGGCAGATGTAACACTGACCGGTGATGGAATTTTCCCCCTGTAGATGTGACCCGATTAAAGGTTTCGGCCTTTTGGGCTTTTCTGTTTTTCTCATGTTTTAAACGTTAGGCAGGGTTTTCCCTGCCTAGGCTCGTACTTTATATTCCTGTTACTCTGCTGTGCATGAGATGCTGTATGCTGGTCTGGTTCTGAAGACCCGCAACTGTCAGTGCTCCATGTCTGGCTCAGAAGTGGGGGGGGGGGGGGGGCAGAGCTTGCATATGTGCTTGTCGGTTATGACAACTGGCCCGGGACTCCTTGAGGGTCCCACAGCTGCCTGCTGCCTAGCCCTCATGGAATTTGCCCCTGGCTGTGGAAATGCCCTGGGTTTGCTTTGCTGGGGAGCTCCGCCCCTCCGGACTCCGCTGCTGTTTGTTCAGGAGCTCAATGGGTCTCTTGTGCTTCTCATAGGAGCTCTTTTAGCGGTGGGCGGCCGTCTCGAGTGGAGACTGGCTACGTGGCACACGCCGGCCCGCTGTGCCCCCTGCTACCCCCCGGCACACGGTAGCCTGTGAGGCGTGCAATTGCCGTCAGAAAAGAAAATGGCTGTCCTCAGCGACTTGGTTTGTGACTCGGGGGTGGTCAAACTGTTCCTTTACCTCTGTTTTGTTATTGATGAACTGCTTAACCACTGATGTGAGTGGTTTGGCGGTGACTGGATATGCCTGGCGGGTGATGTATGTTTAGGGCTCCCAGTGAGGTCCACGGGGCTGATGAGACCAGAATTAAAACTTGAAGTGTTTGCAGTCTGTGTGCTTGAGAATCCCTTCACTTGTTTGTGTCACCTGGTGCATTTTCCTCCATGCAGAGAGCCCTCCTGCAAATTATTTTGCTCTGCACTGACTCATGACAATGATTAATTCGGTCGGCATGGTTACATGCTTGTTATCTCCACGGCCCTGCGCTGTACACTAATGCTGGGATGCTCGGAAGTCTTCAAGTGGTCTTGAAAGCTGCTTTGCCAATGCAAGCATGTGGAGCCCAGGGGGGGCAGCCTGGCAGTGAGGTTCCCTCTGGTGTCACTGAGCTCTCGGTCTCGACTGTCGTGTGACCTGCCATCTGACCTGTCTGTCCCATCTTTAATGGACATAGCATGTGGTTTGTCAGAGATTCCTGTGGGGCAGTTCCTCTGAGAGATGTCCTCCTGCCTTGGTTTGATTTAGCGAAGACTGCTAACTGCTTTATTTGTGAACCGTTCACTTTACAGCAGGGGTGTTAAACCCCAGTCCTGGGGGACCGGAGTACTGCACATTTTTAAGGTTTCCCCTCTTAACACACCTGAGTCAGCTCCTTGCATCTCCTTCTGCTAAGTACCACATAGCTCTTGAACTGAATCATTTGTGGTGGAACAGGGACAGAACTAAGCTACGCAGGGCTTCGACCCCCCAGGACTGGAGTGTGACAACCCTGCTTTAGAGGCCTGATGCCCCTCCATGTTCTCTGAATGCTTGTAATGTTGGTCTTTATGCTCATTAAATAGTTTTTACCTGACTGGGTTCTTTTGTTCTGATGTAGCTTTTGCTCCTATACTGCATATATAGTGCCCAGTTACACCTAGTCGACAGCACTTGCTTGTAATGTGTTATTTGCTTGATGTGTGTGTCGCTCTGGACAAAAGCATCTGGTAAATGAAAAATGTAAATCTTGACTTCTACCAGTAATGTGTATCTATAAAACATCTGTAAGGATCTAGCCTGGGATTTCCCATCATTACACAACAATTTGGTTTGCTTGCTGGAGGGGAACACTGATTAACACGGAATGAGAGTCAGCAAAAGTGATATTTCTTCTTTGCTTTCCAGCTGTCTGGGGAACCTACACCAACATGAGGTAGAGTATAATGCTTTCCTGCTCTCTTCAGTCCTTTACATGCAAATACAGGCATTGATTTGCTTTTAAGTAATTGTACTTTGTTAATTTTGGGTCTGTTCGGATCATTTCCTCTGGGTGTGACAGTGCCATGGCGCCAGTGGTCAGGCTGTCCTGGGACTCTGTTACTCGTGGGGATAGAGAATCTGCTCTTGACCTCTTTCTCTGTTAACCCGTACCCCCTACAGGTCCATACAAGAACATGGTGAGATGAAATTTGAGCGCAAGATAGATGAGGTTGGTAGAAATGCCCTCAGTTCTGTCTGTCAATGTTAGGGGCACCGTGTGCTTCATGTTGATGGCCAGGCTCATCCAGTGCATTTCTGTCCTCCATTAAGAGAGTAACTGGACTTCATTTCTGCTGCTGAATGTTCAATGAGAAACAGTAAATTACTGAAGATGTGTGAAAGGGCAAAAAGCGTCTGTTTGCTGAGGCAGGGGTAATAAGGTGAAGGAGGGTGGGAGATGGCTCCCAGTTTCTGAATGTGGCCTGTCCTCTCAAATGAAAACTGAGGCAAACCTTCAGTCATTGACTGCCATTTGTTTTAGTGAATTTAGCCCTACCCAGTTCATAACTCTGACTCAACTCTTTGTTTCATCGCTCTGTTGTTACATGTGCACTAACATGCACACCTTCCGTGCTTGAGGCATGCTTTCCCTTCTGTTTTTCCTGTTACATGTGCACTAACTTATGCATGTTTTTACCTGTTGTACCACCTGCACTATACTCTTTGGGATGGTGGGGCTATTGTGCTGGATGAAAAATGACCCCCCCCTCCCCCAGCAGTGGAATCATTCTACCCTAAAACCCAGAATTTTTATGGTACAACAACAACCTATTCTGACGCTTTTGTACATGCTTTTAAACCAGAAGCTGAGTGGGCAGTGTGATAATTGAAAATAGTCTTCACTGATACCTGTCCTCCGTTGTAGGCAGTGGCTCCTCTCCGGGAGAAGATCAAAGATCTGGAGCTCAGGTAGGAAAATCTTATGGTGTATGATCTGATTCTGAGAATCAGGGAGGATTGTGATTAAGTGTCCCTGCGTGGAAGTCAGGATTGTCCATTATTTGGAACTGCAATGACTGCAGTGTTTATGAAGCTGGTAGGGAAATCTGGGTTCCCCGCTTGTGTCTATAAAAGCACAAGGTACCTGGTCACAGCAGACTTCCTGAGTGTGTCCCAAAAGCCCTGTCTAGACCAAGTGTGGGTTGTGTTTGTTTTTTTATGTCTCACTTAGACAGAAGCTGGTGTCCTTAGATGTTGTGAGGGTTTGTATTTGCATGATGAAAACCAGGATGAAATGCATTTGTGTCATTGGACATGACGCAGTCCTTCATGTTGTGTAAGCCAAGTGTCCCCACTGCACATATTCTGTGTCTCCATTTTCTCCTATTGTTTTTTTTCCCTTCTGTCATTTTGTTTCTTGGGTATTCCGGATCTCCACATTGATGTAGCCAGTCGGACCTTATTTAAATTACCGACATCTCTGCCATTCCACATAGTTTTTGTGGGAACCGTTTGCTTTCATGAATTTAGATACTTTGTCCACATCTGAATCTTCGAACGTGCCCCTGCTTGTGCTTCGGCCTTAAGGCCGACATATACTTCCACGTAGAATGTATACTGTTTGTATGGCAGTCATACGGTGTGGCAGCATACCCTACGCTATAGCCTACACTGTGGCCTGACATGGACCTCCCCAGAAATGTAACTGCACCTTGTTGTAACGTAGACCGTGCACAAGATTCAAGATTCCATGTCTTGATTGAGGAGACGAATCGCCTGGGGATAGAAACTCCTCCTGAGTCTCTCCGTCTTGGCCATAATGACACGGAACCTTCTGCCTGAATGCAGGAGTTTGAACAGTCTGTTATTCGGGTGAGACAAGTCCTTAATAATCCTAGCTGCCCAGGACTTGCATCTTCTGATGTAAAAGTCCTACATGGACGGGGGAGCTAACCTACAGCAGCGTTCAGCTGCCCGGATCACTTTCTGGAGGGCTTTCCGGTCCTGCACACAGCCGATCCCAAACCAGGATATGTTCTGTGTGAGGACGCTCTCAACAGCGCCCGAGTAGAAAGCTTTAAGGACAGCAGGGGAAACCCCAAACTTCCTCAATTGCCTCAGGTGGTACAGGCGCAGTAGTGGTTGGGTTACTTGATCAAAGCATTGCATTCTGGTGAGCGCGCCTAGTTGGGCAGCAGGTGCTGGTAGTTAGGTTAAAGTTGCCGTGAATGTCGAAGACCTCAGGCGCCTTGTGTGCACCAGTTTAACGATTTTCTTTTAATTGTATCCCTGGTGATGAAAGTGGAACGAGGACCCTGTATCTGCAGGGCAGTGTGGCCACTGTCTGGTGTACCAATGGGATTTTGACCCTTCAATGGTCATGGTCTGCACCACTTATAATGAGAACCTTCAGTAACTGAGTAGTTGTGGTGTGGTTTGCTGTTTTGACCAGAATGCTGTCTAGAACATTATCTGTGGCAGGGCTTAATGCCAGCAAGCTCTTTATTGGTACTCTCTGCTACCTCATGCCTTCTAAGATTTCCCTTTTGTTGTTGCAGCTTTTCTCAGAAATACCCTCCTGTGAAGTTTCTGTCGGAGAAGGACAGGAAGAGGATCTTGGTAATCACTGAGCAAATATTCTGTCGTAACTTTGTCATGAGCAGTCTGACCATTTAATTTTCAGCGTTGTTGCTCTTTCTGGTGTAGGTCTGAGAAATGATCAAATAGCATTTATCTTCAATAAATTGTGCCCGCCTCTTGTCGACACTTGTGTGTAGATCACTGGAGGGGCAGGGTTCGTCGGATCCCACCTGGCGGACAAGCTGATGATGGATGGGCACGAAGTGACGGTGGTGGACAACTTCTTCACGGGTCGGAAGCGCAACGTGGAGCACTGGATCGGCCATGAGAACTTCGAGCTGATAAACCACGATGTGGTAGAGCCTCTGTACATTGAGGGTGAGATGGGACACCATTGTCTAGAGAAATGGGGAGGGGGGCACTGGTGTACTATTCATGTTTCCAAAGACCCTGTTGTGGTTCTGTTCCAATAATCCTCAAGAGTGACGTTTGTTTTTATAAAGTCACTGGATGTAGGGCGAGTGTAAGGAAGCAGGAACCCATGGAGGTCGGGTGGGACCTTCCTGTCCACATTATATACAGGGGTCTCCAACTCCGGTCCTGGAGAGCTAGCGTCCAGTAGGTTTTCTATCATACCCGGCTTCTGATGAGCCACACTAGTTCTCAGGTAAATACAAGGAAC
>JAODLC010000001.1:45946180-45957174 GCA_026781145.1 Hippopotamyrus pictus
GCGTCCAGTAGGTTTTCTATCATACCCGGCTTCTGATGAGCCACACTAGTTCTCAGGTAAATACCAGGAACAGGTGTGGCTCATCAGAAGCCAAGTAGGATGGAAAACCTACTGGAGAGTAGCTCTCCAGGACCGGAGTTGGAGACCCCTGATATATACAGCCTCTGTGTTCTGATAAGCTTATCATAAGGTGCAAATAGCGTAAGGTGAAAATGCATTTTGATACAGTACATTTGATACCCCTAACCTACCAAACATCATAGCCTAGCCTACAACCTACCATAAACATGCTTAGAAGAATTACATTAGCAAAATCATAATAAAATGCTGAATGTCTCATGTTATCTTTTGAGTAATGTACTGAAACTGAAAAACATTTACCCATCTTAAAGTCGAAATATCGTGGGGAGCGTCTACTAGTAGCACAGACCAAACTTCTGCTGGGAGCTGAGGATGAAAATGGTGGGACAGAGTGTGTGGTCCAAACTGTATATATCCGGTATATAAACGGTATATATCCAGATTAACTCATGAGTTCTGTTGCTTTGTACCTTTTGTCGCAGTGGACCAGATCTACCACCTGGCTTCCCCAGCCTCTCCCCCAAACTACATGTACAACCCCATCAAGACCCTGAAGACGAACACGATAGGCACCCTGAACATGCTTGGTAAGTCACGGCGCTGGCCTGCAGACGCATGCTGCTTTCCCTTGTAGCTCACTGCCGTACAAGGGGAACATGGTTGCAGAATTGCCATGGTAACGTTCTGTTCTCATCTTGGCTGAGGCGAGGCAGCTATCACAGCTGACCCATAGACGGGGATGTCAGGGGTTGGCTGAGATTCATGTGAGGTTCTTCAGGGACTAAAACTCTGGCATGAGCTGGAGCTGCTGACGGCATGTGAATGCTGATCGCGCCAGTCTGACAAGCACTCTACCATTTGGGATCACTTTTCAGCAATCTGGCCTTGTGAAATGGCTGTTGCCCCCTGTGCATTCTGGGTAATGGGGCTCTGAATTTAGTTAAGTAAGGAACGTGTCTGGTGTGGGTATACTGATCTTAATTTAGTCTCATTTTTGTTCATCTGCCTGTGGGTTTGACTCTGTTCCCAGGACTTTTGATGGGTTTACCTACATGCTGAATTTAGTAGGTATTGATGGTCAAGTTCCTCCCTGGTTCTAAGGTTTTGATTAGAGGCACATTCGTCTCCCCAGGACTGGCGAAGCGTGTTGGTGCTCGGCTCCTCTTGGCATCTACGTCGGAGGTGTATGGAGGTAAGGTCTGTCCCCAGCCATTGGTGGAGTGCATTCTGGGAAATGTGTGGGGAAGGATATGGATGCGGATGGGAGAAAGAAATGGGGAAAGAAGGAATTAAATGGCCTTGGCTGTGTTTGACATGTTGGAATGAAAAATGGGAGTTAATGAGTGTCTTTGTTTTTTTTTTTTTTGTGAATGGTGAGGCTTCTGACTGGCAACCTGAAAACATAAGTAAGAAGGTGTGCAAAAGGCTGACCGCTCAGCCCTGTTCTCCCCCCCCCTCCCCCAGACCCAGAGGTCCACCCCCAGAGTGAAGACTACTGGGGCCATGTAAATCCCATTGGCCCCCGTGCCTGCTACGATGAGGGCAAGCGAGTGGCAGAGACCATGTGCTACGCCTACATGAAACAGGTAAGCTGCTTATCTGCAAGCTGTAACAGGAGCATGTGCTCCTGAGTTTATGCTGTACAGCAACGAACCGACAAGAACGGGAGCTTAGTGGCTTTCAGTTCCTCAGCCCCATTTGATCAGATCTTGATGTCGAATATCCCGGTAGGTTGACTCTGGAGGACTTGGACACATTTAAAATGGTTAGCCTTATCCTAACTATAGGTGTTGTGGCATCGACAAATGTTGTCTTTCTGAGAAGTGTCAGTGTTAAAATATAGCCTTACCCAAAACCCAGTAGTATCCAAAAATAAGGATCACAAACACGTACTACAGACCATGACAAATAGTAATGTTGGATGGCTGGAGTTTGAAGAGGGAAGTGTTTCCTTGTCCATTCCTCGGAACTCTGACGGTCCATGTTTTTGCTTCCTCGTAGCTCTCTGCCAGACAGTCCACATTTTTCCTACCTACTGGGAGTTGGGAGGAAGCAAAAACGTGGACTGTCTGCGGGTTCCTGAGGGCAGGGTTGGGAAGTACTAGCTTAGTGAGATACAAACAAACGTGTGCCACTGGTGGTCTGACAGGGTCCAAAAAGTTTCTGATTACGGAAATGTTGCTGTGGGAATGACCTTGATGTGGTTGACTTGAGGACTCGTCTATAAAATCAACAGACCTTGCATGAGTGGCTACAAAAAAATTCAGTAAATTTTATATTCAATAAAAACATGTTTTATTAACTATTACATGGATAATTCAACAAATGGTATTGAACTTTCCATTTTTAATCTGTATTAAAGCAAGTTGCAATAGCAACACTTGGCCGCATCTTGAGTAAAACCAGCCGTTAATGGCCAACATTGTCAGGTTTGGTAATTTTTCACACCAGTGAGGGCTGAGTATGTGTAGTGTGAAATATGCAGAAATAAATTCACATCATGACGTGCATGACGGAGCATTTGAAACAAACATCTTGGTGCAATGGAGAGTTCCTGGAAGTTATTTATAGTCAAGTCTGGACACACCTACCCATAGAAAGGCTTATTTGTACTCATCAAAACTGTATAATGACATACATGGAATTATACATTAACAAATATATAAGTGTGTGTGTCAGTGGGCTCTTGAGTACGTTAGCTTGGTAGTTTGACACAAATGTTGGTTATAATTCAGAGCACGAAAACATTTATTTAAAATGTTGTCATCTTAAAAAGCACCTTTTCCGGCAATACTGAAATGACCATTAGGCACCAAATTTTCTCCTCATAGATAAGACAGATGTTTTCATTGTTTGTTTACAGTCATTATATTCTAAAATATAATCATGAAAATTTTCTAAAATGAAGAATCAGACTTTGGCACTACTATCATGGCAGTCGTGGTGTGAGCTCAGTCCTGAGTGTTCGATGGTGCAGTATGACAGAGCAGCAAAGTCTGGGTGCATTTCTGAGTGAATCATTAGCAGTAATCATCTGTTAGCGAGCGATTAATTGTGACATGCGCACCCTCAGGAAAATGCGCTGTGGCCTCCAAGGTGGTGATCATATGCTAATTTGATGTGGTTAGTGGAAGTGTCAGATGCCATGAAGGTAATTGAAGTCGTGGTAATCACATGAGGGAGCTGCTGCCTGTGTAGTTGATTAGCAGTGAGGGCTTGTGGAGCCTCCTTTGTGGTCAATGGAGAAGATGAGGATGAACGTGCAGGTAGCGAAGGTGGTGATGTGAGGAGATGCTGGCAGTAGTTGTGAGATCGGAGTCAAAGAGGTACAGATAGTGTGTATAAGCTTCGCATTTTGTCACATAAGGTGAGCCAGATGAGAGAGTGCCAGGGTACAGACTCCCTCGAAGGCCCATGGGCGTTAATGATGTCACTTCCCTTCACCGCAGGAAGGAGTGGAGGTGAGGGTGGCCAGAATCTTCAACACGTTTGGCTCCCGGATGCACATGAATGACGGCCGGGTGGTGAGCAACTTCATCCTGCAGGCCCTGCAGGGGGAGCCCTTGACGGTAAGGTGGTGGGATGTAAGGGGATTGTAGCCAGCCACCGCTGGACCTTAACAGAGCCGAACAGAACCCTGTTAGTGGTGTATCTCCCAGGCCAGGATCTGGCTTTTTAAGCATGCTGACTGTTAGTTGTACTTCCTTAGGGTGATGATGTTGCTGAAGGTTGTGTTACAATCCCCCAGAACATGTGTGCTGGGTTGTGGCTGAATGGATTGAAAGAAAAAAAATTAATAGTAGAGACGCACCGATTACCGGTCTTCTCTTGGCATCGGCTGATATAGTAACAATCGGCCATCGTCCCATGGTTAAAAACAAGCCGATATTTTATAGCTGATTATTCCCATTAAAATGGTACCTATATTGCTTTTTCAACACAACAAATTTGATTGCTCACCTTAAGGCGAGACAGTGTAGCAGGCTGCAGTACTACTGAATAATGCTAGTCAGTCAGTATCACAATCGTTTGATAGCAAAAGAAAATTCAGAGTAGACAGTGGAAAATCAAAATATGTTACTCGGGAAAATTACGGAGTTTATCACACTTGATGATCAGCCATTCTGTGTTATGTTATAAATATGAAAGATGTATATGTTATGAAATATAGTGCTCTGGGACTGTTTTATGCCAGAGTTGTTTTCTTATCAAAAAATAAATACTTTTAAAATATTTTTGGAATGTGATTATTTTTTAATTTGTTTGGGTGGAATGTCACTTTAGTGTCCCTTTAAACTTAAGCAGAACCTCCCAAACAATCGGTATTGGTGTCAGTTTCCAAAATAATCTGCTATCTGAATCGGGCAGAAATTTCCTTATCGGTGCATCGCCAATTAATACTTTATTTACCATTTGCACAAGTACAGGGATTTTGGAATTCATATTTCTGGGGATGAAGGCTCTTGCTCAATGGCCCGACAGATATACGACTATTCACCCTAGTATGTGATTTGAACCGGTAACGTTCTGGTCACTGGCTCAGAGCACTAACCCCCTGAGCCACACACTGCCCCACCAATAGACGTGAGGTTCTCTTACCCCAGACCACATGTCATGTGGAGGTCCGTGAGCTGGGTACATGGTGATGGGACCTTGTCGGTGATTCATGACCGAACTTGCTCCTTCATGGCTCCAGTTAAGGGATCTAATGTGTAAGCACTGTCACACAGAACTCATGAGTTTACCTTTTTTTTGCCGTGGTAGGGATGTGTTTTATGAGGTAGTCTGGATTGAAGCCTGTGGTATTTGGTGGTTTTGCAGGTGTATGGGTCCGGCTCACAGACAAGAGCCTTCCAGTATGTAAGGTAAGTGATAAGGAAAGCAAGACTAATACATATGTGAGCATCAGTATTGCTTTCAGTGATTTGAGTGGTCAGAACAGCAGGGGCAGGAAAGAGTGAAGTATGTAAAGGTATGAAAAATAGGTAGGAATTGGGGACAGGAGAAAGAGGTTACATTTGCATAATGCCACCATCTGAGGGCATCCATGAACAGAGAGTCTTGCCGTCTGAACACATGGTCTCCCATCCCGTCTCACATGCTACTGCAGCGATCTTGTCAACGGACTCGTCTCCCTCATGAATAGCAACATCAGCAGCCCCGTCAACCTGGTGAGAATCGACACACTCGGGCGTCCATCAGTGATGCTACGAAAACAAGCTTCATTCATTCTCACTCTCACACTCTCGCTCTAGGGGAATCCCGAAGAACACACCATCCTTGAGTTTGCCCAACTCATCAAGAGCCTTGTTGGTGAGTGAGTCGGTGCACACACGGCCCGCTTTCCCCGTTACTGTTTTCATGTTCCTCACGCTTCTCACCGCCCCTCAGTCAGCCGTAGTCAGATCCAGTTCCTCCCCGAAGCCCAGGACGACCCACAGCGAAGACGACCCGACATCCGCAAGGCCAAGCACCTTTTGGGTTGGGAGCCCGTGGTGTGTGTGGTTATCCTCCTACTCGTGCTTGTACCTCACACCCCTGACTGGTGAGTCTGCATCCCTCCTTCACACTGCTTGTCACCCGCAGGTTCCCCTGGAAGAGGGCTTGAACAAGACCATACAGTACTTCAGCAGGGAACTCGAGCACCAGGCGAACAACCAGTACATCCCAAAGCCCAAACCAGCTCGCATGAAGAAGAGTCGTACTCGTCACACCTGAGCCTCATCTTGGGCTCTCTGCTGTCTGTGCCAGGAAGGAATGCTCACCTTGCACTTTTTTCCTCCCTCCACTCCTCCCAGTAAGTTAAAATGAGATGTGACAGACTTCTGCTTTACGTTTTTTTTTCTGTTTTATTTTTTTGCTGGGTGAGCCTCCCAGCTGCCTTCCATTTTATTTCTGACCTGATTTTTGGACAGAATGCTCCTGTCAGTGGACGAATCGGAACTCCTTTCTGCAATCGGTCAATCAATGGGGGCACCTACTTTTCAACAAACTTCCGTTTACGGCCATCTAGTTTGAACTTCGTGTTCTGCTTTCCAATGGACTACTGTGGAAGGCTTTTAAACTTTCAGCCCTCTAGAGACACTTACCTCCTTTTGAAGGCAACTGTGTTTGAATAAAAATATTGATGCCAGTTTGAATCCTTGTGCCAAGTTACTTCGGGGTACCACAAACAACGGGAGACCTGGTGCAGCTATGACTTTATTTACTCCATGTTGCACTACAGTTGTTCTAAAACTCATCACTACTGGCAGAAATGGACATAAACATGGCATCCAGTTTTACCATCTACAACAGCATGTATAAGGGGCTGGGTTTTGCATGCGGGAAGCACTAATCAGTTGGTCTGGTGACTTAATAGTAATCGTAGTTGACGTCGGCGCCGTGCCGGTGGGAGCTTCGGTGCTGGGGGACCAGGGGGGAATTCTCATCATAATGGTGCTGACGGCCCCGGTCAATGCTCCTGTAGTAATCCCACCAATAGGACAGGTCTGCCTCCAGTCTCTGCAAACAGTGAAGTCAACCATGTGTCAGATCTCTCAACTCGTCACTTTCTCGCAGTCGTCGTGACAGACGTCAACCTTTGTAGGATGACGAGGGATAACAAAGCCTGTGTTAGAGATGCCGTCTGGCACGGAGCTAGTGAGGAATGCCTGCTTCACAGCTTTCGTACAAGACTTTGGTACTAGAACTAGCCAGATGACACCCAAGTTTTACGAAAAACAGGCACACACCCACAGAATTCCCTTCACGTCACCGCTCTACCCCTCACCTCTCACTTTTGCACATTCAGGTGGATCAATGGCAGAACCTTACCGTCTCGTCAAATCCCATGTACCTATACTGCATAATCCACTGCTGCACATCTGGTCTGCTCCTGTCCCACACGTTCCTCTTCGGCCTCCTGATAGGCGACAAGAACTCCCTCGCCTGTGCCGGTGTCAGCTGCAGCCGGCTGGGCTTTTGCTCCTCTGGGGCTATGGGGATGCAAAGACAGACAGACAGCCTTGTGCTGAGCTTTCTTACGAGCACAGATCTCACCAAGTGACTGCTCTGATTAGCATCTCCGCACCTTCTCTCCTCTTCCTCAGGGCCGAGTGCAGCTTACTCTCACCGCACACATCTGCATGGGAGGTAAACATGACATTAACAACGACCAGTGAAGTTGCCTTTGGTGCTTTGCTAGCTGTTTTAAAAGGTCCAGGCCCCACGCGTCCCGGGGTTGTCCGATACTCCGGCACGTCCCATATCCACCTCACGGCACCTCCAACACGACACTCGTGCCCTTTCAGGTCACCTTCACTCAGCTATTTCAATTTTTCCATCTTCCCACGCTTTCAGGCCCTGCACAAAACCCGCACTTATGCTGCTCCCCTCCAATCTATGTAGCTCATCACCCCTTGAGCACCAGCGGATGCCTTGCGCGATCTGTTGGTTCCACGACCGTGCTGATATCGGGAATGCATCCCTCCGGGCTCTTGGTTTTTCCTCTATTTACACAAACCACGGATGTCTCATTTCCTGTGGACCCCCTCCCCCCTCCCTCCCATCATGGCCGCCTCCCTAGAGGCCCCGTTACCTTTGCAGGCGACAAGGATGACAAGCAGTGCCACGAGTAGCATGCGGAAGTCACGGGAAGGCATGGCGTCCCTTGCTGTACGTTCTGCGCTATTCAGGACCGGAGACGGAGAAGAAAAGCCTGGAGGAGAATGGGAGGCAGGCGAACCTTCCACAGCTGCAGGAATGCTGTAGGCAGAGGGCCGGCCCACAGGAAAACCACAAGTCCAAAAAGTGTGTGTGTGAGTGGTACCCACCCCCTTAAACAGCTAACGACCATACCTCATCCTTCCCTCAAAGGCCTGCTTGAGATTGTCTTTCCCTGGCAGGAAAGCTCTGCTTGGAGCATGACGGCTCTCAAGGATTAGGGATGGGGGGAGCCTAGCTTCTACATAGACTTCCTTCCGTGAATCCTCATCTGTTCCATCCTAAATTTCGGCCTGCTCTTACCCTGAGCCTGTTGGCGACGTTAACCCTTTCCGTGACACGTCACTTGGACGTCCTCTGAACAAGCAGTCTTCCCCACGATGTCCGCCTTGCACTGTTCCTCATGTGTGACATCTGCTTGCAAATGCCATGAAACGTGGTACGGAACGGCCTCACAACGTTACACTCTACCTCTGTTTCCTGCACTCTCTCCTGCCCAGTTCTCTCTCTCCCCCTAGGCCCAGGGTCTACTCTTTTCAAAGGCATCTGGAAAGACTCCATTGAGCTCAGATTTTCCATACTGATTTCCATGGTCTGACCCCACCCCGTCTGCCTGAGCTCCAGCCCCCAACCCCCCACCCCCACAAACTGGCAGCCCCCTCATGCGTGTACGTGGAATAGCAGATTGTACAGTACATGCTTACGTGGATTTGTGGCTCTGCACGTGCTACTATGATGGCACATATGCTGAACACATTACCCTGCTGTGCAGCAGCGCTTGTCATTAACACTGTCAAGTGGGTATGCTGCTTTATTTTCTATTACTTTGGTCTGTCTGTTTATTGGGTTGCTTTGGCTAAGTTAACATTCGCTACTCGATTTAAGTTTCTTTGTTACACACACACACCTCCCTGCACACATTGTGTTCCTTCGATGTTTGCACTTTCACTTCTTCAATCATAATACATTCAGAACTCCATTTGTTCTAAATGTATCGTTCCTCAACCGGGACACGTCTTCAGAAGCCCTCTGCTGTTCTCCATCTCTCAGCTCCACACAGACCACTCTGTGGAACTTCTGATCCCTTTGGAGTCTGATAATTTCAAACGTTGTAGACAGAATCCCATTTCTCTGTCAATGATGATACACACGCTCCTCGTGCATAAATCTTTAATCTGGATTTGGATTTCAACTCTCGATACATCAATGGACCTCAGTACACCTGCACACCACTCTGATTATACAAGTGGACAACTCTTGTCTGTACTCAAGTTATGACAGGAGCAGAATACTCAAGAGCAACCAGTCACCCCACAGAACAGAATTCTAATTACTGTCAGATGTACATGCGACTCAACCTGCAAGACTTCTGTACCCCACCCCACCCTCGATCAAAATCTAATGCCAAAAGCTCCTTTTGCACTGAATCTCATCGACATCAGATAAACCCCAGATAAAGTGAGCATTATGACACCCATGAGGTATTGCTATCAACTTATTGGGCACCAACTCATCACTCATGTTCAGGGATCAGTGTGGAAGTTTTAAGTCAGCAGCCATACCACCTGCAGTTCAGGCTAGGTAAGCCATCGGAAGCTAAGCAGGTTTGGGCTTGGCCAGTATTTGCATGGGTTGCTGCTGGAAGAGAAGTTCATATGGCCAACATCCTGTGGTCTATGTGGATCCCAAAGTTCCGGTGCAGTGACAGGGACGCTGCTGTCCTTTGAATGAGATGTAAAACCTAGGTCTCGATTCTGTAAGGCCATAAAAGATCTCTGGGTATCATTTAAAAGAGTAGGGGTTTCATATCTGGCCTCCTAGTCATCCCCTATGTCTTACTGGTGAAGTCTTGCCTGCCCCTTGGCTACTGTGTGGTGAGCATATCGGTGTGGAATAGCTGCTGTTCCATCATCCAGGTGGGGCTACAGTGGTGGTGGCTCCCCATTGGTTCTGTGAAGCGCTTGGGTGTCTTAAAGCTATATGTATATAATATGTGTAACGTTCATTCAAGAAAGAGAACATCTTAACACCGTGAATCTTCAATGATTTATTTCAGATTCAAATATTGTTTTTGTTGACAAGCTATGTTTCTGCTTCCTATAGCATATATCAGAACACCCTGCTTTCAGCTTTAAACAAGACCTCCCTTCTCCGGCATCTTCCTGTGGATCCTCCCCCCTCCCCATCATTCCTCCGGCTCCGGGCTCTCATAGCCCATGTGGCTGGCGGAGGGAAAGTGCGCCCAGAAGGTCCTGGCCAGATCCTCCATCTTGTCATAGCCGGCGTGGGCACGCAGGTTCTCCACCCAGCCGAAGAAGTCGGAGGATGTCAGGGCCCAGTTCGGCAGGCCGCGCTTCTCCCGGGCCGCCGCTACTGATGGCCCAATCGCAGAAGACCCAAGAGTCGTGATCAAACACAAATCTGCTCAACACTTACACACTAAAACTAATTTTAACAGATAGGTGACCACTGGTTTTGTCCAGAGTTATTCCCTACCTTCGACTTGTTCATCTGAAGTGCTCTGGTCTGCCACTGCAGGGGGGTGGGGGCCATGGTGGGGGGGGGGAGGAATAGAAAGAAAGAGGAGAGGACAAAGCTGTCAGGGTTCTGAGAGCAACAGTGTTCCTCCATCTTCGCTCTCAGCTACAGTTTCACTCTTTCCCACAGATGGACGTCACACTTCCCTGCTGGGGCTCCCTTCAGTTCCTGGGGCCTGGTGTTTACCTCACAGACTCATGATATTTCCACACTACGATGAGTCTTTGCGGCTTTGACACAGATGACTCCAACTGACTTCCACTGGTCACAAATGACTCAAAAAGATTTCTATTCTGCAGACATTGATGTACTGTCAGAATACAGGGTACAGCCCTGGTACAACATTAATTAGTGGCATAAGTCAGATGATTAAAACATTGTCATGCTTACACACACAGAGGAACGTGAATGCGACTGATTGTTCTGTACCTCTCACCCACCCATCCATCCATCCATCTCCACTATCATGTATGAAGCCACAGTACCCCTGCTCTGCCACGCCCTTCATTTGCTTTTATATTATTTTTAGTTGTAGTAGTGGGATTAGCTTCTGAGAACATCAGGAAAACTGGACCCATTTCTGTACCTGAATCACAATGTTTGGTAAACATTGCTAGAATGAAAAATCGTTTGCAGCGAGATTATTAAACACAGTGACATTTGAGATATAT
>JAODLC010000001.1:45963045-45977099 GCA_026781145.1 Hippopotamyrus pictus
CCCCCCCATTCTGCTGCCGGTGTTTGATACTGCAGATTGCATGGCTGTGTGCTTAATTACACACCTGCATGTCAGCAGTTGCTGTGGCTTATGTGGCCAATTCCTATAATTACTACTGGTGTCCCACTACTTTTGTCCATATAGTGTAACATATCGTAAACTATACTCAGCCCCTGTACCCGAGGACCCAGAGTAATTAGGACACGTCCACACACAGAAGGCCTTCATATTAAAATATTAATTGGCCGAGTTAGACCGCTAAGCGAAAAGACTGCTCAGTCTCCATCTTTCAAAAACTGCTGAGGCTGATAAGATGGAGATTGGGGGGGGGTCCTCAGAGAGAGACCGTGACTGCGGTTAATACTGTGGGGCTACAAAAATGTGGCAGAGCTGAGAGAACAAGGCGCGGTTTTACTCAAGCCCCGTAATCCCCCCTAAGACTATGAGAGAGAGAGCGAGAGAGAGAGAGTGTGAGAGAGAGAGAGCAAGCAGATGAAGGCCACATCAGTCCCTGTCAGAGGGCCAATGAGCTGATGGCTGTCCTTAAAGAGACAGAGTGTTCATGGTCTAAACACAAGGGTACAGCTTCTTCCCTGTTCGATACTTTGGGGAAGGGGGTCAAAAGAAAGGTCAACATTAACGCTTTGTAATTTTTACATTATTACAGTGTGTGTGTGTGGTCATGTATATATTACATCGTGGGGACCAGATTTCCCCACAATGTACCATGTTCTGTCCCCACAAGGATAGCCTCAATTTTATAAGAATCTGTGAATGTGATCAAAAATAAAACATGCCAAAAGCTTTGTATTTGGTTTGGTTACTTACAGTTAAGCTTAGGGTTGGATAGGGCTTCAGGTTGTCATGATGGGATTAGGATTATGCCCATAGAAATGAATGGAGAGTCCCCACAAAGAAATGAATACATGGACAGTACAAGTGCATAGAGCAAACAGACAGGGGTAGGGGGGCACGATAAAAGAGAAACTGAACAAGCAGATTCCTGCTTCTAAAGCATTTATGGGGAGCTGGATCACAAATATTCAGGGAACCACCCTCCACAGCACAAGGCCCAGATAGAGCACTTGGCGGCTATATAAACAAGGGAGACACAGTACTTGCAAAAACCATCCACTGGGGGTGCTGTGCTTATTCCCTCAGATGCTCAGCCAATGAATTTTAGGCCTGAGTGATTGGGGAATAGACTTCTTCGTCTGATTGGAGAAAAAAATGCAGGGTTGGCCTCCACCTCTTGTAAGGTTCTGTGGCGCTCGTTGAGTTTGGAAGCCGTGGGTTACCCCGTAGGATGCCACGTCCGGCATCTGCCGTGACGGCTGGAGATGGAGCTAATCTCACCATCTGTTAATAAGATGCCAAGTACTGCACCGAGACCTTGAAACGTGACTGTGCTCGTGGTCATGTGATCACAGCCCCACTGTTGTGCATGTGTGTGTGTGTGTGTCAGAGAACTGCACTCACTATTCTGTTCCTCACCCCAATGTTGGGGTCACAGCGGGGTCATGTTGATGTAGCGATGACATTTTTCATCCCAGGACCACATAAAAGCTCAAAGGGAGACTAAAACGCTTTTCAGACACGCACCACCGTTCTGAAGCTTTTTAGACGTTAGCCGGAGGGGCCGTATGTGTGAACGCAAATGTTTGAAGCAGTCGAGCCGGGCATTAAAATGGACTTTATCCTGATAGCTCCCTAGTACAGAGTCCAGGCAATTTCCGATTGACCCTCATGCGTGAATGGAAATTGTCCAGAGAAGTCGGTGAGCAGGTGCTCATTCTGATGACGTTTCCATTGCTGCGTTTGAACTCGGAAGGCAGAAGTTCTGAGTTTCTACTCAGAAATTTCAACTAGGACACCCCCTGAAGTTGAAATTCCTCTGCAACCCCGACTTTGGAATTCAAGATGGCTGCATAGTCAAATGTGCAGTTTTATACTGTTTACTAGCACTTGCGTCTTATTTATGTTTCTTTAATTGGTCGTACACACAGTACTGTCCAAGCGCTATCTGTGGATATGTTGCTGCGGTGTTTGCATGCACAAAACACCGTGTAATGCGTTGTTATTAACTAATATTGCTAACAATGGCTAACAGTAAACTAACAATAAATACAGAAGTAGGCCCTGTTTCAGAAAGCAGGTTTTCTCGCTCAGCATTTACACGGCAGACTCATGACAGCAGAAAGGAAGAGCAACGCGGCATCGCTCACCAGAGTCCGGAAGATTCCAGCACTCAGCACGGCCGATGTTACTGCCTGCACATCACTGTTTATCCCCCCGTCTCCTTCCATGTTCATATACTGACCAATTACAAGAAACTGCACAAAACAGTCTGCACCATTCAGCTGGGGTGCTTCCACTCGAGAAATCTGAGACCCCCCCCCCTTCCCCCACGCATTTCAGCATTCCAGCTGCCCCATCTGTGTAGTACAATAAAACTCATTTGAAGAAGTAATACCATGTAATACTGATGCCATTTACAAGTAAATTAAGCCTGAATTGCGATCCGGTTTGAACACCAGGAAGCAGGCTTGAGGCAATCAGTCCCTGCAAGGGGTTACCATTGTCGCCCATCAACGGCCGCCATCGAAACCCCGCTCGTCTATTCATCCACAGCCAGATAGGTCAATTTCAATCCAAAATTGAAACTGCAATTGAAAGGGCTTGTGGGTAAATCAGAGGAGTGATTTCAGGTGAGCCACGTCAGGAGGCCAGTGAGAAGGAAGGCCATCCGAGCCAAACTGACGCTCTTAATCATGCTTAAATCTTTGATTCGGCCCGGTGGAGGGAAACAGCCCAGGTGTGAACGGCGAGGCGTCTTGACCGCTTGCCAGGAGAAGAAGAAAAAGAGGCAAAGCCGGTGAGGTGTGAAAATGCTGCCAGATGTGACACATCTGCCTTCTACTGTGAAAATGCTGGAGGACAACATCAGCAATGCCGGGTAAGTCAAAGAAATACAGCAGGAACAACATCCTCTGCAACATCTGGCCCATGAGGTCAGGCGTCAGTGGAGGGAGGTGCGACCGTCCACCATCGCTCAGCCTGTGGTTTCCATGGCATGGGACCATCCTACCCTTTCCCACCCGAGTGGGCGTGACCTTCTTCCAAGGCCGAGGAAGGTTTGCTAGGATATCTTGGTCTTTTTTTGACGGGGTCTGCGGTGGATCATCTTCCCATTCGGCGAGTCTCTTCCGGACCCCCATGATGTGGGACTCAAATCGAGAACATCTCTACAGACCAAGGCCAAAACGCACAGCAGATGTTCGTATGCAAGACCAGTCCGTACATGTGCCAAGCAGCAGGACAAGGCGGAATCAAGATTCATTGTTTTACAAATCAAATTATATATTAAAAACTAATTGCACTGATAGAGACTATTACCAAATGCTTCTGAAAAGTCAAACCTTTTCTTAATAGTGTGACCATCTTTTCTGTCACCTTCATATCTCACTAAAAGTCTTTGGATGACTATTACCTGCGGCTGACCACACAAATGAAAAGGTTATTTAATACCTTGTGAATCCAAAAACAGCCCAAAACTAATACGCAACAATCAGTGCTGAGTGACAGTGTGTCAATCAGAGGAACAACTTGGTTCCTATAAACCAAGCAGAAGAGTCACCGTAGGAGAAAATCACAGCTGTGAAGGAACAATGCTCCAGTTTTTTGTCGTAAGGGAGGGGGAAAAAAAATATTAATTTACCATTTGTAGGGCTACACTTGAATGTGTTTGTTTTCACAGATGCCATTTTGCTCTCCTTTTTTATGGTATAAACACAGATAGAAGGAGAGCAAAGCTTAGGATCTTGCGTGTAGAGGCATCCTCCCATCCCGCAACCCTGGGGCAGTTAGGGATTAAAGAAATTGCTCAAGGGCCCAAAGGTGACATGCAATTCTGTAAAAAAACCTCCTGAGCACAGGCACAGAAACCACACACCACCCCCCAAACAAAGGACAGATTAGGCCCCAGGGCCATCACCACCACAGCTTGACTGCAAACCAATTGTGTTATTCAGCTCTTATGTTCATCAAACCAAAAAGCTGCAAGTGTCAAACTATCCACACAGGCTGCTGTATAGCCTATGGGAGCCCTTCCTCAGCCAGCAGGTGACTATCCAATGAGCACGGATTTAACGACACCTCGAGTCACATGACCCATGCCATTATAATCCTTTTTTTGTTGGGGGGGGGGGGGCAATTTCTCATGTCATATCTGGCAGTGCCCTGCCAGATATAGGACTGATTGATTTGGGGAAATTTTTTCTATGATTTTTCTAACAAATATTGCAATTTGATTTGCAATGTCATTTTTAATAAGTCAAGATTCAGTTCGATATTCAGCGTGTAATAGATTCAGCGAGTAATAGGTAATTCACTTATAATTCAGCAGCGGAATCAATATTTCTTGTACTGCCAATGCAACGTTTTCCTTGGGCTTCACATGTTTGTTGCTTGTGGGTGTATCCATTGTCACCTTGTGCAACTTCTGATGGGTGAAAGTGACTGACACACAAGGAGCACGGCATGAACCTGTAAAACTAATCTCACAAAAGTTTTAAACATTCGGTCAGACGTGCTGTATAACTGACTGACGCCACCCAGTGCTCAGCACTGACTCCTAACGAGTCTCAGCGATGACACGCGGTCACACTCTGAATTAGTCGTAACTCTAACCAGCAAACCCAGCATAAATCAGGCTGAGCTCCCCATTTGCAATCAATAATTAAAGCACTCCTGCATAATTAAAAGCTGGCCCCCTACAGCAAATCGCTGGCAGCCCTCAGAATCACAGAGAACCCAACAGACGTCTTTAAACCATGTGCCAGTTTACACAAGGCTTGACTTTTTTTTCTTTTTTTTTAAAGAAAGACTGGCATCAGGGATAAGCTTAAAATATTCGCGGCTATAGCCCTGAGTGACCTGACCGAGCGATGCCCATGCTCTTTCCCCACCTTTACTTTCTGTAATAACAGTCTCTCCTGAATGCAAGTTCAGTCCAAAATAGTATTTTATGCTGTTCGAGGAACACACATACAATAGAAGCACTTTCGCATAAACAAGCACATCAGAAGAGCCTGTTCGTTCCTCTTCATCCTCCTCTTCCTCTTCCCCAGCTTATCCTGCCACAGCTGCAGGCAAAGCATCCAGGCAACTCCTGTGGGGTCCCCAGAGTCAGTCGCTGAGAATCTGCCACAAAATGAGGATCTTAAAAGCTCACTGATGAATGTAAATATGTAAGCAGCAGGCTGGCTTGGGATAGCACAGAAAATACCGGAAACTAGTGATCGACAAATGAACTTTCATGAACCATTTGCTGTTTTTTTTTTACCCCACTAGATGACGCTCTTGGTTTGCAGTGGGGCATGCTTTGAGCCACTTCCACCGTCTTTTTGGATAGAGAGCACCATCTAGTGGGGTAAGAAAATACAGCAAATGGTTCACGAAGCTTCATTTGGCCAGCAATACCAGAAACTGCTCACCTGTAACGTGAACAGTGAGGGACAGGAGATGAGCTGGTCCATGTTCTGAAACTTACCGACCTTGGATTCATTTTATGGCGTTGAACATGCACACAGCAAAATCTCGCCCCATCATCTCTGATAAACTCTGGCAGTAACAGCCCATGTGGTGCCACCAGTAGATGCTGCACCGGGGAATTTTGCTCAAGCCAGGAATTGTCACTGACGCTAGCTCACACATGAATTACCTGCCGTGGCGTATCAACCTCCTATAAAGAAGGCCACGCCCACTTCTCCTATTCGTCTCCTCCCCCAGGGTTCATCTAAAGCCGCAGTGCATCACTCTCAAATGAGGCTCGCCTCTCGACCAGAAGTCTGCCGTAATCACACACCCCAGGTGGCTGGGTGCATTTCGGGGTGGGGGACAGAGGAGGTGAGTGGTTTAAAATGCAGGTGGGGCAGGCCTGCTTCTGGTGAGATGCTGTGACAGATGCAGAGCTTCAACTGCTCATCTCCCCGCATCCTAATCATGGAAACAAAGCTGTATTTTAGCACTCAAGATGAAGAGCAATCACAGCTCATTAGAAATGTGATCGGAGGAGCCATGTACCATGCAGCCAATCAGAGAGCTCAGCCAGTAGCTCCTTTGTGGCCTGCAGGCCAGTGACACAAGTGCTCAGACTTGGACAAAAACTCCATGGCCAGCAATGAAACATTAGTAGCTTGTTTCTGCAGGAATAAAAAGGAGACTGCACACTCAGCCCGGCCACCTGGGGGTGCTAATTTACATCCAGCTACTTCTATCAGCACCGATCCATTTCCAGAACCGGGCTGACGGCAGATCTGTGGCATCTTCGTATTGAGCTGAACCGCCACCCAGCAGGTGATCCACAGGTGTTACAGGAGATGACGACTCGCCCTCACCTCAGACTGCTGGTCGCAGCTTAGGAAGAGAAACATTTCCACACGTCCCTCTACGCGGCACAGCATGACACGCCATCTCCGTCAGCGAGAGCGCGAGCAGATGCTAATTACAGTGCTGGTACCACATCCAAGGATGGAATTCTCTGGGCCTGGAGCCCATGCCGGTGGTGGCTTCACGTGGTCTGGAAGAGGTCGTGTGAGCTAAAATGAGACTCACAGAAGCAGAAGCACGTCCAACCAGAAAGGCCTCGCTGCTCTGTGTAGAAGACGTATCCTCCATGTTTTTCTAAGCGTCCCGTTCATTTTAATCGCCCAAGAACACGACTGGTGACATTACATCATCTACACAAATCCAAGGGTTTATCCTTGAGCATAACAGGACAGCGCACCCCCCACAAAAGCACTGCTCTCGTATAGACCTCCTATATGTTCACCAGCCATCTGTTCCATCGCTGCAAACGTCACACCTGCTGGTTCCGGTCAGCAGAGATGAGTGGTGGGCCGCCCCCCCCCCCCCCCCGTCCCAACTACTTCTGTCAGCTCTGCGCTGGAGGCCATGTCCAGGCACACACCTCACCGCCGGCTCGCAATTCAGCCTCGAGCGCCCAAACGGGGACAGCCTGTAACTGGTGGTGACACCGCCTCACAAATAAGACGGCTCTCTCTCCCAGGATTCATGATGCGTGGGTATTTTTAGGTCTCACCCCCCCCTCCCCAGTGGACACTTGGCATGAGCTCTGCTCACACTGTCAGTGGGTAACCTCAGCACCCCTCCTCCCACCCCGCAAACCATCCTGGTATCATTCCAGCTGTCCGCATAGACGTCACATATCAGCACATCGGAAGCCCTTTCACACAGAACTATAATCGGCAGTGGGCAACTTTTCGCAATCAGCCAGATTCAGATGAGTTGCCCTTTGTCTCAATTGGCTGGTAGTTGCTCAAAAAGTTGCCCTGTGTATCTTAACCTTTAGGGTCTTAAGGAACAGCCCTGATCCCGCACTCGGTCCTTAGAAGGCGCATCACCGGGAGTGATGGGCTACATGTCACTTCCTGTTGGGCACCATATCCAACGCATGCTGGCAGCTGAGGGTATTCCCTGGGGCAACACCCCTCCCTGCCAGAGGATGAGTCTCAGACAGAACCAGTGTCTTTTTACCATCACCACCCACCATGGCATCCTGGTGATACTACTCCTCTCGACCCAACATCCCCCCCATGAAAATCTGGGGCCCAGCTGTCAGATCTGTTCTGGCGCTGACACTCGACAGAGGTCACTTTTTCACTTATGCACAGCTGGCTTTCGGCATCACTGGCCAAACTTGCGCAAGGTCTGAATTCACCCATAATCACAACAGAACCATATCCCTTAACCCACCTCCCCCAGCTCCCTAATCCCAGTTTCTTATCTTACCTTTCTGCACAAGTATCCCCCAGCAACCTCTCAGCAGAGGAGGAGCAGAGGCTGTTATTCTCCCTCTGCACCACCCCAGGCCCTGAATTATTCCCTTTGATGAGCCACGCTTAAACCGCAGACCCCCATAGCTACAGCTCCCCCCCCCCCGCACCACCCCAATCCCTCCCGGCACTGACAGAGATGTCGCAGTGCTGCCAGGAAGCGGCTCGCCCATCCCACCGTGTGCCTGGAAGCCGCCCATTATCACGCTCGCGGCCATTGACCCAAAAGGGTTCCTGCCCAGCCGGTCCATCTCCCGTGGGCTGCAGTGACACCGTCTGTGACAGGGAATGGGAGTAGGAGAGATGATGAAGTGGGAGAGTCCAGGAAGCGAGAACCGAGGTGTCCTGGCCCGAAATTACACCAACACCGAAGCTCTGAGCCAAGGTGAGAACTGCCACAACACCAAATGCAACATGAGAGCATCACGGCTAGAGAGAGCCAAGTCAGGGAGGGAAGTATGGTAACATGATCCGTTTCCGTGGTAATCAGTCCCGGGCAACGCATTAAGCGACAGACTGTTGCCTAGGGCGCCATCTTGTGGGGAAGTGCCAGCAGTGACTCTTGCCCCGGGCTCCACTTGACTGGCACTGGTGAAAACACCTTCCAGAGTCATTAGCAGACCTCCTCAGAAGAGCGTGCTACTCCTTGAGAAGGCCGTACGTGCTGGATTCTCCATCCTTATATATAAAGCAAGAAAAACCTGCGAGAAGATTCACTTGCCAGTTTTAAACTCTCCGGGGAGTGATTCATACCCATCTAACCCATAAGAATGGGGGTATTGTATGACTCAGAGCTGGAGTCACACACTAAGGCTTTACTCGGGACCCGGCTTTCACACTGTAGCTCCATTTACTAATACGCTACTCCCAGCCAAAATATAGCTTTGGTCAGTCCTCAAAAGGAATAATTATTGGGAATACCGCAGAGTTTCATTCTAGAGTCTTCCATCGCCAACGACTTGATAGAGAACCCCACAAATAAACCAGGCGAAGCACGAGCGAATGTACGGCGCCGACAGAGGAAATGAACAGTGGCCACCCAGCGAGGCTCTACAGCAGGTGCTTAACGGGCCTTCATCCAATCCCAGACTAAATAAACACCATATTTTTCCCACCATCAGTCAGTGCCGACTGCCAATGAAATCCACACACAGTCTGAGGAGGATACTGTGACAGCCTGTTAAGACGTATAAGAGTGATGACATCAGCATCCAGGTGTTTCAGGTTAATATTTGTCAGTCTCCAAATTTTTGCCTCATGATGCCAAGATGAAACTATGTTGGCCCCACATGGCAGCCTGGGCTCCTTACTCACACCCTGTTAGCAGGGCCATACAGCAAAGCATATTCTGGTTTCTGAGAACACTAGGAGAACTGCGGCCAAAAATGCCAGAGATCCCAAAAATGACCAAAATTAGCAGAATATTACAGGGATCTAATAGACTCACAAACCAAAACCTAAAGCAGAAGACAAGAGACTCATGGCACAGATTTCACTGGCGTGCCTTTCGTCTCTCCCGGACCCAAACAGGTTCCAGACCCAGAACGAGACGCACGTTCAGGCAGCCCATAATAACAGTGGCAGATACTGCAGGTTCAGCAGGTGTGCGATTTCACACTGCAGTACACAGAGATGACGACTGCAGGACCTGGAACGTACCATTCTGAAGGCAGCATGGGGGGTGGGTATACCTATTGGCTTCTAACCAGTTCAGTCACTACTCCATGCCGCATCAATATAGCAGGTGCCATGCAGACGGAGCTGAAGTCCACAAGTCCTGCGAAAGGACTCATCGGCATACTGTTTCTAGACTGTCACTGTACAGAAGAAGGATCAGACACTACTCTGAATTCATTACAGACTATTATTGCACTGTTAACCTGTTTAGTGAGGCTGATCACTGCAAGCACTCAACACCTTCATCTTTCCCTTCTCTCCAGCTCCTTCACCTCCTTAGCTACTGTGTGGTGGGTGTACTGGTGCAGAATGGCTGCCGTCATATCATCCAGGTGGGGGCTACACAGCGGTGATGAAGTGGCTCCCCACTGGTTCTGTGAAGTGTTTCTGGTGCCTTGAAAACCACTATATAAATGCAACATTCATTCATTCATTCATTCATTCATTCATTTCACAGGCCTGAGAGCGCCACCTACTGGAGTATACATTTAGTACAGCAAACACAAAAACAGCACAACCATTTTAATTGCTGTTTCACTGGTCTTCTCCGCATTTCCTAAAAAAGGATTCTGACAGAAATGGAAGCTCTGGAAAGACAGGAATCCAGAGCATCTGGATTAGAGCTTAACGGAGCCCGTGGAATTAAATATTCCACAGCCACAGGCGGTCTGACTAACACAGACTGTGGCGCTTTGTGGCATTTAGATAAGCGAGGGACCCACACTCCAGGCAGGGTAAGTGCCAATCAGACGAGGGGTGCAGCATTATTCTCCTCGATGTCACACCAGAGTGAGCCGTCCCCAAGGTCACCCTCTGTAATTAAACTTCAACCATAACTTGCACGACTCCCTCCTACTAGACAGTATACCTGGCAAAGTAATTATGGAAGAGGGCGAGGCTATCAGAAATGGCAGCAGGATCTGATTGGTTCATGCGCGGAGCTGGCTAACGGAGCTCTAAGGAGCCTATTAAGAAGAGCACGCACAAGCGTAGATGTCATGTCATCGTAGATGTCATCCAAAGCTGCAGGTCTGTAAGGACCCAGACCTCTGAAAGTCCTGACTCCTTAGTCCTTCTCAGACGCCTACATGTTCCCTGGGTGGAGGTAGCCTTAAAGCAGACAGCTTTCACCGCACACCCAACCCTCTCTATGGAAGCATACAACAGCACTTACCCAAAAACCCTCCATCTGGTCCAGGGTCAAGGGTCAGAGGCCGATGTATGGTTCAGCGTCATTAGAGCACAGCCGGATTCAGACCATAGCAGTTCAGAAAAGCTAACCGAGAATGATACGCCCACAGTCCTCTCATTCTTGCTGGTGATGTGTTGTTTTCTTTATTTGATAAGTTAATTTGTTGTTTTTAGTACAAAATCACTTTACTGGAAATCCATTTTCCAAATAGTACCTCTTTAGATGTGACAGGTCCCTCACTGCTTCTGACAGCAAGTTCATTACTTTAGCTAAAGCTGAATATTTGTGTTTTTTTTTTTTTTTATCTAACTTTTACAGAAAACCTTGTATGATGAGAAACTGGGACCAATTTGTATTATGCTACTCCGGTATAGTGTAGAATCAGCATCTAAAAGCCGGACAAGTTCTGTTCTGGCCTGAAGCGTTAGATCAGTGGGACAGCTCAGTCCACAGGGACCGTCATGAGCACCATCATCATCACTGCGAATCCCTCCCCAGCCCATGAGCAGATCCTGTCAAGGATGAGACGGGCAAACGGTCCAAGGGTGGCATCGTTCAAGGGGCATCATCACATCTGAGCAGCTGGCTTACTTTTCACCCCGGACATCAAGTATGCCGGAGCGTCACTGCGATGCCTAATCTCAGGCATGTCAGTCATCCACCAAACTATCATGCTCTCTGTTCTGGAGGAACTTATTTAAATTAATATCTAATGATGAACCATCAAAGCCCTATCACACCTCTTCCCAAGGCGAGAGTACAGGAGAACACAGGGTGCTCAGATAATTCGGTGACTACTGAAGTAGACTGTCTGGAAAAAAGAGCAGCGATTTGTACCTTTGCTTGTCACTGGGGCTGTACCCTCAAGGGTCTGCCAACTGTACCCTTAGCTGTAGGTAAATGTACATTTTAAAGCACAGAAATGGACTCCAAGAATCATTATGTACATCAATGTTGTTTGCACCTTGGGGATGTTCCTCAGAGTCCATTTTTGTACCTTAAAAGGTACACGTACCTACAATAAGGGTACAGTTGGCAGACCTTTGAGGGTACAGCCCCAGTGACAAGCAATGGTACAAGTTGGTACTCTTCTAACAGTGTAACCATGCTGCTCAAACACATTTCTTAATATGGACAGTTAAGGACTCGATTCCTTAGTCCCTTAAATAAACTCTTGGCTCGCTTTCTTAACCCTGAAAACACGATAAAAATAAAACACACTTCCTAAAATAAATTGCATACCGTACGGCTATAAGCGCAAAGCGTAGTTCAGGTGCACAACTGGAGGGTTTTTCCCGAAGCATCTACCTACCAAACTGGATCTTTTTCTCCGTGTTTTTACGGGTTAAAAGAGTAACACAGTAAAACAACAACAAGCAAATCACATATTTACACGTACTGAGTTAAATGAATCACGACCCCGCGCGTTTTACGCAGTGTAGTAAACAACGTCCTGGCGACATGGTACCACAGAGAGTAAGCGTACACATGGGAGAAACCTTTGCTATTCTGTAGCCACTGTATGTGGTTTAAACTGAGATCCGATACATTTCAAGTAACACAAACACGTTTCTCATTCACGCACCATAAGTCTAACGCCACGGATGGGCTGTACTAGGAGTCAAATCACATTCATTTAAAATTTCCATAACCAGGCTCAACTCCGATAGATATAAAGTGGTTTAAATAATAAAGAGCATAGATACGCGCCACACCGGACAGGATCGTGGAGTACAGCCGCGGCGAAACGCCACCATCACCCGCATATACCTTCGCATTTGTGCCACCGTAGCCGGAGACGCACAGATCCTCCACCGCCCCCGGTCCCCCCTCTTCCCCGCATATCACGCCGGTTCTGACTTTGCATTGGCCGTCCGCCCCCTGGCATCCCCCATCTCCAGGCATCGTCCCCGATCGCGAACACCCTCCCATTCACGCTACGGCTTTCCCGGTTCTTCTTACCCTGGTGTCTCTCCGGTTCGGATCAACACAGCCTCTCTGCAGTCACTTGCCGGATACCCAGAAGCTTTGCAGTTTTAAAAGAAAAAAACCCTTGGTGCTTTTCTCTCCCCCCCGCAGCTTGTCCCCTCGGCGAACCCCGTAACTCCACGGCGGTCTCCCCTCTCCTCCATGCCCCCAGCTCGGTGACGTCAGGGCCGAGCTGGAGGGGACAGTGTCGGGGAGCCGGAGCCGGAGCAGGAGGCGGCACGGCCAAGACAAATTTCATCAATCTGTGAAAGGAAAATTAGTTTACTACGGCTTATTGGCAAGAACGCCGTCTTTGGGGGATAAACCCGGGGGAGGGCCAAGGTGGGAGGGGTTTCGCGTCATGGGGGCCGGTTAAAGTAATTTTGTCCCGGACCCGTGGATTATCTTTAAACTTACACGTACTTACGATTAAAGTGCACTTAAATTAAATAGTATGATTTCAGATGGAAAAGCCGCTCGTTTGATACAACAGCTAACATTGCACTCTGTGTCCATATGTACACATCGCCTTTGCTGTGAATTTTAATAAAGCGCGTAAAACGTGAATCAGATCTCTACTCGCACGCATGGGACGAATATCCTGAACTGGACTTTAGTCCATCTCAGGACACTGACCCATTAACACAAACGCAATAAACAGATTGATTCAACCTGTGGAAAGATCCAGCTAAACCAATAGGAAACCAGATACAGTGTCCAACAGACACATTTTCCTGCTGTACAAAATCTACCCCATAGCATTTAGGTAGTCTGCATGCTGCATGTGGGCTCCCAGACACCCTCACCCATAGCCTGAGAAAACAGATGGCACCCCTACTTTTTCCAAAAGATACCAAACAACCCTCACTGAGGCCTTACAGTAAAGAACCAGAATCTTCCCAGACCAACGACCCAACCAGCCTCCCATCCAAACACTGGCCAGACCAAATCCTACTTCACTTCAAACAGACAACCCAGTCCAAACTGCAGGTACCATGGTCACTGACAGCTTAAAACACTGATCACTGAGAAGGTCAGCTGGAGCCTAAAGAAAGAAACTACATCAGTTACCTACAAGGGTAAGCATAGGAGGGGTGACCAGATAGCATAGTGGTTAGCACTGCTGTTTCAAGGGCCAGGGTTCAAGTCCCACACACAATAAGCACACCAAACTTTCCAATTTATGTATACTGTATAGTTACAATTCTTATTACAAGCAATGATATCAGTAGAGGCATAAGTCAGTATATCTACTCTTCTTTTACAAAATGGCACACCCCAGAGATTGAGACAAACCATTGTGTGAGTACTTTTACTTAAAAAATACTTTAAAGTAAATTTAAAAGTACTTAGTACTTTCA
>JAODLC010000001.1:45992938-46011658 GCA_026781145.1 Hippopotamyrus pictus
AACGCCCCCCCCCCCCCCATCCTCCCAGCTGTTAAGCGCCATCAGCATATTCACACGTTTGTCAACTCCACTGATCTTTCCGGAGATAACCGACGGCACACAGGTGCCTGCATGCGACCCATGGCCCCTCTCCCACGATGCATCTGGTGTCCGGGTGTCTGCCGTCAGTTTGGCTTATGCACGCCTGTCCTAACGGCTTCATTCATTAGCGGCGAGGGAGGCATCAGGAATGAAAAAAAAAATCAAAAACAAAGCGGCAGGGCGAATCAATTACGGGCGGCTCTCTCTGCCGCGTAATTACAGACGCGGCGTCTGATGCCGGCGAACCCGTGGGCGTGCAGCGGCGCTAATGCACCGTAATGTGCGCATTCGCCGGCACCTGCCAGCCGGCCTCTCTGGCGAACACGCAGGAAGAGCTGCACCTGAGTCTGGGGTCCAGCACACACGTGCTCCCGACCGAGGCTCAGACACGCCCCACTTTCAGCAAAACCCCAAATTCAGACATTTTAGCAGTGATCCCTGCTGCTCACTGACCCTTCCCCAGTCGCACACCTGTTTTTAGTCTCTAGAAAGATGAATTTGGTGAATAATTACTGCAATAGATGGATCTATTTATCCAGGCTTCGAATACACTTTACAAATTTAACTCTCTTTCCATGAATGTTTGCATTGCAATATTTTAACAGTCTTGACCCGTGCTGACATTTCATTGATTATGTATCGTTTACATCAATTTTAATCTGCCTTTTACCCACTTTTTACTTTAGCAACAATACACACACACAGTACCCTCGTAACTCACATTACATGTAACCACACATGCAATAATCTCACAGAGTACAATGAAGAACGAGACTGTGATTCCTGTGTGAAACGTTACATCTTGAACTCACAGGCACCAAGCAGGAGAGAGAAAGAGGTTCCTATCAGGAAGGCTGCTGATCTGAATGCAGGAGGGCGCCACGGTTGTGCCGTTTAAGGAGCAATTATGTTGAACTTAAGTTAAACTGGTAAAATAGGTGAATATTGCGTGTTCCTGTTCCATGTTCCAAAAATTAATTAAAGTAACAACGTAAAGTAAAACAACTAAGTTGATAAATATACTGAAAATTCAACCTTCTGAGGAAATCATGGTGACAAGAAAAACGAAAAGACAATTTCTCCATGGGGGGTAAAATATCATTTCTCTGTTCCATTCTATTGCATTGCATTCTATTACAGAACAATCAACTGACCATCTGTAAAGAGACCGGTAGGGGCAGTAATGCAGTGACGAGGCTGAGGTTCTTACATCCACGTCCTCCTGGGTGAAGGTCTCAGGGTCCTCCCCCATCATGTTTGCCAGGTGCCTCTTTCCAATGTTGAACTCCTCTATCTGTTTCTTGATGTACTCCTCGGAAAACTTCTCCTGGCCCGTAGTTGCTTGGTGCTTGCCACCGGAGGCTGGGCTCATGTGAATCCGACGTGACAGTACCTAAGGGAAGCCGAGGCTGCGAGGTTAGATCTCTGCATGCCGTACTTCTCAGTGGAGAGGACTGCCTGACAGGACCAGCATACAACGCTTGTACTTTTACATTATAGTGTGAAGGAGGGATTGTTGGCACACTACAGCAATTGAGAGGGCAGCATCCTCCTGTCCTACCCAGAGGGCCAAATGTCTCATTAAGTAGAAAGACAAGCGGATTTTAACGAGGCGTCCTTGCATTTTTACCTTCTCGGTGGTGAGATATAAGGGTCATTAAGTCAGTACTAGTCCCAGAGAGGTCATGGGCAAAGAGGAATTAAGGGATTTTAAATCAGCGTGGTGAAGTATAGATGTGTTAGTCCAAGCGACAATAAATCCATATCATGTTATATATGTACATCTGATAATTGAGCGAATCGACAGACATGCCGAGAGATGACAGCTGACTGGACGACCGGTAGGTCAACAGCAGCTACCGGAGCTGACAGATACACCTGCTTCAACTGGTAAAATAACAGTCGAAGCGTGAAAAACAAATAAAAACTACTTACGGGAGCCGCTGCGGTGACTGACTGCACATTTCCCGACACGGATTTCGCAGTAATTAAAGCAGAAGCCCTGCAGACGCTAAGAAAGGACCTCATGGCGGAGCCACCGGACGCGGCCATGTTTGACATTAGCCGCGCATGCGCAGTCGCCAAGATACAGACGCGCTTCTCAGAACAGCCGCGGAGTGTGAAATCTTACATCCACCGTCAAGCTGCTTTTCCTGGTCAGGCTCGCGGGTATAACTGTGAAATTACAATAAATTGCTTATTCTTGTATTAACTGTTTAATAAATTACTCGTAAAATATTTTGGTTTTTACATTTTCTTTATCGACATTTGTTTATGCAATATGTATGTGTGTACATATATGGGTTTGGCATGGAGCATGTACGGATGCAAACAGGTGGCTATATTGTTAATTCACAATACTTTGTTTTAGTATGTTGGATGTATGACTGATTATCAGAGATGAGAATGAGCGAATTCTTTTCCATATTTTTAAAACTTATCTTTACCTCACCACAAATTGCACGGAGGCCACAGAGAAACGTTTCCCGGTGACAGTGTAGGTTATGGTACACAAATGCGCGCGTGCATGTGTCCTGATATTGTTAGATGACAAAGAATCATGAATCTCACATAGTCTTGTAAGGAAAAGTAGTAAAGACGCCGGACATTACACTTTCGGTACTGCTACAACACAAGTATAGAAATGTCTTTATTCTACAATATTATAGATAATTAACCAGATTATAACCGTAATATGCATCTATCCATCCATCTTCCACGGGTAGCTGATGCAACGCGGGGACAGAGGTCATCATCATCAGCAGCAGCAGCAGCATCTTCACACTGAATTGTGAGTCGCACAGCAACGCACTTCTATGTGATTTGTATGACTTACTGTGATATCTCTGTTTGCTGTCCCGCGCTGTCCTATAAGCGGCGCTCCCAGAAATTTTTCATAGGGGTGGCCAGACGGGGTCACGCGAAAACCAAAAGCCGTAACTGAATTTCAGGAACTTTATTATGCTGTTATAGCTCAATGTTATATCAAAAAGATTGTTAAGGAATATATGCTGATATACTTTCTGTGACTCCTTGGGGATGCACTATAGAGGGCCATCGATTGTACCTGGGTGACCGCACCATTTGATGTCCATCCCTCTCAGGTGTACCCCGTGTGCCCAGCCGCACACTCACCGCATCGCTGTAACCAGGGCCGCTCAATCCAATAGACAACATAGGCGGTTGTCTAGGGCGCCACCTTCTGAGGGGGCGCCAATTTCACTTTGCACACGCAACACATCCTCCATAATTGCATGTCCTCCTTCTTGTTTCTGCGGATTTAAAAACTAATGTCTTTGTCTGGTATGAATTAATGCAGCACTTAATTTAAACGCCTGATCACTAACACCACTAAATATAAGACGTGGATCAACAATTTGAATTAAAATGGCACATATGTTTCCCACGAGGCACATAATAGTACGTGTAAAGGATTTCCCCGCATTCGGCTTTATGTCTTTCGGCGGAGCCCTAGCGCGCCACCGGGCTCGCGGCGGCCGTCACGCTGCTAAGAGGCTTCTGCTCTAAGATCCCGTAATAACCGGTAACAGTGTCACCGTAAACGGGCGGCTTACACAGCCTCACTGGTCGCAGTAAAGCGCACATGCCGGGTAGAATGGATTAATGGCCGTTTCTGAGAAGGCCAAGTATTAGTTTCAGTCCAGCTAGTAGGGCGACTGTTGCATGGAAATGGAGAAGATGTAGTAATATTGCGTGTTTGGCTTTCATTACTGAAAGCTGCTATTAGCGTGCGCCTGTTTCGCGATGGATTTAGTCGCATGTGACCACACGGGGGCGATATTTTGCACCGAATAATTCGGTCTCTGTCTCATCTACCGTTCAGCAATCAAGTCAAGACTACAAAGCCTCAAAACTCACTACCAAATAAAGCTACCTAAGGATACAGAAGCCTAAGGAATGAAGATGGCTGTCTACACAAATAATCAGAGGATTGTATCCTGCACTCAGAATTCCATTCCTAAACCTCTGCCATCCTTTGTATCTATGCCGGCCCCCAAATAGTTTCCATTTGTGAGCTTGTGTTGGGGAATCAGTGTTAACAGTAAAGTGGTCATCAACATTGACCTTCTGTGTTCCCTTTAAGGTTTTTGTATACTCCCCCCACCCCCCATAAGACTGGAGTGGTTTATAGCTTGTAATCTGGCCATGAAAGGCAAACCCTTGACCAGAAATGAGTCGCACTGCTATTCTTTGAACTTGTATCTGTTTGATGGTGTTAAGACGAGATGGCGTGCGGCAAAAACCGGCAAAAACCGGCCGCTTTCAGCAATAATGGGGGGCAGGCATGGGATAGAGTGGGAGGATGACATCCACCTCTCTCATCACATTTTTTGATGGTCTAGCGCAGATTAGTAGTGATTAGCTATGTTTGAGAACATTACGCAGAGTGGCAAGGAAGCAGAGAGGACCCAGACCAGGGGCTGCATGTGGTCTTCAGACCGAGCCTGTCACAGCCAGCTCACCATCCTAATAAGGCAGATTAAATGTGATCAGAACCAAAGTCTTTGCATTCCCTGCTTCTTACTTTCTACCCAGAGATAAATGACACCTGCTCTTCCGTATGTAAAGCCTTTAATGTTTGATGTTAATCCACTGCACCCCTCTCTGTGTCAGGATCACGAAGGAAAATCAAAAAGGCTAAACTGGAGCTGGCGACAAACCGTTTAGCCGTATGCTAAATTTCATTTTAGAAAAATGTTTTCTAGAGAGAGTTGTAGCTCTGTTTGTTTTAAATTAGGCTTGGTTTCAGACATATCTACCTGTCTAGCTATATGTGGTATTAGTTACTCTGCACACAGGCTCATAGATGGACACACACAGGCCGGTAGGGGGACACACAGGTCCAGCTGCTCAACATACTGATTTAAGCTTGCTGTCATTGATTTTATTTATTTATTTATTTATTTATTTATTTATCTCTGATCCAAGGTAAAAAAAAAAAACACATTCTGGTGTTGGACAGCACCGATCGATCACAGAAACGCTGCGGAGGAGATGTGTGGATTTGTAATTTTTCTGAAAATCACATTCAGTGATATTTTGCATATTGATTTGACTGGATGAATTATCTCAGACATTCCACTTCAGACGCCGTTAACTCATGTAATACAGCTTAAAAACACTAGCTAACGATCTTTCATCCTTAACGGTAATGTGCTAATTGAAAGCAATTACTATAATGTAATGTAAATCTTATGGTTAAACTGATGTGATTTAATTACACCTGATGCCTAATGATGAATTGAGACTAATTAAATAATTCAGTAGTTCTTGGTATTCAGAATTCCAGCAACAGCTATAACTTTGCAGTATCTGGATCACATTAGTACAGACTACATTAGTAGCCTGTTCTTCTCAGATATGACTTTATCTAAATTTACAGACTCAGTTTTTACAAACAGATAAAAGTGTTTCAGGGGAAATTTAAAGTCATGCTACTTTTAAGATAAATAATGATCCTAACAAGCATTCTAGGTCTGCTCTTCAAGGGATATTTAAATGTTTAAATCTTTGTAGATATTAACAAGAATAATAAAGTATAAAAAACAATCAAAAATCAGTAACTGTGATGAATTTTAAATACACATTGACAACATTAAATATATTTCAACATAAATCAACATTCACTAGTCTTTAATAACAACATTTGTTCTTGTAAATATTATTTTTGTCGCCTCCCGGTGTTAAAAGGGGTCATTACATGGTTGATTTCACGGTGAATGAGTGATCGTCTAGGAACGAAAAGGCTGGACATGAGGCGCTGCGCGCGGCGCAGATTAAGTTAGATCTTGAACGAGGAGGAGACGGCAGAGAAAAGACGTCAGGTCTGGGTGTCGGAGAGCAAATTAGAGCTAAGGATGGTGTTCTAACAGCTGAGGAAAGACAGAAAGTAAGCACTTTTTTTTGTCAGGGAAGGGGGCGCAGACGGTAAGCTTCACCGCCCCCCCGTCTTTTGGGGAGAGGTAGGGAGCACGACAACCAGTGCTGACGGACTCCTTCATGGAGGGAGTAGGGGGGTGATTGGAAATGATAGCAGGGGTTAGGGGGTGGGGGACGGTAGGAGAGAGCTTCCTGATTGTCTGAAGAATGAAGAAGAATTCTTCTGTAAGGCATCATAAACCACTGTGTGTCACTCAGTATTTAAATGCTGGTCTTTAAACACAGTGTAACATCAAATGTGGTGAAACTGGCATCCGTTGGTTAGGATTTGACTGTGACTTCCGCCCACTTCCTCGTCTGTGTTGGGCCGTCGATCACCCGGTGACTGCATGTGACTCACTGTGGACGCATCGTGCACGGTTTGGAGGGGCCTACTGCACGGTGGCAGGGGACATGGCCGGGGGGGGGGGGCAACATGGCTGGATTTGCGGGGCCGTCCCGGGCCGAGATCTGGAACGTTCCGCTTGGCGCGCGTCCGCGGCGGGCTAGCTAACGAGAGAGCTAACGAGCCTGGGCGCCCCGCCAGAGCATGGCGGTCCTGCTTCAGGTGCCAGGGCTGGGGGCAGGCCGATTCGCTGGGAGGGGGGGGGTTCGGGCCAAAGTTAACAGACTGACAAAATCAGCTCCTTAGAGAAGCACTGGGGTATGAGAGCGTTGCAAATAGCTGCTGTTTATCGAGCATGTTATTTCATTTTAACATATTTAAACAGTTATAAGTGGATAAGCAGTTCCTGAATATGTTTGGATATGACTCTGTTTACAGAGTAATAATGTTGTATTTCAGCAATAAACGACATAGCTTATACACGTCCGCACTGGGTGATGGCTCCTTCCGATCCACGCGGAACGCTCCATCTCTCCGCCCCGCCAGACGGACAGTCATCAGGGTCCCTGGATGCCAAAAGGCCGCAGCGGAGGAAGCCGATGGAGCAGCCGGAGGGGAGGCGGGCCCCCGGCCCTCAGCCTGTCCGTCAGTGACACGCTAATTAGCGAGGCGCTGGAAGTGTGGGTGCTGTGCACACATGTGCGCTGGGACGTCGGTCCTGCTGGGGGGGGGGTTGGACGCCGTCACGCCGTCACCTGGGCCCAATCCCCCAAACAGACGCACGCCCTGTCGCTCCGGTGTAAGCGCCCTCCTCAGTGGGGGAGTGTCATACATGAGGCCGAAAGAGACAACTTAGGGCCACCCCCCCCTACAAAGGGATGTGTGGAAACCCCATCTGAACTACACCCCCGGTTAACCCCAGCCCACTTTGTCTTTCTTAGATATTTCACTATCATCGGGCTGAAATACTTCAAGTTAAAAGTACCAAATGCAGAATTATATTAACTTACCACTAATTCCAGCTTGGGGATCCTTCCTTATAGTTCATTAAATTATTGATTGGACATATATATATATTTACCTCACTGGAGCCTAATTAGACTGTAGACCAATTAGCTATCAGTTTATAAGGCCAAAGATACTGTCAAGGACACAGAACCCTGTTCAATCCTCTAATAAATGAGCGATAACAAGGATCAAGGATTCGGGGGGGGGGTACCAGGGCGGGATGAAGATTCTCTGTTTTTATTTTTGCTTGGGACTTGTATTTCTCTAAATAACCATTTGTCAATTTTCCTGTTTTCCATGGGATAAAAGGGGGCATAGTGATTATGGAGTTCACATCTGTTTTATATCTGCCGCATACATCACTTCTGAAAAAAAAATGTAGTTGTGGGTAAAGCAAAAAAAAAAAAGAAGAATCAGTAAAACATCCCATTTGCCTGAAGAGAATAAAATAAACGAATGATAATTATGGAGAGGGGGGGGGGGCTGGTGGAGGGGGCAGAAAAATGAAAAGAGAGGAGCACAGCATCCTGCGTAGCTGTGTGAGGGACAGAGAAGCATTTAACCCCACAGCCCCCCCACGCCCAGCCAAAGCAGCTTCCTTCTGGGCAGCCCCACGCGAGGACGCCAACCCCGCCGGAGGCCCTCCTAATCCCGCACACTGCCTATTCCCGTCTGGCTGCCATGTTTGCTCTGCCTCTCAACGGGGGTATCCGAAAGCAGCTGCCAGAGAACGACTCGAACCCTGGCACCGGAAGCCCGACGGGGAAGCCAAGAAAATAGGTATATCCCTACATGAGCCGCCGGCTCCGTGTTTAACCCTCATTTGCATTTCGGTCGCCCCCGTGGCTATCGGCCCGTCTGTGTGCGCGCGCTCTGCCCTGTAAGCGCCACGCGGCTGGCCACCCTCTGCTGGATGCTTTCCGAGAGTGATTTATCAGCCGCGGGGGGGCTCTTTTGTCGCCATTTGATTATTTATTTGTCTTGGCAGACGCTACCACCCTGGCTTGGGAGGCTTTGAAAACGGCGGGAAAATCTCCAGCACATTCAGGTTAAGTACGTGACTCGACGCGGCGTCTGCAGACGAGAGAGCTTCGTTCTGGGAGTGGAACCTGTCACCTTCCGGTTAAAGGCCCGCTTCCCGTTTTCCCGCCGTGAGACTGTCTGGATGGCAGGTGCGTGGAGCCGCGGGTCGGGGTGTGACTTGTGTTTGGCCGCTGTGAGGGTCTTCCCTCCCACATGGAATCAATCTGAATGCTTTCTCGTTCTCTCTTTCCTGATCTGATTTTAACTTCCCTACAGGGAGGATTGGGTTTCTTTCCTGCAGGCTGGTGGGGGGGGGGGGGGCTGCCTCACTTTTTCCCTGAGCCCCACCCCCCCTGCCTCCGTTTCTCCATCTAACGTAGTCTGGGCCGGAGGCGGGCAGAAGGTCTCTCCTTCCCGGCGAAGGAAGGAAACCATTATGGGGGGGCATTTCCAAGAGGCCCAAGGGGTGGGGGGTGAAGATCAGTGTCTCAGACAGGACAGCCCCAACCCCAGCAGAATTCCAGAGAGGAACCATCTAAGAACTTGCTCCCTTCCTTCTCTTACTGACCCCGATGCGATGGTCTGCGTTGCAGTCTGCAGACCGTCCTCCATCCCTGCCCCTCTCGGTCCGCCACGCCTGTGTCACCCTCTGCATTCCTCCCCATCTCTCCCGTACTGGTCCCTCCGCGCCATTTCCGTTCACCGCAGGTGCTTTGAGCTTAATCTGCTGTGTTGGTTTGTTCCGCAAAAACTACGCTTTTCAAACGGGGGCTTTGATTGTATCTCACGCCCCACAGAAGCTCATCTAAGCAGGTTTGGGGAACCTGGACTGATGAAGAGGAGACCCTGTTTTGATCCCCTAACCGCTTAGGTAAGTTGACACCTCCACCCTAGATTAAAGTGGTGGGCCACATGCTACCCTCAGACATGCGAGCCTGGTGATCCAGTCATAAAACACAGAGGTCTGCAGTGATACTGACCTGCTTTGTCCAATGTCGTGTCCATAACCTCTTCAGATCTTCAGGAACTGTAATTCAGCATCCTCTACATATTGGCCCACCCCCAACAAGAAAAATGTCAGATTCACCCCTCCTGTTCTTCTGTCACCCAAAAAAGGTTCTTGGGATTGTGGAGCAGTTCCGCTCCCTGAAGGCCAATACAGAGAGAACGAGGAGGAGTTTCTTACCCCACGACATTCGGACCCCCGACCAGGGTAACACCTAGGACTGGCTGTTAATCCCCCCCCATTACAAGTCTACTTATTACTTACGGAACTCCCTCTGCCCACTGTTATTATTATTCACACAAACTGCTATAACTGCACATCTGTACTTTATGATATTTCTGCACCCCCCCCTCCAAAAAAATGTTAGATTCCTACGTGTAATTTTCTTTCTACCTAACCCTGTCTAACCCTGCTACATTTGCATCCCATTGTTCTGTTTTATGTTGCAAAGTGTCAAAAAATAACATTTCACTGCAAGTTACACTGTGTATCATTGGTATGTGACAGAAACAATTTGAATTTGGATACCAGGGAGGTAAAACCAGGTAAAAGTTTGTAGTAGCTGTCTAGTGGTGGGGAGGACTCTGATCCTCTTAAATTCTCAACATATTATACCTGCAGCCCCCCCACCTGCATGTATCCAGATGGAGACGACTCTCGTGACAGAACCTGTGTTAACAAGTCCTGCTGGATGTCGCACAAAGACTGCCCCATCGAGTGACCTGCGTCTCAGCTAACATGCCACTCCATCGTGGTCCATCCTCCTATCTGACGGGCGAGATCACGGCGTGGCATAGCATCTCGACGCTCCCCGAGTCAGAAGTTCAGCGCGTGGTCCGGGGGAGTTTAGAAAATAGGACAGTCTTCTGTTCTGGTATTTTGGAAAAAAAAAACGCACCCCAAAACATAGCGATCGTCGTCTGTTTCGGCGGCTGCGGCTACGAGCCAGGGAATGAGACGGCCCCCGGGGGGATGTGTATTTTTAAAAAGTGAAATATGCACGGCGGAGACGCGATCCCACAGCGAGACGCGGAATAATAAAGTTCCGCTCCTAAGATGCTCCCTACGGATCGGCAGATGAGGGAGTCTCCAGCGTCCACGCCGGCATCTGCTCTGCCAATTTATCCGCACCGTAGACTATAAAGGTTAAATGACTAAAATCTAATATTTGCCTGGAGGGGGTCAAAGCATTGCAATTACGAGGTACAATGGGGCGGGGGGGGGGGGGCGGGACAATCAGCTACCTCAGCTTAAAGGGGGCCGAGTCTGCAAGTAAAGCTAGATCAGAAAGGCCTTATTATCCCTCATTGCTTACCTATTTAACCCCCTCGCGTCTTAGAGAGATGCGGCGTTCCTCCCCCCCTTCCTGGTCCAGGCCCGGCTAAATTTAGCCACGAACGCATTGAGGTAGGAGAACATTCACAGGAAGGCGTGCTGATGTGTCTCCTCACCTGCTCTGGGAGAAGGCAGACGGCTGTTCTCGCGGCACGCCAATCATTAACTGACACCGGGATGATCGGCGTCGCCCGGGGTGTGGAACTACACTAAAAACTAAAGGTAGAGACTGGGGGGGGCGGGTAGAGCCAGCTCCTCCACGTGCCTCTGCATTTGTTACCGCTCTCCGACGCGCAAACCCTAATGACTGAAAATGAAAAGGGGGATTAGAGCATAATGTACAATAATCGTCTTGCGTCTGGCACTTCTGAACAAGGCTTGGAGAACAATTACTTGTAATCAAATATGTGTCTGTTACTGAAAAAGGTAATTATGTCCTTTGTGTATTACATCAATTAATTACTTTTATTTCTGCACGAGAAGCTTTTAAGCAAGCCGACTGCTATATATAAACTGGCACAATTTCAAAGGAGGGTTCTGTAGGTATTTTTTCAGAACTTCTCTGCTTTCCTTATTTCTCGCCTTGAGCAGAATGACACTCTGGGGTGTAATTATCAGTCACTCTCTAACATCCATGTGATTTTATTGTTCTATCTGACTGCTCTAATGAAATCATCCATACGGCTGACCTCGAGGTCACCGAGGGCTGACGGACGTGATCATCCAGGCATTATGTCATGTTTATATCTTCGTGGGGCAGTGAGAAGATCTCATTCTGAACCAGCAGAGGTCTTCAAAGAAAAGGTTCAACCGGTATCCATATTTATCCTTATATACAGAACTTATGGAAGAATGACCTTTGTTAGAGAGGTATGATGTCCTGCTGCTCCTATACGAAGGGTTTTCACTGGATGGAGAAGGTCGTAAGAGGCTTTTGAAGAACATAGTGCGCATCCTATAAGTGTGACATGGGTGTGTAAAGGAGAAGATTCGGTTCGGTCACGTTTGGTTAAGAGTGTCGCCATTCGTGCTGCGTGACGCACCCGTCAACCGTTCAGAGGCTCTTGTGTGGTGCTGGTGAGGGATGGCACTGGTGGGGGATGGCACTGGTGAGGGATGGCACTGGTGGGGGATGGCACTGGTGAGGGATGGCACTGGTGAGGGATGGCACTGGTGGGGGATGGCACTGGTGAGGGATGGCACTGCTGGTACCCAGCTGATGCCACGCCATGCTGCAGGCCCAGAGGAAGTTGGTGACACAAATTACTGGAGGCTGACGTGACCATATGCTCCAACCCAGCAGGACTGAAGGAGAGGTGAGGCTTCGCGATGGGCCGGGGTGTCACTCAACCTCAGATCGCAGAGATGGAGGGAACGGCATCTGCTGGTAGCTTGACTGCACATTCCTTACTGGACTAATTACCTCCAAAGACATATAAGCTCTGTTTCAGTTCTCATCGGGCAGTTAACCCTTTGTGTCAGGATATGCATAGTTTGCAATTAGAAGGGGAGAGAGAGGGGGGAGGGGGAACGGGGATGAACCCTAACCCTGACCCCAATAAGCTCTAAGGGCGGTTTTACACCATTCCAGTTTATTGTGACTTTTAGGAGATCATCTCCAAGATACACTGATTATAAGTCAATGAATTTACACATCGACGCAGGGATCACACACTTGTACTGGATGGTCTGGATACATAATTGGTGCATCCAATAAACCAGTGACAATCACAGAGAGCCTGCAACATTTCCTGCACTCTCTGTAGTTCATGATCAATGGAGTTGATAGTTATGAGCAAATAGTAACATACCGGGTAATTATTATTATTATTACTGGGACTACGGACAGAATAGAGACCCAATCAATTAGAAGAAGGAAAAATACAAATATATTGGCATAATATATGGAGAACCTGTGTGTAACTTATATGTGGACAGGCAGCCTCTGTGAGCTCACATCTTAACCATCCCAAGCCTGAGGTATGGGACTTTCCCACCGTTTATGTAACATCTCTGATTTGCGAGGTATTCTCCAGCTTCTCCGTCTGTTCAGAAATCTCACAAAATGCGTACAGGCAGTTAGAGAGACACAGTTAAGACCTTGAGCCTGAAATGAAGAGCAGAGACAGAATTACTCAAATCTGGCAGTGAGGAGAGCCGTGTGTGTGTGTCTGTGCGTGTGTGTCTGTGCGTGTGTCTGTGTGTGTGTGTCTGTGCGTGTGTCTGTGTGTGTGTGTCTGTGTGTGTGTCTGTGCGTGTGTGTCTGTGTGTGTGTCTGTGTGTGTGTCTGTGCGCGCGTGTGTCTGTGTGTGTGTGTCTGTGCGTCTGTGTGTGTCTGTGCGTGTCTGTCTGTGTGTGTGTCTGTGCGTGTCTGTCTGTGTGTGTGTCTGTGCGTGTCTGTCTGTGTCTACCTAACAGTTTACCTGAGGAATTAATCGTTAACTCGAGACACCCTTGTGCAATGATAAGTGATATATTAAAGCTTAAACCCTATAATCCATAAACAGGCACATTCCTCTGCTACACCCACAGCCTGATTAACCAAACAGCCATATTCTCTCTCCTGGTAGTTCTGTGGTTCATATGATACTGATGCACACAGTCCAGTCGGACTGATCTTCTGATTGCACTCAGTGACTCACCCAGCCACACACACACACACACGCACGCACTGGGCTGATGCCGATCAGTAATGTTCTTTCTGCTTCTCCTCCATCCTGCCTGTACCTACAGCTTAATCCATACATGTCTGCACACCCACACACCGCGTCAGACAGCGTTCCAGCCAGCCAGCCGCAGGAGTGTGTGCCTCTGCACGTCTGTGTCCGTGCATATGTTCGCGTGCCGGTGTATGGTAATTTGTGTGTGTGTGAGTGTGTTGGTGGATGTCAGTCCCTGTGTGTGTGTGTATGTGTGTGTGAGTCCCTGTGTGTGTGCTTGTGTGTATGTGAGTGAGTGTGTGTGTGAGTCCCTGTGTGTGTGCTTGTGTGTATGTGAGTGAGTGTGTGTGTGTGCTTGTGTGTGAGTGAGTGTGTGTGTGTGTGTGTATGTGAGTGTGTGTGTGAGTCCCTGTGTGTGTGCTTGTGTGTATGTGAGTGAGTGAGTGAGTGTGTGTGTGCTTGTGTATTTGAGTGCGTGTGTGTCTGTGTGTGTGTGTGCATTCGCTCTGCTTCTCCCAAACTAAGTATTATCGACAGACGCATCAGAGGCAGTGATGCATCAGCTTCCAGTACCCCCCCAGCTCCCACCCGCCCCCCCCAGGACATGGCTGTGACATGCTGTCACCTTGGTAACCGCTGCCAAAGTGAGCAGCCTGCTGGGATGGCTGACCTCTGTCTGCGCCACGGCAGGAAGCCACGACAGGAAGTGTCACCGGGACTGGCTGTTTGCCGACTGCTGCCATCGATCCGTCAGTGATCTCGCCGGCCATCGATTGCCCCCCCCCCCCCAGGTTTGGGTGAATTTATTCCATTGATACACAGGGTGTGTGCAGGGGGGAGGCAGGGGGGCGTGTTTAACAGCCTTTGCCAGATGGGGAAGGCGGAGCCCTGCAACGGATCTGAATTTTTAATTAGAAACTCAGGTCCTTACTAAGGACAGGAGCACAGATACGTCAAACCTCTAGAGCAAAATAAACAGTGTTACCATCTCGTATTTTCCTTTCAGAACTCCTGTTTTGGGAAATGTTTTCACTTCAGGCCTAAAAACATAAAAGTTAAACCAGGCACAGACAAAATGCACTATCTGTTCCACATCTGATCCAATTTCTGCACAGTCAACAGGTTGATCGTTTGCATGTTAATACAGCAGAATGTTTCCCCCTAAAAGAATCGTAATTTGCAATATATTACAGGATCAGGCTGACGCTGCCCGCAGTCCGTCTGATCATTTTAATAAGCGCTGGGGCTCAGTGAATACAGCAGTTGTGCAAATATGGATTTGACTCAAAGCTGGTCTTCTTCGGTAATAAATCAGCCTTAATGGGGCCACCTGAAGCAGGCATGAAACCACTGAGCGAGTTAAAAAGAATCCACACGCAGAATTCAGTGAGAACTCCGAACAGTCCCACCACATTCGATAGGTGTTTTTCTTTTCTTTTCTTTTCTTTTCTTTTCTTTTTTTAACGATAAGGGTTTAAGGTGAATTTAGGCAGATTGCATTTCCCTGTGTTCTGCGTCAGTGCTGGTTGTATGATGTCAGGGCTTAGAAAGACTTCGCCTTGAAAGGCAGAGGCAACTAAGGCTGCAGGCCATTAAGCCCCCCCACGCCCCCGAACTGGGGTGATCATTTGATGTTATGGATGAGGGTTAGGAGCCCACACAACAGGAATCCCGTGTCATGGCTGGATCCCATCTGGGGGGGGTCACGACTCTGCGCACCCCACCCCCAGCCCCCAAAACCACGGGCACACATGTGCGACCTGTCACTCTGGGCCTGAGCCTTGGGCATACTGAAGGTCCCGGGCAGGTGGGTATCGAGTGCGGCACAGGTGTGGGGGGTCAGGTGCCCTGGGGTAACGAGGCACAGGGGCAGGAGTGGGAGTTCAGAGCCGCTGACCGAGGGGTAAATGAACCCTCAACGGAGTCACTGGAAAAGGTCCAGGTCCTTCTGGAGGCCAAGCAGATGAGGGCCCCAGGGATGCTGGGCGGCTCAAAGCTGGTACAGGACCTGAAGAGGCTTGGGGGACTCGACCTAAACCCACCAGGGAGAACCGAAACCATCCTGCACCGGTAAACACAAGCAAAGTGTACCCACAGACAACACACGGAAACAAAGGAAAGTCATATGATACTGTTCACCAGCACACACACGCAGTAAACACTACACACCACAGAAACACGCAGAACACACTCTGTACTGTACACAAGCTAACAGTCCTCCCAACGAACAATTCAGTACTGTTACTCCGATTACATGCACTATACTTTAAAAATACAGTGTATAGTACGTGTTCAGTATTTGCACTTGATTTCGTTAACCTAGTCTCGTCAATAAAGTGTGTAGATCTATGAATCAGAGGTTTTCTAAATCCAGAACCGAACCGCAAGGTAATCCGGACCCAGTCGACAACGCACCCTATGAATCAATATGGTTAATGTGAAAGTTCATGAAACGCTGTTTTGTTACTGAACATTGTTCTGGAACTCTGAACAAAAATCCGATGCGGACCTTTGACCAAAATGTTTGAGAAACCATGTATGTAGACTAGTTCAGCTACAAAAATCTTACATGCACGCGAAATTCGACATATATATATATATATATATATATATATATATATCCATACACGCACACATAATGTCCCGGATTAATGCAAACAACATCCACAAAAACATGGAGCCAATGCTGACATCGTTGCTGAAAGAGGAAAGATCTCCCTCTATGATGTAAAAATTCGCTTTTATTTAGCGTCACATAACAAGAACGTGTTACGTGAATTAAGATCAAAATTATATCATATGGGCGACCTTAATTATTCGTTTCATTTTATTAAACATGACAAACACATTTTCCAAAGTGATAAAAAAAATAAGAATCCACATATATGAATTAACGGATATGAATACAACTTGCAAAGTTAAAATAAAAAAAAAATTATAATAATAATTTAGGTGCGACGATCTTTTGGCAGCGTGTAGGGTAAAATAAGCATAATAGGTTTTCGTTTCTAAACGCCTTTCAGTCTGCATGCAAATAAGTTCTGTGCAAGCGACATGCTTGTATGGGAGGGCTATCTTTGCACAAGCTGTGAGTGACAATCATATTATAATATTATATATACTATATATCATATACAGTATATATATTATATGGAGAGAGCGTTTAATGTCTACAGTATTCTGTTAGACTCTTGTTTAAATTCTAGTTCTATATATTACAAGAGGTTATTTATTCATACCATAATAATCCATATTTCAGAAACAAAAACATTGCTAAAAAGTTTTCCCCGGTAGGCCCATGTTACACTGTATATGTCTGCCAAGGCCCCGGAGGGGCGCGATTTGTGTCTAAAGAGATACGTGGAGTGATCTTGAAGCAATATATCGTTAGTGTTACACTCTTTCCTGGAAGCTAAATGGACACAATGAAAAAAAATCTTCACGAGTCTATTTGTGCAATATTTATAATCGATAAATCTAAAAAATGATTGAATCACTATGCCTGAGGTGTTGGGGAGCTGAAAGTGCTCATTAAGAGAAATAAAACTGCTTAAAACTGGTTAATCGGTATTCACACTGGCGTTAATTAATACCACGAACATTCCGATCTTTAATTTCATATGGAATTCAGAAAGCATTTAGCGATAAAACCGTGAAAGTCTCCATGAATCTCTCCAGGGTACCTTGGTCCATCCTCTGCAGCCTTTCAGGTAACTTATACATTACGTAAGTAATTATTTTTATTGGGCCGTAATTGCCATTAGCTAAGGCCTAACTGCCAGAATAACTTTTTAAATCTCGGCCGAATGTCGCGTACACCCTGGTCACCCACAGCAAAGACAGGGGACAGAGAAGGTCACTGCAAAGAACATGCCTTGTAATTAATTGTGCGCGCATACACGGAGTAATATTACAAATCTGCTAAATCATGTTAATCTTGCAGATTTGCCCGCCGAACTGCTTCTCGGAGCTTCTGCCCCGCTGTACCTATCTCTCTACGTGCAGAATGAAAGTGCAGAGACTATAGCAGCCCCAAGCACGGAGATTTAATTTCAGACACCGCGCAAATAAGTTTTTGTTTACAGTGTACAACAAAAACTCACTTTTAAGTAAAGCAATAAATGCTAATCCCGCTGCAAAAACTCCGTACGGTTGGCGATGATAAATAGGAGAAAACGTCAGTTTAGTTGTGGTGTGCTTTTGAATTAGGCCTACTTCTTTTAACATTTGAGACGCGGCGTCTTTACTATTAGATTTCAGAGGCAATGGATACTATTTAGTGATGGGAAAAGAGCGTCATGTAGATCTATCCGTATAATTACAAGGGTAATAGCAGAAAAAAGGCCAAAGAGGCCACATTTGAAGCGAGATTCGGTTGCGAAAACGCGATTTGTGACATCTGACTTTAATAAAAGGCTTATATTGGTAAATGCCCCCGAATTGTATCAAATGGTTTTTTAAACTTCCAGCCATTGCCCTGCGATCCTAAAAAAAATCAGCTGTATGTTGAACATATATATTACATAAAATATCAACTTTAACGATTTTAATTTTTTTTCTGATGTTTAGAAATGTTTACCCATTGTGAAATAATTTGTTTATGCATTTCTTTTTATAAATACGATATTAATTATAATTGATATAATTAATGAATCATTGCTGAAAGCTGCAATAATTTGCAAAAGATTTAAAATATTTTTTCACTGTTGTCCCAAACGGGATTGTGTATGTATAACCTACCCCCAGGTGGTGGCGCTGACGTGTCGCAAAATCTTTCTGCAGGAAGATTGACTATAAAATTTAAGTTGATACTTAAGTAAAATGCCAAAATAGTCAATATTATATCAGTCGATTTTATTTACGTAACGACGTATGTAGTGTGATATATCTGATTTACAAGAGCATTAATTTATAATTGTATTTGCACTAACTAAAATTTATTTATATATCCCCGTTTCAAAACAACACTTTTTTCACTTTTAAATTCAGCCATTGCTGCGAGTACGCCTATTGCTAGAACATAATAAACGGAGTAACGCAGTACTCAAATAGGTATAGACCACTTACAAACAAGAAAACATTTTACCTGGATGCAATCCATCTCGGAACACTTCGATTTTATCACCAGAGTTTTACGACCCCTCATGTACTATAATTATAATAATAAGAATTATTATTATTATTATTATTATTATTATTATTATTATTATTATTATTATTATTATTATTATTATTATTATTATTTGGGCTGCCCCCCTGTCCAGGGTTGTTCCCTGCCTCGTGCCCGTTGCTTCCGGGATAGGCTCCGGACCCCCCGCGAC